>SJYO01026388.1:3685293-4372443 GCA_006410555.1 Capra ibex | reverse complement strand
CTAATATGTCTCACTTCATTCGGTCTTTCTTTTTGTGGTTATGTCATATGATTGTGTATATATACCTTAAATCCTTCTACCGTTACTGCTGGGACATACGTTCTGTCCCTTTCTCTGTGTCTACACATATTACCTGAAAACCTGAGTCTCCCTCTCCCTCTCCCACCCTACTAAACCCTCTTACTGTAAGATTGTACATATGATAGTACATTCTTAACTTAGCGGTCAGATACAGACTACGTCCTATGTCGTACGAACCTCGACCACGTACCCCTACTGGGTCTCTCTACAATACCCCTCCCTCCACCCTCCCCCCAAGTACAAACCCTTACGTACATTCTTAATTTCTAAAATTTTAAATTTTTTATTTATTTATTTCTTTTAATTTTTTTTTTTTTTCTTGTGATGAACTGTTTTTCTTTTGTTTACCCTAGTCAATCTACCTTTTTCTTCATTTTATACTTCAAAGGGTTTCTGAGCATACTACGTCCTTACCTAATAGAAATTCAAATAAAGTTTCAGTCTTTATTATCTTCACTACTCACCCTTCTGCAATCCCCGTTTACAACTCTCTAATTTATACTTTATCGTTTGTCCGAAACTAACAACACACGGAGTGAAAGTCAGAGATTCGTCGTTCGTCATCTTTCGACTCGGGTACGTTTAGTCTCTGAACCCATATCTTGATCTTTACGATTTGTCACTGGTTTCCGTTAATTGTTAGAAGTCCTCGGTTTATCTTGGACCTTTTGTTCTTGTGTTTAACGAAGTCAACACAGGTCGAAAAACTCTGAGAGACAGGTGGTCTAAGAGGTCCGTTCTTATGACCTCACTCAACGGTACGGGAGGAGGTACCTAGAAGGTGTGGGTCCCTACCTTGGACGTAGAGGACACAAAGGACGTAACGACCTCTAAGAAATGGGTGACTCACTGGACCCTTCGGGGTGTTTATCCTTATGATTTTATGTTTCTACCGTTCTCCTTTCTATACCGGTTCTACCTCTCATCCTGCTGGGTCTCGAGTAGAGGAGGGTGTACGTGTGGTTTGTCGTTGATAGATGTCTCTTGATAACTACTCTGGTTGGATTTCTAATCGTGTTGACTTCTATATTTCTTCTTTGGTGTTACTGTCCTCACCCACCTCCGTTTCTACCTTGGTACATGCTGGGGACTCAGGAACAGATGACTTCATTTTATGACCGAGTTCGAAAGAACTAACCCTTTACACTTCTACGTCTTTGTTTCTTATCGACAACCCGACCTCTTGACCATTGTTAAAGCTAATGTTAAGACGGCGTCTCGTCTTAGTGGTTTGAGTGTCAAGGGACTTTCTATATTTCTGGACTGTGTAAGGAATTAACAAAAACATCCTTCGTCTGGGGGAAGTCTACTTTTGACGACTGGTATTCTTGACCAACTTTGGTCTTCTCCCCACTAAAAACTTTAGAGTGGAACTTCGGTTGGTTAGACTCTTGACAGGTACTCAATTAGTATGGGACCCGAACTTTGATATTTTGAGAAGTACTCAAGGAGGTCCCACCGAGTATGTCAGAACTCCCGTAGTGGGGTGTCACGGGGGGACACAGACCGTCTCGTCATTAAAAGATGAAATGGGGTTTGAGCCAGAGACGGAAACATAAGTCGTGCCCACTTGTCTCCGGTTCAAAGTCGTCGTTTCTGTACCATATCAGTTCTGAGTATGAGGACCCACTCACTGGGTGTTTACCCTCTTATTAATATTAACGTCTCCAAGAGGAGTTCTTCACTCCTCAATTTGGGGTATGACCCGAGGGATCCGCCCCCCACGACCTACTCCTTCAGTTCGGGGACTTACAGACCTAAGTTTCCAGTCGTCCCGAACGTACGATCTCTTAGTCGTTCGACATCCTTTAGAGTGTGTGGGGTACTGAGTCCGTCTCCACCCTTAAACTTTCCTCGGACACAGTCTGGGTAAACGACTAGAACCTCTCGGAGGACCTCTCCGTCCTCCTCAGACCCTATGAAAGACCTCTGTATTTGAGACTACGGTAGGTAAAGGTCCCGAGTAAGATGGTGTTCCTAGTACGACGATCGTCCAGGGTAAACCCTGAGGAGGCAGGTCGGAGAATCACAGATCCCGGAATAAGAAGATGGACGAATAGACCTTAGTACGGTCTTGTTTAGAAAATCCTGATCGTCGATCGACGTGTCCCTGGATCGAGACGGAGGATTACCCATGTTATGAGTTTGAGTGAACGGTCCTCTGGTCGTGGTCGTGGGTTTACTGCACGTCGGGTCAGTGGAGTCCCGGTCCGGGACGGGTGGTTCTCCGGTGTGGTCCGAACCCTGTGGACTTCTGAGGTTCGTCGGTACGATCCTGGGTCGAAACGGGGGGTCGTCCAGTCGTCATCAGGACCCTGGGGACCCAAGTCGTCGGTTGACACCGTCCTAGGTCAGGACGGGTGTACGTCCGGAGGTCGGAGGAGTGGTCCGTCCCGGACTACCTCCTGGACCGACCCGGAGTCCGGGCCGACCGTTCTGTGATTCTCAGCAGTCGGGTAATGTTGTTCTCTTGGGTACGACGAGTGTATGTCGAGTCGTTTTCCTGGGTTCGTCGGGTGAGATAGGGACGGTGTATCTCAAGACTACTAGTCTCCCCTCACACGGTGGCCCGGTGTATTCTGTAGAGGTTATAGAAGACCTCCGACGAAGAGGTCTTAACCTTTTCAATTCATGAGGGATTGTTTATCTTCATTTTTGTGTCATATTCCCTTTTACTTCATCGTCTTCTTATACAAGGTAACTTCCTTGTTCAATCTTGGAGTCTTTTTCTTGATTCACTTCACCTCTATTCTTTAGGAAGTAGAACTATTTCCCAAGTTCCATTACTAGGTTTCATGAGTTATTTGAACCCTCCTTTCACCTACTTGTGTTACTTTTAGCATCCTTTCTCAATCTTTTCTATCTTGATTTGTTGACTACTTTTGTTATTAATTTCACTTTTTATGTGATGTTCGTTAGTTTTCCTCTAATTTACGACATCTTCTTACCTAGTGACTGACCTTCTGTCTCGTCACCTTTAATGAGTTCTCCTTATCCTTTTCCTTTTTTCTTAAAGTTTTCTACTCTGATCTGAATCTTTAGATATCCAGTTGTATTCCGTATGATTGTAAGTAGAATATCCCCAGAGTCTTCCTCCTCTCTTTCCCCGTCTTTTAAATAAACTTTATTATTATCGACTTTTGAAAGGATTGGGTCCTTTACTTTGTCTGTAGGTCCAGGTCCTGTCCCAGAGTTCATTCTACTTTTACTTTGGTGTCCCGGTGTGGTTCTGTATAACGTTAATTTTATGGTTTTTAATTTCTATTCGTCTCTTAACGTTTTCGTAGTTCCTCTTTCAATGTTCAATCCATGTTCCCTTGTGGGGTATTCTTTTAGTCGACTGGAAAGTCGTCTTTAAAATATCCGGACTTTCCCTCACAATATTATATAAGTTTCACGACTCTCTTTATTGAATGTTAGTTACAAAGAGATTATCATTTCGGTAATGATTTGAAACTCCCTATTCCTTAATGTGTCTCTTCGTTTTCTATTTTCAAGTCGTAGGAATTTAGTCCACATATTCATTGTAATTTCATTGAAGAAATTCTTTTTTTTAGTGTTGATATTTGTATTTTGAAGACTTTCCTTTTCAAAGAAACCATTTCGTTTGTAGAGTAACCATTTACGGTTGTAGGTAACCTAGTAGTTTTTTCTTTCTTTTATGGTCTTTTTATAGATGAAATGACTAATGTGGTTTCGGAAACTGATACATCTAGTGTTGTTTGACACCTTTTAAGAAGTCCTCTACCCTTATGGTCTGGTGGACTGAACAGAGGACTCTTTTGACACCCTTCCAGTCCTTCGTTGTCAATCTTGGTCTGTACCTTATTGTCTGACCAAGGTTTAACCCTTTCTTCATGTAGTTCCGACATATGACAGTGGGACGAATAAATTGAATATACGTCTCACGTAGTACACTTTGTGGTCCAACCTACTTAGTGTTCGACCTCGGTTCTAACGACCCTCTTTATATTTTTTGGAGTCTACACGTCTACTGTGGTGGGAATTCCGTCTTTCGTTTCTCCTTGATTTCTCGGATAACTACTTTCATTTCTCCTCTCACTTTTTTGAGGAATTTTGAGTTTTAAATTTTTTAGTGACAGAATCGTAGGCCAGGGTAGTGAAACACCGTTTATCTACTCCTTTGTTACCTTTGTCACTGTCTGAAATAAAACCCCCCGAGGTTTTAGTGACATCTACCACTGGCGTCGGTACTTTAATTTTCTACGAATGAGGAACCTTCTTTTCGATACTGTTTTGATCTATCGTATAATTTTTTCTTCTCTAATGAAACGACTGTTGTTAGACAGATCAGTTTCGATACCAAAAAGGTCATTAGTACATACCTACACTCTTAACCTGACATTTCTTTCGACTCACGACTTCTTAACTACGAAAACTTGATACCACAACCTCTTCTGAGAACTCTCAAGGGGTCTGACTTACCTCTAGGTTGGTCAGGTAGGATTTCCTTTAGTTTGGACTTATGAGTAACTTTCCTGACTACGACTTCGACTTAGGGGTTATGAAACCGTTGGATTACGGTTCTTGACTGAGGAACCTTTTCTGGGATTACGACCCCTTCAAACTTCCACCCTCTTCCCCTGTCTACAGTCTACTCCGCCACCTGTACTCACTACCTGTACTCAGGTAGTGACTGAGCTACCTGTACTCAAACTCATTCGAGGTCCTTGACCACTACCTGCGTCTCCGGACGACACGACGTCAGTCACCCCAACACTTCTCAGTCTGTGCTGACTTACCGACTTGACTTTCGTTTGTACGTCGTTACTACCATTTGGTTGGAACATATTTTGATAATCCCTCCAATTTTCTATTTTCATCACTGTAGTAGGTAGATATATTTGTCATTCATGCCCCGAAGGGACCATCGGGATGACCATTTCTTAGACGGACGTTACGTCCTCTGGTCCCAAGCTAGGGACCCAACCCTTCTAAGGGACCTTCTCCCGTACCGTTGAGCGAGGTCATAAGAACGGACCTCTTAGGGGAACCGGTCTCCTCGGACCGCTCTATGTCAGGTACCCCAGTCTTTCTCAGTTTGTACTGACGCACTGATTGTCGGGTCGTGTTTGTTCCTTATGTGTTTTGTCTTTCACCACCCTATTCCTCTTTCTCTTCGTCTTTCTCTTCTGTTGTAGGAGCCATTTTGACTGAGATTTTGGAACCTAATTTTTCCAAGGTTCCCTACTTATTCTATTTAAAATTCGATTATATCCTCCCACATAGTACAACATGTACAGTGTAAAATCCCGTGATACTAATATCTTTTCTGTTTTTTAGTCTTCCTTTTTTCAATTGACTTTTCCTTAATCTTAGTGAAATGATAAAATCGTTGTAATATATCACCCTCTGTAAACTCATTATAAAAGTTATAAGACTCTTTTTTATTTAAACTAACATCTTATTTTTAGTGTCACTGTCAATAAAAAGTTCATTCTTGACTCTCGTAAATTCACTCTTGACTTTGGAAAAAACTTCTTGACTACCTTTCTACACAACGTCAGTTTATTAAAATTTGTTTCTCTTAGTTTCTAGTTCATACATCTGTAGTTAACCAAGATCAGTAAGCCTCTGTTATTATCAAATTGATACTAATAATTTGTATTCAGAGTAGTTATATTACTTTTTTATGTGCACCCTTTATAAAATATAAACAGAATATGGAATAAATGTTGATTTCCTTTTTATTAGATCGTTTTTTTTGTAGTTTAGATTCTATTCAATTACTTTTTAGTTCTTAAATACCTTTTATCTTTAATTTTTTATTCCATCTTATTTATTCCTGTCTTTAGTTATCATTTTGATATATGGTGATATAAAATAAGATAATAATTTACAGAGTTTAGAATCTAACAACTTGATTTTTATAAGTGGATTTTTAACAATTGTTTCCCTTAAAAAAATTTTTTCGTCTCTACGAGTAAATCGTTTAAAAATCTTGTTATTACTTTGTAGGTTTCTCACCTTCTTATAATAATATGATAAATTCATTTCACCTAAAATTCCAGTTTGTAGTTTATTTTGTTTTCCTCGGTA
Organism: Capra ibex; assembly: GCA_006410555.1. Classification (NCBI taxonomy): domain Eukaryota; kingdom Metazoa; phylum Chordata; class Mammalia; order Artiodactyla; family Bovidae; genus Capra; species Capra ibex. The sequence goes on along the minus strand of SJYO01026388.1, from coordinate 4,366,302 downwards.
AAGTAGACTTTTTCAGTCAGTGTCTTTTCTATATTATTAATACTTGAAACTCCGTTGATTCTGTATTGAACTTTTATATATATAATCTTTGAAGTACTTCATGTCTTTTTAATTCAGGAGTACCGTACGACGTCAGGAACCCCAGTGTTTCTCAACCCGTACTGACTCGTTGACTTGTTGTTGTTGTAGAAGTCTTGTGAAGAGGATTTTTATTAATCTTGTTAATTTGAACGAATTATATTTACTATTTATATATCTCTGAAAACAAAGATGATGTAATAAAAAAATTTAGGAACTTTATGAATGGTGGAACCTAGTAAGGAATTCAATGTTTCTTATTAGAGCTAATTTGGAAGGAGATTTTCTTCAATTTTATTTAATTATTGTTTTGTTCAAGTCAAGTCTAGTCAAGTCAGAGAGTCAGCACAGGTTGAGAACCGCTGGGGTACTTAGCGTCGTGTGGTCCGTCCGGAGGGACAGGTAGTTGTTGAGGGCCTCAAATGGGTTTGAGTACAGGTAACTCAGTCACTACGGTAGATTGGTAGAGTAGGAGATAGCAGAAGAAGAGGAGGACGGAAGTTTGAAAGGGTTGTAGTCCCAGAGAAGTTTACTCAGTCGAGAAGTGTAGTCCATCGGTTTTATAACCATAAAGTCGAAGTTGTAACCAGGAAGGTTACTTGTGGATCCTGACTAAAGGAAATCCTACCTGACCAACCTAGAGGAACGTCAGGTTCCCTAAGAGTTCTCAGAAGAGGTTGTGGTGTCAAATTTTCGTAGTTAAGGAGAGACGAGTCGAAAGAAATATCAGGTTGAGAGTGTAGGTATGTGCTGGTGACCTTTTTGGTATCTGCCTGGAAACAACTGTTTCATTACAGAGACGAAAACTTATACGATAGATCCAACCAGTATTGAAAGGAAGGTTCCTCACTCGCAGAAAATTAAAGAACCGACGTTAGTGGTAGACGTCACTAAAACCTGGGGGGGTTTTATTTCAGTCGGTGACAAAGGTGACAAAGGGGGAGATAAACGGTACTTCACTACCCTAACCTACGGTACTAGAATCAAAAGACTTACAACTCGGTTGAAAAAGTGAGAGGAGAAAGTGAAAGTACTTTTTCGAGAAATTAAGAAGGAGTGAAAGACGGTATTACCACCACAATAGACGTATAGACTCCAATAACTATAAAGAGGGTCGTTAGAACTAAGGTCGAACTCGAAGAAGGTCGGGTCACAAGGGTCTTAAAGAGTACTACATGAAACGTTTATTCAATTTATTCGTCCCACTGTTATATGTCAGAACTGCATGAGGAAAAGGATAGACCTTGGTCAGACGACAAGGTACAGGTCAAGATTGTAACGAAGACCTGGGCGTACGTCCAAAGAGTTCTCCGTCCAGTCCACCGGACCATAAGGGTAGAGAAAGTCTTAAAAGGTGTCATTAGTACTAGGTGTATCTGTTTCCTAAACCTTATCAGTCATTTCGTCTTTATCTACAAAAGGACCTTGAGAGAACGAAAAACTAGTAGGTCGTCTACAACGGTTAAACTAGAGACCAAGGAGACGGAAAAGATTTTGGTCGAACTTGTAGACCTTCAAGTACCGAGTGCATAATGACCTCGGACCGAACCTCTTAAGACTCGAAATGATCGTACATTCTACTCACGTTAGCACACCATCAAACTCGTAAGAAACTATAACGGAAAGAAACCCTAACCTTACTTATGACTGGAAAAGGTCAGGACACCGGTGACGAGTCAAAAGGGTTGAACGACCGTATAATACACGTCGTGAAAGTGTCGTAGTAGAAAGTCCTAAACTTTATCGAGTTGACCTTAAGGTAGTGGAGGTGATCGAAACAAACATCGCTATGAAGGATTCCTGGTGAACTGAAGTGTAAGGTAATACAGACCGAGATCCACTCACTAATGTGGTAACATTAATAGACCCAGTACTTCTAGAAAAAACATATTAAGAAGACACATAAGAACGGTGGAGAAGAATTATAGAAGACAAAGACAATCCAGGTATGGTAAAGATAGGAAATAACTCGGGTAGAAACGTACTTTACAAAGGAACCATAGAGATTAAAAGAACTTCTCTAGAGATCAGAAAGGGTAAGATAACAAAAGGAGATAAAGAAATGTAACTAACGACTCCTTCCGAAAGAAAAAAAATTAAAGATAAAAATGAAATAAAATGAAATGTTATGACATAACCAAAACGGTATGTAACTGTACTTAGGTGGTACTCACATGTACGTAAAGGTTTGTACTTGGGGGGAGGGTGGAGGGAGGGGTACTGTAGAGAGACCCAGTAGGGGCACGTGGTCGGGGTTCGTACGACATAGGACGTAGCCTGTATCTGACCGTTAAGCTAAGAATGTACTATCATATGTACAAAGTTACGGTAAGAGGGTTTAGTAGGGTGGGAGAGGGAGAGGGAGACTCAGGTTTTCAGGCGATATGTGTAGACAGAAAAAACGACAGAACGTATGTCCCAGTAGTAACGGTAGAAAGATTTAAGTTATATATATACACAATCATATGACATAACCACAAAAAGAAAGACCGAATGAAGTGAGACATATTAACCGAGGTCAAAGTAGGTAGAGTAGTCTTGACTAAGTTTACTTAAGAAAAATTACCGACTCATTATGAGGTAACACATATACATGGTGTCGAAAGAATAGATAAGTAGACGACTACCTGTAGATCCAACAAAGGTACAGGACCGATAATATTTGAAGACGCTACTTGTGACCCCATGTACACAGAGAAAGTTAAGACCAAAGGAGCTACACATACGGGTCGTCACCCTAACGACCCAGTATTCCATCAAGATAAACGTTAAAAAATTCCTTAGAGGTGTGACAAGAGGTATCACCAACATGATCAAACGTAAGGATGGTTGTCACATCCTCCCAAGGGAAAAGAGGTGTGGGAGAGGTCGTAAATAACGAACGTCTAAAAACCTAGCGTCTGTAAAACTGACCACACTTCACTATGGAGTAACACCAAAACTAAACGTAAAGAGATTATTACTCACTACAACTCGTAGAAAAGTACACAAACAATCGGTAGGCATACAGAAGAAACCTCTTTACAGATAAATCAAGAAACCGGGTAAAAAACTAACCCAGTAAATAAAAAGACCTTAACTCAACGTATTCAACGAACAAATAAAGACTCTAATCAACAAACAGTCAACGAAGTAAACGATAATAAAAGAGGGTAAGTCTCATCCTTCCTCTCTATTCTTTCGGAAGGAGAAAGAATAGAGAGGAAGGATAAGACACCTTGAGACGTAGTTTACCCATATAGAAAGGAAAAGAGGAAACAAAAAGCGAAGAGAAGAAAAGTGTCGATAAACATTCCGGAGGAGTCTGTCGACAAAACGAAAAAACGTAAAGAAAAAGAACCCCTACCAGAACTAGGGACAGAAAACATGTTACAGTACTTGGAGACAGGTATCAAGAAGTCCGTTAGACAGATAGTGTAGATCAGGGAACTTAGATAAAGAGTGAAGGTGACATTTTAATATTCCCTAAACTAAATCCAGTATGGACGGACCAGATCACCAAAAGGGGTGAAAGAAGTTAAATTCCGACTTAAACCATTATTCCTCAAGTAATAGTCTCGGTGTCGGTCGAGGGTCAGAACAAAAACGACTAACATAACTCGAAGAGGTAAAAACCGACGTTTCTTATATTAGTTAAACTGAAACAACAACTGGTAGGCCACTACAGATACACATCTCACAAGAGAACACAACAACCTTCTCCCACAAACGATACTGGTCACGTAAGAGAACGTTTTGAGACAATCGGAAACGGGACGAACTAAGGCATGAGGTTCCGGTTCAAACGGACAATGAGGTCCACAAAGAACTGAAGGATGAAAAAGTAAGGTCAGGGGACATTACTTTTCCTGTAGAAAAAAACCCACAATCAAGATTTTCTAGAACATCCAGAAGAATCTTGGTAAGTTGAAGTCGAAGAAGTCACAATGACCAGCCCCGTATCTGAACCTAATAGTACTACCAAACGGAACCTTTACTTGTCTCTAGTAAAACAGCAAAAACTCTAACGTAAGTCTATGACGTAACGTCTGAGAAAACAACTGACACTACCGATGAGGTAATGAAGACGGGTTTCATCATCTATATTACCAGTAGACTCAATTTAAGTGGGTAAGGTCAGGTAGAATCAAACGACTAAGGATCTTACGGTCACAAGTGAGAACGGTAGAGAACAAACTGGTGAAGGTTAAACGGAACTAAGTACCTGAATTGAAAGGTCCAAGGATACGTTATCAAGAGAAATGTCGTAGTCTGGAAAGAAGATAGTGGTCAGGGTAGGTGTTGACCCACAACAAAAACGAAACCGAGGTAGGGAGGAAAGAAAGACCTCAATAAAGAGGTGACTAGAGGTCATCGTATAACCCGTGGATGGCTGGACCCCTAAAGTAGAAAGTCACAGGATAGAAAAACGGAAAAGTATGACAAGAACCCCAAGAGTTCCGTTCTTATGTCTTTTAAGGACAAACGATAGACAAAACGTATACCATTACATTCAAAGGTACAATAAGAAAGGTGTGTAGAGTGTGAAAGGAGGGGAGAGGGGTACCGGTATTCAGATAAGAGACAGGCAAAGAAGTGACAACGGGTCATTTATTTAAGAAGTCATGGTAAAAAGATCTAAAATATGTATATACACAATCTTATACCATAAATAGAAAGAGAAAAACTGAGTGAAGTCTTTCACTCATAGTATCGATATTATCCAAGATCCAAGTAGGTGGAGTAATCTTGACTGATTTTTACGTAAGGAAAAATACCCACTCAGTATAAAGTAACACATATACATGGTGTCGAAGAAATAGGTAAGTAGACAGGTACCCGTAGATCCAACGAAGGTTCAAGATTGATAACATATATCACGACTTTACTTGTTACTCTATGTACACAGAGAAAGTTAAAACCAAAGGAGTCCCATATACGGATCCTGACTTAAACGACCCAGTATACGACCAAACTTAAGATCAAAAGATTCCTTAGAGGTACGGTAGAAGGTATCACCGATACAGTTAAATGTAAGGATGGTTGTCACGTCGCCACAAGGGAAAAGAGGTATGGGAAAGGTCGTAAATAACAAACATCTGAAAAAGTACTCTCGATAAGACTGGTCGCACTCCACTATCGAGTGACGTTAAAACAAACGTAAAGAGATTATTACTCACTACAACTCGTAGAAAAGTTCAAACAATCGGTAGACATACAGAAGAAACATCTTTACAGACAAACCCAGAAAAAGGGTGAAAAACTAACCCAACAAACAAAAAGACCATAACACAACATACTCGACGAACATATAAAACCTTTAATTAGGAAACAGTCAACAAAGTCAACGGTAATAAAAGAGGGTAAGACTCCCAAAAGAAAAGTGGAACGAATATCAAAGGAAACGACACTTCTTCGAAAATTCAAATTAATCCATGGTGAACAAATGAAAACTAAAATAAAGACAATGACATCCTCCACCCAATAGTATCTCTTAGCACGAAACTAAATGCAGTAGTTCACAAGACGGATACAAAAGGAGATTCTCAAAATATGAAAGACCCGAATGTAAATCCACAAATTAGTTAAAACTTAAATATAAACACATACCACAATCCCTTACAAGATGATAGTAAGAAAATGTACATCAACAGACCAAAAGGGTCGTGGTAAATAACTTCTCGGACAGAAACGGGGTAACATATAAGAACGGAGGAAACAGTTTTTATTCCATGGGCATCCACGTACCCAAATAAAGACCCGAAAGATAGAACAAGGTAAACCTTTATAAAGACAAAAACACGGTCATAGTATGATAAAACTCCTGACACCGAAACGTCATATTAGACTTCAGTCCTTCAAACTAAGCAGAACGAGTTAAGAGGAAAGAGTTCTGACGAAACCGATAAGACCCAGAAAACACAAAGGTATACTTGACACTTTAACAAACAAGATCAAGACACTTCTTACGGTAACCATTAAACTATCCCTAGAGTAGCTTAGACATCCAACATAAACCATCATATCAGTAAAAGTGTTATGACTAAGAAGGATGGGTCTTTGTACCTTATAGAGAGGTAGACAAATACAGCATAAACTAAAGAAAGTAATCACAAAATATTAAAAGACACATGTCAAGAAGATAGATGAATCCATACAAATAAGGATATATAAATTAATAAAAACACCGTTATCACTTACCTTCACTAAGGAAGTAAAGAGAAAGTTTAAGAAGTAACAATCATACATCTTTACTTTCATTAAAGACGCATAACTAAAACATAGGACCTTTAAACGATTTAAGTGACTAATCGAGATCATTAGAAGACTATGATAGAAATCCCAAAAGATACATCTCATAGTACAGTATACGTTTGTCACTCTCAAAAAGAAGAAAATACCAGACCTAAGGAGAATAAAGAAAAAGAAGAGACGACATCTATCCTGAAGGTCATAATATAACTTATTATCACCACTTTCACCTGTGGGAACAGAAAAAGTACTAGGGTCCCCTTTACAGAAGTCAAAAAGTTGTAACTCTTATTACAAACGACATCCGAATAGTATATACCGAAAATGATACAACTCATCCAAGGAAGATACGGGTAACAAACTTCTCAAAATTAGTATTTACCCACGACTTATAAAAGTTTCGGAAAAGGGATGTAGATAACTCTAATAGTATGCTAAAAATAGAAAATCAAACAATTATACCACATAGTGTAACTAACTAAACGTGTATAACTTCTTAGGACCGTAGGGATCATATTTGGGTCGAACTAGTACCACATACTCGAAAAACTACACGACAACTTAACACAAACGATTTCAAAACAACTCCTAAAAACACAGATACAAGTAGTCACTACAACCAGACATCAAAAGAAAAATACACAACAGAAACAGACCAAAACCATAGTCCCACTACCACCGGTGCATCTTACTCAAACCTTGACAAGGAAGGAGACGTTAAAAAACTTTCTTAAAATCTTCCTATCCGTAATCGAGAAGAGATTTACAAACTATCTCAGGTGGACACTTCGGTAGACCAGGACCCGAAAACAAAAAGCCCTCTAAAAACTAGTGTCGAAGTTAAAGTCACGAACATTAACGTAACAAGTATTAAAGATAAAGAAGGACCAAGTCAGAATATTCTAACTTGAAAAGATTCTTAGACAAGTAAAGAAGGGTCAATAGGTAAAATAACAGTATAACAACAAAGTCAAGTCAAGTCAACGAGTCAGTACAGGCTGAGAAACACTGGGGTACTTAGTGTCGTGTGGTCCGAAGGGACAGGTAGTGGTTGAGGGCCTCAAGTGAGTCTAAGTACAGGTAGCTCAGTCACTACGGTGGGTCGGTAGAGCAGGAGACAGCAGGGGAAGAGGAGGACGGGGGGTCAGGGAGGGTCGTAGTCTCAGAAAAGGTTACTCAGTTGAGAAGTGTACTCCACCGGTTTCATGACCCCAAAATCGAAATCGTAGTAAGGAAGGTTTCTTTAGGGTCCCGACTAGAGGAAATCCTACCTGACTAACCTAGAGGAACGTCAGGTCCCCTGAGAGTTCTCAGAAGAGGTTGTGGTGTCAAGTTTTCGTAGTTAAGAAGCCGCGAGTCGGAAGAAGTGTCAGGTTGAGAGTGTAGGTACGTACTGGAGTCCTTTTTGGTATCGGAACTGATCTGCCTGGAATCAGCCGTTTATTACAGAGACGAAAACTTTTATAATATCAGATAATATGAGGAACCATAAAGACGTAACAGCCAACATTGAAGAGGAAAAAGTAAAGATTAAAACAACTAAACTAAGAAGAGAGAGAGAGAGAAAAAAAAAAAGAGAACTACTTGACCGATTTAAAAACAGTTAAAACAAATAAAAGAGTTTCTTGTTCGAAAATCAAAATAATTAGAAATGATAACAAGGAAAGCAAAGAAAATGTAAATAAAGACGAGTCTAGTAATACTAAAGAAAGGAAGATGATTAAAACAAAAAAAGAAAAGAAGAAAAAATAAACAAAACCCACATTTCAATCCAACAGATAAACTACAAAAAGAATAAAGAACCACATCCAACATTAGGATATTTGAAGGGAGAATCTTGACGAAAACGACATAGGGTATCCAAAACACGACAACACTAAAGAAACAGTAAACAAAGATCTTTAAAAAACTAAAGGTTAAAACTAAAGAAGTCATTGAACAACCAATAAATCTTAGTACAACAAATTAGAGGTACACAAACACATAAAAAATGTCAAAAAAAAAAAATTTAACTGTAGATCAGACTATAGCAACACCAGTCTCTTCTGGGAACTATACTAAATTTAAAAGAATTTAAATGACTCTAAGCTAAACACTGGGTTCTACACCAGATAAGACCTCTTACAAGGTACATGTGAACTCTTCTTCCACACACGACGTAAACCTACCTTACAAGACTTCTATAGTTACTCTAGTAGAGTAGATTACATAGTAAATTCTGAACACAAAAGAATAATTAAAAGACAAAACTACTAGACAGGTAACTATACTCACCCCACAATTTCAGAGGATGATAATAACACAATGACACTTAAAGAGGAAAATGCAGACAATCATAAACAGAATACATAACTCCACGAGGATACAACCCACGTATCTATAAATGTTAACAATACAGAAGGAGAACCTAACTAAAGAAATAGTAATACATCACAGAAAGGAATAGAGAATATTATAAGAAATAAAATTCCAGATCAAACAGACTATACTTCTAGTGATAAGGTCGAAAGAAAACGAAGGATAAACGTACCTTATATAAAAAGGTAGGAGAGTGAAAGTCAGATATATACAGAACTCCAGACTTCACTCAAAGAATATCTGTCGTATATACACCCAGAACAAAAACATAGGTAAGTCGGTCACACAGAAAACCAACCTTGTAAATTAGGTAAATGTAATTTTTATTAATGACTATATATATATATATATATATAAGGATAACGGTGAAAGAATTGACAAACCCCAAATAAAACAACTAGAAAAAGAAGAGAATATAAAGAACTGATATATTCGGGGAAATTGTAAATAACATTTCGACCAAACCACCATGACTTAAGAGAATTGAAAACGAACAGACTTTTCGAAAAAGAAAGAGGTAGTTAAAACTTACTCTAGGAAAGACCCATCTCATTAGAACCAACATCTAAAAAGGGAAAGTCATGATATTTATATAGGACAGTAAGGGAAGACCGGACATCTCAAAGACGACTTTTTTAGTCGACAATTTGTATACCCGACAGGGAACATACAATGAACGACGAAAAGGGAACGACGAAAATTATAGGAAAGAAACACAAATCAGAAACAATCAAACTAATTATACACAGAACCTCACAAAGAAGAACCCAAATAGGACATACCCTGAGAAACACGGAGAACCTGAACTGACTGATAAAGGAAAAGGTACGACTCCTTTAAAAGTTGATATTAGAGAAGTTTTTAAAAGAGTATGGGAAAGAAAAAGAGAAAAAGAAGACTCTGGTGATATTAAACTTACAACTACCCAAACTATAACAGAGTCTACAGAGACTCTGATACGAGTCAAGAACAGTAAGAAAAATGAAAATAAGACGAGAAGTATTCAATAAAGATGGTAAAATAAAAGGTCGAGTGACTAAACAAGAGGACGAAGTCGATAAGACGATAACTAAGGAAGATCTCATAAAAAATAAAGTCATTAGTACAACAAACAGACATATACAAATAACAAATTCAAAAGATCCAAAAACAATTAAGAAAGAACGTAAAAGAGGTAAAACAAAAGTTCAAAAAAACCAGTAGAAATGATCGTAACCTGAAGAGACCACCGAGTCTGTCATTTCACAGACAGACGTTACACCCTCTGGACTCAAACTAGGGACCCAGTCCTTCAAGGGACCTCTTCCTTTACCGTTGGGTGAGGTCATGAGAACGGATCTTTTAGGGTACCTGTCTCCTCGGACCACAGGTACCCCAACGTTTCTCAACCTGTGCTGACTCGCTGAAGTGAAAGTGAAAGAATGATAGTAATAAGACTTAAGAAAAAATCCATCAAACGGATAAAGGGGAAGTAAATAAACCTGATGACACAAAGATCAAACAAGGAAGTAAATCCACCATAAAGACAGAAAAGTAATAAAAATTGAACACAAACTCTAGAGGAAACGGGTCCGAAGTTTCAACTTAAGAAAGAAGGAAAATCAAAGACGGAAGGATTCAAAACAGGTCACCAAACACGTTGAAACATATCACACTAAACACGACTCTAAACAACAACAACAACAAACAAACAAACAAACACAAAGGAGACTACCCGTTCCGACTGACTTCGCCATTAGGACAGACGACTACTAAACCAAACGTAAAAATAAAACAAACAACAAATCTACTCCGCAGGACGTGTCCCACGATGACCACCAACCCACTATGACCCAGAACATAAGTTCACCAAAGGAAACACACTCAAGAGTGATAAACTATGAGGGATCCAATAAAAAAAGACCATCAGATCCTAGATCTTCAGTCACGAGGGTGAGGTTTTCGAGTCCTGAACTAGAAAGGGTACACCTACATCTAACGAATCTTTTATGGTTCTTGTCTTCAAAGTCGGTACAGGAGGGACAGGCAGAGGAACGATTCTACTACGGTTCTGTTGTTCCCTCGATGTAAGTTGTAGGAACAGAAAGGTCCACCCAGAGAATACACGAGACAATATGAGAGGTGTGATAAAGAATATAGTGTATAGTTTTATTTAATTTTGTCCCAATTTCTTGATGTCCATCGTATTTTCTGTGTCTAACTTTTGAATGTTCCTAGAGATTCTAAACCAACCGACCAATTTGGAGCAGAGTAAGAGGAGAGTCGAATCGAGAAGGTGCAAAGACTCAAAGAGAGTCAAGGAATTTAGTAAAGAAATGAGAGGTGGGGAGACAGAAAGGAAAAAGAGGGGAAATACACGAGCAGGAAATTCGGAGTAAATATTTACCGAAGGAAGACTGTACGTCTTCTTCTTTTGTAGGAAGGATCGTTAATAAAATTCTGTCGTGTCCAAATTAGTACAGGGACGAAAGTGAAGTACGACAGAACATCAAGATAAAATAAGACTCTTCCTTGAAACACAGAAAGTATAAGAAAACAAAAAGGAGTGAACAATGATAGTATGTATTGAAACACTTCACAAGTGATAAATACTCCACAGTATTTTATACGACACAATGAAAATCAGTACAGAGATATGAGACTTTTCATAAAGGATTACGTAATAAAAAGACTTAAATAATCTTTTAAGGGGTAAGTTTTGTCAGAGTCTTCTGTTCGTTTACTTTTACTAAGAGATACTAATTAATATCCAAACACAGTCCCCAATTGAAACAATCATTCGTACGTTACTCATACAATATAATGGACAATACACAAACCTAAAAGAAAGAGTTTAAATTACCTATACAAAAGACGTCTCGTCCTTTACTACTGAACATAAAGATACCAAGAGTAAAAGAGACTTTAAGTCAAAGAAATAGAAATTCTATTCCCCAAACCTAAAGTATAATAACATGACTGAATATACAACTGAGTAAACTTTTCTGAGACTACGACCCTCCCTAACCCCCGTCCTCCTCTTCCCCTGCTGTCTCCTACTCTACCGACCTACCGTAGTGACTGAGTTACCTGTACTCAGACTCACCTGAGGCCCTCAACTACTACCTGTCCCTTCGGACCGCACGACGCTAAGTACCCCAGCGTTTCTCAACCTGTGTTGACTCGCTGACTTTACTTGACTTGACTTGACTTGAATATATCGATTTTTAGATCTTAGTAACTCACATTGTCCTTCACATAAAACGGGTTAACCTGAAATTTAGGTCAAAATTCTTATGTCTAATAGATACTTATATACAAACTAACATGGTATATTTAATACCATAAAAGTTTTATTAAATAAACAAGAGTGAACTAAAAAACCACTTTTTATGACATTTGTATATACAATATATATTTTTATGTCCCTAAAGATCATTGTCGTCCATCTACAGTCATTTACAATTTACACAAAGACTATACTCGGTACCAATTAGAGAAAACTTCCACGAAGTAGATCCTGTAAGTATTTTAGACGAAAAATTGGTACCTAGTCTCTGTTATTTTCCATTCTCTTTGGTTCATGAACACCAATTTTCGTCCGACTGAGAGATTACGTCATTTTTACTTCAAAGTTGTAATAAATTGACTTACGAAAGGAGTACTAATAAATACTTCTTTAATAGACATATTAAATACTATTACAAACTATTTAATTGATCCATCACCATACTATTTTCACTACTAATTCCTTATTCAGTGTTTTAATAAAATACTTTTTACAAAAACATTGACTTGTTTTACTCATACTTTACCTGGAAACCCGTCTCATTCCTAACACTGAATAAGTAACAACGACGAGTCAGTGATTCAGCACAGGTTGAAGAACGTCAAGGTACTTGACATCGTGAGGTCCGAAGGGACAGGAAGTGATAGAGGACCTTAAACGAGTTTGAGTACAGGTAACTCAATCACCACGGTAGGTTGGTAGAATACGAGACATGGGAGTTAGAAAGGGTCATAGTCCAAAACAAAACAAAACAAAACAAAAAGGTTACTCAACCGAAAAGTGACCTCAAAGACGAATTCGTAGTCAGGAAGATCACTTATAAGTCCCAACTAAAGGGAATCTTAACTGACCAAACTAGAGGAACGACAGGTTCCTGAGAGTTCTAAGAAGAGGGCGTGGTGTCAAACTTTCGGAGTCAAGGATATCCTAGGGTATATACGTTGAGAGTTCTCTATGTGACTCCGACGATATTACCAAAAGTAACGAAGGGTAAGACCTCTTTCTTAACAGACATGAACTCTAAACGATTATATCTCGTAGTAGTAGAAGCAGGTAGAGGTTTATTATAGACAGAAGTCTGATGTTATATCGGACCATGCCGAACAACCGACCCCGAAGAATTTACGTCTTTCCGGTCTGTGTAGTAACTCTCGGAGTGTGTCGGAAGACCAGAAGGGTCCATTGTAAGTTGGTCGTTCGGTTCTAACAATTAGTTAAATCATTTCGATAAACTGGTTTAAAAGTCACTTTAAGAGTAGGTACATATACTAGTAGTAATAGTGTAACCAATTTATACATGAACTTATGGGGTTCGTGTCAGTCACCGGAAACATCTAAGACCCGCGACGACGGTGAAACAAGGTGAACGAAGAGACGATGTTTTTTCGGAGTCAGTCACCCACCATGGATAACAAGAGTCACGAGGGTCATAAGGACAAAGATTCCCAAGAGGGCGAAACACCAAAGATCAGTCATCACAACGACGACGACGATGACGATTGAGTGAAGTCAGCACAGGCTGACACTCTGGGGGATCTGTCGTCAGGTGGTCCGAAGAGACAGGGACCCTAAGAGGTCCGTTCTTATGACCTCACCTAACGGTAAAGGAGGAGGTTACGTTCACTTTTCACTTTGACTGCAGTGAGTCAGCACAGACTGAAAATCGATGGGGTATCTGACGTCGGATGGTCCGAGGAGGTAGGTACCCTAAAAGGTCCGTTCTCATGACCTCACCCAACGGTAACGGAAGAGGCTCGGTCATCACAATCCCATTTACAAATTGATGACCGAGATAATCCCCCAGTCCTCTGGGGACTCTATATCGTAAACGGTCAAAAGTACCACATTTATGAGACGGTACCGGTCAAAGTTGGGTTGTTACACTGTAGTGTTCGGAACCCTTCTCTACGAGTGTTCACCGGTACTCTCAACTATGTACGACCGAGGTCGTGTGTCGACGAAAATCGACAACGGACAAAATTTGATTTCGAAATGTAAAAAGAGGAAGCAGGTTCATTTTTATACATAACAGTAGTAATTACTTCGTAACCGGTCATGAAACACAAATATCAAGGAAAAGGTAGAAGAGGATCAAAAGTAGGAGACAGAGAGGGAAAAGAGGAGTAAGAGAATGAGTAAAATCTTAAAATCCTCAGTCTCTTATAAATTCACCGTCGTGGGTAATAGAGTCAGTCCCCATATATAAAAGTAGGTAGTGACAAATATTCGTGTCATACGTTACGAGGGATAAGACTCTACCCAGACAACGTGAAGGATGGTAGGACAAGTGTGATGGTGTCTACTTAAGTTTCCTTTACACCTAGTCTTATATGACGGAACACCAGGGGGGTATAAATTTATCTACCATGGAACGGGTCAGGAAAGGGGTACACCTATGCTCGTTCCGTTCGACTTAATGTCAATTACCACTCGTTAGGAGTTTCGGTAAATTCATCTATCGTAGAATGATGAGAAAAAAAGAAACTACGAAAGAGACTAGAGATATGATCTAGAACCTCGTTCCTATCTCACTCTAGTCAACCCGTCTAGATATCAATTAAGTAAATGAATAAGATAAGAAAAGGGAATTAGGGCTATTAGATCGGAATCTCTTGGAATCGAGTAGTTCTTTTCTTTTCACGACTGTAACTTCTGAAGTAGGGGACATTAGATTAGTCACCGTCTAAGTATTTCAAAACCTCATCAGTCGATACCCGTTTCTCTTTTCACCCCACTGGTCTCTTTATTATCTTTAAACAACTTCACACTCCTGAGTAACCTCCGACGACGAGTACTAATTAAATATTACTATGTTTGGAAATAAGTACGTCTGTACTTACATCCATTATCTCACACCCATTATCTTAAGTAGGACCAACCACGTTGTCCCTAGTCAGATATCCACTCAATGACACTACTTCGTCATTTGAACTTCGTTGAAATTCAATATATTTGGATAGTAGAGTTTGAAATCGTAATAATCATAGTAATACTGATTATTGTATAATGGTACAGTTATCGTTGTTTACGATTATTTATTGACAATGATTATCGTATAAAAAACACGATAGAACGGAGAGACGAGGACACAGGTCACCCTAAACTACCTGTAACGAGATGATCTGACTTTTAAACTTAGACTCAAAAAAGTATGAGTCATGACAACCAGGATGATGTGGTATCGTAAACGAACACTTAAACAAATAAAATGAAAGAAAGTCACATAAACCTTGATATTATAAAAGAAGGGAGGAAGCAATTACCTTGGTTATCTCGGCAACTGTCCGGTTTAGAGACATTATTCACAAAATAGAGGAATGACATACGTATTCGTCAAACCTTCTGGTTTCTCTACCGATACTATGTCAAAGGGAACTACTTGTAGTGGTTCCTTAGAGTATCTACAAGGAAATGTAAAATTTAAGATCTCTGAATACTGTATCACTACTGTTCAGTAAAAGTAAGACACAACAATAATTTCCGTTTCCTACTCCGGTGGATTGGACTGGAATAGTAGTAGTTGTAGTTGTAGTTGTAGTGTGATCCCGTCTCTCATTTCCGTCTCTCAATTGATCTAAATTTCGATCAATTCCCTCATCCCTCTAAGATACATATCGTGCTACCGAGGGTGAGTCAAGTAGGAGTATGACTTCAAAATCCTAAATTTTTCCTGTCGTTACATCCTTCTCACTTTCTAGATTTTTCGTTCCTTCTCATGATCCCATGTTACTCCGTATATGAAACTCCATATGAAACTCCGTATACCACTCGTTAATCTCAACTTCTTTTCTCGTGTGTGTGGTCTGGTAGACTCAGTTGTAAAACCCCGTTTAAACCATTTATTGTCGTTGTGTCGTTACACACTCCCAGAGGGACCAGACTATATGGTACCACGCCGTGTTTCTTTAGATCGTCACGACTTACAGTCTGAGACCCTCCACACAGACCAAACCCTTTGTACTACCTCTTTACGGCCCCAGGTCGGGGTCACCTAGGTCCCATTAAGTTTCCCCTCTACCACACCGTTCCTTTTTGAATAAATAAATCTTTATATTTCTCTCTAATCCTTCTTTATCATATCATCCTTTTAAATCACCTCTTTTCTCCGACTTATTGAACCAAATGTACCTCTTGATTATTTTGGAGTCCTGTTCTCCAAATGTGGTAGATACAATCCGGTGGTCGTGGGCAAACTTATAGCGTCCCACGGGGTGGAACCCGAGGGAGAGAGCACCCAGAATCTTCGGTCCCGTTCATTCATCTGAACCGCTCGGAGGTGCGGGGTCTACCCTTAAGTCGGTCTTTTATCTCATTCTTTTCTGTGTCCCCTTGGTCAGAAAGGTTACTGACCGGGTAGGTGATAACAGACCTTGCCGGAAAATATGAAAACTAACATGTATCTCTAGTTGCCTATTATGTTTTAATACGTCGCAGTCGTCGGGACTGAGAATAACTCTGGTCCGAAAGAGAGACGTATGGATCGACATATGTGTTCAGAATCCACTAAATGTAGTAGAAGACCGGTCTTCCGGTTAATTGTAAAATACCGGGAAAAGACTATTCCCAAACAGTTCGTCTCTTGCATAAACCCGACAAGAAGGGTTTCAGACCACGGTGAGAGTCTTTCGTGATTTATTTCAATGTAAGAATGTATCGTTCCTGTGTTGTTAAATATTGTTACTTTCTTCATGTCACTAAATATTGTTTATCTTTTCATTAATTGAGTTTTCAGATCACAAAGATTGTAGTTTTGATGATATAAGGAAAAA
This sequence comes from Capra ibex, assembly GCA_006410555.1. Classification (NCBI taxonomy): domain Eukaryota; kingdom Metazoa; phylum Chordata; class Mammalia; order Artiodactyla; family Bovidae; genus Capra; species Capra ibex. The sequence continues at coordinate 4,349,598 of SJYO01026388.1, read as the reverse complement.
GATATAGGGTTAATGTAACTAATTATAGGAAGTCCACGGATTTTCTATTTCTTATACCGGACCGTCGTCCGTAACTGAGTTGTCACTTTGGGTAGTGGTTATATTAAAAATCGAGAAATCTTTTCCGAGACATAGAAATTCTACAAAATTCGAAGTACGGAGAGCGCCAACCCCCGGTATTTGTTAGTGTTCAACATTTTCAGGCCTGTCTGGCCAGTCCATTCAATCTTTCGATAATTTCCCCAAATTCATCTCTGTAAGAAACATATACGTCCTCTGACAATTGACCTCGGGATTCGATTAAGGAAAATCTCCTTCCACTAACCCCTACCGGGGGACAATACAGTCTTCTCACCTGTCGTGTCATGTTATTCCTTCCGTCTGAGACCAAAACCCCCCATCTACAAGTCCTTTTGGGTCCCCCTTGGGGACTTCGGTCTAGTGTGGAAACACATACAGACCGAAGGAAGGAGTACTGGAAACGGTACCCGCCCTAAGGAGTACGACCGAGGGCCGTCTCTTCGTAGTGCGAAGGGGACCACACTAGTACCGAACCCTAGGTTGTAGTCCTACTGGTGTCTTAGGACCGAAGAAAAGGATAAGACGGACGTGTGGAAAGAACCAACCTCACATGTTCGGGGTTAGGACCTTACCAGTCTTCCGACTAAGGTTCGACATGTAAGACCACCTGGTCACCGAGGGTCAGGACTATGTGTGTAGTCGTGGTCCGGACTAGGTAGTAGAGTCGGTTCTGGTCTCACCTGAATTAAACTCGGGAACCAACATCGACCAAGAAACCACGAGACGCCCCCGAGAGGTCGAGTCTGTCCCCTCTTATTTAGAATGTTCCACCTAAGAATGGAGATGGGGTCGGGTGTGTCGTGTCCTCTTTCAGTTCCACGAAAGGGATGAAAACTTCAGAGACATTTTTATATTACTTCGGGTCTTATAAGTATCGTCGGACACACAGATCAAATTAATCGAATACAGGTTTCATCTCTGATCTATAACAGAAACGACCTATAATCATGGTAACCGACCATGATCTTAGAAACTACCGGTGTCCTGACAACTTTGTTTATTGACCTTCTAAACTTTCATCATCGAAGCACCCTTGTCCTAACTTCAAACCGGTCACTTCAAAACTGTCACTATCCTATCTTCACTACCACCAAAAGACAAGAAAAATCGTCATAAACAAATTTATTTATTACGTGTACTTAAGAAGCTAATTATGCAAAAGTTTCAATCTTTTATTCTTTTTAAGTTAAACCATTTATACTTCTTGTTCTTCGTCAAGATTTACCCCGGTGATTGTATCTTATCAGGTCCTCTCTTTGATTTCACTAACACTCTAATTCCCGAAATAGATGACTTCGATTCAACGAAGTTAACACAGACTGAGAAACGTCGGGACATCGGGTGGTCCGAGGAGAGAGACACCCTAAGAGGTTCGTTTTTATGACCTCACGTAACGGTACGGGAAGAGGTCCCCTATAAGGTATGGGTCCCTAACTTGGGTGTATAAAATACAGAGGACGTAACTGTCCGTCCAAGAAATGAGGATCGTGGTGGATCTAATAATATTTATCTGGTGTGTCGAAACGACAATCACGTCGACTGGAACTGAAATAATTATTTATTTGGACATTCCGTTGGACGGTTCCGATATCGACGTCCGTAAGTAGACAAGACTAGAAGTCCTCGTTCGTAATTTGTAGTTCACTCTGAACACAGTCGAAGGACCGAGGGGTGCCCCGGGTCCAAAGGTGGTGAGGTGGTAACGGGTTCCATTCCATGACTCCCTTTTTCTTAAGTGAGACTACCTAAACGGTAAACCGACGTTTTCTGCGAGTAAGAAGACCTAAAAGTCTGGACAACTTGACAGAATAGGTTCGGTACGTCCGGTGTCGACACTCGTTAGTAAGCTCCCACTGGAGTCAAGACAGTCCACAGTGATGGACATTTGTCACTCTTGTTGGTTAAATAACCCGACTTACACGTACTGACCGGTTGTGGTGGATACAAAACTTTCTTTCTGTTTTAAAACTGACCCTATCACTTACACACTGGTCTTAGGACCGAGACCGAACAGAAGGTAAAGGTACTCCCGGGAGACTTTGTGGACAATAGAAATAAAAACATAAACCTGTACCCCGTGTTATTCCTCTACGACCCCCAGTCAAGTTAGAGGAAATTAGAACAAGTAGTTTCAGTGAAACCAGTTTAGTGAAACTGGAGAGACTTAATCTCGAAACTTCACCCCCGTTTTTGTGAAATGAACCGTCTATCGTATGAAACTTAGTATTTCAGAGTCTTTCACTTCTCATTCTTGACCTTCTTTTTAAGTTCAAAGAAAAACGGGGTGAAGTAAGTTAAATAAGAGAAGATGAACTGGGAGAACTGAAAGTTCTCACCGTAGAATGTTGGTAGTGTTACTGTGTATAGGAACCTTATTCATAACCACCACCAAATCAAAGATTTAACACAGGTTGAGAACGTTGGGGCACCTGATATCGGACGGTCCAAGGAGACATATACCCTAAGAGGATCGTTCTTATGACCTCACCCAACGGTAAAGGAAGAGGTCTCCTAGAAGGACTGGGTCCTTAGCTTGGGTCCAGAGGACGTAACGTCCGTCTAAGAAATGGCTGACTCGACACTCGCTTCAGGGTTATTCATAATCCACTGTGTTAAAATTCCAGTTTTGTGGACTTACTAACCTAAAAACAACCGACAAAAGTTCAAGTTTTGAAGGTCAAGATTTACAATACGTGTCATCATCAGGGTTTCTTATTTTGTCTTGTCTTTTTAATTTTTTTTTTTTTCCTAGAAGACCTCTTACTCGATCTTTTAGATACATTAGAAAGGACAAATACGTGAAATTGTCATCGTTTTTCTGGGGTCCATAACACTCTCCCCTCGATGGTACGATACGTAAGTGAGATAGTCCCTATCAACAATAACAAATCAACGATTCTGTACAAACTGAGAAAAACTGGGGTACCTGACATCGGACGGTCCGAGGAGACAGGTACCCTTAAGGGTCCGTTCTTCTGACCTCACCTAACGGTAAAGGAAGAGCTCCCCTAGAAGGGTTGGGTCCCTAGCTTAGACGTAGAGAACGTACCGTCCACTTAAGAAATGATGACTCGGTGGTCCCTTCTGGAGACCCTGTCAATGAATAGATAATTAAGGGATTTATAAGTTCATTGAGGGTACATGGTTTGTAAAACGATGTATGATGTCTATGTCTTTAGATACTCTAGATACGAAAGAGAGTTCCTCGAGTGTCGGGTGGGTCACTTAGTAAAGGTCTTCAAATAAATAAAATTAAATTAAAAATAAAATATAACCTCACATAATGTTAAAACACAATCAAAGTGTACATATTGTTTCTCTAAGTCAACAAGGATATGTATATAGGTAAAAAAAGTCTAAGAAAAGGATATATCCAATAAAGTCTTATAATTCATCTTAAGGGACGCGATAAACCATCCAGGAACAACTAATAGTCAAAATATGTGTCATCCCATATATACAATTAGGGTTTGAGAATTAAATAGGAAGGGGGGAGGTGTGTGTGTGAAAAGGGGAAACCATTAGTGTTTAGATAAAAGTTTCAGACAGTCAGACAAAGACAAAACATTTGTTCAAGTAAACATAGTAAAAACTCCACTAAAGTGTATCCTATTCACTATAGTATACTATAAACAGAAAGAGACAAACTGAATGAAGTGAAACATACTAGTAGGGAACCAAGTAAGTACAACGACGTTTGTGTTCTGCAAATCCGGACTCAGCATACAAATTTTGAAAGGTCGAGTAAGAACCCGACACAAGTACAAAGGGACCGTTTAGTTCGAATAATACGACATAGAAAGTATCCAAGTACCTCGTTGTGAGAATCGACTTGAGACAATCCGTAGTTTTCTTTTTGATTACCTTTCTCAGTTGTCCTGGGAGGGGTAGATTCAATCTCAATAGTTCGTGAGGTTAAATCTGAAAACCTGAGGAAGAGGGTGTAAGAGTAAGTTTTGACGAAACCGGTAAACACATCAGAGTTCTCATTTAAGACGGACTTAGTGAACTATGTTTCATACGATAATAAGTAAGAGTACTTTCTCTTTCACATGAACTCAGTTACATTACATCTTAGTGTAATGTCTTGGTAATCCAAGTTAGAAGAAGTGATGTTTTCCAAATATTTCGAGGTGATTTTCATTATTTTATTTAACCACTCAATATGGAATAAAGATCGTGAATAACCAGTAATACGTGATCTTTTAGTCTATTAATTGTATTATAAAATAATTTTCAAAACGGTATGTAAACGATAGAGATCAGTTTGTGACACGACCTGTGAGTCCTATATATCTCTGTGTTTAATGTAAGGGACAAAAGTTCCCCAAATAATCCTCTCCACCTCTTCATTTACATTAAAGGACCTCTTACTCTAAGACTCCTTTATCCTCGGAAAGATACACCTGATAGTATAAGTACGTTAAATACTAGTTATTTTTAAATGGGGTACCTACAGAACCATCATTATAGTTCGGGTTGTCTTGTATAGATCTGCACAAGAATAGAAAACTTAGTAAAGATGGAACACCGACATTCTATCTCTTAAAAAAGAGGGACTGTCAAATACATCTAAAAGTTGTATCGTCTAAAAGACAATTTTTACCGGGACCAAACACTATCTGTTTTTTACATGTACAGAGACGTTCTGTAAGAAAGTCACTGACTTCACTTTTGTTGCGTCAGGATAAAATAAGGACCGGACAACACGTAAAGTGAATACGGTGAGGGACCTTATGTCACTATAGGTCGGACAAAAGAAACTTTTCTGAACTGTACGGTGTAGTAACAAGGAAGGAACGTCCTACTCCCTACAGAAAAAAGTAAGAAGTCACAGAACAAAGAGAACCTATTCCTAATGACATAAGAAGTATAGAAAGTTTAAGTGTAACTAAGTTTCTTATGTGTAAAGATACAAAGGGTAAAAACCAAACCACAGACGTCTATTGTACTTTTCGTTAAACTATAAAATCCGTGTACCATTTCGAGTCACCGTACAATAACAAAAAACTAATGGTTGAGTACAGACTAAGAAACACTGGGGTACCTGACATCGGGTGGTCCAAGGAGACAGGTACCCTAAAGGGTCCGTTATTATGACTCCACCCAACGATAAAGGAAGAAGTCTCCTAGAAGTTCTGGGTCCCTAACCCAGTCCTTGAGTGTAGAAGACGTCTAAGACACAACGACTCGGTGGTCGCTACGGGAGCCACCGAACCCAAACTCAATTTTGCAAAAGAGAGAGAAAAGGTTTAGTACGAGGAGAACCGTCAGTGATTCTTAAACCACTCCTTTTCTACGACCGGTCGGGACGGCGACTGACCATGAAACTTATCGATCCCTACTTTTCACTGTCAAGTGACTAGAAATGACAGACCTCGTCGACTTAGTGATCTTTCCGGTTGAGGGGAACTCCTTTTCGTTCAAGAAGAATCTGTAGTAAGGTTGGGAAAAAGATGAAGCCACAGTTCTTACAAATATATAAGAGTGTATATAGAGGAATTCTTTGTTTTAGTGACTATTAGGAGTTCTTTATTTTTAACTATATATACATAAATGTATATGCACACCAAAAGATATAGTCAAATAGATACACGAATACATAGAGAAAAGGTTTATTTAAAATCGTAAAATCAAACTAGTACCTAAAGTCATTACATTTGTAGTATGTCTTTTTATTTTTAGGGGTTAATTTTTTCGATTAATATAAAGAGACAACATATATATTATACATATTTTACTTACATAAAAGTCAAAATATATGGACGAAAAGTTTATAAAATCTATAGACGACATACCATGACACGAATGTTAATCGTTGTAACAAGTAAAATAATAAAATGGGATTTTTAGACAATTCTCCGATCTAGAGTTCAGTTCGTAAACATAGTGTTATTTTATTGGTAATTTTTCTTTTAATGTATATGTCTTTATAATCAATCCTTAATAACATCTTATTTGTAGTCCCGTTATATAAATGACGACGACGATTCAGTGTAGTCAACACAGGCTGAGACACGCTGGGGTATCTGTCGTCGAGTGGTCCGAGACGGCAGGAACCCTAAGAGGTCCGTTCTTGTGACCTCACCCAACGGTAAAGGAAGAGGTTACGTTCTTTCCCTTTTCACTTTCACTTCAGAGAGTCAGCACAGATTGAGGAACGTTGGGGAACCTGACGTCGGAGGAGGCAGGTACCCTAAAAGGTCCGTTCTCATGACCTCACCCCACGGTAGCGGAAGAGGCTTATATAAATGATCAATCTTATAATGTAAAAGTGTAAAAGTTGAAGAAAGAACCAAGTAATGCAAGGATACGTTAAAGTCCAGACCGAGGACCCCTAGGAGGTCACGTTTCTGATTAATATTCAAACGAGAAAAAGTCTAGTGTTCCGACACTGACACTGTTCATCGACCAATATTCTTGCCTCAGTGAGTGTTCACTGTTACACAGAGTGTCCTTTAGGCAAAACGAGGACGACGTGACTTAACACTGTAAAACTACTGTGACGAGGAAACCCAAGGTCCCAGTAATCGAAGTCGAATCACTGACGATGTGAGGATCGGGTGTAGGTAGTGAATGGGTCCTGCACCGGCACTGAAGGAAATTACTGGTCCACACCATTACTTCAAACTCAGACTAATGAGATATCCAAGGGGGAAACCAGGAGCGGGGTGGTAGACCGAGAAGGTAATTAGACGGAACTTAAAGACCCGGTATTTACCACCGGACATAGGGGGACAGACGTTCAGACTGGAGCCTGACGAGTGGCATTCGGACCGGAGGAAACGTCGGTGTAAACGTTGTGGAAGTTCCAGTGACGCTACTCAGTGTCTAAGTCAAGGAGGGTGGGGTCGAAGAAAGGAGAGGACGAAGAAGGATGAGTCAGGGAAGGTGTTTCGGTTCCGGTGAAGAAAACGATCTGAACTCGGAGTCTAGTCCATAGTTCCAGACTAAAGAAAACAGAAATCTTCTGTCAAAGAATCAGACTTTCTTGAAATGAATCTCGATTTCAGTACATAATACTATTAAAACTGTCGTCTCAGAAGATCCTTTGTAAAAAAATTTTTACTCGATAGTAAAATTAGTCACCTAAAGTAAATCCAGGGTAAACACAAAACCTGAAACAACCTTTCAAGATCTCATCCTTGTCGAAAATCCAATCCCACTATGAAGGTAAGACGTGTAACCGACAGACAAGTAACCGAAAAGTAAGATCATAGACAAAGAAAAAACCAAAGTCACCTGTGACTTCAGGTATGTACCACTTATTTCCAGTCTTCATTCCCTACCCTTTTCACTCTTCCTTACTCTAGTTAACTTTTTCGACTTGTACAATGATTATAAGTTTATTTTGAGTAAAAAGTTCGGTCTAATTACACATTAAAAAAAGAAAACAGACATATTACACTGTAACGGCCTTATTTAGAGGTCTCCATTAAAAAGAAATTCAAAGTCTCCCAACGTTTCTCAACCTGTGTTGACTTCGTTGAATCATACGTACCCGTGTATGCGATCAACTAATAGAATTCAAACCCGATAATATTTCGAAAATCCTTGTAAACATATTTTCAGATTTACCTGAAAAGTAAAAAGAACTTATGTATGGATCGTCACTTTAACACCGACTTTACCCTAGGTCAAAGAGTGACGAGTTTTCGACTATTCTCCATTCCAAACACCTTTTACTTCAAACGAACGAACGACCATTGACAGATCCTCATATTTGTAAGATCTAAACTGACTATTTAGGTTATTACTTTTTTAAAGTTGGTGATCTGACTATTAAAGAAAAAAGAGTTATTCATACGTATATATATATACACACACACATATATATATATATATATATATATATTTTTATATATAGAAGACAATATACACCCAAGGATCATCGTACAACTTCTGAAAAATGAATTTTATAAGAAAGATATAGTCTTGTAAAAGTTTGAAAGATCTTACTTTATAATACAATTTAAAATAGTATGAATAAAAGGTTCTTACAATAACCATGTATTACACTACTTACCTTGAATTTTATTGTCTTTATTGTACAGAAATTACTTTTTTTTTTTGGTGTTACATGAAATAATTCTTGTTTGATGACGTTTGTCTTAAACTTAAAATCAATTTCACCAACATTTACATAACCGAAAGTAATAAATCTTTATAGATTCCAGACATTTTATTTTGATCTAACTTATAAGTTATTGACCTATTTACAAAAATTGTCCATCAATTTTTAATCTTATAAAGGTAGTTCTTGTCCCGGAGACAAAATTAAGCAGTAAAAATAATACATGTAATGAGTCATCTTTTATATAAAACACGAGACATGATTTTTAAAGATCGAAACGACAGTAAGAAAAAGTAGAAAATAACGTATGAAAATTGTTGGTAGTCAACTGAGTCCTTTCTTTTACATCGTAAAAATGGACTGAATAATATAATGGACGTTGGGTTTAAGTAAAAGAACTTACTGAAAAACAAACAAAACCAAAAAATTAAATCAAAAAAACTCTCGGATTGGTACAATCTGAGTCATCTTCCACGTATCTACGACAATTCTTTTGATTATAAGTGTCTATTAAGTGTTAAAACCAGTTTTATTACGGTCGTAAAAGACAGATAATTATTAGTTTAACTAAAGTTAAAGTGAAACGTCTAATGTAAAGAAATTGAGGATAATTTCGAGATAAAAATAGCCCAATTAAGACGATAGTTAAAAAATTTTCTTTTTACTGTATGCTATACACTTAATATAGATGTATAAGATCACTTATATGGATATAAGATTCGTATTTGATAAAGTCAAGTCAAGTCAAGTCAAGTGATCGAGTCAGTACAGGCTGAGAAACGCTGGAGTACTTGACGTCGTACGGTCCGGAGGGACAGGTAGTGGTCGAGGGCCTCAAATGGGTTTGGGTACAGGTGACTCAACCACTACGGTAGGTTTGTAAAGTAGGAGACAGCAGGGGAAGAGGAGGACGGGAGTTAGAAAGGGTCGTAGTCCCAGAAAAGTTTACTCAGTCGAGAAACGTAGTTCACCGGTTGCATAACCTCAAAGTCGAAGTTGTAGTCAGGAAGGTTACTTGTGAGTCCTGACCAAAGGAAATCCTACTTGACTAACCTAGAGGCTCCCTGAGAGTTCTCAGAAGAGGTTGTGGTGTCAAGTTTTCGTAGTTAAGAAGACACGAGTCCAAAGAAATATCAGGTTGAGAGTGTAGGTACGTACTGGTGACCTTTTTGGTATCGGAACTGATCTACCTGGAAACAACTGTTTCATTACAGAGACGAAAGGTCATACGAGAGATCCAACCAGTATTGAAAGGAAGGTTCCTTATTCGTAGAAAATTAAAGTACCGACGTTAGTGGTAGACGTCACTAAAACCTCGGGTCTTTTTATTTCAGTCGGTGACAAAGGTGACAAAAGGGTAGATAAACGGTACTTCACTACCCTGACCTACGGTACCAGACAAAAGACTTAAACTCGAAATTCGGTTGAAAAAGTGAGAGGAGAAAGTGAAAGTAGTTCTCCGAGAAATCAAGAAGAGGTGAAAGACGGTATTCCCACCACAGTAGACGTATAGACTCCAATAACTATAAAGAGAACCGTTCGAACTTAGGTCGGACACGAAGGAGATCGGGTCACAAAGAGTACTACATGAGACGTATATTCAATTTATTCGTTCCACTGTTATATGTCGGAACTTCATGAGGAAAACGATAAACCTTGGTCAGACAACAAGGTACAGGTCAAGATTGACAACGAAGGGCTGTACATATGTCCAAAGAGTTCTCCGTCCAGTCCGTCAGACCATAAGGGTAGAGAAAGTCTTAAAAGGTGTCAAGGAACACTAGGTGTGTCAGTTTCCGAAACCGTATCAGTTATTTCGTCTTTATCTACAAAAAGTCCTTGAGAGAACGAAAAAGGTACTAGGTCGTCTACAACCGTTACTAGAGACCAAGGAGACGGAAAAGATTTTGGTCGAACTTGTAAACCTTCAAGTGCCAAGTACATAACGACTTCGGACCGAACCTCTTAAAGAAATGATCGTACTTTCTACTCACGTTAACACGTCATCAAACTCTTAAGAAACCGTAACGGAAAGAAACCCTAACCTTACTTTTGACTGGAAAAGGTCGGGACACCGGTGACGACTCAAAAGGTTTAAACGACTGTACAACTCACGTCGTGAGAGTGTCGTAGTAGAAAGTCCTAAACTTTCTCGAGTTGACCTTAAGGTAGTGGAGGTGATCGAAACAAACATCACTACGAAGGATTCCGGGTGAACTGAAGTGTAAGGTCCTACAGACTGAGATCCACTCACTAACGTGGTAACACTAATAGACAGTACTTCTATAAAAAACATGTCAAGAGGACACATAAGAACGGTGGAGAAGAATTATAGAAGACAAAGACAATCCAGGGATGATAAAGACAGGAAATAATTCGGGTAGAAACGTACTTTACAAGGGAACCACAGAGATTAAAAACAGTTCTCTAAAGATCAGAAAGGGTAAGATAACAAAAGGAGATAAAGAAACGTAACTAGTGACTCCTTCTGAAAGAATAGGTAAGAACGATAAGAAACCTTTAGACGTAAGTTTACCCTTATAGAAAAGAAAAGAGGAAAAAAAAGTGAAGGGAAGAAAAGCGTCGTTAAACATTCCGGAAGAGTCTGTCGAAAAACTAAAAAACGTAAAAAAAAGAACCCCTACCAGAACTAAGGACAGAGGACATGTTACAGTGTTTCGAGGTAGGTAAACAGAATTAATGGGGGACAAAAAAAATAGAAAACTTACGTTTAAGATTTGATATTTTAAGAGAGTAATTTTCTTTTTATATTTTTATAAAGACCATTAAGACCTTCTCAGTTGTGTAGAAAAATGTTCAAAACTTAATGTTTCAAGTTAAGTAGTTGGAATCTGAGACTATCGTGTTGGTTTATTATCATTGATAATATTTGTTTTAAAATTATAAAATTATCTTAGTACATAATATTTTAAAGAACTTTTGTTGGGTTCTATACTTAAATCATTAACTATAAACTTCAGATCATACCTTCCTTAAACCAAGTATTTTTTTAATTTCGGTTCAACCAGGAACTTCACTACACTATCGAACGTACTAATAGACTTTTTTAATTCTTGTCATAAAATTTGATTAATTCTGACTTTAATTACTGGTCTTAAAGATGAATTAGAAGGTTTAAATTGTGTGTAGACATGGTAAAATGAAAGCGTGGGAATTAACGAGGACTACAAGAACGAGTGTGTGAATAACCAGACTTTACACTGGTTTCGTTGAACCTGTATACAAATCGTAGTGCCCTACCAAATTAAGTAAAGAAACTTCCAAGTTCCTGTAACCACCGTTGACGAACAGTTCGATATCAGGGAACTGTATCGACGAAGGTTTAAGAACTGAACTTTAACAACCGGAATCTGTGACCGAAGGACAAACTTCCCTACCAAAGACGTAAGGCTAAAGACTAATTAAATATGTGACGAAATAAGTCTACAGAAAAGTCACAAGAGTAGAGTGTACTAGATTAGAGTAGTGAGGGTTTACTTTACTTTTGTAAAGATTGGGTGACTTTCACAATCACACATTTTGTGATTGACACTTTGGATCATATATACATATAAATCCTGGAGTAACTCACGAACCGAGTTTTATTTACTTGACGGGTAGTCACATTAAGAAAGTATGATTGGATAATGACTCTTCGAAGTGTAAATAGAACGCAGTCTTTATCTCTCTAGTAAAGTACCGAGGGTCCTTGTAAGATCCCGAGACCATTGAGAAGTTATTAGGGACGGAATTGTCGATTGGAATAGACAGTAACGAAATTCAACATGATCGTTTAAGTACAGCACCATCGACATTAACGAGGGGGAGCAGGGGTGTTATCAGAATTGATTGGTTTGTGTCGTGACAAAAACTAACTCGGGGTTTTCTTGGTACCTTAAGAAACTTTCGTATCACAAGGTCTTCGGTGATGGTAACTAAACTCAACCGTACTCTAAACTTTGGACAAACGGTAAGAACAGAATCAAATCTTTTCATTTACAAAAACGTTGGAAACTGTGTCTAATCTTAGAACACGTATTACTGTGTATTAATGAAAAACTAACTACAAAAACTTTTCTAATACTTATACCTAATACTGATAACAATATAATGAGACTATGATAATTTCTATTCAGGGGCCCTCCCCTGAAAAACGGATTGAGTTGTATAAACATTCTTTATCTCTCCTTAACAATAAAAATCCATACATAACTTGGTAAAACAGAGTTCTACATGTAGAAAACTATTAAATTTTTCACACTAAATAGCACGAGTATGAAACCCAACATTTCTTACACTCGACAGAACCCCTACAGATTCGTCTACATGAGTTTAGGGATGTGACGACGTTTAACACACTGATTGACGTTCAACGGAGGAAGTCAATTAATCAACCTTCGACTACCGACATCAACGGAACGGAGGTCACTCCGTTGGAAAGTCCTATTTTGAGACCGTCTACAATCGTACCAATTATCGTCTGAACAAAGAGACGAAGATAAATGGTTAACACTTCTTATAACCTAAGTAATGACAGCTCAAAAATGTATTCGTCGTTGATTCAAAATTTCACTGTAACTGGGTCTCTCTACAACACCCCTCCCTCCACCCTCCCCCCAAGTACAAACCCTTGCGTACATTCTTAATTTCTAAAATTTTAAATTTTTTTTATTTTTTAATTTTATGTAATTTTTTTTATTTTATTTTATTTTACGTTTTTTTTTTTATTATTTCACTGTAACTAAAGTTCCTCTCGACGTGACGATCCTACCACACGAAAGAGGTTTCTTCGCCCAGTTTGTTCGCGCGATTGAAGGTTTACCACTCTACGGTCTCCGTCTAGTGACACGAAGACATCTTAATGGACACCCGAAGGGTCCACTGAGATCACCATTTCTTGGTCGGACGGTTACGTCCTCTGTTTTCTCCGACCAAGTTACGGACGCAACCCTTCTAGGGAACCTCTTCCCCCCTTAGAGAAGACCTAGAGAAGAGGTCTATGACCTAGAGAAGAGGTCATAAGACCGAACCTCTTAAGGTACCTGACATATCAGGTACCCCAGTGTTTCTCAGCCTGCGATGTTTCTCTGAAAGTAAAAGTGAAATTATCGTTTTACAGTACTCACGACGTTATCCTCCTTGTCTTTACTTTCTGTAAGTTTACATGGGGTGAACCACGAACAGTCCTCTTTGTACATAAAAGTGTTAATGAAACAAGTCAGTGTAAATTCTCCATTTAGATTCAACGTCGGGTGGAATAGATTAGTGGATCCTGACATGTTACCTTCAATGTCGTCGGTTGGAATCGTACTCTTAAACCTCTATAAATGTCCTAAGGTCTATCTTAGACCTTATAAAGAAACAAAACCCATAATCTTTTTCCGTAATCTACATTTTCGTTCGGTATTTATCTTCCGTTCCTGTAGAATTATACTAAATGTTCGGTTATAAGAGGAATTGATAGTTCAAGGGGATCGGACGGTACTTCTCAGTTGATGAAACCTTTTTAATGAAAACTGCATACCCTTGTTTCTCCAAAGTACTGAAGACACAGAAACCGAATTAGTATTTTGGATGGAACATTTGTACAAGTAACAACTTTATCAAAAGATCACACAACGATATCTAACAACTGAATCCAAAAAATGACAACGGTAACACCCACTTGTTAACGAATTAATTTTTTGTTCAGTACATCCTGTCTATTTTAAACGAGTAAGGTGTCTCTACAAACCTCCAAAATTACTGTAGGATATCAACGTTATATCACGTTAAACCCCTATATAAATTACGGCGTCGAACGGATAAAGTATCGTCTGACAAATGAGAAACTTTCGTTTACATATAAAAAAAAAGTGTCTTCGAGTGCGTATACAGGACGATTTATAAAAAAGAATAAAAAACAAAAATAGAGAGGTATAAAATGATTTAATTAACACAACGATAGTGTAGTAGAAGTTATACTAGGTTTCACTTGAATAAAAGGTAAAACTTGGTGAGAGGAGAGTGAAGGACAGAGACAGTGACCACGTTCGTAAAGAGATAAAAGGGTACAAACTTTAAAACAATAAAAGAAGGTGACCATTAACCGATCACAGAGAGTAAGATGAGGATTGTAAGAACGGATGTAAACTTTGTCGAAGGAATAAGAGAGTACATAAACGATGATAGACCATATAATGGATAGAGAGGATTGATCTAATATTGAGAGACTCACGGTCCTAGAACACACACAACGTATAGAGATAATGTTCCTGTTGTTGTCACGGACCTTGTGTTTATAAATAGTAAGTTATTTATACACGAATTCCTTATTTACTTTTCATCCAGTAGCAATCTACCACTTTAAACTTAAGATAAGACGTAAACCCGAAGGGACCACCGAGTCTACTATTTCTTAGGTGGACGTTACACCCTCTGGACCTAAACTAGGGATCCAACCCTTCTGGGGAACCTCCTCCCGTACTATTGGGTGAGGTCATAAGAACGGACCTCTCAGGGGTACCTATCTCCTCGGATGGCCCCATGTCAGGAACCCCAGCGTTTCTCAGTCTGTGTTAACTCACTGATTCGTGTGTCAGGACGTAAGTCATCGGTAGTTTATCAAAAGAGAAGACATCAAAGAGAACAACTCCAAGGTCATCAATGCCGGTTGACGTTAGACTTTTATAATTTACCTTTTAAGGTCTTTATTACGTATTCAAAATTCGACACACGATAAGACTCATCGTACTACTTTAGAACGTGATGGGTGATTGGGGTGTAGGACGGTCCCTAGGAGTCAGAAGAGGTAGTAGACGAGAACTGCAGATTGGTACCTGTCACAGTACCTAGTTACCAGGTCTCAGTGGGTTTAGGAGTCCTTGTAGTGGTTTTTCAGTTTTCGTCGGATTAAATGTAGTATTACGGATGTAGTAGTTAAGTCCGTAAAATAGTAGAGTACAGTAGTGTGTTTCCGACTCATGTCATGTCATTCTATAAAACTCTTTCTCTATTATAAGTGTATTGGACATAATGTCAACGTAAAACAACAGTGCGTCAGTGGGTCAGTACAGGTCGAGAAGTGCTGGGGAACCTGACCTCGTGAGGTCCGGAGAGACAGGGAGTGGTAGTGGACCTCAAACGGGTTCAAGTACAGGTAACGTAACCACTACGGTAGATCGGTCAAGTAGGAGACAATAGGAGAAGAGGAAGACGGAAGTTAGAAAGGGTCGTAGTCCCAGAAAAGGTTACTCAACCGACAAACGTAGTCCACTGGTTTCATAACCTCGAAGTCGTAATCAGGAAGGTTACTCACAAGTACCAATTAAAGGAAATTCTAACTGACCAAGCTAGAGGAACGTCAGGTTCCCTGAGAGTTCTCAGTAGAGGTCGTGGTGTCAAGTTTTCGTAGTTAAGAAACCGAGACGAAAGAAATACCGGGTCCATGGTATCAATCACAATCAGGTAATGATTCGGATTAAGTATTCGATTTGAAATAGTATGTATATATACATATACTTTTTTGTATCATATATATCCCAAACCATGATAGATGTCAAAGTTCGTAGACGACCGATAGAACCTTACATAGGTGACACCCACCCACCCCCCGTAAAATAATGAATTTATGACTAAATACGGTAATTAAAATCTTTAGTTTTAAGAAAGATACTAAGATTAGAAGACAATTTAAATTTATACATGTGAACATAAACACATATATACATGTATATATAAAGAGTCGATGGAATATTAATACATAAGTAGGGTGAATCAGTTGAATTAAAAGATAACGAGGGGTTGACAAATTCTTAGACGAACGTTACGGTCTCTGGGTCGGGGTTAGGGACATAGTCCTTCTAGGGGACCTTTTCCCTTACCGATGGGTGGAGGTACAAGAACGGACCTTTTAGGGTAGCTACCTCCTCGGACCGTCCGATGTCGGGTACTCCAGTGTTTCTCAGTCTGTGTTGACTCCCAGATTGTAAAGATGTAAGTACTATAACGAATATACATCTTAAATATTTTTACCATGTTTACCTGTATAAATGTTTTATCTTTATCTGGGTGTTCTTATCTTTTGTTTAAACACTAATGATTTCCCCTTTCCCCACCACCTATTTAATCCTCCAATCCCAATTGTATATGTGTGATGATATATATTTTATTAGTTGTTCCTAGATGACGTATCGTGTCCCTTGGGATGAGTAATAGAAAATTATCGAATATTACCCTTTATTAGATTTTTACTTATTGTTGACTTAGTGAAACGACATATCGACTTCGTTTGTGCTAGACATTTAGTTGATATAAAGTTAATTTTTTTTCTCTCTTTTTGTTAGTGATCACAGGGGTGACAGGTCTCTTACGTAGTACAATCATGAGTAACGGACACAAGAAAGGGGGAACCCAATCTTAGGAGAGGAAAGACAAATAAATTCGAGCTGTCAGAAGACCTGGGTTGGGTGAGTGTCCCATTGAGACACTTCGGTCAAACGTGATAGTGACTAAGGAACAAGGAAGACTCGAAGAGATCTTGTGTGTGAGTCATAACATGTGTGAATACATTTACAATCACGACCTAATATAATAACGTATGCGTAATGAGTGAAAGTTTGTCACACGAATAGAGTAGAGGGGGTAATCTATGTCAAAGGAAATCCGTTGTGGACGTTCTGAATTTTTTTTTTTTTTAGGTTTAAGACTCGACTCTTTACGAGTTGTTTAGTGGTTCTCTGTCTGTAGATTATGTATTTTGTACTATTTATAAAAATCGGTGATCACAGGAGAAGGTAAAGTTCAAACACATAATTTTATGACGATACACGAACAAACACCGACCAAAGAAAGACTGGTACATGCGTTTTATTAAACAATAAAAATACGGTAAAAGAGTTGTAAAAAGGAGAAGGAAGTTCAAGTCTTAGAAAATTGAAAAATAACAAGTAAGTGGTCCGTGAACTGTTCTATAAGGGTCCCTATGGAAACCGAAAAGGGTAAAGAAACTGAGGATGTTGTTTAGTGGAGGGTTTAAGATTTATATTGAAGATGTGACCCTTAGACACCATTGACATTATGTTTTATATAAACTAGAAATGGGGTCAAAGGTCATGTCAGACGACACACGAATCAACGAGTCACCTCAGGCTGAGAAACACTAGGGTACCTGACATCGGACGGTCCGAGGAGATAGGTACTCCTAAGAGACCCGTTCTTATGTCCTCACCCAACGTATGGGAGGAGGTCCCCTAGAAGGGTTGGGTCCCTAGCTTGGGTCCAGAGGGTATAGTGTACGCCTAAAAAATGGTCGACTCAGTGGTCCCTTCGGGAAAAACACGTCTCGAGGAATTTTTTGTAAATCTTAAAGGACTCGCTATCGTTCTCGTCTTATAAACCGATAAATATTATTTAAGGAAAATTGGTATAGACTCAAATACAATTACTCCACTGAGGACTTCCTACCCCTGGCCAACAACCTCCTTAGTCAGTACACTAATCTTCCAACCTTTAAAACTGAGGTAAGGACTGGAGACCCCTCCTCTCTGTCTGATTCCTAAAAAAAAAAATTTAAACCTCAAAGACGGGTATATTAATTTAATTAATGTTAATTAAAAAACAGAGTAGGGGATGTGACCTTCCGTACACCCTAGAATCAAAGTACTGGTCTCTAACCTGGACGTAGGAGAGGTAACCTTCCGTCTAAGAATTGGTCACCTGAAGGTCCCTTCAGGACCCTGACCCCGAAATCAATCAGTAGTTACCGGTCACTAAATTAGTTGGTATGGATTCCTTATTTTAATTGTATTTTTGAGATTTGTTTCTCCAAACCTCTCAATACCCCAACCCTCCCACCTTATAGGGTTTAAGGTGTCTCTGTCTCTCTGAGGACACTAACCCTGGGAAGATTTTGAACGAGACTCATGGTGAAGTAAACCAACAATGAAAATCGGAAATATTATAGGAAATATTATTTGACCATTATCGTTTGTGTCTCAAAGAGACTCAAGACACTCGGTGGTGTCGTTTAATGGTTTGGACTCCTCCTTCAATACCCTTGAGAACTAAGTCTGTCTCAGCTCAATCTGTCTGGCCACCCACACGACCCCCTCGGTGACGTACGTGGACCGTAGACTTCACCCCACGCCAGAACACCCTTACTCGGGAATTGGTGATGGAGGTCTATCAATCACAGCCTTAATGAATTACACTCTCTTTTCCGATGCGTAAACGGAGTCTTAACAAGTGTCACGATGAAGTCCGATATAATAATAAAGAGTGTACAAAATTTGAAGGAGTCAACCTCAGGTCTGAAGACTCCAACGTTTCCCGGCTATGAAAGAAGTATAGAGGACAGAGTAGTGGGAAAGTCGAACACGACGAGAGTTTACTTCTGTAGATTAAGGGTCTGATACTGAAAAACCAGTTTGGCATGTACGGAAACAAATACGAAGAGATAGGAGATCAATAGGGGAAATGAATTTTTTTTTAATAACTACTAAAGCTTGACACCACGACCTCTTCTGAGAACTCTCAGGGAACCTGATGTTCCTCTAGTTTAATCATTTAGGATTTCCTTTAGTCAGGACTTATAAGTAACCTTCCAGTCTCCGACTTCGACTTCTAGGTTATGACACCGGTGAACTACGTTTCTCCACTGAGTGACCTTTTTGGGACTAGGACCTTTTCTAGCTCCCGTCCTCCTATTTCCCTACTGTCTTCTAATCTACCAACCTACCGTAGTGACTGAGTTATCTACACTTAAACTCGTTAGAGACCATCTACCACTTTCTGTCCTTTTGGACCGTACGACGTCAGGTACCCCACCGTTTCTCACCCTGTGTCGACTCGCTGACTTGTTGTTGGGTTGTTATCGGTTTTATCCCTTGTCTTAATGAACGATCTCCTTTCCTAGAAAAACGGACGTCCTTAAGACGAACAGGTAACCCACAAAATCCGATTTACACTTACCCTACATTTATTAAAAGACGAAAAGACACCCGGAATAAATGAAATATTTTATAAAATAAAATTTTTTATACTTAATAGTAGGTCTGGGAAGTCCTTACTTCCATGCCCAGTGAGTCGTCCATTTTTTGGTACTAGTCGACTCCAAGAACGGGTTCCAGTTCTATTATGTCTTACGACGACGACGACGATTCAGCGGAGTCAGCACAGACTGAGACATACTGGGACATCTACCGTCGGGTGGTCCGAGGGACCCTAAGAGGTCCGTTCTTTGACCTCACCCAACGGTAAAGGAAGACCTGTCTCTTCCGTTACCGTTTCCGTTACCGTTATCATGAGAACAACCCCTCCAGGGTACCTACATCCTTGGACCACCCAACGTCAGGTGCCCTAGCGATCCTCAGCCTGTGTTGAAGTGAAAGTGAAAGTACACAACTCTTCCTTTACCGTTGTGTGAGGTCATAAGAACGGACCTCTTAGGGTCCCTACCCTCTCGGCCCGCCCGACGGCAGATACCCCAGCGTGTCTCAGTCTGTGCTGACTTTGCTGAATCGTCGTTGTCATCGTCGTTACGTACTTTCACTTTTCTCTTTCACTGTAGTGAGTCAGTACAGACTGAGAATCGCTGGGGTACCTGACGTCGGATGGTCCGAAGAGACGGGTACCCTAAAAGGTCCGTTTTAATGACCTCACCCCACGGTAACGGAAGAGGCTTATGTCTTACCCATGATCTCTTTACATTAACGTTTACGGTCGATGTTGGTACACTAACTAACGTCTTTATTCTTGACTTTAACAGTACTCATAAAGAAGGAATAAAACATCATTTACGTACACATACATATATACTGTGAATCGTCGTGCGATACCAGGAGGGGTATGGTACAGGAAGTGGATGTAAAAACAGACGTCTTTTTTAAAACAATCGGTCTCTTATTCAAATCAGTAAATTCACTCTTTCACGTTTTCGTTTCCTTTTGGTAGTGATCTGTTTTTATTGTTATGAAGTCAGTAATTCGTTTCAGTTCCTGAAATCGAGGAGGAGTTCCCGATCTATATTATAGGACTCGGTATAGAAAACTCGACAGAATAACAACAAGTCAGTGATTCAGTACAGGTTGAGACACTGGAGTACTTGACGTTGTACGGTCCGTAGGGACAGGAAGTGTGAGAGGGACTCAAAAGAGTTTGAGTACGGGTAACTCCACTACTAAGGTAAGTTGGTAGAGTAGAAGACAACGAGGGAAGAGGAAGACAGTAGAACATCTATGATTTTGAGGACAGGTCACCCTCTTCAATTGCTGCACTACTGGTCGGACAGTGGTACTGTCTCACACAATCAAAGTGTCAGCACAGACTGAGACAGGTACTTTAAGAAGTCCGTTCGTATGACCTCTCCCAACGATAAGGAGAGAGATTCACTAGAAGGGTTGGGTACCTAGTTTGGACCCAGAGGACGTAACGTCCTTCTAAGAAATGGTAGACTCGGTGGTCCCTTCGGGTCGGTACTGTATTCGACGGTGTCACTCTTGACCGGAGTTTGTTTACCCTTGTTTTACCAAAACCTTGACTTCTGATTGACATGACTTCTGTTAGTTCTACTGTCACTAGTCTGGTGATGTACCGGTTAAAGTTCTACTACAGTCTCGATTGATACAATAAAGACGCAAATCGAGGTAGGAAGTCAGATATCGTCGAGAACGTGTGACTCCCCCTCAACTGTCAACCTATCTTCAGACAGGAGGGGTGGTCAAAGGTCGGAGGTTTTATTTCGTTTTAAGGGAAGGGTGATTGGAATAGAGAAATAACCTAAAACCCAGTCCTCATCAACCTTGAGTAAATACGATCGTATATATGTATATGACCTGAAGGGTCCACCGTCCTCACCATTTCTTGGACGGACGGTTACCTCTTCTGGAATCTCTACGCCCAAGTTAGGGACCCAACCCTTCTACGGGACCTCCTCCCGTACCGTTGGATGAGGTTATAAGAACGGACCTCTTAGGATACCTGTCTCCTCGGACCATCCGATGTCAGGTACCCCAGTGTTTCTCAGTCTGTTCCGACTTCACTGAGTCGTGTGTATATAATACCTCTTCCTTTACCGTTGGGTGAGGTCATAAGATCGGACCTCTTAAAGTACCCCTCTCCTTGGACCGTCCGACGTCAGGTACCCCAACGTTTCTCAACCTGTGTTAACCTAATGATTGTGTCTACATACAATTCGTTTATTAGATAAAAAAAGGAAAGAAAAGTTAGAGAATGAATTGAATTCTATATAATTGAAAAATAATTTTATATCAATTAAAACGAAGTACCGTAAATTCACGGTCCGATAGTCTTCTCATTTACAGTAAGTTTCTGAAATGGAGGAGAATGTCTGTTCCCTAATTACGAAAGTTGACACGTGTCGTCTCAATGTATAATCCACCCTAATTCTGGAACAATAACAGAGATAACCTACATTGACACCAAATTCCTCTACACATATCGACATTTTCACTGTTCCCCACCTGAATACTATCGATTAAAGTACACAGTCGACCCGATTCCTTACAGGTCTATCGACTATTTTACGATAAAAACCACATAGAAGTTTCCGCCAAGGTCTTTTCTTATTGTCGTGACCACTAGACTCATTTCGTCTACCGGTAGGGGTTTCATCCATTTTCAGTACGTTAAGTGGCATACGGGTTTTACCTTGTTTTCCGCTCCTTTTTTTTCGTTTAAATGAGAGAAAGACGAACTCGACTTTATAAGGAAAAGACACGAGTCTATGGTCGAGGAAACCAAAACACTGAGTTTAGTCTAAACATGGTAGTATGGCAGAGTGACTTCGTGTAGTGACCGAAAGGGTCAAGAGATCGAATACCTCTCATTTCGTCCCCTGAAGTACCGAAAGTATTGGTGTACTTCGTTAAGTATAATTATATCTATCTTGTTTACAGAGGGAGAGAGAAAATACATATGCATATATATATATTTCCGGTATACATACCGAAGGATCCACCACAATCACCATTTGTTAGGTGGACGGTTACGTCCATCTGGATTCTCTGTACCCCAAACTAGGAACCCAACGTTTCTAGGGGACCTCCTCCCGTACCGTTAGGTGAGGTCACAAGAGTGGACCTCTTAGGGTACCTGTCTCCTCGGACCTTCCGATGTAGGGTGCCTCAATGTTTCTTAGTCTGCGCTGACTTCCCCGATTCGTACGTACGTACGCACACGTCCGTGTGTGTGTGTGTGTAAAACAAAGAAACCTCTTGGGATTATGCGGAAATATAAGACGGAGAATAAGGTAAGTAGGAAAGTAGTAAGTGTAATGAAATGACATAATTATGATATTGAGAACAGTACAAAATAATATCAACTAATAAATACAGAGAGAGAGAGGGTTGTCCTGAGACAGGAGGACCTCAGGTGATCTTGAATTAAAACGATTAAAATCGTTTTAATAGACCTAGTAGTGTCACAGTCGTAAACCTTCTGACTGAGACATCCCTGGGAAGAATAACAGAGTGAACGGACTATAGTGACCGACAAGAAAGACTTAAGATCGAGTCCGGAGATGAACACTACTATTATCACACACAATATTAAGTATCCCTCGTTGTTCAATTAGTACACAAGAAAAGTTAAAGACAAGTCGCAAGTGTTTTGACGTGGTAAAGGGGTCAAGGTCTTCAGGAAAAGAACTTGTCAAAGACGGTAACAGATGTAAATTGAAATAGAGTGTTTAGACTGTAGTAGTGTTCATGGAGTAGACACTCCGTAGGGACTTTGATACATCATCGTTCCTTTCGTCGTCGATTCAAACTAGAAGTGACCCTCCTTCGACGAGAAGTTTTAATCGTACTGGAGTAGATTATAATTTTTGGTGACTCTTAAATCCCTTCTATTCCTTTAGGGTGGTCATTGTCATTCAATATTACTAGTGAAAAGTCATAGATAAGTTAAAAGAAGGAAAATTTTAATTAAAATGACCTCATATCAACAAAATGCCATAACACTATCGAAGACAACAAGTTGTTTCACTCAGTCGATGTAAAAGTGTACATAGTGGAGGCTAAACCTTAGAACCGGGTAAATGTAGTGGCGTCTCGAAACTCCTCCCGAGGGACTCGACATGCCATCCCAGAGTAATCAATAGATAAAATATACATTGTAGTTATCAGATACGTACAGTTAGGGTTGGAAGGTTAAGTAGGGTGGGGGTAAAGTTAAGAGGTATAGTCAAGTACGTACAGTTATAAGAAGTGGTTTATCGCACAAAGTTTATGCCACTCACATCCTTTCAAAGACATAAGATGACATAAAAAGACCGTTCCGTCTGTAATTGACTCTCCAAGTACTTCGGAGAACGATTGTAAGAAGGATTGAAGGGAGAGTATCCGGAGCAAGACGAGATCGTGCTCGGGAAGGAAGCGAAGGAATTACTCCTTTCAGAGAGGCAGAACCGGGAAGAAAATTTAGACAATAAAGTCCCTCACTACCCAGAAGTGAACGTAAGGATGGAGAGAAGGTTTTCCTCACAGTACGAGAAACGTCAGTCTTAAGACCGAAATTCTCC
Source organism: Capra ibex (assembly GCA_006410555.1). Taxonomy (NCBI): domain Eukaryota; kingdom Metazoa; phylum Chordata; class Mammalia; order Artiodactyla; family Bovidae; genus Capra; species Capra ibex. The sequence goes on along the minus strand of SJYO01026388.1, from coordinate 4,325,923 downwards.
CATTACGACCTTTTAGAAAATCGGAAAACTCTGAGTCGAGAAAGAACACAAATCACTACTACAGAAAGTAGGAAAAAAATCCACCGGTAACACTCTTATTATGGTCATTCTTTAGAATTTCACGAAACATTTGAGAAACCGTCCTAAAGAGTTAGAACAGTGATAACCACAAGACCCGACCTATTAAGAACACGTAAAGTCCCACAAGTCGTCACTTTCCCTCGTCGTCCCGTACGGTGAGGTTTTGTATGGGGAACCACATCACTAGTAAAACTCGACATCCACGGACAATTTGTCATTTACGTCCGTCTCCGAAAGAACCTTAAGGGAAATAGATGGATTGCTGTCTAAGAGATTTTCCTCGAGTCAACAGTTTTTAAGGGAAGGTCCCCCAAAGTACCTGGTCTCTTCCGACTGAGTAGTGTCATCTCCTCTGATCATTAACTACGGTGTGGGTCCCTTTGAAACAGTGTTAGATCGTATAGAGTACAAAAGCACCTTCTCGAGCGAATAAATAGACAGGACTTTTAGTGAATGAGGGGACTTCTCCTGTTGTAAACGACAATCCCCCTAAGGGACGATTACATCACAAAGTAGGACTTACGATTTCCGTAAAAAACTCAATGAGTAAAAAAAGATCTATAGAGGGAACATTTATACAATTAGGTGAAACCAAACAAAAGGAGTAATCAGACAGACAATACTATCCCCAGAGTGGATCTTCTAGCCTTCCACACCTCTGGTAGTAAACAAAAAGGGATGTCGTCATAGGGACCGGAGATGGATGATCCACAATAATCGAAACACACGATTCAGTGAAGTCAGGACAGACTGAGAAACGCTGGGATAAATGACGTCGGGTGGTCCGAGGAGACAGGTACCCTAAGAGGTCCGTTCTTATGACCTCCCCCAACGGTACGGGAGGAGGTCCCCTAGAAGGGCTGGGTCCCTAGCTTGGGTGTAGAGAACACAGACGTTCGCCTAAGAAATGGTGTTCGTGGTGGACCCTTCGGACAATAATCGTAATAGGTGGTGGAAAGACACGCTTTTTGTTTTTACAGAGACCTGTAACGGATTACAGGGGAACCCCGTTTTAATAGGGACAACTCTTGTGACGAGATCCCCCTAGGTAAGAAAGGGAGGAGGATCATATGACAGGAGGAAGGTTTCATATCGATGTAAAAGGGAGGACCAATATGTCCGCTCCACTGAGAATCGAAGGAAGTCGGTAGGAGTCTCTACCTCGTCCCCTTGTCTCGTACGCGTTTGGGTCGGGGAAGACTCGTAAAAGAAATACCCGATGACTTGTGAGAGTCGTTTTTGAGAGTCGTCTTATAACGTAAGTTTGGGGACGAATCTCTGAACTAGTTTGAAATTTTCCCGAAGATTATCGGATTCCAACGTTGGAACCTTGTTAGGTCGGTCGGGGAAAAACTCAAAAATTAGACCGGTTCACGTCTCGACAGTCTTTTTAAATGACAAATAAAATGAATTATGGACTCGACCCGACACAAGAGGAGAAGAATTTCGCAAATACTTTTCCCGAATGTCGACACTTAGAAAAAAGATACATCGAGGGTGTTAAGTTCTCCTAGAACACACAGAAAACTCTTGGATTTTCGGTAACTAAACTCTACCTTAATAGGTCTTCCCACCCCAGAGACTGAAAGTCACAGGACCCCTTCTATCTTAGGACTTCAGGAAATCAGTAGTCGACTTTCTGTGTCGACTGAGTGAGACGTACCCGTGACTGATCGGGACCCATTGAAAAGTCGAGGGACTGAGACGACATCAAATACGGTAGGGAGGAGGACTAGAGGAGTAAGAGGAAATTCTATGGTCAGTGGAGATTTGTTTAGGTTCAACGTAAATAAAGTTCAACCTGGGTGAAGGGTTAACGTTATCATATCATCACTAATTTTAGACAGGAATCGTGAAATCACAGACTTAAACAAAGAGAATCTATGGGATAACAGGTTTTGTTGTCCTGTAGGGGAGGCGAAAGGAACAAACTTGAGGTCTCGGTAACACCCGACTCAACCGTCTGAGGACCATTTCATGAATCTTCGTGTAAACTGACGACCCGTTTCAACGTAAGAATTGGGTCAAAATATCTTAACCAAGAAAGAGTCACACTTAAATGAAGAATAAACCAAAGTTTAAGTCCTTTCTTTACTCTAATTAATATGGAGTGGACGGGTTTGTTTTTGATATTTTGGAATGTGTTGACGGATAAATAGAGTAGTGACTAAATAAGATGGATTAGAGAAAACCACGATTGTCACACATATGGAGTTACGTAAGGTTTGGAAAGCCCCTTCAAATTGTGAATTTCTCTAATACGACTCAAGTATTATTAAAATCGAGGTTCTTACTAAAAGAGACCATCCTTAAAATTCAGATTACCCTTTCACCTAGTTTCTCCCAAACTCCCGTAAATTCTTCAAAAATTATTCAGAGAAGTTGAGAAGGGTGTGATAATATAGATAACTCAACCGGTTTTTCAAATAAGTACAAACAATAAAATCCCTTTCTAGGTTTGCTTGAAAAACCCGTTGGGTTATAAAATAACAGTTGAGTTATAAAATAACTCAAAAAGTAGATCCGTTCTTTACGATAAAGGTTCTTTGAGGACTAAACGGAAATTCTCCTTCATGTGAAAAATAGTCTGATTTTGAGAACGGTTTTATAAACCAATTATTCGTGACAATAACCCCCCGTATCTATGATAAAAAAAAGAAATTATCACATATTAGTTGTCTTCAAAAAAATTTCATCCTAATAGACTTGTAGTCTTTTATATAGATTTGGTCGTATTAACACTTCTAAAACATAAAGTTACATGAACACATTCTTAAACGTCCGTTATATCAATGATGGTTTCTGTTCTTTAACGAAGTTTCCACGGTGGTTGACAAAACTAACATTTAATGTTAAATCCCTGAAATAGTACATAATTGTATCCAGTAATTTATAGTAGTGTGAAAAAAAAGTGACGAGAGTTTATGACAACGAGTTCCTTTGGTTAAAGTAGGTAAACGAGGACCAAAGATCATTTAAAGGTCCGAATTGTCTTACTTTGAGTACAAAGTGAAACAAATAAAATTCACTACAGGTTATTCATTGTTCTACGAGTCAATTCTCAAGGTATAAAACCTTATGTATAAATTCCTTATGAACTTTCGTAAAGAATTCCTTAAATAATTGTCCTTCTTTTCTTTGTCTATATACTTAATGTTTTTATGTCGATAATTCGATTTACCTTATCTTTCCTTATAAGAACGTCAAACTTTTATTGATTATAAGTGGTTATTTTATGAAAAAGTTTCATACTTAAAACTCTTCTTTAAGTCTCCGTGTGTCTCCATATATGTACACAAAATAGGACCCGGTCGTCCACCTACTCAAACTCTAGGTACAAGTCTATAACTATATATAAATTCGACCTCCCGTTGTCTATCGAAATCCTCTTATCCTCAAAGTCTTTACTTTTTTTTTTTTTCTATAACTTTTACTGTAATCGATCTCCTTTATTAAGATATCCAAATCTTCGATACAGACCCTTCCTTCCTTATTCCTTATGACCTGGACATGATAAAACTACAGGTGTTTCTTGAAAGATAACCTATAGTCCTTTGAAAAACTACTTAGACTCATATTTGTTTCCGATTCTTTTTCTTTTAGTAACAAGAAAGTTCGTACAACGTTTTTGTCAAAACACGATATTTATGACATGAATTGACTACTTTTGGTTAATTACAAATTTTATTTAGAGACATTTTCTTTTTTATATAAAGCATTAATTTCAATAATTAAAAATACCCGAAATACTGTACTCTAGGAACAAATTTACCGATTGTACAACCGGTCTAAGTATCTTTTTGACCTTAGAATAGATTTCACTCTATACAAAACTCGGTAAACAAACTAATACATTTAGTAAAGTACTTCTTTCACGTAAAAGATTGTGTAAGATTGTGTTTGAAAAATAAAGAGACGTGTACAATCATAAACTATCCGAGTAAGTCATGGTTTATCAATTATATTTACCACCCTATGGACGAAATCTCGATTGTAGACCTTTATTATTTTGGTTTTAGTAATTTAAAAAGAATGAGATACACATACTTCGTGTAATTGAAACTTACATAGTTAAATTCAAGTTTCCTAGGATTGTGATTGAAAATTAATAAAAAATAAAATAAATAATAAAACATGGGGACTTTGATTATGTCGTAATATACAGTTAATACGGTGTTACTTTTTTTATTGTTTACTTTAGTTTGTTCTTTTTTCCAAAATTCAGAAATCGTTATCTTTTTGTTAAATCATAAGTTTTTATGTTACGATAAAGGTTCGGATTGACGTACGAATGACTAGAAAATTATTTTTACACTTAAAGTTCGTGTAGACTATATATTATTTATATACTTTTAAAGTAGACAAGTGTTAAAACACATAATGTAATTATTCTGAATGGGTTTTGTGTTAATAAATTATTGATACTTTCTCTTTTTGTTTTTTGGTATGGATAAATCTGGAAATGTTCTATTAAAATTTTAAGAATTTCTTAAAATTCACCTTTTAAGAATTTCTCTACCCTTGTGGTCTGGTGTACTGGACGGAGGACTCTTTAGACATACGTCCAGTTCTTCGTTGTCAATCAACGAAAAACGTCGATTGACATGATGGTCTTGACCTGTACCTTGTTGTCTGACCAAGGTTTGTCCTTTTCCTCATGTAGTTCCGACATAAAACACTGGGATGAATAAATTGAATATACGTCTCATATAGTACGTTGTACGACCCGACCTACTTCGTGTTCGATCTTAGTTCTAACTCCCTCTTTATAGTTATTGGAGTCTATACGTCTCCTGTGGTGGGAATACCGTCTTTCGCTTCTTCTTGATTTCTCGGAAAACTACTTTCACTTTCCTCTGTCACTTTTTCAACCGAATTTTGAGTTGTAAGTCTTTTGATTATAGTACCGTAGACCGGGGTAGTGAAGTACCGTTTATCTACCCTTTTGCTACCTTTATCACTGTCTGAAATATAAAAACCAAAGGTTTTAGTGAAGTCTACCACTGACGTCGGTACTTTAATTTTCTGTGAACGAGGAACCTTCTTTTCTATACTGGTTGGATGTGTCATGTAATTTTTCGTCTTTCAATGAAACGGTTATTTCCAGGTAGATCAGTTTCGATACCAAAAAGGTCACCAGTACATACCTACACTCTCGACCTGAAATTTCTTTCGACTCACGGTTTCTTAGCTACGAAAACTTAACACCACAACCCTTCTGAGAACTCTTAGGGAACCTGACGTTCCTCTAGGTTGGTCAGTTAGGATTTCCTTCAGTCATGACTTGTAAGTAACCTTCCTGACTTCGACTTCGACTTTAAGGTTATGAAACCGGTGGATTTCACTTCTTGACTGAGTAACCTTTTCTGGGACTACGACCTTTTCTAACTTCCGTCCTCCTCTTCCCCTGCTGTCTCTTACTCTACCAACCTACCGTAGAGACTCAGTTACCTGCACTCAAACTCGTTCGAGACCCTCAACCACTACCTGTCCCTTCGGACCGCACGACTTCAGGTACCCCAACGTTTCTCAACCTGTGTTGACTCACTGAGTTGACTTGACTTGGACTTCTAAGGAATGACTTAAAATAAGGTCAATTTTACAAAGATTTTAATTGATTTATATTAGTAGAAGGTAAAGAGACGGACAGGGAGGAAAAGGGGGTGAAGGGGAATGAAAGGGGGTGTCTTAATCAACTCATCTACAACTCTATTTTGTTAAAAGATTTCTAAATTGTTGTCATTTTGAATCGAACCTACACCTCTATTCGAAATCACCTCTATTTTTTTTTTTTATCTCTTTTCGGGGGTTCTTCTTTTCGTATAAGACATCTACTTATGTTTATCATGTTTTTCAGTAATAGATCCTCCTATATGACCCAACATCAAAGTATATGTTTCTTGGTCTATATTCAAACCTTAATCCAATTAGAAAGACTAAAAATAGTCTTTTATTTCACATTTTTAAATCATTAAGACACAATCTATACATCATATATTATATATCATATAAATTGTACTATAGATGGATATTAAGTACTAACAGATATTTTTGAATTAAAATGTTTTATTAAAACAGAAGAAGTTTCTATAGTGGAAGTCTAAAATTCTTTTAAATTTCTCACATGAGACTTTTACTACTAAAAAAAAGAACTAAAACACTTCACATAGTTTTAAGGTTTATCGACAGTCAAATACATGAATTAACTACACAGAACTTGACATAGTCTACTTCTATAATCAAATTCTCTTTCCCTTTCTTTAGACAATATCGTAACATTAATACGATGATTCACAAAACGATTTACATTGTTAGATAGAATTTCTACGTGGTCTTTTTCACGTTAATTTATCTACATTGGTGTCAGATCTGAATTCTTCAGGAACAAAAGTCTCAAAAAATGAATTTAATGTTTAAAACTCCTCAGTATTGTTGACCTTCGAAAGGTTAAAGTTTGATTTAAGTTTCGTTCTAATTTATAAACTAGATCGTCCCGGAGAAGATGGGTTCAGAGTCTATAGTTCGACATGTATTTTTTACCTTTATGTTTTATTTAACATTCTCACTATACGTAGTTTCAATCTGAGAAGAAATACTGATCTTCTAAACAATAGGAGAAAGTTACCTTAATAAAACACATCGCATAAAATAAGGTTTAGGACTAAGTAGGTTTCTTACCTAATTTCGACTGAAGACTCATAGATCTTAAGGGTAAAAGATGTTACGAGAACCAGAAAAATAAAATATATGTTTCTGGGAGGAGAGTAAGTGGCTACCTCTCCTGGACATTATATAAATCGACCATCTCTGTTTTAGACTCGACGTACTCGTGTGAACACTTTCAATCTGACCGAAATATACGACCTCTCGAGTAAGTCCGTGACGGTTCCCGTTCCTAAACCACAGCATACACACCGATACCAGGTTGAGAAAAGAGTCTATGGAAAATACAAAGAGACGAGACAAATCTACATTTGTAAAACTTATTAGTTTATGTCTTTACACAGGTTTCTATATAGACAACGGACATTCTCTTTTCACAATTTAAACGAACCGTAGTTTTTTCTTTTTTTTTTGTTTTATACGCACACACACACGTCAGTACTGTAAATAGAAACGGAAATCGTCTGACAACCAGGACTTTCTTCAATTTGAACAAGGTCGAAAGAGGATTAACTTAGGGTTTATTAACTGAGTTCAATTAAAGATAAAGTTATCCCGACTCGAAGACAACCAAAACTAAACATTGACTCAGTGTTTATGGTACAACAGTAAGAACGGAATGTGTCGAGGAGAGTCAATTTTGTGAGAGGTAAGAAAAACGTGAATGTTAAAGTTCATGTAGAACTTGGGGTGAAGAAGACACTCCGGTGAGGTGACTTATGGAATCGGAGGTGACTGTAGAGAGAACTCCAAAATACCCCGTACGGTACTGCAGACTGAAACCCAGAGGAAATGTGTAGGAGGCAATCGAATGACCACAGTAACTGGTACAAAAGAGGGGGTACTAAGAACCGTAGGGGAGTTATCACGAGATATTTATGTCGACCAATTAACTATCTTCACGTTCCCGTCTACCGAAGGGGGAGTAAATGTTCGTGTTATTGTGACCCTTAGTAATAGTGGAATTACAAGGTACTTCTAGTTTCTTAATTCTACTCTTGTGAAAGTCTAGGTGATGTGTTTCTTGGATGGAAATGTGGAGAATTTTTTTTTTTTTCTTCGTGTCGTAAGGTATCTAAATTAATTAAATCCGTATTAAATACATTTATATATTTGGAAACTTTACTTAGTTGTATTTATATAAAATTTACGACGGGTCACGATTTCGGTAACGAAGAGGAAAAGTAGTAGAATCGAGGGTAAAATTTTGATATAAATCGTAAAACAAAAATAATTTAAACCTCAATATCGAAAAAGGAAAAACAAGCTCCTTATCAGTTTCCTTTTGTAACCTCTTAATATTTTTAGAGTGATACGCTGTGAAAAAATTTCCGAACAACAAACTAATTAATAATTTATTGATAATGAAGGAAGAATTCTCGGTTGTGTAGGATGGGATAGTCTTTAAGACTCTGAAAACCGTGTGTAAATAAACGTCTCATTGTTCAACACGAATAAAACCCTTGCCCACACGTATATAAATAAAAAGATCCTATCTTGAACTATCTACTTAATTTGAAATCTGAACCCCTCGTCTCTGAATTTTATATATGAATTATAAATGTTAACTTGTTTGAAGGAAATTTTTTTTTTAGGAATCATTCAACAAACCGAGAAAGTCCAAAACAAATGAGACAAAATAAATTGACTAGTCTAATCTTTGTGAGAAAAATATCACACCTATAAGTAAAACTTAGAAATTCAATCTTAGGACCACTTTGTTTTATCCGACATCTATAACAGTGACATGTTCTTGTTTCTCTGTTTCGTCCGATACTATGAATGACAGTTTTTGGGACCCTAATTTTCAGAGTTTAGAACTTTGTTTTCTCTTGTGAGTAATCGTGTCTTCACTCCTTAGACCCACCCGTCTACCGAATGAATTTTCAGTTAAAGACATAAGACACTACCTGGCGACCGACTACGAATTATGTCTCCTTCTAACAACAACAATCAATGAGCGATTCAGCACAGGTTCTGAGAAAAACACTGGGGTACCTGATATTGGGTGGTCCGAGGGGACAGGTACCCTAAAAGGTCCCTTTTTATGTCCTCACCCGACGGTCAAGGAAGAACCTCCCCTAGAAGGACCGGGTCTCTAGCTTGGGCACAGAGGACGTGACGTACACATAAGAAATGGTGACTCGGTGGTCCATTGGGAATGTCTCTTTCTACGACCCAGAAGAAAACGAAACTTAGTCAGGTTTCCTTTGTAACCGTCACATTTATGCTTTGTCCCGAGTCAAGACGTAATAAAGAAGTAACAAAGACGTAATAAAGAAGTAAAGAAGAAGGAGGCCCGTGAGAGTGGATATTGATATCAAAGTTTATCTTAGGTGTACGTCTCCAGAGTAAGTAAAGATAAAGATCGAGTCTGAAGAAGAAAGTGATATGTAGGTAATGTAACGGTTCGTCGAATTATGTATAGAAGAATTTATAAAGTTTTCGTAGAGTTTGAGTTGGACAGTATTAGTTGATCCTAGAGTGGATTGTAGAAGGAAATCATCTTCCTTCCATTACGGAAGAGTGAGTCATTTAAGGTAAAAGGTAAACGTATTCAGTCTTTGGGTTCCCAATGGAGAGAGAAGAAGTAGGGTCATAGGTTTAAAAATTAGTTTAAGACAGTACAAATAAGATGTTTATATGATACTTGGACATAGGAATGGAGATTGAGTAGGTGTGGTGGGTTAGGGTTTGGTAATGGTAGATGTTTGGACTTTAACGAACATTATGGGATACACCAGAAAAACGGAGGTGAAAGCATAGAGAGGATATGAAGGTGATGTTTCGTAGGTCTTACCTACGATCCTACAATCCTTTTTAGACTAGTATAATGGTATATAAATTTTTAGTAAACGTTGTCATGTAAAAGTGTAGACGTAATATGGACAACCAGGAACTGAAAAACCCGGTGAACTCTGTGAGTATTGAAGTACAGAGGTCTGACCCACGGGTCTACTACTACCGTGTACTCCCAATTATTACTCCTTTCTATCTCGTCCTAAGTAGGAGGACCTACTGCAACTGGTCTCTCCTGGGGATCCTTTATCTACGGTAAGAGTCCGATCCAACATTCTTTCACAATATGGTTGACTCCTTTGAATTTAACTATTTCAAATATCTCTCACCTATTACTAATTCATAAGAGGTCGACCCTCTCATATCTCTAGTTCTACCATCTCATCCTTCTGTGTCTCTAGTAAGGGTGGTCTTTGTGTAGTTTTTACGTAGATGTGCACTTTGGTAAGTGTGACTTTAGAAGACCTATGACCTTCTTTCTGAGATCATGTTGGTCTTTTCTATGTGTACTTTAACATCCTTCCTTCTCTGTGCATATAAGATAGACCACATTACCCGAACTTTATCTTTACTTCCTCTTTATCACTTTTGATACCTTTATTCTGCAAAGAAGTGTTGAACCACAGAGGGGACTTAAGTACAAACGAAATGAAAACTGCAGAGGGACAACAAGACACCTTTTTTTCCTTTGAGGAGGTGTGCCTCTGACTTTGGGGAAAACCTAGACCAAAGGGACGTCGGAGTGGTGGGTGGTGGTAGGGGTATTGAAGTGACGAGGTTCGTGTAACCTGAAGGGAATCAATTGGTGGGACCGGGTCAAAAATAGTGACTTCCTGCGTACGTAAACAGAAGAGACGGATTTACTTGGGAATAGGGAGACCGTGTAGAACCAATTCCGTTGTTACGGGGCCCTCCACGGAGGAGACAGAAGAAATTGGTTTAGTTTGTGGAATATTATAATATTGTCTCTTACCGAGAATCCTATACTGTATGGAGAAGAATCGTTGTCATCAACGAGAAGAACCGAAGTCATCAACGTAAAATGTTAAAACGAGTGAACTTAAAAACTTATTATAGACAGAGGAAGTTTCTCAGTCTCGAGATACGTACGTACCTAGTACAGATAAAGTGAAGGCGAAAACGGGAGTTTTCGTGTTCGAGATCGGACCGTATGTTACTTAGGAGTGACTTACAGATAACTGACCTAATTACTTTCCCCAGTATCCTCGAGTACCTTTCCTCTAGCAACTGAATTTCTTTATTACTTTTGAGTTAGTGATCACTCAACACAGTCTACGACCTGACATCACCTAGATAGAACGTTTCCTCCTGCACTCTACGGAAACAGGGAGTCTCCCTAGGGTCTTTTAATATGGTTAAAAGGTCTTTTAAGGTATGAGATAGGAGTCGTAGTACTTTGAAACCGAGAACTTAAAACGAGGACTTGACGAGGTTCTGGGAAAAGGACAAGTCTACACTCGTAGTCAGTAACGTGACTCTGACACCAAGACCAAGACACCGGAAGGGACGAATTCGTGGTTCCCAGGGGACATGAGACCGAGGGGCCGAGACTGAAGTAGAAGGGTGGAGGCAGGGTCACGATGACAGGCAGGGAAGTAAGAACTCTATTCAATCCTCGTGGACTTTCAACGAGTCAGCACAGGCTGAGAAACACTTGGGTACCTGATATGTCAGGTACCTTAAGAGGTCCGGTCTTATGACCTCACCCATCGGAAAGGAAAGAGGTCCCCTAGAAGGGTTGGGTCCCTAGCTTGGGTCCAGAAGGTATAACGTCCGCCTAAGAAATGATCGACTCGATGTTCCCTTCAGGTTCTTATGACCTCACCCAACGGTAAGGGAAGAGGTCCTCTAGAAGGACTGGGCCCCTAACTTGGACCCAGAGGACGTATCATCCGTCTGCGAAATGGAAGACTCGGTGGTCCCTTCAATCCTCGTGTCCACAGACACTTAATAATACCGTTGAAAAGATTCCCCTTTAATTCTTACCTAACCTCAATGTGACTTTGTGAACACCCTGTTCCGTCATTACCACCAACCGTGGTGACACAAAATTATACCTTTGAAAATCCACTCCAAGCACATTTAAAGTTCAGTCTGACAATTTACGTTTCACGAGACTTCAAACAGGTTATAGGAGTTGTCTTTGTTGGTACGATTCCCTTGACAAGTATAGTCTATTTCACCGAATAATTATAAGTCACCGGTTACTATAAAGACCACAGAGGATCACTACAAAGACAAATACTTTATAAAACTTTATAATTCTGATTTGATCTTTATTTCGTATTCGTTATTCAACTACTACCTACAGTAACGTCTCTTCTTCCTTTTCCTGACACCCCTTTTACCTGTTCCCACTACTATGTTTGTGTACTGATTAATCATGTACCGGAGGTTAATCGTTCTATACCACTGTTAATTCTGAAAGATTTAAACTAAATTTGAGTTTGAAGATTTTATGAAGACCATAAAACCTCTCTCTAGAGACTTCTTTTTCGGTCACCTCGTCCTTCATACTGTGAAGAAAATAGATTAAGGAAACCTATTCTTACGAGACTTACTGTAGACGTCACAGTACCTTAAGGGTATAGGGTTGTGGTGGACCCCCGAGTCGACAATTTCTCAGGCGGACGTCACGCCCTCTGGACCCAAGCTCGAGACCCAACCCTTCTAGGGAACCTCTTCCCTTTCCGATGGATGATGTCATAAGACCGGACCTCTTAAGGTACCTGTCTCCTCGGACCGTCCGATGTCAGGTACCCACACGTTTCTCAGACTGTGACGATTCACTGATTGTGTGTATGTGTTATGACGGACACCGGGGGAGTTGTGGTCGGGGGAAGGTTATACCGGACTTCAAAGTCAAAGTCCAATTAATTTTCTATTCACTTCTCTACCTCTAACAGAAGTCAGTCTTTGTTATCTACTCCCTTTATGTCAGGGTTCATATTTTTGTTTATTTTCGTCATCTTCGAGTTGACGTGGAGTAAATAGCGAGTGACGACCCCGAAGTCTCCTTTCTTATGTGACGGTAAACGACGGTGAAGAAAAGACTCCCATATAACGTGAAACAACATTCTCACCGAGAGGGTTCTTAGGCCCCTGACCCCGTTATGTTTGGGAGACAGTTTTAAAATAAAAGAAAGAGAAGTCTATTAGGAAGTAAAGTCTTCAGGATAAACAAATCCTTCACTTACTCCAGAACCCCAGTTGCTTCGGTTAGAACGTCAATGACTACAGTAGTTTAATGAGAGGACTACCGAGACTCATGAACTTAATTATACTGGGTCGTTAGGGTGATGACTCGTACATGGGACTCTTTTGGTAGTAAGTTTTTCTGCGTACGAAAGTTAAAAAGTGGTAACTCCCATTACAAACGACACCCAAACGGTATATATCGAAAACAATACAACTCCATACAAGGAAGATAAGGACGAAAGACCTCTCAAAAATAGTATTTACCTACCTACTCAAGACCTTCAAAACCGGTGTCGTTAGTCTCGTCTTTTTCTTTGTTTTCCTTTTGTTTAACCTTTTCTTCTTCATTTTGAGAGTGACAAACGTCTACTGTACTAGGAGATGTATCTTTTGGGATTTCTGAGGTGGTCTTTTAATGATCTCGATTAGTTACTTATATCATTTCAACGTCCTACATTATAGTTGTGTGTCTTTAGGGAACGTAAGGATATGTGATTATTACTCTTTCATCTTTTTCTTTAATTCCTTTGTCAAGGTAAGTGGTAACGTTGCTTTTCTTATTTTATGAATCCTTATATAGATAGATTTCTTTGATTTCTGGATATATAGCTTTTGATATTTTGTGACTACTTTCTTTAGTTTCTCCTGTGATTATCTACCTCTTTATATGGTACAAGTACCTAGCCTTCTTAGTTATATCACTTTTACTCATATGATGGGTTTCGTTAAATGTTTAAGTTACGTTAGGGATAGTTCGATGGTCGGTGTAAAAAGTGNTCTTTGATTTCTGGATATATAGATTTTGATATTTTGTGACTACTTTCTTTAGTTTCTCCAGTGATTATTTACCTCTTTATATGGTACAAGTACCTAACCTTCTTAGTTATATCACTTTTACTCCTATGATGGGTTTCGTTAGATGTTTAAGTTACGTTAGAGATAGTTCGATGGTCTCTATAAGGAGTGTCTTGATCTTGTTTATTAAAGTTCTAAACATACCTTTATGTTTTTTGGAGCTTATCGGTTTCGTTAGAACTCTTTCTTCTTACCTTGACCTCCTTAGTTGGACGGACTGAAGTCCGAGATGATGTTTCTGTGTCAGTAGTTCTGTCGTACCATGACCGTGTCTCTGTCTTTATATCTAGTTACCTTGTTTTATCTTTTGGGTCTCTATTTAGGTGTGTGTATACCTGTGGAATAGAAACTGTTTCCTCCGTTCTTATATGTTACCTCATTTCTGTTAGAGAAATTGTTCACCACGACCCTTTTGACCAGTTGGTGAACATTTTCTTACTTTGATCTAGTGAAAGATTGTGGCGTGTGTTTTTATTTGAGTTTTACCTAATTTCTAGATTTACATTCTGGTCTTTGATATTTTGAGGATCTCCTCTTGTATCCGTTTTGTGAGAGACTGTATTTAGTGTCGTCCTAGGAGATACTATGTGGGGAGTCTTAAGACCTTTATTTTCGTTTTTATTTGTTTACCCTAGATTAAATTTAATTTTCAAAGACGTGTTGTTTCCTTTTATATTCGTTCCACTTTTCTGTCGAAAGCCTTACCCTCTTTTATTATCGTTTACTTCGTTGACTGTTTGTTGATTAGAGTTTTTATATGTTCGTTGAAGACGTCGAGTTCAGGTCTTTTTATTTGCTGGGTTAGTTTTTTTACCCGGTTTCTTGATTTATCTGTAAAGAGGTTTCTCCTGTATGCCTACCGATTGTTTGTGTACTTTTCTACGAGTTGTGTGAGTAATAATCTCTTTACGTTTAGTTTTGGTGTTACTCCATGGTGAAGTGTGGTCAGTCTTACCGACGCTAGGTTTTTAGACGTTCGTTATTTACGACCTCTCCCACACCTCTTTTCCCTTGGGAGGATGTGACAACCACCCTTACGTTTGATCATGTCGGTGATACCTCTTGTCACACCTCTAAGGAAATTTTTAACGTTTATCTTGATGGAATACTGCGTCGTTAGGGTGACGACCCGTATGTGTGGCTCCTTTGGTTTTGACTTTCTCTGTGTACATGGGGTTACAAGTAGCGTCGTGACAAATATTATCGGTCCTGTACCTTTGTTGGATCTACAGGTAGTCGTCTACTTACCTATTCTTTCGACACCATGTATATGTGTTACCTCATAATGAGTCGGTAATTTTTCTTATGTAAACTTAGTCAAGATTCCTCTACCTACTTTGACCTCGGCTAATACGTCTTTCCTTCGGTCTTTCTTTGTGGTTATGTCATATGATTGTGTATATATACCTTAAATCTTTCTACCGTTACTACTGGGACATACGTTCTGTCGTTTTCTCTGTGTCTACACATATTGCCTGAAAACCTGAGTCTCCCTCTCCCTCTCCCACCCTACTAAACCCTCTTACCGTAACTTTGTACATATGATAGTACATTCTTTGCTTAGTGGTCAGATACAGACTACGTCCTATGTCGTACGAACCCCGACCAAGTGCCCCTACTGGGTCTCTCTACAATACCCCTCCCTCCACCCTCCCCCAAAGTACAAACCCTTGCGTACATGTGGACACCACCTAAGTACAGTTACATACCGTTTTGGTTATGTCAAAACATTTCATTTTATTTCATTTTTTTTTTTTTTTTCTGTGTACGTAGGGTTGTAAGTAACGTTGTTATATATATTATCGGTCCTGTACCTTCGTTGGATCTACAGGTCACGTCTACTTACCTATTTCTTCTACACCATACGTATATGTTACATTATCATGAGTCGGCATTTTTCCTTACTTAAACTCAGCTAAGATCGCTGAATCGTCGTCGTCGTCGATCACTTCACCTACTTGGAGTGATCTCGGATAATATGTCTCACCTCATTCAGTCTTTCTCCTTTTTTGTAGTATACGATTGTGCGTATATGTCTTAGATCTTTTTACCATATGACTACTTGAATAAACGTCCTGACCTTATCTCTCTACGTCTGTATCTCTTGTCTAAACACCTGTGTCACCTCCTTCCTCTCCCACCCTGCTTAACTCTCTCATCTAACTTTGTATACGTAATTGTACATATTTTGTCTATCGATCACCCTCCAACGCCAGATTGTGTTCCTCGAGTCGTGCCACGAGACACTACTGGATTCTCCCCACTCGTGCCACCTCCGCCCCTACCCAAGTCCTACCTCCCCTGTACGCATATGAATACCGACTAAGTGTCTTTGATCGTGTTGACATTTCGTTAATAGGAGGTTAATTTTTATTTCTTTGGTCTCGGGTGTAACATGGAATTGATAACACGTATATTAAAAAAACAGGTTTGAGTTACTAAGTAAAGTCTTTTACTCTGGAATCCCTTCCCTTTGACTCGACCAACATCACTACACCTACTTGGATGTCAGACAGTACGTCTCACTTCATTCCCAGTGTTTCATAACCCGTACTGATTCGTTGGTTTTTGTTGTTGTTGTACCTTAGATCCCCTTCTTTTTCCATGACTACTCGGATAAACGTCCAGTCCTTGTCTCCGTGTCTGAATCTCTTGTCTACACACCTGTGTCTCCACCTCTCTTCTCCCACCCTACTTAACTGTCTTATCGTAACTGTATTGTGTCCCTCGAGTCGGTCCACGAGACACTGTTGGATCTCCCCACCTTACCCCCCGCCCTCCCTCCGAGTTCTTCCTCCCCTGTATACACTCTCCTTGGACCGACCGATGTCAGGTACCCAAGTGTTTCTCAGTCTGTACCGACTCGTTGTTTGTGATGTGACGATGATTCCGACAAAGTGTAATAATATGTCGTTTTTGATTGAGTTGTAATAATTCGTTAATATAAGGTTCCCCTTTTTTTCGGGATACGGAAAATTATGTATAACTCATAACGGTTGTTATATTAACCTCTTCCGTTACCGTTGGGTGAGGTCATGAGAACGGACCTTTTAGGGTACCTACCTCCTCGGACCTTCCGACGTCAGGTACCCTAGTGATTCCCAGCCTGTGTTGACTCGCTGAAGTGAAAGTGAAAAGTGAAAGTACGTAACCTCTTCCTTTACCGTTGGGTGAGGTCACAAGAACGGACGTCTTAGGGTCCCTGTCCCCTCGGACCACCCGACGACAGATACCCCAGAGTGTCTCAGTCTGTACTGACTTCACTGAATCGTCGTCGTCGTTGTTATATTAAATCGAACATAGACCGGACAAAGAACCGGACCTCTGGTAGTTCCTGTGAAAGACGGAGGTAAACGAAATACCGATGTTTAAAGTCAGAGACACATCTCCGGCCATCGAGTCGTGTGTTAGTTACTTAGACCCGGAGTACCTCTCTTTCCGTCGGAGATGGTTTCACACTAGATTCTTATAACGTTTCTGAAAGAATAGATAAACCCCGGAAGTCTCAGTAACTGAGAGAGGAAAACCAGTCTTTGGTGTCAAAACACCTGTCCGTCGACTTCTTTCACAACCCCCCTTCAGTATCGGGATCTAGTTTGAAAAATTTGGTGATGGCGAAAGACGATTTACCGGAGTTCGGGTGTAAGGACGTAGAACTACAATAGTAACCAAAGGGAAAGAGTCGAAGGGATAAAGAATGTAGGAGTAAAGTAAATTGAGTATCGTCTAGATTCTGTCGTCTCTTTCCGACCTTTATCCTTTACACTTAATGTTCTCAATCTTTGCAACTTCGGTAACAGGTCCTATCTCCTAATTCTCTTCATACGATAAACGGTGGTGACGATACTGGAACACAAACGTCCCGAAGAAGTTAAAATTTTTCATGAGTTATCTAGAGTAGTACAATTTGAAGGTCTAACCGAGATTTCCTTATATAATGGGTACTTCTTAGCGTAAAATGAGTCCGAAACGTGAAAAAAAGAGAGTATCACCAGGAAGATGAAACGAGGAACTTATATCCGACTATGTAATATCATATCGTTTACTGTACTATGAAATGTCCAGTACACTTACTTACCTAGGCAAAAATTTCCTACTAATATTAGAGTGATAACAGAGGGGTCCCCTACACCAGGTGTCGACCCGTGGGTCAATGATAGGTGTTTGTATACCACTGGAAGTGGTATCGTGATTCGGTCCCGATGAACGTATTTTATAGTCATCAATCCTGTATTACCCTCGGTTCCAGAGGTGACTCACGTTTGACGTCTTCTATAAAACCCTGCAAAGTACCACTACAGTTACACACACTTTTCGGTAGTTACTCTTTCGATGTGTAAAAAGTTGTGAAAGTCGGAGAGCCGTGGGTCGTTCTCCGAGTCAGACGAGTAATTCTACTAGTTTCCGAAAACGAGAAACAGATCAAGGAAGAGGTAGGTAGAACTAACCGTTGTTCGGAAGAAGAATAGGAGTTCCGTGTACCATATCGGGAAAAAATTTTACTTCAACAAGTTCGTGTACACGCCGTATCCCTAAATTCGGAGGACCTCCACAAAGGAGACACCTTTTACAACTTTTTATATAGGTACCCGAGTTAAAAGAACCGGGTCCTCTGGTCTATACAAACTTCCCTGTTATGAAGTCGATAAGGAGAAGACGTGTGTACTTATGAAGAGAAAAAACTTCGGTACTAAATGTAGTAAAAACAACCTTATCAGTAAAAGATGAACAATTGGAGGGTCTGGTACACGGAACACCTAAACACATACACTACGAATCTTATCAAGGACTTGTAGTCACGGGTTATTAATAAACAGATCAAGATCCGACTTGACCTCCTGACCACCACTATATCTGCCCCCTTTCGTTTAACGTGACCACCCCTCTGTCACACCCCACAACACCTAACCCTGTGCTAGTAAGGTTACGAACACATCCTGTAGAAAAACCTTCTTAAATCACCCGTCAAACACTATACTCGGACCGTGAACTTTCTTTGCACAGTGATTATGTCCCTAGTAGTAGAGTATCGATGAGTCTTCACACAATTTAATTAGACGTCATCACCTCTTACACTTTACCACCGGAAAAAGTCTTCGAACGTCCTCTGGTGTGTGGACCGGGATCTCTGTCAAAGGCCTCAGATGTCAATAGTGACGTTAGTTTGACCACACCTTCGTACCTCTTAAAAGGTCACTGCACGCCCCAAACTCGATAAAAGGAACTATTTCGTTATTAATTAAGATAGACATTATCGACATTCAAGTAAAGGACCAAGTTTCGTATCTACTTTCCGGAACTCCTTTGGTCGTTCTTTTCACAATTTGTCCCTTACCCTCTAATTCGAGTCGCAATTCTCAAACCGACCTATTAAGACATAGTCTTAGAATCTAGACGACTGTTCCAGAGTATACTACTGGTTTTTATAAACTCTTTATGTTTGATAAAATGATGTTGAAGAAACTAAGTATCATCTTACTAACGTGATTTTTCTAACTACAGTTCCTCACCAGGAATCATCGGATGGTGTCTCGAGATAAAAGTCGATAGAACGGATTTCTAAAGATAGTCCTGTGTTGGGTGAGTAACCACTGTAGTCGGAACCAACGTCTCTATAATTATCGGTTACTTACTGTTTCAATTTTGGGGTGTAGAAAAAAAAAAGTAAAATCTTTGTTTGTAATACACAACGTATAACTTGTGTGAATTCTTCACGAGATAAAAAAATTTCATGTCAACTAAATGTTACAAAACAATCAAACACCACATATCGTTGTACTAAGTCAATAACCTTAAGAAAAGGTAATATCCAATAATGTTCCATAACCTATGTCAAGGGACACGATATGTCATTCTGGAACAAATAAAATATATTTCATCTAGACAATTAGGGTTTAGGTTTAAATCGGAAGGAGAGTGGGAAAGGGGAAACCATTGACATTCGAACGAAGAATACAGACACTTAGACAGAACAGTATTCAAGTAAACTTAGTAAAAGAATCTAAGGTGTACATTTACTATGGTGTACTATAAACGGAAAGAGATAAACTGAATTTGAAGTAAATCGTGTTATTAGAGGTCCAGGTATGTACAACGACGTTTTCCGTAATAAAGTAATAAAAATTATCGAAACATTATAAGGTAACAAATATATGGGTATTGAAGAAATAGATAAGTAGACAACCACCCGTGAATCCAACGAAGGTACAGAGCCGATAACAGTTATAATACGACGATACTTCCAACCCCATGTATATAGAAAGTTTAATCCGAAAAGTATAAAAGGTCTATATACGGGTCCTCACCCTAACGACCTAGTATACCATTGAAATAAAAATCACAAAATTTCTTGAAGGTGTAACGTGATTAAATGTAAGGGTTCTCACATCCTCCCAAGGGAAAAGAGGTGTAGGAGAGGTCGTGACCAATAAACATCTGTAAAACTACTACTGACAAGACTGACCACACTTCACTATTGAGTAACACTAAAACTAAACGTAAAGAAATTGATTCTCATTTCTTCTTTCTCAGGTCAATCCTCCTATTGGTTTATA
Source organism: Capra ibex (assembly GCA_006410555.1). NCBI lineage: Eukaryota > Metazoa > Chordata > Mammalia > Artiodactyla > Bovidae > Capra > Capra ibex. The sequence goes on along the minus strand of SJYO01026388.1, from coordinate 4,305,752 downwards.
ATGAGGGAAAGTGTCATTGACTTTAGATGGGGAGGGGTGGTTCCTCGTGTTTATGACGAAAAATAAGTTATTACTAGTGTAGGTATTATTGGGTACTAGTAATAATTTATCTGTGTGATCCCTTTGTGAATTTATCTCTGACGACTGTAAAATTTTTTAAGTAAATACCCGAAGGAACCACCGAGTCACCATTTCTTAGACAGACGGTTACGTCCTTTGTGTCCAAGTTAGAGATCATGTCCTTCTAGGGTATACGATACCTCGTTGATTTAGACGTACAGTATTGATGACTTGGACACGAGATCTCGTGACCTCTGTGTCGATGACTCGGCTACACGGTGTTGATGACTTCGGACACGTGGGATCGTGGGATGAGACGTTGTTCTCTTCGGTGACGTCTCTACGGACACTTGTTATTGATCTCTCATTGTGGATGAGGAATATTGATCTTTTTTTCGGACACGTTGTCGTCTGTGGGTCGTGTTGGTTGTCATTTATAAAAAATTTTACATGAATGAATAAAAAAACAGTAAAGACATATGTCTGGACAAAAACCGAACAAAATACAAAGTGAAATTTCGTTTAAAACCTAGGTTAACTAAGGAATTCGTCGACATGGTCAGCATCTATCGAATAGGTGTTAAGGGAGTAATTTTCTCTTTTTATTGACGAAAAAGTTTCATAATATCAACCTAAAATACGGTAAACACAACCAAGGATTAACTGTCTATACTGAATCCAGTAGATTAGAAATATCGTTGGGTATCTCTATCCAAAATAATACTCAAAGTAAGAATTTGATTCTTTTAATTTAACATGTCCGAAGGGCCCATCATGTCTTCATTTCTTAGGGGGACGGTTATATCCTCTGTATCCTACGTCCAAGTTAAGGACCTAGTCCTTCTAGGGGACCTCCTCCTTTACAATTTGGTGAGTTCATAAGAACGGACCTTTTAAGGTGCCTGTCTCCTCGTATCGTTCGATATCACGAATCCCAGTGTTTTCAACCTATGCTGACTCGTTGACTCGTGTCGTGTCGTGCACATGGAACGGAATTCAGTACATCTTTCAGTCACCCTTTTGGAAGTAAACTTGAGTCAAGACGGATAAAGGTGTCGAACATGGACGGGAAGTCGTGACCTCTTACCACAGACGGGACCTCCGTCTCTTGTCCTCGACACCTCAGTTCTACATCGGTTGAGGTGACACCTGATCGACACACTGTTCAAAGGATATGACCTGTGACGTCGAGGAGTATGACGTCGGTGATTAGGGTGGAACGAGTGAATCGGTCAATTGCTGACAAGCAAGACATGAGACGTTTTCGATCCGTTTTCCATCTGTCATCGTTTGTCTTGTAATCTCAAAAAGAAAAGACGGAAGTATCTTGAATGTAAGTGACCCTTAACTGTCCACCTGATTTGTCATATAGTCGATTATTCTTCGTATCACACACACACACGTACACACAGGATTCAGAGAAAGTCAAGTCAAGTCAAGTTAAGTCAAAGAGTCAGTACAGACTGAGAAACACTGGGTACTTAGCGTCGTGTAGTCCGGAGGGACAAGTAGTGGTTGAGGGCCTCAAGTGAGTTTGAGTACAGGTAGCTCAACCACTACGATAGGTCGGTAGAATAGGAGACAGCAGGGGAAGAGGAAGACGGGGGTTAGGGAGGGTCGTAGTCTCAGAAAAGGTTACTCAGCTGAGAAGGGTTCTCCCCCGGTTTCATGACCTTAAAGTCGAAATCGTAGTAAGGAAGGTTTCTTTAGGGTCCCAACTAGAGGAAGTCTTACCTGACCAACCTAGAGGAACGTCAGGTTCCCTGAGAGTTCTCAGAAGAGGTTGTGGTGTCCAGTTTTCGTAGTTAAGAAGCCACGAGTCGAAAGAAGTGTCAGGTTGAGAGTGTAGGTATGTACTGATAACCTTCTTGGTATCGGAACTAATCTGTCTGGAAATAACCGTTTCATTACAGAGACGAAAAGTTATACAACAGCTCCAACCAGTATTTAAAAGAAGGTTCCTCATTCGTAGAAAATTAAAGTACCGACCTTAGTGGTAGACGTCACTAAAACCCCGGGGGGTTTTATTTCAGACTGTGACAAAGGTGACAAAGGGGTAGATAAAGGGTACTTCACTACCCTGGTCTACGGTACTAGAAGTAAAAGACTTACAACTCGAAATTCGGTTGGAAAAGTGAGAGGAGAAAGTGAAAGTAATTCTCCGAAAAATCAAGGAGAAGTGAAAGACGGGATTCCCACCACAGTAGACGTATAGACTCCACTGACTATAAAGAGGGTCGTTAGAACTCAGGTCGAACACGAAGAAAGTCGGGTCCCAAAGAGTACTACTTGAGACGTATATTCAATTTATTCGTCCCACTGTGATATGTCGGAACTACATGAGGAAAAGGATAAACCTTGGTCAGACAACAAAGTACAGGTCAAGATTGACACCGAAGGACTGGACGTATATCCAAAGAGTTCTCCGTCCAGTCTACCAGACCATAAGGGTAGAGAAAGTCTTAAAAGGTGTTAAACACTAGGTGTGTCAGTTTCCGAAACCGTATCAGTTATTTCGTCTTTATCTACAAAAAGACCTTGAGAGAACGAAAAAAGTACTAGGTCGTCTACAACCGTTAAACTAGAGACCAAGGAGACGGAAAAGATTTTAGTCGANGGAAAAGGTCAGGACACCGGTGACGACTCAAAAGGTTTAAACGACCGTATAACTCACGCCGTGAAAGTGTCGTAGTAGAAAGTCCTAAACTTTCTCGAGTTGACCTGCACTCAGACTCACTTGAGGCCCTCTACCACTACCTGTCCCTCCGGACCGCACGACGCTAAGTACCCCACCGTTTCTCAGCCTGTACTGACTCGCTGACTTGACTTGACCTTAAGGTAGTGGAGGTGATCGAAACAAACATCAAGAAGGATTCCGGGTGAACTGAAGTGTAAGGTCCTACAGACCGAGATCCACTCTCTAGTGTGGTAGCACTAATAGACCCAACACTTCGAGATAAAACGTGTCAAGAAGACATATAAGAACGGTGGAGAAGAATTATAGAAGACGAAGACAATCTGGGTATGGTAAAGACAGTAAATAGCTCGGGTAGAAACGTACTTTACAAGGGAACCATAGAGATTGACAGAACTTCTCTAGAGACCAGAAAGGGTCAGACAAGGTAAGGAGATAAAGAAACGTGACTAACGACTCCTTCCGAAAGAATAGAGAAGAACGATAAGAAACCTTAAACGTAAGTCTACGAATATAGAAAGGAAAAGAGGAACCGAAAAATGAAGAGAAGAAAAGTGTCGGTAAACATTCCGGAGGGGTCTGTCGGTACAAAGAAAAGGTACCCAAAATTCAGAGAAATAAGTACGGTTTAAGAAACGTTGGGGTACCTGACTTAGGGTGGTCCGAGGAGACAGGTACCCTAAGAGGTCCGTTCTTATGACCTCACCCGACAGTACAGGATGAGGTTCCCCTAGAAGGTCTGGGTCCGTATATTGGTCCTAGAATTTAGAAGAGGTGACCGTCCTCTCAAGAAATGGTGATCGTGGTGGTCCCTTCGGACTCACTCTTGTAATTTAGACACTTTCCATCCTCTATTTATTCGTAACGTCTATACTAAAGGTGGGATTTTATAGGCGTCCTTTGAGGAACGGTTCTTACTCTGTAAACTCGTCTGTGGTCTATTCCTATCCTCTCACTCGGACCGTCTGTAAACTCACTTCCTCACAGGTTAGTCTCTGGTACTTTTGTTTCGGTACCCCGTCCGCACAGGGTTCTTACTCATCCCACTATACTGACGTCACGACGTCCGTTCCATCTCTCTTTATCCGCTACTCCGTTTCTCCGGTACTCCCTAGAACCGTCAGAACATCCGATAAAAGGTTTGAATTAAACTGAGACTCACTCCTGTGACCTCACAAGACTCGTCTCCTTGTTCCCCTAGAAAGAATAGATTTTCTTTTTAATCGATAAGATAACCCTGTTTGACATCCCAATCGTTTTTGTCTATTTCATGTTCCGATTCTCCAGTAACATCAGTGGATCAACTCTTTTCCACCGGGTGGTACCAACGTTGTCTCTACCTTTCACCATTTAAGATGTACATAAAGGTTCTATCATAGTTGTCCTATACGACTATATAACCTATTCTCCACACTCTCTTTCTTTCATTAGGCACTACCGAGGTTCCAAAGAGCCGAACTTGTAGATTCATAGATTTTCTTACTCAACGGTAAATTGACTCAACCCCTTCCAATTACAACCCTCGTAGTACCCGAACCAAAACCTGTTCGACTCTGACTCTACGAGTCATCCGTAAATCTTTTCTTCTAATTCATTCCCAACCCAAATTCTCAGACCGTAAGTGTCCGTTCGAGACACGACGTCCAAATTTTTTAACCCTCAGGAGGTACACGCCTACCACAAATGTCTGTCCTCTGGTCAACTTTAGTGGTTCTCTTATTCACATCTATCCTTTCTCTCTTAAGAGACCTTGGTACACTTGACTCCCAAAGTTCCTCCCTCCCTAGTCGTCACACTTCATAACTATTCTGGACACTCTACTAATAACTCTTGAGCGATTGGCCAAAATTACTGAGATTCCGAAACCACTGACTGTACTGTTCTCGCAACCTCACTACGTCCACTCTCGGAATCAGCTTACACGACGGGGAGGGGGCGAAGAGTTTCTTTTCCTCTCTCTTGGTTCCTTAACCTTAGGTGTTCATAGATATTTATTAAAAGATCTATAATCTATAGTCCCTTTCAACTCTTTATTTCGTCATCGATCTCACTTGACACCAGTTTTCTAGAAAACAAACGAAAATTTAGTCTCTTTAATGTCGTATAAACAAATGACAACTCTTTTTAAATTATCATCCCTTTTAAATTCTAAATCAAGACTCCCAAGTGAGACTATTATATACATTTCGTGAATCGTGTTGTGTATTTTATGAGGTATCTATGCTCCATAATCATAATAAGAAAGAATAATATAAGGGGGTTTAACAACATCGTATCGACCAATACCATAACATAACTTTAATAGAAGTACCTAGGGGACCCAAGAAGAAATAATATCTGTTAAGTAAAAAATGAGTTACAAGAATTTTAACGAATATTTTTACAAAATGAATAACCAATTGAATGAAATTTAAAAGAAGTAAATGTAGTAGGGAAGATGTTTTATATTATTAAGGGTCAGGGGTGGTGTTAGTAAAGAACCATCTATGAGGTGGATATGTAGATCTCCACTTAAAAAGGTCCAACTATTTAGAGTAGTAAAACTAATCGACCACCAGTGGAACTTTGGTACAATCGACTTTCAGACCCTGTATACTTAAGACTGACTTTAATAGATATATTTGACCCGAACCGACTATATCCCTCGGTTCCTTTATATCTATTAACCTTGTGACACGATTGTGATAAACAATATCCTATCCTAACTTGAAAGATCCAACTCTGAACATTTTTCGTCTACGTAAAACATGATGTTTTGTGACACTACTTGTATCTACGTTTTTAGGAGTCGTTTTAAGTTCGTTTGTATTAGGTTGTTGTATTATTTTATTAGTATGTAGTACTGGTTCACCTGAAATAGGGTCCCTACGTTCCTAAGAACTTATAAGTGTTTAGTTACACTACGTGGTACAATTGTTTAACTTTCTATTTTTGTATATCGATAGAGTTATCTACGTCTATTTTGGAAATTGTTTTAAGTTGTGGGTAAATACTAATTTTTTTTTTTTTGGGAGGTCTTTCGTCCGTATCTTCCTTGTATGGAGTTGTATTACTTTTGGTGTATACTGTTTGGGTCTCCTTTGTAATAGGAGTTACTACTTTTTGACTTTCGTAAAGGAGATTTTAGTCCTTGTTCTGTTCACACGGGTTGAGTGGTAATGATATCAACACCTTCAGGATTGGTGTCATTAGTCTCTTCTTTTTCTTTATTTTCCTTAGGTCTACCCCTTTTCTTCTTCATTTTGAGAGTGATAAACGTCTACTGTATTAGGAGATTCTTTTGGGATTTCTGTGGTGGTCATTTAATGATCTCGATTAGTTACTTATATCAATTCAACATCCTATATTTTACTTATGTATATTTAGGGAACGTAAGGATATGTGATTGTTACTCTTTTGTCTTTCTCTTTAATTCCTTTGTTAAGGTGAGTGGTAACTTTACTTTTCTTATTTTATGAATCCTTATTTAAATAGTTTCCTTTATTTTCTGGATATATAGTCAAGTCGAGTCAAGTCAGTGAGACAGCACAGGCTGTGAAACGCTGGGGTACACTTGACGTGGTGCGGTCCGGAGGGACAGGTAGTGGTTGAGGACCTCAAGTGGGTTTGAGTACAAGTAACTCAGCCACTACGATAGGTCGGTAGAGTAGGAGACAACAGGGGAAGAGGAGGACCGGGGTTAGGGAGAGTCGTAGTCCCAGAAAAGTTTACTCAGTTAAGAAGTGTACTCCACAAAGTCGAAGTCGTAGTCAGGAAGGTCACCTGTGGGTCCTGACTAGAGGAAATCCTACCTAACCAACCTAGAAGAACGTCAGGTTCCCTGAGAGTTCTCAGAAGAGGTTGTGGTGTCAAGTTTTCGTAGTTAAGGAGTCGCGAGTCAAAAGAAGTGTTAGGTCGAAAGTGTAGGTATGTACTGGTGACCTTTTTGGTATCGGAACTGATCTACCTGGAAACAACCGTTTCATTATAGAGACGAAAAGTTATATAATAGATCCAACCAGTATTGAAAGGAAGACTTCTCATTCACAGAAAATTAAAGTACCGACGTCAGTGGTAGACGTCACTAAAACCTCGGGGTTTTTTATTTCAGAGTGTGACAAAGGTGACAAAGGGGTAGATAAAGGGTACTTCACTACGGTACTAGAAACAAAATACTTACAACTCGAAATTCGGTTGAAAAAATGAGAGGAGAAAGTGAAAGTAATTCTCCGAGAAATCAAGGAGAAATGAAAGACGGTATTCCCACCACAGTAGACGTATAGACTCGAATAACTATAAAGAGGACCGTTAGAATTAAGGTCGAACACGAAGAAGGTCGGGTCTCAAAGAGTACTACATGAGACGTATCTTCAATTTATTCGTCCCACTGTTATATGTCGGAACTGCATGAGGAAAAGGACAAACCTTGGTCAGACAATAAGGTACAGGTCAAGATTGACACCGAAGGACTGGACGTACATCCAAAGAGTTCTCCGTCCAACCCACCAGACCATAAGGGTAGAGAAAGTCTTAAAAGGTGTTAAATAACACTAGGTGTGTCAGTTTCCGAAACCGTATCAGTTATTTCGTCTTTATCTATAAAAAACCTTGAGAGAACGAAAAAACTACTAGGTCGTCTACAACCATTAAACTAGAGACCAAGGAGACGAAAAAGATTTTGGTCGAACTTGTAGACCTTCGAGTGTCAAGTAAATGACGACTTCGGACCGAACCTCTTAAAACTCTGGATATATATCTTTTGATATTTTGTAACTACTTTCTTTAGTTTACACTGTGTTTATCTGACTCTTTATATGGTACAAGTACCTAACCTACTTAGTTATATCACTTTTACTCATAAGATGGATTTCGTTAGATATCTAAGTTGTGTTAGCGATAGTTCGTTGGTTACCATCAAAAGTGTCTTGATCTTCTTTATTAAAATGTTAAACATACCTTTGTGTGTGTATGTGTTTTTGAGTTTATCAGTTTCGTTAGAACTCTTTCTTCTTACCTTGTCCTCCTTAGTTGGACGGATTGAAGTCTAAAATGATGTTTCGATATCAGTAGTTCTTTCTTCTGTCTTTATATCTAGTTTCTGTCTTTATATCTAGTTACCTTGTTTTATCTTTCGAGTCTCTATTAGGTACGTGGATATCTGTGGAATAGAAACTGTTTCCTCCGTTTTTATATGTCACCTCTTTTCTATTAGAGAAATTGTTTGTTACGACCCTTTTGACCAGTTGGTGGACATTTTCTTACTTTGATGAGAAAGATTGTGGTACGAGTTTTTATTTGAGTTTTACTTAATTTTTAGATTTACATTCTGGTCTTTGATGTTTTGAGAATCTCCTTTGTATCCGTCTTTTGAGAGACTGTGTTTGGTGAATTCTAAGAGACATTGAGTGAAGGGTCTCATTACCTCTATTTTCGTTTTAATTCGTTTACCCTGGATTGATTTGAATTTTCGAAAAAGTGTCACTCCCTTTGATATTCGTTCAACTTTTTCGTCGGAAGCCCTACCCTCGTTTATTATCGTTCGTTTTATTGACTGTTTCTTAATTAGAGGTTTTATACGTTCGTCGAGTACGTCGAGTTAAACTCTTTTTATTTACTGACTTAGTATTGCACTCGGTTTCTTGATTTGTCTGTAAAGAGACTTCTTCTGTATGTGTACCGATTGTTTGTGTACTTTTCTAAGAGTTGTAGTGAGCAATAGTCTCTTTACGTTTCGTTTTGATGTTACTCCATGGTAGAGTGCGACCAGTCTTACTGATGGTAGTTTGGCAGATGTTTCTTATTATCGACCTCTCCCACGTCTCTTTTCCCTTGGGAGAATGTGACAACCACCCTTACGTTTGATCATGTAAGTGATACCCCTTTTCACACCTCTAAGGAATTTTTTGACCTTTATTTTGACGGTATGTTGGGTCGTCAGGGTGACGACCCGTATGTGTAACTCCTTTAGTCTTAACTTTTTCTGTGTACATGAGGTTACAAGTAACATCGTGACAATGTTATCGATCTTGTACCTTCAGATAGTCGTCTATTTATCTATTTCTACAACACCGTATATATGTGTTATCTTATAACGAGTCGATATTTTTCTTGAGTAAACTCAGTCAAGATTACTCCACCTACTTTGACCTCGGATAATATGTCTTACTTCATTCAAACTTTCTCTTTGTGGTTATGTCATATAATTGCGTATATATACCTTAAATCTTTCTACCATTGCTACGGGGATATACGTTCTGTCATTTTCTCAGTGTCTACATTTCTTGTCTGAAAAGCTGAGACACCCTCTTTCCGTTCCCACCCTACTAAACTATCTTATCGTGACTTTGTACATATAATGGTATACATTTTATCTACCGGTCACGTTCAAACTACTTACTTCATCCCGTGAGTTTCAGCCACGTGACCCTGTTGGGACTCCCTACCCTACCCCTCCCTTTCCCCACTCTCTAAGTCCTACCCCGTGTGTACATACGGGTACCAACTAAAGATAACTACATACCGTTTTTGGAGGTGTTATAACATTTCATTAATCGAAGGTTAAATTTATTTAATTAATTAAAAAATTTTCGAAACAATGAATAATATCATAAGTTACATGAAAGAATAATCCTTTGAAATGACCTTTCCTAAAGTGTCATACATGACGTCTTTCACTTTACACAATACTTAGATTAAGATAAACAGTCTAGATTCTTACGTCGTGTCAACCCATATGAATTTCATTATTTTTAGTTAGTTCTTGATCATAAAGATCGAAGAAGGAACTGAATCGAGTAAGTAACTACCACCAAACCATCGATTCAGTATAGACTGAGAAAACACTGGGGTACCTGACATCGGGTGTTGTGAGGAGAGAGGGACCTTAAAGGTCTGTTCTTATAACCTAACCCAACAGTAAAGGAAGAGGTCCCCTAGAAGGAGTTAGTCCCTGACTTGAGGACATAACGACGTGATGATTAAAGGAGTTTTGAAACGTCGTATTTTTTATTATTTATAACTAATAAGATGTGTCTCAGACACCCAGTCTTAGGTCCTTACCTAAACGAGTCATCAAGACCAAACCCAGGGAGTACTTCGACGTCACCAGACTTCCGAACTGACCCAGACTTCCCAAAACAAGGATTGGACCGAGTGAGTGCAAAGATAGTTCAATCACGAGCGAAACCGGTCTCTGGAGTCAAGGAACAGGACTCTTAAATAGATATCCCAATACACTCGTAGGAATGGTGTACCATTCACTATCCGATATGTCGTTAGATTCTCTTACTCGTTATTGTGCTGAAACCTTCAGTGTGAGTCAGTAAAGACAAGTAATGTGTCTAGTCGGATGAGTCAATCCCTCCCCCTGTAATTTATGGTCCTGTGTTTTTAGAACCTCTGGATACAACCTACGACCGATGTCACAACGAGGAGTTCCCCGACATTCCCGGTGCCACTCTGAGATTAGTCAACTTTAAGTCAATACCGACTTCAAAGATAGGAACGTATATTACATAAAATAGACGGAGATAAAAATAACAATGTTAATTACGGGTCTTAAACTGTACCAAAATACTGGTACTCTAAAAAAATGATAAGTTTATCGTATGTACATCTACAACCTTCATAGGTCGTTTACACCTACATAATACTTTTTATGTATTGTGTTACATAATACATAAGTATTGTATTATGTTTCTTTTTATGTTTTAGACAAACAGAAAGACAATTTCTTCTTTATTGTTTATTACATCTCTCTCGTAATGTGTACCCAAATTCAGAAACATCTACCAATTAAAATAACTAAAGTCCGTTCGTCAGGAGTATAGTTTTCGTCCTTACTATTACTGTTATTATATTTATAGTTAAGGTATCATAATAGAACTCGTAATTTACGTACATTTACATTCTTTCGTGATATTTAGGTATTTCGTAGTATTTATAACGTTAAGTCTCACGAAAAACTATTCACCATGAAATATAGTGTACAGGAATTGGGTTCAGACGAAAATTGACATACCTGTTGTTACCGTTGATAATGATGATTGATGATGTTTATTGTGTGAATTTTTTTCTTTTCCTTTACGTAATCTACTTCGTCTCCTATCCTTACCTCGTAACTCTCCACAGGTGGGTCCAGTGTCCGTTATTGCCCGACGTCATGGACGTCTCTTATGTTTTTGTCCTTATTTAGTCTGTTTTTCTGTTTCACAAAAAGGACTACTGGTGTGTGACCGTTAAGAGCCATTACAGCTACCATTTTACGAGAAGAGATGTCTCGTCTAACTACAGAGGTGAGGGAAGAGGAAGGATACGAATCTAACGACTCCAATGAAAAGTTTAGGTTAGTATTAACCATTCGACCCACACAGTACAACACAGTACAGTTGTAAATTTACACCCACCCACACCCCATCCGTCGACACACTTCAGAGTCAAAGTCATATATTCACTGAAACTCTTTATTTGTTAGTGAAAAATGTAGTTTGTGTGATCTCCAAGGAATATATCAGGGTCTCGTCGAGACTCTCTCTATTTTCGTTTAAGAACCACCCGTGAGCCTGGGATTTATAAGGAGATTTCAAAACTCCATGAAGTCGTAGGAACGCCATTTATTACACGTTCAGTTACGTAAATATAGGTTCTCACATTAACGTACGCACGAACGAGTCAACTGTTCAGCACAGGTTGAGAAACGTTGAGACACTTGCCATCGGACGACTGAGAATACAGGTACCCTAAGAGGTCCGTTCTTACGACCTCACCCAACGGTAAAGGAGGAGGTCTCCTAGATGGGATGGGTCCTTAACTTGGTTCTAGACGTAATCGTCCTCCTAAGAAAATAGTGACTCGGCAGATCCTTCGGGCTTCTAGTATTGACTGAACGGGTTTTTCGTCTCGAAAAGAACTATTCTCCTTTAGAGGTTCGAGATTAAACTCCACACCTCAAAGTGACCCGTAATAGTTAAAAAGTAGTCTTATACCAATCGACATCATAACGTGTGTAAGAAAATAGAAGAGAAAGATAAAATCGGATTAAATGATACAAAAACTTCCTTAGTTATCGAAAGAAGTGGAAAGGTGTACCGTAAGAAAGGACCTAAAATTCATCAAGATTTTACCTGTAACTACATGTCAGAAAAGTTATAAGAGAGAAGTTATCTTTACTTTCGTAACTGCACGAACCGTTAAACAAGGACTTACATTAGTTAGTACCAGGAGTCGTATGTAGAGGGTCCTTTCATAGTATGATTAATCACGAAAAAGAGAAGACACTGTTCCTTTATTCTTTCTTGTATGTACTTGACTAATATATCTTACACAAAAGTGTTGAAAAGGACAGTTTCTTCAGTACTGATTTAGACCAACTAAAAAAAAAGGGTGAGGTCAGACATAACTTTTACAGTAGTGATTAATTAACTCCACGTAAATAATATTACATAAAGTTCGAGAGTTTTGTTAATTACACGAATTAGGAAAAGGTTTGCAATCAGTAAACCCCCCCTTCAAACGATATTGAAAAGAAAAACCACACAGGATCCGGATAGTCAGAATATTATTAAATGAACAATAACTTCAGGAAGTACAATAAATCTAAAAAAAATAATGATACGGTTTATGCATTAACTAAATAGGACCACCGAGTCCACCATTTAGACTCGACATTATGTCCTCTACGTCAAAACTAGTGACCTAGTCCTTTAAGGGGATCTCTTCCCTTACCGTTAGGTGTGGTCATAAGACCGGACCTCTTAAGGTACCTGGTTTCTAGGACCGTCCGATGTCTGGTATTAAAGTGTTTTTCAGTCTGGGAAAGTCGTACGGTACATTCTCTTAGTCGAAGTAATGGTTAGTTCTATTTGAAAACTAATTACTTTATAAACTTTTACTTCTCTCATATTTCAAGTAAAATTATCTTTTTTAAATAAGTGTTTTCATTGAAAGTATCAACACACATAACCCAAACGTGTCCTATTCATTTTGGATCCTCCTATTTGGAATCACTCCAGGTGTCTCACTCTTCGTAATAAGAATGTCCAATTACCTTTTGTCAAATCTCCCTACTTGAAATTCTCATATAGTCTTATGTTCAATTCTATTGTTAATTGAATATTGTGGTTTCAATATTTCACATTAACCTTAGACAGGTAACTATACGTCTCTCTCTCCCTCGATAATTTTTCTTAAAGTGGACTCTTAGACTACACTTTCAAAAAACTTTAATAGTTCACGAAAGTTTCAACAGGTGTGATCCGGACCCAAAGATCACTGTCCGTTTCCGTATTTGAGGATCTATGTCTATGTCCAATCTTTCTGTACGAAAATCCAGACAACGACGACGACGATTCGGCGAAGTCAACACAGACTGAGACACGTTGAGGTATCTACCGTCGGGTGGTCCGAGGGGGTAGGGACCCTAAAAGGTCCGCTCTTGTGACCTCACCCAACGACAGCCCTCGGTCGTGCCCTCTAGGGTGGGTACTGTTCCAGTATGCCTCTCTGGGTTACCCGTTCCGCTCAGTCCAGAGTTCCCCAGGAGAGAGACTCGTAGATGGGGCTTTGGTTTTAGAAGACAAATGACAGACGACATAATATGAGAAGACTGTAATGGTGGAAAGAGATCTTTCTCAATTGAGTCTCGAGGTCAATTGTCAGAGGACGTATATTTTTCTTACAGAGCCAAATTTGGGGAAACTACCGAAAGATTGAATTGACTGGCCAGACGGACCTGAAAATGTTGAACACTAACAAATGTCGGGGTGTTGGTACTCTCCGTACGTCGAAGTCAAGTCAAGTCAAGTCAGCGAGTCAGCGTAGGTTGAGACACACTGGGGTACTTAGTGTCGTGCGGTCCGGAGGGACAGGTAGTGGTAGAGGATCTTAAGTGAGTCTGAGTGCAGGTAACTCAGGCACTACGGTAGGTCGGTAGAGTAGGAGCCAGCAGGGGAAGAGGAGGACGGGGGTTAGGGAGGGTCATAGTCTCAGAAAAGGTCACTGAGTTGAGAAGCGTACTCCCCCGGTTTCATGACCTCGAAGTCGAAATCGTAGTAAGGAAGGTTTCTTTAGGGTCCCAACTAGAGGAAGTCTTACCTGACCAACCTAGAGGAACGTCAGGTTCCCTGAGAGTTCTCAGAAGAGGTCGTGGCGTCAAGTTTTCGTAGTTAAGAAGTCGTGAGTCGGAAGAAGTGTCAGGTTGAGAGTACAGGTATGTACTGGTGACCTTTTTGGTATCGGAACTGATCTGCCTGGAATCAGTCGTTTCATTACAAAAACTTATACGATAGATCCAACCAATGTTGAAAAGAAGGTTCCTCATTCGCAGAAAATTAAAGTACCGACGTCAGTGGTAGACGTCACTAAGACCTCGGGTTTTTTTATTTCAGACTGTGACAAAGATGACAAAGGGGTAGATAAAGGGTACTTCACTACCCTGGTCTACGGTACTAGAAGTAAAAGACTTACAACTCGAAATTCGGTTGAAAAAGCGAGAGGAGAAAGTGAAAGTAGCTCTCCGAAAAATCGAGGAGAAGTGAAAGACGGTATTCCCACCACAGTAGACACATAGACGCCACTGACTATAAAGAGGGCCGTTAGAACTAAGGTCGAACACAAAGAAGGTCAGGTCGCAAAGAGTACTACATGAGACGTATATTCAATTTATTCGCCCCACCATTATATGGCGGAACTGCATGAGGAAAAGGATAAACCTTGGTCAGACAACAAGGTACAGGTCAAGATTGACAACGAAGGACTGAACGTATGTCGAATTTCGTAGAATTTCTATATCTCGGAAAATCTCAATTCTTAATCAAACCACTTCTCAAACAACTCAATTACAAATGGTGGTCCGGAGGTATAGGAAATAGAAAATCCGTGGACCCTTTTATAATTAGTTACATTTACCCTACGTCTTTATCCTTATATCATCAAAACTACAGTCGTTATGATTTGAAAACCCAATTAATTAAAAGAGAAACAATATTTAGTGACATGAAGAGAAAGAAACAATATTTAATAATACAGGAACAATACATTCTTGCATTTAAATAAATCACGAAAGACTCACACCGTGGTCTGAAACCCTTCTTGTTGTGATAATGGGAATAGTCTTTTCCCGACATTTTACGATTAACCGGAAGGACGGTCTTCTACTACGATTAGTGGATTCTGAACACATATGTTGATCCATACGTCTCTCTTTCGGACCAGAGTTATTCTCAGTCCCGACAACTGTGACGTATTAAAATATAATAGGTAACTAGAGATACATGTTTTATTCCATATATTCCATATTTTTCGGAAATGTTTGTTATTTCCTACCTGGTCAAAGAGTCGGGTAGAAGAACTTGACCAAAGAACCTTAAGACCGAGGGGGGAACAGTTTAAAGAGAGAGAGAGAAAGAGGGAGAGGGAGGGAGAGGAAAAGTCCGACTTAAGAGTAGACGTCGTACCTCCGAGAGACTCAGATGAATAAACTGGACCGAAGATTCTGGGTGCGCTCTCCTTCGGATTCCGCGCCGTGGGAGGCGATAAGTTCACCCGGGGTCACCGGATTACATCTACCACGTTCAAGGAACAGAACCTTGAAGTAACCAAAAGGTACATTTGGTTCAATAAGTCGGAGAAAAGAGGTGATTTAAAGGGTGATGTAAGAAGAAAGGATTAGAGAGAAAATATAAAGATTTATTCATTCAAAAAGGAGTGGATGAGGTAAAAGGGAAGCTTAATGGGACCTAGGTGACCCCGACCTGGGGTCGTCCAACTGTAAAGGAAGAGGTTACGTACTTTCACTTTTCACTTTCACTTCAGCGAGTCAGCACAGTCTGAGAAACGCTAAGGTACCTGACGTCGGGTGGTCCGAGGAGGTGGGTACCCTAAAGGGTCCGTTCTCATGACCTCACCCCACGGTAACGGTAGAGTCAAAATCCAGACTCATTTTCCTTCTCAACTGAGTAACCTTTTCTGAGACTACGACTTCCGCCAAACCCCCACCCTCCTCTTCCCCTACTATCTCCTACTCTACCGACCTACCGTTGTGACTGAGTTACCTGTACTCAAATTCATTCGAGGTCCTCAACCACTACCTGTCCCCCCGGACCGGCACGACGTCAAGTACCCCAGCGTTTCTCAGCCTGTACTGACTTGACTTGACTTGACTTTCCCTTTTTGTAAAACAAGGAGAAGAGGAGAGTGTGATCCGACTGTCACACTGAAGTAAAGACCAGTGACTTACAAACCCAAAAAAGGATGTGGTTCGTCAAGATACTGTGGGCGACCCACAAGGTTTTTAAATAGAGTCAAGACTGTGATAGAGGGATCTCTATATTATCGTACCCCAAGGGGTCCCCTTCCCGAGTCAAGATGTTCTAACGTGGAAGGTGAGTCTACGGTTAGTCCCGAGTACGACAATGGACACGAAGGACATTCAGATATTTCAAAGGATACTGAAGGAGGATTATACACTAATTAAACGATATCGTCGAGTGTCTTAAGTTTTAGTGTATAACGAATGATCTATTGACCAAATTATAATTTCCTATATTGAGTCTTCGACGATCTACCTTCTCTACGTGTCCCTTTTGAGAGACTTGAGGAGGACAAACCCAAAATAAAATAAATAAATAAAAAGTGACTCCGAATTAGTGTCCCCGTCTGAATTACAAGAAGCCGAGGTTTTAGTGACGTTTACCACTTATGTCGGTACTTTAATTTTCTGTGAACGAGGAACCTTCTTTTCGACACTGTTTGGATCTGTTGTATAATTTTTCGTCTCTGTAATGAAACGGTTGTTTCGAGACATATCAGTTTCGATACCAAAAAGGTTATCAGTACATACCTACACTCTCAACCTGGTATTTCTTCCGACTCGTGGTTTCTTGACTACGAAAGCTTGACCACAACCTCTTCTGAGAGTTCTCAGGGAACCTGACGTTCCTCTAGGTTGGCCAGGTGGGATTTCTTTTAGTCAGGACTTATAAGTAACCTTCCTGACTCCGACTTCCACTTCGAGGTTAAGAAACCGGTGGACTACACTTCTTAACTGAATAACCTTTTCTGGGACCACGACCCTTTCTAACTTCCGTCCTCTTCTTCCCCTGTTGTCTCTTACTCTACCAACCTACTGTAGTGACTGAGTTACCTGTACTCAAACTCGTTCGAGGTCCCCAACCACTACCTGTCCTTCCGGACCATACGACGTCAAGTCCCCCAACGTTTCTCAGTCTGTGATGACTCGACTTGACTTGAATTAGTGTCCCCCGTACTAACTAATGTTGTAACCGGAAACTAACTAAGTGGAGGGTCCTCCACCTACCACACCCAGACTTTCAAGAGATTAATATCCCGACAAAGAGTTGGAATCCCGAAGGGTCCCCCGAGTCATCATTTCTTGAGTGTACGGTTAAACTCTCTGTGTCCTCTGTACTCTAACTAGGGACCTAACCCTTCTATGGGACATCCTCTTTTATCTTTGGGTGAGGTCATCAGTACATACCTACACTCTCAACCTGGTATTCCTTCCGTTTAACGGTTTATTGAGTACGAAAACTTGACACCACAACCTCTTCTGAGAACTCTCAGAGAACCTGTCGTTCCTCTAGTTACGGCAGTGAGAATTTCCTTTAGTCTAGACTTATAAGTAACCTTCCTGACTCCAACTTCGACTTCGAGGTTATGAAACCGGTGTACTACCCTTCTTGACTGAGTAAACTTTTCTGGGACTACGACCCTTTCTAACTTCCGTTCTCCTCTTCCCCTACTATCTCCTACTCTACCAACCTACCGTAATGACTAAGTTACCTGTACTTGAACCCGTTTGAGGTCCTCTACCACTCCTGTGTCTCGGACCTCACGACGTCAGGTACCCCAACGTTTCTCAACCTGTACTGAACCTCTGACTTATTATTGATATATAATATTGTATATAACATATTGTATATTGTTATTGTATATAATTGATATACATATAGAATAGGTAATCTATTATCTAATATAAATAATCTGTATATGTTTTATAATGTATAATATATTAAGTATATATACTTATATTAATATTTATATTAGTATATATCATATGTTTTAATATAAATATATACATTAATTATATATATTGATATATTATATTTATTGATATATGTTCCCGAAGGAACTATTTCTTAAGAAATGGTTCACCCATTCTTAGGTGAACCTTACGTCTCTGTGTTCTCTACACCCAAACTATGAACTCAGACTATTAGGGGACCTCCTCCTTTACCGTTGGGTTAGGTCATGAGAACGAACCTTTTAGAGTACATGTCTTCTCAGACCACCCGATGTCAGATATCCGAACATTTCTCAATATATACTGACTCACTGACAGTGAACATCCATTGATATTTACTATATTTTATACATTTATCATATAAAGATATTTTGTAAATAAATCATAGTTCATATATTGTATATCAATATATAGTGATATAATACATAGTCTATAGTATTCAGTGTATATAGTATAAACATTATTTATTATTAATATACTATGTAAATTTATATATTGTAAATATATTTACTACCTAGTATATATAATTAGAATTATTACAAACATCATCCACAAGTACTTTAATTACATATATTACATAGTTTGTGTATTAAATTAAATAATTATATACTATATAGTATATAATACTATAGTATATAGTATATAGTCAAGTCAAGTCAGCAAGTCATCACTGGCTGGCAAACGTGGGGTACTTGACGTCATGTGATCCGGGGACAGGTAGTGGTTGAGGGCCTCAAATGGGTTTGAATACAGGTAACTCAACCACAACGGTAGGTTGGTAGAGTAGGAGACAACAGGGGAAGAGGAGGACGGGAGTTATAAAGGGTCGTAGTCCTAGAAAAGTTTACTCAGTCGAGAAACGTAGTCAACCGGGTTCATAACCTCAAAGTCGAAGTCGTAGACAGGAAGGTTACTTGTGGGTCCTAAGTAGAGGAAATCCTACCTGACCAACCTAGAGGAACGTCAGGTTTCCTGAGAGTTTTCATAAGAGGTTGTGATGTCAAGTTTTCGTAGTTAAGAAGACGTGAGTCGAAAGAAATATCACGTTGAGAGTGTAGGTATGTACTTATAACCTTTTTGGCATCGGAACTGATCTACTTGGAAACAACCGTTTCATTACAGAGATGAAAGTTTATACAGATCCAACCAGTATTGAAAAGAAGGTTCCTCGTTCACAGAAAATTAAAGTACCGACGTCAGTGGTAGACGTCACTAAAACCTCGGGGGGTTTTATTTCAGTCGGTGTCAAAGGTGACAAAAGGGTACATAAACGGCACTTCACTACCCTGGCCTCCGGTACTAGAAGTAAAAGACTCACAACTCGAAATTCAGTTGAAAAAGTGAGAGGAGAAAGTGAAAGTAGTTCTCCGAAAAATTAAGGAGAAGTGAAAGACGGTATACCCCCACAGTAAACGTATAGACTTCAATAACTATAAAGAGAGTCGTTAGAACTAAGGTCGAACACGAAGAAGGTCGGGTCGCAAAGAGTACTACATGAGAACTCTATGGTTCCCTTGTAAAGTACGTTTCTACCCACGCTATTTCCTGTCTTTACCATCCCTGGATTGTCTTCGTCTTCTATAATTCTTCTCCACCTTTCTTATGTGTCTTCCTGACATGTTTTTACTAGAAGTGTTGGCTCTATTAGTGCTACCACATTAGTGAGTGGATCTCGGACTGTAGGACTTTACACTTCGTTCAACTGGAATCCTTCGTAGTGATGTCTGTTTCGATCACCTCCACTACCTTAAGGACAACTCGATAAAGTTTAGGACTTTCTACTACGACACTTTCACGGCGTGAGTTATACGGTCGTTTAAACCTTTTGAGTCGTCACCGGTGTCGTGACCTTTTCCAGTCAAAAGTAAGGTTAGGGTTTCTTTCCGTTACGGTTTCTTACGAGTTTGATGGTGTGTTAACGTGAGTAGAGTGTGCGATCATTTCATTACGAGTTTTAAGAGGTTCGGTCCGAAGTTGTTATGCACTTGACACTTGAAGGTCTACAAGTTCGACTAAAATCTTTTCCGTCTCCTTGGTCTCTAGTTTAACGGTTGTAGACAACCTAGTACCCTTTTCGTTCTCTCAAGGTCTTTTTGTAGATAAAGACGGAACAACTGATACGGTTTCGGAATCTGACACACATAGTGTTATTTAACACCTTTTAAGACTTTCTCTACCCTTATGGTCTGGTGGGTTGGACGGAGAACTCTTTGGATATACGTCCAGTCCTTCGTTGTCAATCTTGACCTGTACCTTGTTGTCTGACCAAGGTTTATGTTTTTCCTCATGTAGTTCCAACATATAACGATGGGACGAATATATTGAAAATACGTCTCATGTAGTATACAATATATATTCATAAATATATGTATATATAGATATATAGACTTAGTGATACGACATATGGACTTTGATTACACTGTAACATTTAGTCCATATGAAGTTATTTTTTTCTTTATTTGTACTTCGTTTTTCTTCTTTTGTCCTTAAAAATTTTTTCTCAACTACTCAAGATGTCACCTTAAGTTTCACTTCTGTAAGATCCACCCTCTTCGCAGTAATCATAATATGAACGGTCGTATAGATCAAAGGTAATTCATCTTGGAAAAACGTCAACATTTCTTACACATGGTGATTTAGATGAGGACATCTTAATAAATGGACTGTCATGACGCAACAATTAACATTTGTCACAAAATGTCGTCAAGAGACCGTATAAAGTAGAACGTACTGACTTTTCAGCTACGAGTAACTTGACGTCGAGGAGCACAGATGGAGGAGAGTCGGAGATCTCTCGCGATACGATGAAAGACAGAGATACTCAAACTGAAGAAATTTTTGGAGTATGGTCACCTTAGTACGCCATAAATAGGAAAACACTATCACAATAAAGTGAATCGTCTTATAGGTGTTCAAAGTAGGTTCAACATCGTATACTGTCCTAAAAGAAGAAAAGAAACCACCTTATTATCAGGTAACATACCATACATATATGTTACCGAGGTTATGAAACCGGTGGATTAACTTCTCGACTTAGTAATCTTTTCTGAGACTACGACCCTTTCTAACTCCCGTCTTCCTCTTCCCCTGCTGTCTCCTATTCTACCAACCTACCGTAGTGACTGAGGCACGTGTACTCAAACTCTTTTGCGGTCATTTATCACTTCTTGTCCCTTTTGACCACACAACGTCAGGTACCCCAGGGTTTCTCATCCAGTGCTGATCCGTTGACTTGTTGTTACATATGTGGTGTAAAAGAAATAAGCAGTGGGTAACAACCAGTAAATCAACAAATCTTGTTCTCGATAAGATGTATTTATGATGAGTCTTATTTACACATACTTTAATAGTAAATTATACTGAGTTATATGATATGTCTTGGATTCTCTTAGTTTAAAATTATACTTGAGTTTTGGTTATTTCACATCTGGATCTCGTGTAACGAGGTACCCTTAGAGTTACAAGAAAGGAGTAATCAATTGTCAAAAAATTGGTCGTTTGAAACGACGTGAAATGTTAGTAGTTCCCCTGAATATCTTTAAGACCACCGTTGCTATACGAAAGTACAGTATTTGACAAAAATTTTGGTGGATACAAACACTTGGTGAACTCCTCCCTTAAAGAAAATAAATCCTGTAAGAAACGTAAGATAATCATCCTACTTGTCTCTAAGGTACATTAGTCAATCCTAAAAGTCTCTTAATCAGAAAGGAAGTAGAGTGACAAGGTCTTCCACATATCGGTCTGTCAGTAGGTGAAAAGAAATCTGTTCTGTCACATTCTTCTGTATTGTGTTCATCGAGACCCGGTATAAAAGGACGGTAACAACGGGAAGTGAAAGGAGGACCCTTTGGTCTCATTAATATTATTGTCATTCAATTTCATAACTCGGGTTCGTTACGTCATGTTGATTTAATCGATAATCAAAAAAATGTCTGTGATATTTACATCTATAAAAGGAGTAAAATGTCTACTCCTTTATCCATGTTTCTCCATTTCCGTCAATTCCACCGCCTTGTTAACAAGATATAACGATGGACCGGAATCTGACACCCGACCATTAGTGGTACGGTGTGACAGAAAATTGACTTTGTTCTCAAATGGAAGAAGAAAAAAAAAAAAAAAAGGAAACGGAACCGAATCGGTTCCTTCGTCCGACAAATCGTACTGTATTCCCCGAATTGAGTGACGTGTAAAGGTATTAAAGATTTAGTAAAATTTCTCGTAAGTTGTATCGTCAATTCCTTAGACCTTAGCACAGTCCTGTCCCAGGACCACTAAAGGAAAGGGAGTAAACTGGTAAATACAACTACGTCGACCAAGGTCAGTGTTCGGTGTCCGAGGTCCCTAATAACGAAGAGAGGTCACTTGACCAGAATCAACATGTCTTATAAGAAATAATAGAGTAAAGACGAAGGGCACAGACCGTACAACAAGTATAAGAACATATTTGTGTTCAAGGATTTGAAAAAAGATATCTTGTAATAAAATCGTTCTAATATTACTCCGAAGGCACTTTTTCTTGATCGAAAAAGAACCTTGGTATGATCGATACCATCCCACTTATTACCGAAAGTTTCTACTGGTACAGGATCAGGAACTTTAGACACTTATACAATGAAATGGACCGATTTCCCTAAAACGTGTGTCCACTCCTCTAATAAAACCTATTAAACTATAAAACCTATTAGTCATATTATTATTCACAAGTCCCTTCTCTCCCTGTCCTCCTGGTCTAGACTCTACACTGTTACCTTCGTCTCCCTGCATCTCTTTTTAACCTTCTACGATAAAACGACCACAACTTCTACCTACCAACCGGGTATTCGGGTCCTTACGTCCACCGGAGATCTTCGATCTTTTCCGTTTCGTATCTAAAAGGGAATTTCAGAGGACTTCCTTGTACCACGAGGACTATGTAAGATCTGAGGTCTTGGCATTTTCTTATCGAAACATAATACGATTCGACACTCCAAACACAATTAACCAATATCACGGTTATCCTTTGATTACGTTACTAGTTTATTTAACCCCTTTACACTGTACGAAATAAGAGAAAATTCTTTAAGTGACATATAATTACGTTTTACAGTTACTATTTATGACTTCACACATCATCTTAACGTTATTAAAGGAGAATCCTTTCCATTAGAAGAAACTGTCTCCCGAAACAATCACATATAAACCGATCCAAAAAAAATAAAAAGGAAATTTAATCTCGGAGTAGGTTCGGGTTATTTAAGTTCCATAACAATTGAGCAAGATGGTCTACCTGACTCAACACTCTTCGGAAAGGCGAGTGAACTACTAAAAGTCAGTAACATAGCAGAGACACAAAAGACGAGTATATTTTGTCACTGGCGAATTTATATCAGAATAACGAACGAACATAATAATGAGTGAAACCAACCTACTAGGAAACGTCTAAAAAAAATTTAAACACTTTTACAGACTCGTAAATGAAAAGTAAAATACTGTCGTTCTCAAATTTTATTTTTACACAAAATTTCTTAAGACATAACACTTAATACGAGGTTCTAAACAAAAGATCATTCGTGATATTAAACGTAAAATTCTTTTTTCTATAAAACTATATATTTAATTTTAAAAACTCAAAAGAATTGTAGGAAAATCTTGTAACGGTTATAGTACATTTACTTGAAATACTAAAAAAACGTGACTAAACTGTGTATAATTAACCTCTTCTTTCGTTGTATATCCAGTATACGAAAAATTTTGTAAACACGAATCTTAACTAAAGACCGATCTAAATATCAAAATGAAAAACAAAATTTTTTTACTGGAAGGAACTCAGTAATTTTATTGTAGAAAAGGAACAACACCCAAAGAGAGTCTACTGTACGATCTTAATTTAAACAAAGAAACCATAAGGTTTATCAAGAGTGAAACCTCATAGAGTAATATCTTGACCTTTATGATGTTTTTATTTTCCTTGTATTTATTAGGTCTTGTTTATGTGTGAGCAGGGTAAATAAGTTTTTTCTAATTGAAAGATAAAATTCGGTCTACGTATTGTTCCATGATTACTATATGTTTATAGAAGGGACGAAAGTTCTACAAATGTCATTAAAAAAAAATCAAGATCAAAAGAATTAGAAAGAACTGAAAATGTATTTTGGAGTTCCTAAACACAATTGATTTTCCTACTTTAGAGACTGACATTCCTTAAAAATTGGTAATTTTTGCCACTGACCACATGTGACACCTTAAACCCCAAAATTTCAAAAAGCTACGAACTTTCTAAGAGAACTGTCTCCGGTAATAGTATACCAGTCAAGGAACATACTTTTTAACTCTGTGATCTTGGAGAGACTGGTAAAATCCGTAAACACTGATGGTTTTCTATACGTCAAATACCATTTGAAACTGATACCAACTACCGAACAGAGTCCTGTACTGACAACTGTCTTCCTAATTAAAGAGACATCATCTTTAAGAGGTTCACATCAGTCACCTCGTCGTTGGGTAATGGACCCTTGAACGATGTATACGTTTAATAGACCAAGGTGGGTTCTAGACGAATTAGTCTTAGTATCACGAAATTCCTTAATCTAACAATTTATATGGGTCGAAACGAGACTCGGGTTTGTCTCGAGAAAATTACTGAAAGCAGAGTCTATAGATGTAGTCCCCTGAACCAGGGTTTTGAATAAATGACTGTATAAAGTGGACGGTTTTCCAAGTGTAAAAGTGAAGACTACGACTTCTATCAACATCGACAAAAATTATAAATTTTATTCTTTTTTTTTTTGTTGTAAATTAAGAGTCACCTAAGATAACATATTATGGAAACAAGACAAATTACAAGATTTAAAAACGAATTTATAGTATCGTAATAAAATCTCCTGTCGAAGTACTTAAAACAATGTATATATTTATTTCTTCAATACATAACAAGATAGGACGGTGATAAAATACATATTACAGAATTAAATCAATGATTTAGGATACCTGTCTCCTTGGACCACCCAATATCAGGTACCCCAGTGTTTTTTTATCCTGTACTGAATTACTGATTTACTGTTTTTTAATAGGGTGAAATATACACGAAGTCCATTTAATGGATAGTGATACATCATGTCTGTATTAAGTTTCTGTCTCGACAAATTAAGGTTCTCTTCTCCAAAATGTTAATACAGTACGATGGAGGGTTTGTCTTGATAGAGACTTCGAAGAGGTCCATAGGGGTTGTGTGATGTAAAAATAGAATACAAAACTTCGGTTTCAAATTTCGAAACATAAAAGATTCATTTTAAACCTCTGTTAAGGAGACTGGTTCCTAAAATATCCATTTAAGCCTTATGGGACACTATTATCTTGATCTGTAAACTGATTGCTCCTGAAGGATTAAGAAAAGTATCCGTTTATATTGTTAACATTATTTAAAAATATTCTTTCATTTTTCAAATTTTTCTATTGTAGACTGTTTTGTGTAAGGTTTTTTTTTCGGTTTTGGGTTTAAATTTCTATCATTGATCCTTAGTTTAATAAAATTTATTATACGGAATTATTTCATCTTAAAAGAAGTATTAAGGTTCTATCATGTTGTTGTAATTTAGAAAATCCCATTAATAAGTATAATTATTATGTGTCTTTTAATTTGTATATGAGTTACATGTTATCTGTCCATAACCTATTTTGAGTCGTAGATGAGGACCGAACTTCTTTAAACATTTTCTCTTAAACGTTTTTTTTTCATGAATAGGACAACTCAGTTGAGGTACGAATTAAGACACACGAAAGACTCAACGAGTCAGTACAGATTGAGATACACTGGAATTCCTGATATCGGGTGGTCCGAAGAGACAGGTACCCTAAGAAGTCCGTTCTTATGACTTCACGTAACGGTACGGGAGGAGATCCCTTAGAAGGACTGAATTCCTAGTTTGGTCTTAGAGTACGGAGGACGTGACCGTCCTCTTAAGAAAATGGTTACTCGGGGGACCCTTCGGGTACGAATTACCATTGGTTATATTCAAAATAGTGTATATTCTATGTAGTTGGAAGATTGTTAGTATGGAGGACTGAGACATTAAAGTGATACCCTTTAAAAAATTCCAATATATTTCTACATACATACTCTAGTTACGTTTCTTTGTCTCCTTTTCTTGTCTTACCCTTTCTGATCTCTAGAGAAGTTCTTTTAATCTCTATGGTTCCCTTGTAAAGTACGTTTCTACCCGAGCTATTTCCTGTCTTTACCATACCTGGATTGTCTTCGTCTTCTATAATTCTTCTCCACCGTTCTTATGTGTCTTCTTGACATGTTTTTTCTAGAAGTGTTGGGTCTATTAGTACTACTACACTAGTAATTAGATCTCGGTCTGTAGGATCTTACACTTCAGTTCACCCGGAATCTTTCGCAGTGATGTTTGTTTCGATCACCTCCACTACCTTAAGGTCAACTTGAGAAAGTTTAGGACTTTCTACTACGACACTTTCACGACGTGAGTTATACGGTCGTTTAAACCTTTTGAGTCGTGACCGGTGTCCTGACCATTTCCAGTCAAAAGTAAGGTTAGGGTTTCTTTCCGTTACGGTTTCTTACGAGTTTGATGGTGTGTTAACGTGAGTAGAGTGTGTGATCATTTCATTACGAGTTTTAAGAGGTTCGGTCCGAAGTCGTTATGCACTTGACACTTGAAGGACTACAAGTTCGACTAAAATCTTTTCCGTCTCCTTGGTCTCTAGTTTAACGGTTGTAGGCGACCGAATACCTTTTTCGTTCTCTCAAGGTCTTTTTGTAGATAAAGACGAAATAACTGATACGGTTTCGGATACTGACACACCTAGTGTTCTTTGACACCTTTTAAGACTTTCTCTACCCTTATGGTCTAGTAAACTGGACGGAGAACTCTTTAGACATACGTTCAGTCCTTCGTTGTCAATCTTGACCTGTACCTTGTTGTATGACCAAGGTTTATCCTTTTCCTCATGCAGTTCCGACATATAACAGTGGGACGAACAAATTGAAGATACGTCTCATGTAGTACTCTTTGTGACCTGACCTTCTTCGTGTGCGACCTTAGTTCTAACGGCCCTCTTTATAGTTAGTGGAGTCTATACGTCTACTATGGTGGGAATACCGTCTTTCACTTCTCCTTGATTTTTCGGATACTACTTTCACTTTCTCCTCTCACTTTTTCAACCGAATTTCGAGTTGTAAGTCTCTTGTTTCTAGTACCGTAGACCAGGGTAGTGAAGTACCCTTTATCTACCTCTTTGTCACCTTTGTCACAGTCTGAAATAAAAAAACCCGAGGTTTTAGTGACGTCTACCACTAACGTCGGTACTTTAATTTTCTGCGAAAGAGGAACCTTCTTTTCAATACTGTTGGATCTATCGTACAAGTTTTCGTCTCTGTAATGAAACGGCTGATTCCAGGCAGATCAGTTCCGATACCAAAAAGGACACCAGTACATATCTACACTCTCAACCTGACACTTCTTCCCATTCGTGGTTTCTTAACTACAAAAACTTAACACCACAACCTCTTTTGAGAACTCTCAGGGAACCTGACGTTCCTCTAGGTTGGTCAGGTAAGACTTCCTCTAGTCGGAACCCTAAAGAAACCTTCCTTACTACGATTTCGACTTTGAGGTCATGAAACCGGTGGAGTACACTTCTCTACTGAGTAACCTTTTCTGAGACTATGACCCTCCCTAACCCCCGTCCTCTTCTTCCCCGATGTCTCCTACTCTACCGACCTACCGTAGTGCCTGAACTACCTGTACTCAGGCTCACTTGAGACCCTCAACCACTACCTGTCCCTCCGGACCGCACGACGCTAAGTACCCTAGCGTTTCTCAGCCTGTGCTGACTCTCTGACTTGACTTGACTACATACTTTATGACGAATGCTACACTGAGATTCCGTCATTTTTTTTTAAAGATTTCAACCTTAACTACACTAGGGAAGAGGAAGATTGTCCGTTCACGAAATCTCGGTACTTTGTATTACTAACTCCCGGGGTCAATTTCAACAACTTGACTTGTGTGTGAATAGAAAAGATGAAATACCTTACGATAACTTTACTGTCATGTCTTTATTTCGTTTTAAATGTTTATGTTCATATTTCTCTCATCCCCTACTTTTTGTATACCTTTTCTCTAAAGGTACTCAGAAGTTCACTCTCTTCCACCTACCTTCTTACCATTTGACAGGACTATATCACTTCACTACCCCCTTCGGTGAGAAAGACGTCTCTGAGAATACTCATCACTTGTACGAGTGGACTGTCTTAGGACTCTCCGTAGTCCACGGTGTCTTGAGTGCCCACAACAACCTCGACTCCCCACTAAATTTGTAAACGTGTGTCTCACTAATCTGGAGGTTAAAAGGAGAATTGAACGGAGTAGGGTGGAGGGATTAGGTGAACGTCTGTCGTCTAAGTCTTTCTGGAGAAAGATCTCTTTAACATGCTCTCCTCGAAACCTGAGTCACCATAGTTTGTTTACCCCATCTTCACTCCGTGGTCATCTAAATCCCCCCAAATCACTTTTATACGTCACTGTCAAGCACGTCACACGAGGGATGTACCGTAACACGTCCGGTCCAGGTAGTACGATTCTCACCTATCGAGAAGAGACTAGGTAGGATCTCTTATATCCAGATCTATAAATCTGAACACTCAGTGACTACTTCTTCACCAGCGTTGGGACAATGTCATTCAGACAATGTATACTTAGAGGTTCAATACCTGAAAGTTTCTACTCTTGTACGCAAACGTACATACTAGCACATTCAATCAAGTGTACAGACTGCATGTAACAGTGTACACACGTAGAAGATGTTCACCAACACGCAAACACATGAAATGACAAGTCGTGACATGTCCCATGTCCTCATCTCACAGAAATAAAGTTCGGGTCCTACAGACCTTCGTTCGCATTTTCGTCGCGACTACATCAACCATGACGATTCTCCACGGTTCTTAACCACTACGTCTCTTTCCTACTTCTCTTTACTCTCCCTCTTCTTCGTTGACTTCTAACCTTCTCTAAGTACTGTGTCCTTCACCGTCCCCCTAAAAGAAATAAACTCCTCTGTGACAATCAAAAACTTCGTGTCCTGGGTTTCCATCTCACCATGTACTTCCAACGTCGTCAGTAAGTCTTAAGTTACACAGTATATACTACTCTTCTTTTCTCGATGATGGGTCTGTAGCGACCTACCCGAAAAGTTCACCCATCTATCTTAACTTAGGTCGTTCCTTGGTTATAGACACGGTAGTTACAGTCCACACTCACTTTGACGTCGAACGGGAGGAAGAGGATAGCGAGATCTGGGAAGTCAAAATGATAAAGGGTAGAAGGAAGGGAAGACGTCAGTCATTGAGAAGAACATCAAGGGAACTACGGTCGGAGACACAGACATGATGACATCAGAAGTTCCATGACATGACACTCTAATCTTTACAAAAGAAATAAAAAACACAAAAAAAAATGGACAATAAACATACTTTTCATAATATTTTTAAATAATACAAACGTTCGTACGAGTCAACACAGACTAAGAAACGTCGGGGTAGCTGACATCGGGTGGTTCGAGGAGACAGGTATCCTAAAGGGTCCGTTTTTATGACCTCACCCAATGGTAAAGGAAAAGGTTATTCCGAAAGAATAGTAGGGAGTTTTCCCACTAGAAATGAGAGACAAAGTAAAGGTCATAAAAACCTGAGGAAGTGGTACCACGGTCCCGACCGACTCTCCGGATTAAAAAGATTATTTAGTTTCGCCTAGGGTCATTTGTCCGGCCCACTGGTGACAGCCGTACCCCCTTAAATATGATATACCTGGGGACAGTTTATAGTTGACGACACTAAGAGTCAAGATCGAACTTCGTAAAAAGGAGAAATATCTTGTACATGTGTTTGTTACTGACACTATATCTAAGAAGAAATAAGATAGAGGACAATGTCCGGTCACATCTAAATAACTGAATAAACACAAAACAAAAAGAAAATAGGAAGTCATCACTTGGAGACCCGTGTCACTGAAATTTGACTAAAATTTTCGTATCTTAGTTTTGAAAGTTGTCCTTGCATTACCACAAAATCAATAATAAACCCTAAACGATGGTATTTTTTCTCGTAAATAGTGTGGAGAGTTCTTGACTTCCTAACCTTTGTTCGACTGAAAACAACTTTTAGGAAGAAAGGTTATAGACATCATTATTTGTTCCTGTGAAAAATTTTAGGTCAAGTGATTTTACACAAATGACAGAATAGTTCCTTCAAGAACAAGAAAATAGAAAGAAATTTAACATTGAATTCACAGAGTAGGAAGTAGATCTAAGTTTTTATATATAACTCGTGGTTTATAACACAAGTGATAAGTGGAGGAAGAATTTCACTCTCTATATCACCACTAGTTTAGACATTGAAATATAAGGTTTCTGTGTGTCAGAGTACTACTTCAGTTTATATTTTAGTTACGTGTACGTCCTTGTAAGATGTTATTTCTGTGTCTTTGACTTGACCCCTTCCTCGGTAATCGAGTCAGACACCACAGGACGTTAAATCTTTGAGAGTTCCCTCTCTACTCCGACCGACATCGAAAGTTTCCACTCCTACCATAAGATGCCGGTCCAAAACTCCCGAAAGTTTCCCGGAAAATTCACCTCCCGTCCCGTATTTGTTCGGTTCCCCTTTCACCAAAAAATTCACCGTCCACCAATTATTTTAGTTGAAGTGTAACTTTATCTTTTCACTTTACTTCGTCAACCAAACTTTTTAATCTCTTTGTCCGTTTCTACTTCACCACACTTGTTTAAATTTTCATACCGTCTTTTCCCGACTGGTAAAAAAAATACACTATTACTTAAAATAAAAACAAACAAACAAAAATAAACAAGTATCGATATTTTAGACTACTTTCAGGAGAATCCTTATAATAAGATTAAGACTATAATACACTTCGTTTCCGTAATATGTAAATAAAAAGATCGGTTCCCTTCGAAAAAGATCCGTTTTCTTTCGTTGGTTCACAGGATATCAAATTTTTTATATGACCAAAACAAGTCAGCGAGTCAGTACAGACTGAGAAACACTGGGGTACTGACGTTGTGCGGTCCGAAGAGACAGGAAGTGGTAGAGAACCTCGAACGAGTTTGAGTACAAGTAATTCAGTCACTACGGTAGGTTAGTAGAAGACAGTAGGCGAAGAGGGAGACGGGAGTTAGAAAGTGTCATAGTTACAGAAAAGGTTACTCCACCGAGAAACGTAGTCCACCGGTTTTCTAACCTCGAGATCGTAGTTAGGAAGGTTACGTATAATTACTAACTAGAGGAAATCCTAACTGATCAAACTAGTGGAACGACAGGTTCCCTGATAGTTCTCAGAAGAGGTTGTGGTTTAAAACCCTTCATATCCGAAACGTTTCTACTACGACACCTTCACGACGTGAGTTATACGGTCGTTTAAACCTTTTGTGTCGTCACCGGTGTCCTGACCTTTTCCAGTCAAAAGTAAGGTCAGAGTTTCTTTCCGTTACGGTTTCTTACGAGTTTAATGGTGTGTTACCGTGAGTAGAGTGTACGATCATTTCATTGCGAGTTTTAAGAGGTTCGGTCCGAAGTCGTTATGCACTTGGCACTCGAAGGACTACAAGTTCGACCAAAATCTTTTCCGTCTCCTTGGTCTCTCGTTTAACGGTTGTAGGCGACCGAGTACCTTTTTCGTTCTCTCAAGGTCTTTTTGTAGATAAAGACGAAATAACTGATACGGTTTCGGAAACTGACACACCTAGTGTTCTTTGACACCTTTTAAGACTTTCTCTACCCTTATGGTCTAGTAGACTGGACGGAGAACTCTTTAGACATACGTCCAGTCCTTCGTTGTCAATCTTGACCTGTACCTTGTTGTCTGACCAAGGTTTATCCTTTTCCTCATGTAGTTCCGACATATCACAGTGGGACGAACAAATTGAAGATACGTCTCATGTAGTACTCTTTGAGACCCGACTTTCTTCGTGTTCGACCTTAGTTCTAACGGTCCTCTTTATAGTTAGTGGAGTCTATGCGTCTACTGTGGTGGGAATACCGTCTTTCACTCCTCCTCGACTTTTCGGAGAACTACTTTCACTTTCTCCTCTCACTTTTTCAACCGAATTTCGAGTTGTAAATCTTTTGCTTCTAGTACCGTAGGTCAGGGTAGTGAAGTACCCTTTATCTACCCCTTTGTCACCTTTGTCACAGTCTGAAATAAAAAAACCCGAGGTTTTAGTGACGTCTACCACTAACGTCGGTACTTTAATTTTCTGCGAATGAGGAACCTTCCTTTCAATTGCTTGGAGCTATCGTATAACTTTTCGTCTCTGTAATGAAACGGTTGTTTCCAGGTAGATCAGTTCCGATACCAAAAAGGACACCAGTACATGCCTACACTCTCAACCTGACACTTCTTTCGACTCGTGACTTCTTAACTACGAAAACTGGACACCACAACCTCTTTAGAGAACTCTCAGGGAACCTGACGTTCCTCTAGGTTGGTCAGGTAAGACTTCCTCTAGTCAGGACCCACAAGAAACCTTCCTGACTACGATTTCGACTTTGAGGTCATAAAACCGATGGAGTACTCTTCTCAACTGAGTAACCTTTTCAGAGACTACGACCCTCCCTAACCCCCGTCCTCCTCTTCTCCTGCTGTCTCCTACTCTACAAACCTACCGTAGTGACTGAGTTACCTGTACTTAAACCCAATTGAGACCCTCAACCACTACCTGTCCCTCCCGACCACACGACGCTAAGTACCCCAACGTCTCAGTCTGTGTTGACTCACTGACTTGACTTGACTTGGATCTCTTACCCTTGAATATATAAAATTAACTTACGAACAAAGACTTCGTGTGACGAACAGAGAGAAGGAAGCAGAGGCAGAGAGAGAGAAAATGCGTGTGTGTGTTTGTGTGACACCATCCGTCTCATTGAGGGGGAGGAGGATTTACGAGTGTAGGATTAACAGTCTTCGAAATTTATATAACGGAATGTCCCTTTTGCCCTAAAACGTCTATATTGATTTAATTTAATTAATTTAACTTTGATTAATTAATTAATTTAAATTTCGGAATAGGTCAACCCGGAGTGTCCTCACGAATTTATCACCTATTCAGTCCGTTGTTCAGTCCCTTTGTCTCTCTGTCTCTAAACTTCTTCAATATGACTACACAAAGTCCTACCTCTTTCTTCAGTCACCGGTTCCTTACTTCTGTCGGAAATCTTTGTATAAGAGATTTTGGAGGTCTTCCTCCCGGTGGCACGGGTGTGGACCTAAGAAGATTATAATATTTTTTTACTTAAACATAACATAATTCAGTGACTTACCACCATTAAATAATCTCGTCATTGTCCTTTGATTGTAGTTATGGGTAAAGTTTCTATGCATGAGTGTCCCTCTTTTGAGATAGAAATGATAAGTAGTCAAATTAAAGACTAAGTCTCGAGGATCAGTCAGACTATTTCTATTCCATTAGACCAATAAAAATACAGTCTACTCGATGTAAATCATCGAAAGGTGCGGAAATTCGAACAAGAGGACGGAGACGTTCGGTGACCGAGACTGTAACTGAATTCCACTTCCTCCCAGAAGCTGTTTAGAGGGACCAAGATCCACGACTCCTTCTCCTACACTCACTGGAGTAAGGATGACTCGAAGTGTCTCTGTATGTTAGTAGTGACCCCCTTAAAAATTACTACAACTGCCAGTCAAAGATTAGGAGGAGATAGGTGTCTCCACAGTCCACAGAACAGAGAGAACCCCCAAATACGGGTTTCATCACGTCCATCGAGATCACCAACACGACCGTCGGGGAGAGTTGGGAGGTTGGAAAACAGGTTCCATCTCTTTTACAAACACAGATCAAGGAAGTACAACTGACAATCCGAGAGCAACTCGTGAGAGTCGAGGAGTGGGACACTAGACAGGAACAAGATCCGGGGACACTACTTCCCCCTGTAGTTGTCAAAACGGTGGTTCAGTCAAGTCTCTCCTGTCCTCCGGAAGTTTACAGACTAGGAAGTTTTAATAGATTCTTGTAAAACAATGACGAAAGATGAGAGAGACTCTGTCCTTCTATCCAGTCCCTCTGTCTGGGTGAAGGTTCGACTACCGAATCAGAGGGTAAGAGGTAAGTGAGGGGTCGAGTGCTCCAGAAGTAGATAAGCCTCTCTCCTAGTACGATCCCTTCTTGGTCCTTTTTTAACAAGACGACTTAACGTCGATGAAAAATTTTTTAGAAGTAACAATAAACTTTCAAACTTTTTCACTTTCACTTTCAGTGAGTCAGGACAGACTGAGAAACGTTGAGGTACCTGATATCTCAGGTACTTTAAGAGGTCCGGTCTTATGACCCCACCCATCGGAAAGGGAAGAGGTCCCCTAGAAGGGTTGGGTCCCTAGCTTGGGTCCAGAGAGGGTATGACGCCCACCTAAGAAATGGTCGACTCGGTGGTCCCTTCGTTATAGAATTATCAAATTATAGAATAATAAATAATTCCAGGGTGGGATTTTAATAATTATGGAATAATAATAATTCCATTATAATCAAATCTGGAAACCAAAACTTGATTTTTTTTTCGGTTTGATTCTCAACTATGGAAACAAGGATCCGAGATTAGATTATTGATTAAGACCCTGTTTATCTTCAAGGTTCTGAGTATGATGTTACCCCACTAAAGGTCCCGATCTCTTCTTTCTTATTCAAGAGGGTCCCCCTTTTCCTCTTACAAAATATAAGAGTAAAACAGTGTTCATCTCTTTCTTTGACTTCGAATCTCTGCAATTAGTTCAACCTAAACATCTCACTTCGGAGTTAGAACATAGAGAAATTTAAGTTAGAGGTCTATCAAACCCTCTGTCTGTTGACGACGGAGGGTCCTTCAGTAATTTGTAGTAGACCGGAGTCAAGAAGTGGAAATTTCACCTTTCGAACCTGATCTACTTAAGACCCGAGTAATATTGTCCCTGTCTCATTTCACTGTTTCATCCACTAATTTATCAATTTGGGTGATCCCTTAACATTCATTTCTTTTCTTCGTACCCTCTGAGGACATTCAATTACTAGTGAGTTCTCTCGTCCAAAAATAAAAACAAGTTAATTAAAGTTATTATGTTAACCACTTACACCCATATTTATCTATAAAGTAGGTTTCTTCACTTCTTACAACTTTACGGTGTGTTTGACGACACACACTCTCCCTTACCTCTATATAGGAAACCGTAAGGTAACAACGATAAGCCAGAGATTCAGTATCGGCTGAGAAACACCGAGGTACCTGACGACGTACGGTCCCAAGAGACAGGAAGTGTCAGAGGGACTCAAAGGAGTTTGAGTACAGGTAACTCAGTCACTACGGTAGGTTCGTAGAGTAGGAGGCAGCGAGGAAAGAGGAGAACGGGAGTTACAAAGGGTCGTAGTCCCAGAAAAGGTTACTCAGTCAAGTAGGATAGTCCACTAGTTTCATGACCTCGAAGTCGAAGTCGTAGTCAGACAGGTCACTTATAAGTCCCAACTAAAGGAAATCCTAACTGACCAAACTAGAGGAACGATAGATTCCCTGATAGTCCTCAGAAGAAATCGTGGTGTTAAACTTTTGTAGTGAAGAAACCGGGAGTCAGAAGAAATACCAAATCGAGAGCGTAGGTATGTACTGATGACCTTTTTGGTGTCTAAAATGATATACCTGGAAACAACCGTTTTACTACAGAGATGTAAAATTATGTGACAGATCAAAACAGTATCGATAAGAAGGTTCTTCGCTCGTAGAAAATTAAAGTTCCGATGTCAGTGACAGAAGTAGTTAAAACATCGGGTTCCTTTACTTTAGAATATGGAGAAGGTGCAAAGGGGGTAAATAAACGGTACTTCACTATCCTGGTCTACGGTACTAAAATCAACAAACTTACAAATCAAAATTCGGTCGAAAAAGTGAAAAGAGAAAGTACAAGCAGTTCTCGGAGAAATCAAGGAGAAGTAAAGTATAGTAATTTCACCACAGTAGATGTATAGTCACCAACAACTATAAAGAGGGTCGTAGAACTAAGGTCGATTACGATAAGACGTATAAGAAGTTATCTTAGATTCAAATCTTGAGTAAAAAATTTTCTTGAGAAATCTAATTTCTTGAATTAGATTTGGAAGATCAAGATGTTTAAGTTAAGTTTAAGTTTTTCGTAAATAATTCTTCTGACATCCTTCATTTTTTTATAATTATTCTGGATTCGAGAAGGAAGTTCCATGAATGTCAGACCTACTCCCCATTCTGTTATAGTTTTGTTGAACTGATTTCAGTTCCAACCTATTTTATACACGGTATTCTCTCCGTTTTCACGATCATACCCGGTCTCCAAAAGATTCCTTCCCTTCACAGACGTCTTTTAATCTCCTTCCCCGTAACCTCTACCCTTTTACGTGACTACCCGTCTGTTGTGTCAATACAACCCTTTTGAACACAACAGTTCCACAAGTAAAATAAAAAACCAGTGTGTACGCCGTAGAATCAAGAGACTGGTCCCTAACTCGGATACGGAAAAAGTCATCTTCACACCTCAGAATTGGTGACCTGTTGGTCCCTTCAGTGAACTTACCAGGTTAACTATGAGTCACAGACTTATAGTCTAATACGGTAAACACTTTTTCCTTTTAAGGGTACCAGTCCGCAAGAGTAGTTATACGGTGGTAATTCGTAAACAACTCGTACTTGAACCAACGCGTACTGTCTAACCCTCTTCAATGAAACAAGTAGAAAGGTAACGGTTTGAACGTACCTTATTTCACAAGTGGAAGAGGGGATGTTTCCGTGTTTCCGTCCCTTCTTACTAAAAGTAAGTCACTCTCAAACTTATATAATAATGTAAAAGAATTATTTACAAAAAGGTATAAGTAATTTATGACTTTTTTTTCTTTCGTCTAAAAAATTTACTGTTTAATTTTACTCGATCGAATCGTCGTTTTAGTACGTTGTCGTCGTACCATGTACGGAGGTTTGTCATTTTGCCATCACGGTACTCTGGGTATAGGACAGGCTACTCGAGTCATTCAATTACTGGGGTACTGTGCAAAAGACGTGTGTATTTTTTTTTGTTATTAAATACGTTTCCCCTGTAAAACTTCACTTTCTGGAAGTGACACGATTCTGCACTGACTTTAGTAAAAAGGTATCACGATACTGTCAGGACCGAACTGTTCCATCCTTTTTCTTTTGAGGGGGTGAGTTGTACTCTTCCTCGACTACCACCTTCACACTACAGATGAGTTCTTACTCCTTCTTCCACCAGAAAAGGTGGAGGGGTAAAAGGAAACTAATATTTTGACATCAGGCGATTCAAGACTCCCCACCATGGAAGAGGGGACGGGTGAACATTTGGAGTGTTCGTAGGATAAGATTATTGGTAGGGAAAGGATACTAAAACGGAGAGACACTTAAGAAAGACTCGACTCTGTATTTCCTGGTCCCGAGAACCCTTGGGGAGTTTTGTGGTGGATCACCGAAGTTAATATCGAGATTTACACAAAGAATCCAACTTTTTTAAGTCTCGGGGTTCCACTCTCTCTTTCATACACCCATAAAAACAGAGGTTTACTCGAGTATTCGGAAGGAAACTCCCACATTTACACCTAAAACGGAATATAAAGTCTTAGAATTCATACTTAACCCGGTTTCATTTATAAGATCGATACTTTTTAGTCACCGTGATCTTGGAGGTCGATGACCATCTGTAAGTCTACTAAAATAAAAGTACCCTTACCAATAAATGATGAAAAATAAGAAATATCAATTCGGAACCACTGAATGTATGAGGTCGTTGATAAAAAATTTATTTTAATTATGTAATTTACTCTATGTGAAATTAATAATAACGATAATAACTACGTTGAATTAATAATGAACCGAGGTAAAATTATTATGTTAGACGTGAGAACCGTAATTTTATAAAACTTATCATAGTAATTGAAACTGAGTAGAGTCAACTAATAAAGTGGTTCTCAAACTAGAACTTCAAGAAAAGGTCATAGATTTGATGTCGAGTTTAACAAACGTCAGGAGATAGAATTGACGTACTAAATATGGGTCGGTGTATGACTGTCAAACTCAATCAAGGTCCGTTAGTTTACACTCTTGAGACTAAATAATACATGTGAACAGATCTTGGTTGGACGGCAACGAAGTCTTCTTCAGAACGAAGTTAAAAAAAGGGGTCGATTAAGACGTTATACTTGACGTCATGGTAAATATTTTTTCTTTTTTTTTAATCTTTAGCGAGACCATGTGGGGAACCCCATCGGTAGGAAACCGCCTAAGATGAACGTTCACTGTTACGGGAGGTGGGTCGTGCACCTTATTATTATAAGTGTGAGTTCACTGAGTAAGTAGGAAAATGATCCCTCTTTGTTTCGGTTTTTGTTTATCCAAAAAATTTCCTCTAAAAAGAGGTACGAGAAGACAATATGAAATATAAATGAACTGAAGGGACCACCGAGTCTACCATTTCTTAGACAGGTGTTACACCCTCTGGACCCAAGTTAGGGACCCAACCCTTCTAAGGGACCTCTTCCGTTGGGTGAGGTCATTAGAACGGACCTTTTAGGGTACCTACCTCTTCGAACCACGTCCGATGACAGGTACCCCAACGTTTCTCAGGGATTAAGTCAATACAAAAATAATTATTCGATTTACTATCTTTGTGGATAAACTTGGACTTTTGACATGACATTAATTATGTAACCTCTTCATGACATTTACAGGAACTCATGTAACCTCTTCAGATAAATTATTCTACTTGACACTAGATTTTCGTCTCTTTGAATACGAACCCAATTCCTTATCTGGTTGTTAAAAAGTTCAGACAAGTAAAAATCTTTTCCCTTTTGACAACCCTAAGTTTTATAACCCACTGTCATTATTGGTTTAGAACGAAACCCTGTTTTGACTTCTATCTCAATCACTTCTTTATACTTAAATTCTCCATTCACGAGATTGTGACATTTCACCTCTAGACAAAAGTACACCTTCACTACCTTTACTATAATCTTTTGTCTTTGTTATTTTCCATAGTTCTTTTTCTGTTCCATCGTTCACAAAATCCTGTCGTTACCTACTACACCTTCATCCTTTCTCTTTTGATATAAATTTTTACTCTACCTCTTTTTAGATTCGTAACCTCTTTTACGATTCATAACTTACTTCAGACTTCTGACTAATTTATGTTTCTTTATACCACGTAATCGTAGTCTGGAATTTTTACTTAATGAACAACGATTGATAACTTTTTAGACGGAGACTGTGGAGAATTTGTAAATTGTAGGGTGTAGTAGTCCCAAGTGTGTAACTATGTAAGTTGTATTAAGAAGGAATATCTCTTTTCTCTTTTTCAGTATAAATGACTACCGGGTCATACGTTTTATCAAACTTCTTTAGCTTACTGAATCAGAATATGGGTCTAGACAGTTGTGACGGTGTGGGGTCTCGGAACTTTAAGTGTTATGGTGCAGAAGGGTCCTCCCCTAAGTTTTTGTCTTTTGCCGGAAGACATAGTTGTCCATGCGATGTTTCTTTGTAAAGGGTTAAAATGACGAATCTACTCGTCTGAAGAGGTCTTTAGGTTGGCTATGTATCAAATCCTAAACATTAGGAACGTAAGAGTACCGTTGATGAGTCGAGACGTCGACATCGTGTTTTCGTCGTCCTGTGTTATACACTTATTTACCTGTACCAACACACGAAGGATCCACCGAGATCACCATTTCTTGGGCGGTCGGTTACGTCCTCCAATTCTCTACGCTCTAGCTAGAGTGTACCTAGTCCTTCGAGGGGACCTCCTCCCGTACCGTTGGGCGAGGTCATAAGGACAGATCTCTTAGGGTACCTGTCCCCTCTGAGTGGTCAATGTCAGGTATCCCGGTGTTTCGTGACCTACGCTGACTTCACTGAATCGTGCGTGTACGTGCAAAAGGGGTTTTGGAACGTGTTACCCGTCGTCCGATCGAAGTTGATATCCCGCCTAGCCTATTACCAAAACTCCTGGGATCAGTCCGAAGAGTGACCGTACACGGAAGAGTTTTTCTCCTTCACTTCTTATTGCGATCACTGATTTTACCTTCCTTAAATTTTATCTTATTAATTCATCACCACGGAATCGGAATGTTATTCATTTGTTGCAGGGTTTAAGAAGGAGGAGGAATGTCATCCTATACGTATGTATACGAACCCTTTATGTGTATGTATAAGAACACGTATTTGGTCTCGTAGATTTTTTTGAATTTTTATTTTACTTTTTGAATAATTTTGTACGGAGGGAGTTTCACTCAAGTCTCACTAAAGAGGACCAATCTACGAAGTGGAATTATATTTTTTAAGAAGACTAGGTTTTCTGTCACTGAGGACTCCTTCAGTTCACTAGTCTCTGACGGTCCTGTCGGGGTACGTGTCCTCTACGATAGTTAGGAGTGATTGAGACACCTTCCCTTCTAAATCTTTCACAGACACTCCGATTCGGTTTGTTTACCTCAACTTCACTAGTGTTTAGAACACTACTATCTTTAACTTTTACAATTGAAGTGTGCAATAAGCCTTTACCATGTATTTTGTATCAGGATCACTTTTGATAATAGAATAGTGACATTTCTAATTTTTTCTTTTTTGTTGTTGGGACCTTTTCTGGTTCCGAATAAAGTATAAGTCTCTCGGTCACCTCCCATTTTCTCTTTTCAATCTTGATCTTTCCTACGGTTCTGGGGTCAGAAGGTCCTAGACTGGTCTCTTGGACAATATATTTCTCTGTGTCCCCGGTCGCGTTTCCCTGTTTTGTTTCCTTTGACGCAACGAATTCAAGAATGATTTACGGTCCGTGAACATTCATAAAATTCAAACAACAGAGGAAACTAGAAAAGTTGTTAGGAACCTTTAATAATAACAGTAGTGAAATGACTGTTCCCGTTTATTATCCTCTACGACAGTAACAGGTGATAGTAAGACCCTCTGGATACCAAACCTAGAGTCAGGTATAGATAGACTTTAAAAGGTCATCCTGTACGACTCCTTTCTTCGTTTTCGATGGTAGAGTTTGGAACCACATTTAGGTGTAGTTGTGATTTACTTTTACGGATATTTCCAACTGACGACGACGACGACGGTTCAGCGAAATCAGTACAGACTGAGACACGGTGGGGCATCTACCGTCGGGTGGTCCGAGGGGGCAGGGACCCTAAGAGGTCCGTTCTTGTGACCTCACCCGGCGGTAAAGGAAGAGGTTACGTACTTTCACTTTTCACTTTCACTTCAGCGAGTCAGTACAGGCTGAGAAGGATGGTCCGAGGAGGCAGGTACCCTAAAAGGTCCGTTCTCATGACCTCACCCTACGGTAACGGAAGAGGTTATTTCCAACTTATCTTTCATAGATAAAACATCAAATTGTCGTTCTACCCTAAAATAACTATATAATATCAGTCTTTATGACTAATGATGATTTTAATCGTGTACTATACCTCTGTAAAACACCTTATACTACTTTTATAATCGTTATAGAAGTCGATACAGTATTTGTCTGATGTAAGTTGTCTGTTAGTTTATTCTTCTTTACATAGGTGTCGACGTTTTGTTTATAATTTTTATTAGAATAACTTTTACCTGACTAAAACCTTTTTTTTCACAATTCTTGCAAGATGAGGTAAGAACTTTTTTAGAACATTTCCGTAACCCAGTCAAAGACATATCAAAACACACTATAATCATCTTTAAACTCCTATTCTCAATAAGAATTGATGAATCCTTTACTGTTATATAAAAAACAAAGATGGACAATATAGAAGACTAATCAAACCACTATATCAACTTCCCAACTCACCATCGATATATAAAATAAAACGATGATTGTGTGAATTCAATCATAGACTTTCAATTATGATTCTTCTTTTACATGTTGTATTAAGAAAAGAAATAATCAAATTACATGGAAAGTGTCAAACACAAACTAGGGACCCAACCTTTCTGGTAGACCTCCTCCTTTACCGGTGGGTGAGGTAATAAGAACGGTCCTATTAGGGTTCCTGTCTCGTCGGGTTGTCCGATGTCAGGTACTCCAGCACTTCTCGACCTGTGTCCACTCGTACGTACGTTCGTGAAAAGTGTCAGGTTGGGGTTATGCGGAGTGGGGTGAAGATCTCCTACCTACTACCATGTCTAAGATTGCTGGACGAAAGTCAATAAGTCCCGTAAGTAAAAAGTAAGACATCCTACTTCTCTTTCTCTGATCTTGACTTAAAAGTCCAGGAATTAATGGTAAAGTATGATACGACATATATGTACAGGGAGAGGTAGGACCTGTCTTTTTTCATGATGAAGTCTGAATCCCATCAGAAAATATTTAACAAAAAATGTCACATTGGAAATTTTATTATATTCGCTCAAAGTAAAAGGAGGAACGTTTTATCATACATTATCTTAATCTACGAAGAGGGGGCAACTAATAGTAAAATCATGTCGGACAACAGATCACCGAATATACCATTTCTTAGGTTGACGTTACGTCCTCTGGCTCCAAGTTAAGGACCCAACCATTCTAGGGGACCTCTTCCCTTACTGATGGGTACGGTCATAAGAAACGGACCTCTTAAGGTACCTGTCTCCTCGGACCACCCGATATCAGATACCCCAGAGTTTCTCAACCTGTACTGACTTGTTGATTGTGTGTGCACATGGATTTCAATAAGATTAACGAGAATCTTTGACTCCCGACTCGTGTAACGTCTTACGGACCTCCCCTACCACGGAAGTCTAATCAGATCACTCTAAACGTTTCAAATTTTAGTTCTTCTGCTGCTCTCAGAAGACTGACGACCAACCGAAGAGATTTCAGAACAAGTTAGTGACTAAGCTCTAAATCTGTAAACACCGTTGTCTCGTTAATTCTCCTGTCAACGTATATAGCCTTTCGGCACCTCATTTCCCTAGCCATCCGAAACGTGTCAGACCTCAGAACGAAAGAAATGACGTAAACTGTGTCAGTCAGGATCTGAAGGTCTCTGTGCACACGGATATTGGAAAAGTAGAGAGCGGTACAGGGGTCCTCACGATCCTCTCGCACAAACTGTCAGGTACCGTCAAGACTCCTCTGGACTCCCCACTTATACTTTTTCTTCGTCCGGTGCGTCACCACTGCCTTCACCACCCTGACGTCGGAGACTTGCTAGACCGATGAATATGTCGGTCTCTTCCACTGCCGGACCGGATACGTAAACCAGCTCGAGACGTCAGTACGGTTTAATAAAAAGATTTAGTGTAGTCAGCGGTCGGACGTAGTAGGGAGGACGGTGTGCGATAAGATAGGGTAAGTGTTAGTCGGGCATATCTACTGCGTACACCGCTACACGTCCCGTTCAATTGGACCTGAGTGTCGATTTTCAATCCCCTAGGACCACTGGAACCTTCATGGGGTAAAAGACTTTCACTTTTGTTTATAGAAGAGAATTGTGTACATACACCTTAGAATTTGTTACCATATCTACTAGAATAGACGTTTGACCTTTGTCTCTGTGTTTGTATCTCTTGTTTACAAACCTACGGTTCCCCTCCCACACCCTACTCCACTCTCTGACCCGAACTGTACATATGTGACCACTACGCCCGGACGAAAGTACGATTCAACGAAGTCACACAGACTGAGAAGCGTTGGGATATCTGACGTCGGGCGATCTGAGGAGACAGGTTCCCTAAGAGGTCACTTCTTATGATCTCACCCAACGGCGCGGGAGGAGATCCCCTAGAAGAACTAGGCCCCAGGTTTGGATGTAGAGAATTAGAAGACGTAACCGTCCGTCCAAGAACCCTGATCACGGAGAACCCTTTGGGGTATGTGATGACTATGGTACATATTTTATCCATTGATTATTCTTGGATGAAGTAACGTGTCCCTTGAGATGAGGTACGAGACGATACTGGATTTGCCCTTCCTTTAGGTTTTTTTCTCTCCTATATACATATGTCTCTCGACTAAGTGAAACGACATGCCATCTTTGATTGCGTTGTAACATTTTGTCGATATGAGGTGATTTTCAAATTGTTGTTTGTTTTGTTTGTTTGTTTGTTTTTTATTCATGGGGTAAAAGTCACTCCTCCCTTCTTCAAATCAAGACATTCTCGACTAGACGGAACTCTTTAAATAGTGTTGTCCATTTACACTACCGTGGACAACGTCCCCCGTTCCTCCGGGAATTAGTCCCCACGGGACCCGACGTCGTCGGGTGTCTAATGGATCCGAGTACCTAGATCTGAGACTCCGTTGTGACTTTCACTTCCAGTTCCATTTTCACTTCCTTCTCTTCCTCTTCCTCCCCTCTTCCCTCTTCTCTTCCTCTTCCTCTTCTTTCACACTACCTTCAGTGGGAGACACCGAGTGATCTTGTCTAGTTATGGATGTGACACAATTCAGAAAAAAGACGTGTCGGATGTCAACGTCCTCAGTACTTTATCGTAGTCCCTTCTGACCTTCTACGGTGTACCTGATCTATCCTCGGGTCTAGTTTGATCACAGTCAGGACCGGTACGAATGGGGTTACGGGACCCAAGCTTCACTCGGTCCCGACTCAAGAGGACCCCTTTCAGAAACGGTGACAATCTCGGTTTGTATCTCTTATAGTTGTCAACTTAGCCAGTGTCCTGTAAGGCATACGTCCTTTCCTTGTGTCTCAATATCTAGTGTACCATACGTATACTTTTTCTACCATGGGTAAAACTTATGGGTATCAAACCTAAAACAATGACATTTATAAAGTCCTCTTAATTTTTCCATTATATTTATATATTTATATTACATTTTATAATTTCTATCTCTTCCTCTTCTCCCACTGTCTCCTACTCTACCAACCTATCTTAGTGTCTAAGTCACCTGTATTTAAACCCGTTTGAGGTCCTCTACCAC
The DNA here is from genome assembly GCA_006410555.1 of Capra ibex. NCBI lineage: Eukaryota > Metazoa > Chordata > Mammalia > Artiodactyla > Bovidae > Capra > Capra ibex. Next base: position 4,261,045 of record SJYO01026388.1, on the reverse strand, counting down.
TTCCTGTCCCTCCGGACCGCACGACGTCAGGTACCACAGTGTTTCTCAGTCTGGGTTGAACCGCTGACTTGTCGTTGTTTATTTCTATTATGGTTCCTACTATTAGTAGTACCGTCGACTGTAAATACACGCATGGAAGGTCCGCATAAAATGGATGTAATTGAGTAAATTAGGAGGGTTGTTTCGGTACTCCATCCGAGATAAAAGAGTACGTAAAATCTTTACGTTTGGTCTACCTAATTGAAACTTTCGTCATTGGGATAGGGTACTCGTCCGTTGTCCTCGACGGAAAGGAGAACGACAGACATGTCGGGGACGGTCTGGGTAGAGACAAAACGACGAGTGTACTGACCGGAAGAGTCTCAGATTAGTCCTTTCCGGACGTATGAACGGACACCGGAGTCGGTCACTGACTAGATTAGAAATCTAGTCTTACCAAGGTGGTACTCTCGAATAGTTTCTCCTTCCCACTCCCGACACGAGGAAACGACCAAAGGTACCATTGGTCACTCGATTGGACTATAGTCAAGGGGGATGTTGACCAGTGGAAGGAGAGGGGAGGGAAACGTCCTGAGGACGGTACAGGACGGACGACAGGTAACACGTCCCACTCCATAGTAAGGTCCTGAACGAAGTACGTCCATTCTAGGGGGAAGGTAATTGGTGACTACTTAGACAGTGACTGAGACTCAAGAAAGAAGACAGAACTCTGACCCGTTTATATCCCACACGTCCGGACGACCCATGTCAGGTTGTGTATATGAATTGTTTGAATTGTAGATCCATAAGACTATTCTCATATTTAAAGAATTCCTTTGAAGTAAGGATCAAAAAGTCCAAAAGTGTCTACTGTTACTGTTCAATCAAAGAAGGGTCTTAAATCTAAAGATGTTTGGCAAGAATCTAGGTTCCCTGAACTCGTTTTCGTCAAGACTTCTTGTCGACCAGTAACAGTCTGAGTTAATCCTTAATAAAAGGACTTCAGGTATGTGATATCTGATTGAGAGTTTACGATTTGTAAAAAACACAACTACTTCTTCATGTAAAATGAGTCCTCTCCCCAAGTGTCAAAAATGGTCTAAAAGTTTCTCTGACTAGTAAAACCGTTCTCAATTTTTGGTCACCCGATTTCGAGGAAAGTAGAGATTGAGATCCTGACGATTTCTCGATGAGGACCCCCTGTTTTCCCATTTTCCGACACACACACCACACACACACACACACACACACACACACACATGTTCCCATCCACTGGTCTGTCTTGAAACATTCTGGGAAGTACCTACTCGGAAGCTCTAAATGGGGAAGGTTTGAGGTCCATGTGACTAACGTTATGGCACTTACGGGGTACAAAAGAAAACAAGTCTCAGAAACATGTACGACAGATGTGTTGGACTTTGGGTAAAGGAGAACAGGTGTAACGGAATGAGGAGGGAAATGGGATTATCAGTGATCAGAATTACTACGATCAAACCTCCAATGAGAAGGGACTTTTGGAAAAGAGTATGTTAGATAGGACTTCAGTCACGGGAAGTTCACACGAGGGTATTGTGGAAATAATTAATAAGGAAGTCAATCGGTAAGTAAATGACCTGTAAATAATTAGTACCATTAAGATACAATTTTTTCTCAAGATTCTTTATAAGACCCTCAACCCCTGTCGTCATTTATACAGGAGGGGAGTGGTTTAAGTGTAGATGAATCTATGAGTCTTACACTAGAATAAACCTATATACCAGTAACGTCTATATTAATCATTTCAGACTGACCTATTTTACCCAGAATTTAGGGTATCGACCCCAGAAATATTCTTCCCTCTTACACGTCAACGTCTGTTCCTTCTTTAGGTGTATTTACTTGTACCCTCATTATGACGAACTTTGGTTCCTTATACACCTCTTCGATCTTCTGAGTTCCTTCCTGAGAAGGGATCTCTGAAGTCTCCCGGACGTCGGGAAGTAGAAGAACTCAAGTCTCAAAGCCGGATCTTCTGACACTCTCTTTTTATTAAGACGCAAAATTTCGAAGAATCAACCTCCATTTACCAGTTTCGTCGGGTCCCTTTGATTCAGTCCCTATGCTATAATTGCTCTACGTGTGTCAAAGACAGAAGTCTATCAATACGGGTGTGCACATCCACGAATAGGTTGTCATAGTGGCCGTAGACGTACTCCGTCGTGGTCCGTTGTAGTACTCCCAGTCTGCCGAGTAGTCATATAGAGGGCGAACTCAGAACGAGTGCACTTTTCTTCGACCCTTTTCACGAACAACCTACTTCCCTAAACTTTTACTAGTCTTCTGTTGGTTAAAACACTCGTGATGTCGAGCATACTATTCTTTTATTATAATCTTCTAGTTCACCCATCACCTCTAGTAAGAAACCTTGTCTCCCCTTTTCTTTTTTTTCTTTTTACTTTCAATGAAAGTCTCTCTACTTTCTTCACAATTTTACACTGGAGTCTACCTTCCTTTATTTCTATTCGGTTGGAGAACTCCTTTCAGACTGTGAATACGTTCACGAGGTACCACTCACTCTGTTAGTGGGTACTCGCGGACTCCAAAGGACCTCCACTTCTCGCGGTTGTGTAAGTTGGATTTATAGGTAGTTGTCTCCTTACCTATTTGTACTACACCATGTATACGTGTTAATTTATGATGAGTCAGTAATTATTCTCACTTTAGTACGGTAAACGTCGTTGTACCTACCTGGACCTTTAATAGTATGATTCACTTCATTCAGTCCGTCTCTTTCTGTTTGTTGTGTGTTATAGTGAATATACACTTTAGATTTTTATACTATGTTTACTTGAATGTTTGGTCTTTGGCTGAGTGTCTGTGTCTTTTGTTTGTACCAATGGTTCTTCTTTCCACTCCCCCCTTATTTAATCCTTAAACCCTTATTGTATATGTGTGACGATATATATTTTATGTATATGATGTCTCCGATGATATATTATGTCCTTTGGTATGAGTTATAAAATCTTATTGGATATTCTCTTTTCTTAGACTTTTTCTTTCATATACATATATACATACGTAGTGACTCGGTAAAAAGACAATACGAACTTTACTTATGTTGTAATATTTAGTCGATATAAAGTTATTGTTAATTAATGAATTTTTCTGTGTGTAAGTCCTACAGGTGTCAGAGTCCCTCTACCCCTTTGAGTCGACGGTAGTGACGATGATAGTAAGACAACTAGTGTGTCGTGTTAATTGTTTATACAGATCAAGTAACTAACAGTCTCATCTGTTAAAGGAAATTGGTTTATAATCGGAATTTTTTACAACGGTTATAGTAAGATTAAGTACTTAAAAGATTAAGACATGAAACACATATCTTAATACCTTGTAATCGTTACTTTCTCTAATTGTTAATTAATTAGTATTATTAATTAACTAATTATATATTAATGATTTAATTGATAATTAACAACTAGTAATTATTAATGTTAATAGTAATTGTTACTATTAAACCATCTCCATCGAGAAAAATGTCACTTTCTTTTACTGTAGGTCGTTACGATGACTGAAGTCATAGTAATTACTTACAAAAGTAAATAATACGGACTTACTTTAAGCACGTCCTTGTATACACATTCATATCGTCTTTCACTTCTTCTTGATTTCTCGGATAACTACTTTCAACTTCTCCTCTCACTTTCTCAACCGAATTTCGAGTTGTAAGTCTTTTGATTCTAGTACCGGAGACTATGGTAGTGAAGTACCCTTTATCTACCCCTTTGTCACCTTTGTCACCGACTGAAATAAAAAGACCCGAGATTCTAGTGACGTCTACCACTAACGTCGGTACTGTAATTTTCTGTGAATGAAGAATCTTCCTTTTAATAGTGGTTGGTTCTGTCGTATAATTTTTCGTTTCTGTAATGAAACAGTTGTTTCCAGGTAGATCAGTTCTGATACCAAAAAGGTCACCAGTACATACCTACACTCTCAACCTGATATTTCTTTCGACTCGTGTACTCTTGACTACGAAGACCTTACACCACAACCTCTTCTGAGAACTCTCAGGGAACCTGACGTTCCTCTAGGTTGGTAGGATTTCCTCTAGTCAGGACGCACAAGAAACCATCCTGACTACAACTTCGACTTTGAGGTTATGAAACCGGTGGAGTACACTTCTCGACTGTGTAACCTTTTCTGGGACTACGACCCTTTCTAACTCCCGCCCTCCTCTTTCCCTACTGTCTCCTACTCTACCAACCTACCGTAGTGACTGGGTTACCTGTATCCAAACCCATTTGAGGTCCTCAACCACTACCTGTCCCTCCGGACCGCACGATGTCAAGTACCCCAACGTTTCTCAGCCTGTGTTGACTCGTTTACTTGACTTGACATGACTATCTATATTAGAGTCACTATACTTTACCCCTATAGGTCCCGAGATAACATAGAGCTGAACTCGGTCAAGACTAAACCTTTCACTTCAGCGAGTCAACACAGGCTGAGAAACGTTGGGGTACCTAACATCGGATGGTCCGAGGAGACAGACACCCTAAAGAGTCCGTTATCAGGACTTCACCCAACGGTAACGGAAGAGGTCCCATAGAAAGGTTGGGTCCCTAGTTTGGACCCAGAGGGTGTAATATCTGTCTGCGAAATGGCAGACTCGGTGCTCCCTTCGGAGACTAGACCTTCGTCAGGAAAAAATCTCGTACACGAGTCAGTTCACCTTACTCGTCTGATCCTTATACTACCTTTTTCTCTTCACTACTTTCTCATTTTCATTCGAGTCAAGTCAAGTCAGTGAGTCAGCACAGGTTGAGAAGTGCTGGAGTACTTAGCGTCGTGTGGTCCGGAGGGACAGGTAGTAGTTGAGGACCGCAAATGAGTTTGAGTACAGGTAGCTCAGTCACTACGGTAGGTCGTTCGAGTCCGAGATCATTTTCCCATTTCACAGACTCTCAACGGATGAATAATGTACATTTGCAAAGAACTTTTGAACTAATAATAGTTTCATAAGTGGAGACTAAGTATAAAGACAACATTTTCGAGTTAATTAAGACTTCCTGACATAGACGGGGTTAAACGTATCACTTACCAAAATTTTTAGTTTCAGTGTATGCTTAATTTTTATAAAAAATTTTTGAATCAAATTATTAAAATAAATATCAAATTCCTCTGGTCTAATTTCCGTCCGAAATTTAGGTTACTACTTTTATACTCTCTCTTTAACGTTGGTGAAATTAACATTTGAAGGAAAAGAATTCAAATCCATTTGAAAATTATTTCTTCCGTCACGTCACACTTTCTACGACTCTTTTCCCCTTGTCCATTTTTTCAAACGGTGTATTTAACTCGTCAAAGATTACACCCTTTTAAAAAGATGTATCTCTCGTATCCTTTGTATAAAGATTCTTTTCGGTTTCCTCTTTTATAAACATGTAACACAAATCTTATACTGTCACTACTTGAAGATAATGTAAAGGTTGTTTTGTTATAGTGACCGTTTGAAAAATTGAAAACGGTAATAAAAAACAAGATATCGTAAATTGGACTATATAGAGACATTGACTATAAACGAAAAAAAGGGGGAGTTTACGAACAAAATAAAATTAAATTACTGGACTACATGAAAAAAAAAAGAGAAACCCAGTGTTTCTCGTATAAAAACATAGGTAAAAAATATGTGATATATAAAACATTCAAAACATAAAAACGACTGAAATTTATGTATTTTCGGAAGATCATTTGTGACAATGTACTTTGTATCTGTTTTTAGTCTTTAGTGACCAGTCCTTAGAGGAACTTTGGTTCACTGATTATAATTCAAGTCAAGTCAAGTCAGCGAGTCAGCACAGGCTGAGAAACGCTGGGGAACTTGACGTCGTGCGGTCCGGAGGGACAGGTACTGGTTGAGGGTCTCAAGTGAGTCTGAGTGCAGGTAGCTCAGTCCCTACGGTAGGTCGGTAGAGTAGGAGACAACAGGGGAAGAGGAGGACGGGGGTTAGGGAGGGTCGTAGTCCCAAAAAAGGTTACTCAGTTGAGAAGTGTACTCCGCCGGTTTCATGACCTCAAAGTAGAAATCGTAGCAAGGAAGGTTTCTTTAGGGTGCCGACTAGAGGAAATCTTACCTGACCAACCTAGAAGAACGTCGGGTTCCCTGAGAGTTCTCAGAAGAGGTTATGGTGTCAAGTTTTCGTAGTTAAGAAGTCGTGAGTCGAAAGAAATGTCAGGTTGGGAGTGTAGGTATGTACTGGTGTCCTTTTTTGGTATCGGAACTGATCTACCTGTAAACAACTGTTTCATTACAGAGACGAAAACTTATACGACAGATCGAACCAGTATTGAAAGGAGGGTTCCTCATTCACAGAAAATTAAAACACCGATGTCAGTGGTAGCCGTCACTAAAACCTCGGGGGGTTTTTACGGGTTTTTGAATATACGTCTCATGTAGAACTCTTTGCGACCCGACCTTCTTTTGTTCGACCTTAGTTCTAACGACCCTCTTTATAGTTAGCGGAGTCTATACGTCTACTGTGGTGGGAATACCGTCTTTCACTTCTCCTTGATTTTTCAGAGAACTACTTTAACTTTCTCCTCTCACTTTTTCAACCGAATTTCGAGTTGTAAGTCTTTTGCTTCTAGTACCGTAGACCAGCGTAGTGAAGTCCCCTTTATCTACCTCTTTGTCACCTTTGTCACAGTCTGATTATAATCTTCCTCTAAAAACCACAAAAACAAATCTGCAAAAATTATGGTTATTTGTAAATATGAATTTCTCTAATAATCGTTGATAAATTATAGGTGGATACAAAAATCGGTTTTTCACACGATAAGTCAGAACGACTTTCAGTCAGGAGGACTAGTGAACTGTAACTTTTGAGAAGATGATGTTTCACTGTCTCATATTCTCATTTTAATAACAGTAGTGTTTCCTCTCAACAGTGTGGATCACTTTATTGAAAAGGAACCTCTTTATTGGTTGACTACCGAAAAGTTTCCACCAGGACCGGATAAAACTTCTTTTGTATAAAAGTCTCTTCCTTCGTGTTTTGTGAATACGGGTACAATTAAAACTTAATGTGATAATCTTTGTTCTACAGACCTACACGGTTTTCCTTTATTATAAAACACAAGATGTAGTTGTAAAATTTTCAATGAAAAAGATGTATTCCAGAGTTTTTAATTTTAAGAATTCATAAATAAGTTTGGTGAAATTGTAAAAATTCACTTAAGTTAGGATCCTTTTGAAAGTTTAATTTCATCCTTCATGAACCAAAACTGTCCAAAAAAAAAAAAAAAGTCATGATGTTTTTCTTTAAGGTCAACTATCGTAAGAATCGATCACAGATCTCTTCCGACTCTAAAAGTCTACTACTTATTACGATAACATAACGGAAGTCGGGTTTAAAGGTTCTAAAGTCAAGTGCATCTAAAACCCACCGGAGTTCAAAGAAAGGTCCATCTTTCATTATTTACGTTAACTGTTACGACAGTAGAGAATCTCTTTTTGACTATTATCATTGGTTTAATTTTGAATTTTAATCTTATCATGAGTCTATGGAAAATAGTGTGTTAAACCTCTCTTGTCTTGATTAAAGGGATCAGATCCCACATCAGAAAATATAGACAACGACACATTTGTACACAATCAACGAGTCAATACAGACTAACAAACACTAGGTTACCTGACATCGGGTGGTCTGAAGAAATAGATACTTTAAGAGGTCAGTTCTTATGACCTCACCCATCGGTAAGAAAAGAGGTTCCTATCTTGGACCCAGAGGACGTGATGTCCGTCTAAGAAATGGGAGACTCGGTGGTTCCTTCGGGACAACAACACACTCCCAGGAATTATTTATAAACAAATTAGTTTTTGTTCTTATGTAGACGGTTCCATTCGAACATTAAGGGACATTTCATTTTATTAACGGGTCATACAAATGAAAATATTAATGTCCCTTTGTTATGAAACCGGTGCACTACACTTCTCGGATGTTTAATCTTTTCTGGGACTACGACCCTTTCTAACTCCCGTCCTTCTCTTCCCCTACCGTCTCATACTCTACCAACCTACCCCAGTAGATGAATTACCTGTACTCAAACTCTTTGGAGGTCCTCTGTCACTTCCTGTCCTCCCGGACCTCACGACGTCAGGTACCCCAGCGTTTCTCAACCTGTGCTGACTCTGTGACTTGTTGTTATTGATCCCTTTGTTTTAAAGCATTATAAGTTTATACGTAAAAATGAATTTCTTCCTTTTAAGAGTCAGTGAGTCAAGTCAGCGAGTCAACACAGGTTAAGAAACGTTGGGGTACCTGACGTCGTACGGTCTGAAAGAACAGGTAGTGCTTGAGGATCTCGAACGAGTCTGAGTACAGGTAGTTCGACCACTACGGTAGGTTTATAGAGTAAAAGACAGTAGGGGAAGAGGAAGACAGACGTTAGAATGGGTCGTAGTCTCAGAAAAGTCATTAAGTGTAGTCCACCGGTTTCATAACCTCAAAGTCGAAGTCGTAGTCAGGAAGGTTACTTATAAGTTCCAACTAAAGGGAATCCTAACTGACCAAAGTAGAGGAACTTCAGGTTCCCTGAGAGTTCTCAGAAGAGGTTGTGGTGTCAAGTTTTGGTAGTTGAGAAGCCACGAGTCGAAAGAAATATCAGGTTGAGAGTGTAGGTATGTACTGATGACCTTTTTGGTGGTGAAACTGATGTGTCTGGAAACAGTCGTTTCATTACAGATACTAAAAATGATACGACGTATCCAACCAGTATCGAAAAGAAGATTCTTCGTTCACAGTAAATTAAAGTACCGTCGTCAGTAGTAGACGTCACTAAACCCCCCGGGTTTTTTATTTCAGAGAGTGCCAAAGGTAACAAAAGGGTAGATATACGGTACTTTACTATCCTGACCTACCGTGTTTCAATCAAAAGACTTACAACTCAAAATTCGGTTGAAAAAGTGAGAGGAGAAAGTGAAAGTAGTTCTTCGAGAAATCGAGAAGAAACGAAAGACGGTATTCCCACCACAGTAGACGTATCGACTCCAATAACAATAACGAGGGCGTTAAAACTAATTTCGAACACGAAGTAGGTCAGACCGTAAAACGTACTACATGAGAGGTTTATTCAATTTATTCGTCTCACTGTTATATGTGGGAACTGTATGAGGAAAGGGACTAATCTTGGTCAGACAACAAGGTACAGGTGAGGATTGACAACGAAGGACTGGATGTATGTATAAAGAGTCCTCCGTCCAGTCCACCAGATTATAAGGGTTGAGAAAGTCTTAAAAGGTGTCAAACAACACTAGGTGTGTCAGTTTCCGAAATCACATCAGCTACTTTCTCTACAAAAAGTCCTTAAGAGAACGAAAAAATTATTAGGTCACCTACAACCGTTAAACTAGAGACTAAGGAGACGAAAAGATTTAGGTCGAACTTGTAGACCTTCAAGTACCAAGTACATGACGACTTCGGACCGAACCTCCTAAAACTCGTAATGAAACGATCTCATACTCTACTCGTGTTAACACGACATCAAACTTGTAAGAAACCGTAAAGAAAAGAAAACCTAACCTTACTTTTGACTGGAAAAGGTCAGAACACCGATGACGGCTCACAAGGTTTAACGACCGTATAACTCACGTCGTGAAAGTGTCGTAGTAGAAAGTCTTGAACTTTATCGAGTTGTCCTTAAGGTAGTGGAGGATAAACAAACATCACACGAAGGATACCGGGTGGACTGAAGTGTAAGGTCCTACAGACCGAGATCCATTCACTGGTGTGTGTTAGCACTAATAGACCCAGTACTTCTAGAAAAAACATATCAGAAAGACACACAAGAACGGTGGAGAAGAACTATAGAAGTCGAAGATAATTCAGGTATGGTGAAGACAGGAAATAACACAGGAAGAAACGTACTTTAAAAGGGAACAATATAGATTAAAAGAACTTCTCTAGAGATCAGAAAGGGTCAGATAACGAAAGGAGATAAAGAAACGTGGCTAGTGGCTCCTTCCAAAAGAATAGAGAGGAACGATAAGAAACCTTGAGACGTAAGTTAACCCATATAGAAAGGAATAGAGGAAACGAAAAACGACGAGAAGAAAAGAATCGATAAACATTCAGGAGGAGTCTGTTGGTAAAACGGAAAAACGTAAAGAAAAAGAACCCCTACCAGAGCTAGTGACGGAGGACATGTTACAGTGCTTGGAGGCAGGTATCAAAAAGTCCGTGAAACAGATAATCTAGATTAGGGAACCTAGTTAAACGGTCAAGGTGACTCATTAGTATTCCCTAAACTAAATCCAGTATACACTTACCAGATCACCAAAATGGATGAAAGAAGTTAAATTCAGACTTAAACAGTTATTCCTCAAGTACTAGACTCGGTGTCAATCGAGGGTCAGAACAAAAACGACTGACATATCCCGAAGAGGTATAAACCGACGTTTATTATATCAGTTAGATTAAAATTATAACTGATAGACCACTACAGGTACACATCTCAGAAGAGAATAAAACAACCTTCTCCCACAAACGATACTGGTCACATAAGAGAACCGTTTTCAGATAATCAGAACCGTTTTGAGGAAACGGGACGAAGTAAGACAGGAGGTTCCGGTTTGAACGGACAATGAAGTCCATAGAGAATTAAAGGATGAAATGTAAGGTCAAGGGATACTACTTTTCCTGTAGAAAAAACCACAATCAAGATTTTACAGAATATCCAGGAGTGTCTTAACAAGTTGAAATCGAAGAAGTCGTAATGATCAACCCCGTATCTGAACCGAATGACACTATAACTTACCAAACGGAACCTTTGTTTGTCTCTAGTAAGATAGTAAAAACTCTAATGTAGGTTTATGACGTAAAACCTGAGAAAACGACTGATAATCCCGATGAGGTAAAGAAGATTTCCTAAGAACGGGTGTCTTTATTTTATTTCCAGTAGACTTAATTTAAACGAGTAAGGTCAGGTAAATAAAGTGACTAAGGATTTTACAGTTACAAGTAAAAACGGTAGAGGACAAACTGGTGAAGGTTAAATGGAACTTCCTTTAACCTTCCTTCCTTTAACCTTTCTTCCTTTTAAGATCTATTATAATTTTAATACATAAATCGATACACTAATTTAATTTGTATATTCAAGTTTTAATCAGTAGGAAAATTTAATAACTAAATGATCATTATAACTTGTAATCATTAAATCGTTAAATTGAATTGTATATGTAAAGTTTTATAGACTTAAGATACAGGAATCACTGACCGACGAGTCTTTTATAAGTCTCTGACTTTCTTTTACACATTCATCAATGGAGAATCTTTTTCGAATACTTTTAGGAATCGTAAGACTAATTGTACGAACGGTATGCCATGGGTTTCGTAAAAATACTGGCCTGTTATTAGTATAACATGAATGATTCTCAGGTGTAATGTATAATCCATTCAACCCTTGACAGAAACCGACGATCAAGTCTCAGGCCTTTATCGTCACTGGATGATTTCAGCTTCTTCAGACCTCCATCCGTCAAGTCGCGACTTTCCCGTCAAAGTACCTCATTTGACGGTGGATACGAGAAAGTCAGACAGACGAAGTCGAAGTCGTATCGTACTCTACAGGTACGAGTTCGAGGGGGGACAAGTTCTACTACAACTATTGGGTACAGAGTCAATGGTTTGTCTTAAAGGGTCCTCAGGGTGGGTTCTTGAAGACGAACAAAGAGATGTTTACTCCACTTTTTCACATGGATAGATGTACCGTCGTTACCTCTACGTCTGTATCTCTTGTCTATAAACCTGTGTCATCCCCTCGCTTTTCCACCCTACTAAACTCTCTCACCGTGACTTTGCACACACGCACTCACGTACGATTCAGGGAAACCAGTACAGGTGGAGAAACAGTGGGTTACCTGACGTACGGTCTGAGGAGACAGGGATCCTAACAGGTCCGTTCTTATGACCTCATCCAACGGTACGGGAGGAGGTTCCCTAGAAAAATTGGGTCTCTAGCTTAGGTGTAGAGAATACAGAGGACGTAACCGTCCACCCAAGAAGGGGTGATCGTGGTGGACCCTTCAGATCGTGTCTTTGTATGCGTAATGGTATACATTTGATCTATCGGGCACCCTTAAACGATATACTGTGTCCCTTGGGCTTCGGTCACGAGACACGGTTTGATATCCCCACCCTACCCCTCCCTCCACCCTTCCTCCAAATTCGCCCTCGTCTGTATACGAATGAGGAACCTTCCTTTCAATACTAGTTGGATCTTTCGTACAATTTTTCGTCTCTGTAATGAAACAGTTGTTTCCAGGCAGATCAGTCCCGATACCAAAAAGGTTATCAATACATACCTACACTTTCAACTTGATATTTCTTTCGACTCGTGTCTTCTTAACTACGAAAACTTGACACCACAACCTCTTCTGAGAACTCTCAGGGAACCTGACGTTCCTCTAGGTTGATTAGGTAGGATTTCTTTTAGTCAGGACCCACAAGTAACCTTCCTGACTACAACTTCGACTTTGAGGTTATGAAACTGGTGGACTACGTTTCTCGACGGAGTAAACTTTTCTGGGACTACAACCCTTTCTTACTTCCGTCCTCCTCTTACCCTGTTTTCTCCGACTCTACCAATCTACCGTAGTGGATGAGTTACCTGTACCCAAAACCATTAGAGGCCCTCAACCACTACCTGTCCCTCCGGACCATACGACGTCAAGTACCCCAACGTTTCTCAACCTGTACTGCCTCTTTGATTTGACTTGACTTAACTCTGTATACATATAGATACCGACTAAGTATAGCTATATACCTTCTATAACATTTCATTAATAGGAGGTTAATTTTATTTTAAGTTTTTTTACTTTTACATGAAAAAAGAAAAATTCGACCCGTGTAGTTGGTTCAAAAGAGAATGGTTTCTTTTTCCCTCTTACCTATATACATCTTTTAGTAGTCTATGATAGATCCTTGAATTTATAGGGATTCCGGTTTATATTCATTTATGAAATTAAAAGACACCAAAAAAAAAAAAAAGTCGTAGTACGATGGAAGAGACAAGTCTCTTGTTTATCTATGATAATGTCTCGTTGGTTCCACGTATTAGGTAAGATTTGACCTCTTGACCGTATTACACAGACTGAGAAACACAGGGGTACCTGACATCGGGTGGTCCGAGGAGACAAGTACCCTAAAAGGTTCGTTCTTATGACCTCACCCAACGGTAAGGGAAGAGGTCTCTAGAAGGGTTGAGTCCCTAACTTGAGCCCGGAGGGCGTAATGTCCACCTAAGAAATGGTAGACTCGGTGGTCCCTTAGGGGTTACTGTATAAATTTATTCGGGTTTATATAAAGTTACTTGAGACCTTTATTAAATCGGAATACACCTTAGTAATTTTTGTTATGAGTCTTTTACATTTTTATTTAGACATAACTATCTACTTTTATAATTTAAATTTTGTAGAAGTATTTCTAGAAGTGTGATCGTTAATACTTAAAATACGGGAACCAACCCGAGGGGAGTATCGAGTCCACCATTTCTTAGGTGGGCGTTACGTCCTCTAGGACCAAGCTAAGGACCCAGTCCTCCTAGGGAACTTCTTCCTTGTCCGATGTGTGAGGTCATGAGAACCTGAAGGGAACACCGAGTCGACCATTTCTTAGGTGGACGTTACGTCCTCTGGACCCAAGCTAGGGACCCAACCATTTTAGGGGACCTCTTCCCCTTCCGACGGGTTAGGTCATAAGACCGGACCTCTTAAGGTACCTGACATATCAGGTACTCCAACGTTTCTCCGTACTGACTTACTAAAAGTGAAAGTGAAAGTTTACAGGAACCGACCTTATCGACGACAACTGAGTACTATGTTTATAAATGACTTAAAAGATGAACTGAGACTTAGGTACTGAAGATAGAAGTGTGTTGGTATCCCGTAATATTAAAGACGAGATAAAACATTCATTTACAACTGAAACTGATAATTATTTCAAGACAAATATAAATTCGGTGAAATATTTTTTCTCTTTTTAACAGTTCTTAGATAATTCACGAACAACCTCCTTTTTCGAAATATGTTTTTACTAATAATAGTCTAGATCGACTTGTCTATATTTATAAAATAACTCTATACCGTAAGACCATATCTACGTTACAACAATACTAAAATTCATGTCACAAATCTTTAAGTCTTATTCGACTATAAAACAAGGACTCTTCGTAAGTATAAAAAACTAATTAACCCTACATTAACGAAATGTTACAACGCAATCGAAGACGACATGTTGTTTCACTTAGTCAATAAACATATGTATATAGGAATAGGAGAACTCGGAGAGAGGGTGTCGGAGATCCAGTAGTACCTTGTGACTCGACTCGAAGGACAAGATATGTGGTCGAGGGACAATCGATAGGTAAAATGTGTGTCATCACATATATATACAGTTACGATGAGAGAGTTAAGTAGGGTAGACGAGGAAACAAAAGTTATACTCGTACTTTGATGTCACTTTAAAATATCACAAATTTAGTCAGGTAAGAAAGGTCTTTATAAAGATTCGACGTTTAAAATATCCAATATTATGTATCTACTATTAGACGTTAATGATTTATATTAAAATCTACGTGTCGTTTTCAGAAGTAACTTTACACTTCTCGGGTGGTCCGAGGAGGCAGGTACCCTAAGAGGTCCGGTCTTATGACCTCACCAATCGGTAAGAGAAGAGGTCCCCTAGGAAGGTTTAGTCCCTAACTTGAGTCCATAGGACGTAACGTTCGTCTAAGAAATGGTACACTCGGTGGTCCCCTCGGAATACAAAAGATTCAAACCCATATTCAAGTTTGAAGTAAAACGAGTTCAATGTATGTATACGAAAGACATTAAAGGTCTATTCTTCCTTTGAAGGAAATGTGGACACTTCTCGAGTGTTTAGTTTATGTAATACATGTATTAGACATGTATTTGACAGAAATAAATTTGTCCCAAAGTCAATATGAGACCGTACGTCTAACATGGAATCCGTTAAAATAAAGATACTGTATCTGACGTTAAAGTTTTTGATAATTTTGACTTGATTAAACAAAGTGAACATGTATTATACGTATAAGTCAAGTCAAGTCAACGAGTCAACACAGGTTGAGAAACACTGGGGTACCTGACGTCGTACGGTCTGGAGGGACAGGTAGTGGTTGGGGACCTCGAACGAATTTGAGTACAAGTAACTCAATCACTACGTTAGGTTGGTAGAGTAGGAGACAGTAGGGGAAGAGGAGGGGGTGAATTAGAAAGGGTCGTAGTCCCAGAAAAGGTTACTCAGTCAAGAAACGTAGTCCCACCGGTTTCATAACCTCAAAGTCGAAGTTGTAGTCAGAAAGGTTACTTATAAGTCATGACTAAAGGAAATCCTACCGGACTAACCTAGAGGAACGTCAGGTTCCTGGAGAGTTCTCAGAAGAGGTTGTGGTGTCAAGTTTTCGTAGTTAAGAAACTGTGAGTCGAAAGAAAAGTCAGGTTGAGAGTGTAGGTATCTACTGGTGACCTTTTTTGTCGAAACTGATCTACGTGGAAACAACCGTTGCATTACAGAGACGAAAAATTATACGACAGATCCAACCAGTATCGAAAAGAAGGTTCCTCGTTCGCAGAAAACTAAAGTACCGACGTCAGTGGTAGACGACATAAAACCTCGGGGGGTTTTATTTCAGATAGGGGCAAAGGTAACAAAAGGGTAGATAAACGGTACTTCACTACCCTGGTCTACGGTACTAGAATCAAAAGACTTACTACTCAAAATTCGGTTGAAAAGTGAGAGAAGACAGTGAAAGTATTATACGTATAATGTATTATAATTTATTTAACGTTCCTAATCTTAACATATCGTTATGATAATGACGTAACGATATTCCACGAATTACTATATAAGGTTTTTATATTTTTAAAATTAATAGTTTTTCTTATCTTTAAGTATGAATTAAAGTTTACTTTGGTTGTTAAGTTTGCTCTTTTCTTTCACTGTTAGTAACCTTGGAGAGATTGGGTTTCTTATTGTTCCCTAGTGTAAAACCATGTATAGGAAGGTTTGAGAAGGCCATTTATATCGAAACTAAAAGAATTTCACATATTAAAGAACGTATAGATTCTGACAGAGACACAAGGGAAATATATCGTTATAACTTTTCGTAAAGCGGACCTATATCTTTAGGCAAACACATTTGAAGTAAGCCAGTTTTGAGACGTCTGTCATGAAGTAGTGGTCTGCCTCTATTTTGTTTGTAAATAGACACAAGGAGAACAACTTCCATTAGTAAAAAATTTTAATAAAAGACGTGGTTAATAAAGTAATAAATCTATATATATATATATTATATATATAGAACTTTGTTTTGTTCGATCATTTACTTGTGTTACCTGGTGTTACCTGACATAAATGTTCATATAGAAAAGAATAATAAACCGAGTCTTAACTTGAATTATTTATTCGATAAGTTATTCATTAGTAAAAGAAGTCACGTCATTTCAAAAGAAGTAGATATAGTAACTGATAACGTACAGAAGACCAAAGAAGGAGGTCTTAGGAGTATCTACAGATAATAGAAATAGAGAACGAAAAGGGAGGGAACACTAAATTCGACCTGAATCTTTTCCGTCTCCTTGTTCTCTAGTTTAACTGGTGTAGGTAAACTAGTATCTTTTTCGTTCTTTTAAGGTCTTTTTGTAGATGAAGATGAAGTAACTGATACGATTTCGAAAACTGAGACACCTAGTGTTGTTTGACACCTTTTAAGAAGTTCTCTACCCTTATGGTCTGGTGGAATGGACGGAGGACTCTTTAGACATACGTCCAGTTCTTCGTTGTCTATCTTGGTCTGTACCTTGTTACCTGACCTAGGTTTAACCATTTCCTCATGTAGTTCGACATATAACAGTGGAACGAATAAATTGAATGTACGTCTCATGTAGTACGCTTCACGGTCTGACCTATTTCGTGTTCGACCTTAGTTCTAACCCCCTCTTTATAGTTATTGGAGTCTATACGTCTACTGTGGTGGAATGCCGTCTTTCACTTCTCCTCGATTTCTCGGAGAATTACTTTCACTTTCTCTCACTTTTTCAACCGAATTTTGGATTGCAAGTTTTTTACTTATAGTACTGTAGGTAAGGGTAGTGAAGTTCCGTTTATCTACCCTTTTGTTACCTTTATCACTACCTCAAATAAAGGAACCCGAGATTTTAGTGACGTCTACCACTGACGTCGGCACTTTAATTTTCTGTGAACGAGGAACCTTCTTTTCGGTACTGGTTGGATCCGTCGTATAATTTTTGGTCTCCATAATGAAACGACTGTTTTAGGTAGATCAGTCAATGTTAAAAAGATCATCAGTACATACCTACACTCTCAACCTGGTATTTCTTTCGACTCATGGTTTCTTAACTACGAAAACTTGACACGACAACCCCTTCTGAAAACTCTCAGAGAACCTGACACTCCTCTAGGTTGGTCAATTAGGATTTCCTTTAGTTGGGATTTATAAGTAACCTTCCTGACTACAACTCCGACTTCGAAGTTATGAAACCGGTGGACTTCACTTCTTGACTGAGTAACCTTTACCAGGACTACGTCCCCTTCTAACTTCCGTCCTCTTCTTCCCCCACTGTCTCCTACTCTACCAACCTATGGTAGTGACTGAGATACCTGTATTCAAACTCGTTCGGGGTCCTCAACCACTACCTGTCTCTCCGGACAACACGACATCAAGTACCCCAGTGTTTCTCAGCCTGTGCTGACTCTCTGACTTGACTTGACTTGACTACTGACTAAGTTATATAACATCGTAACGAAGAAAAAGAATTAATTAAGATCTTACCTGAACTTAGGACTATACAATTCTGAAGAAACGTAAGAACAGAGTAAGTTTTCGAACAACTTTGAGACTGAAGTATAATTTAACAAAGAGGATAACAGAGGAATCAAAGTACGGAATGATATAGTAAAACCTACATAGATCGTTGAGAGTTTAAAAGAAGAAAAAGACCAATTTTTTGAAAGATACACGATAAAAGAATCAAAAATTTGAAAAATAAAATATAACATGATATCGGTCAATTTTTACAACACTACCAAAGTCCATGTGTCGTTTCCCTGAGTCGAGATGTATATGTACATAGGTAAGAGGGGGTTTGGAGGAGGGTAAGTCCGATGGTGTATTGTAACTCGTCTCAAGGGACATTACACGTCATCCTCAAACTCACAAATCTCGTTGTCAATAAAAAAGAGTATAATATCAATGACTTTAACAGAAGTTAAACAATAAAGGGCTAAGAGTATCCAGTCTAATCGTCTTAATCTGTGTTTTGTAATTAAGTGTTTACTCTAGATTTAGGAGAATTAGACGTTATAAATAAGACCGAGAACACCGTTCAATTGTTACTGTAAAGATTAGACAGTTTGAAGACTCTACCTGTAGACTCTACTATAGTTTGAAGACTCTACTATAGTGAATATCCAAAATTCTTATATACCAATCTTATACGTGATAATGATAAACACTTCATAAAACTAAAAGAGTGTGTTTTACCTGATATATTTGTGGTTAATATTACTTATACGGTCTTTTCGACTATTAGACTTCTGGACATGTCAGTACGTTCGACAATTTGTAAAACTTACAAAATAGTTCAGATTCTACTTGTAAAAGAAAGTATAAACTTGTAGAGACTTTACCCGACATAACATATTAATGACTACCTCCAACACTATCCAACAGTGAGTAATGTAAAAGAATGTGTAGGACTCTTTTTCGATGTCTTATAAGGTAACATCTTTTTATAGTCTTTAGTGTCACCCTATATGAGTGTTTTTACAACATCATGAGTAAGAGACCCACTGTGTCTACTACTACACACTCTTTTGTACTTTTAACTACTGATACAACTTTTACTGAGTCTTCTGACTCTAAGAGTTAGATTTATTTAATACTTATACGGAATTGGTTAATTAACAAAAAATACACACGTTTCTTCACTATTTATTAAATTTTAGATTTAAAAGTACAGACTTTTCGAGAAAGTTACCCTGTAAGATTAATTACTCTTTCCTAACACTTAAATTAGTCACCGTTGAATAAAAAATCAACACGTATTTTATTACCTTATGAGATAATTCGTAATTTGATCTAATTTCTTATTATTTTATTATCGTAGAACAAGAGGGGGTCTATAAATTTTGTTTTACTTTTAGTAGGTCCGTAAGACAACATTTGAGTTATAGAACTTTAATTAAAATTCAATTACTTTATAAGGAAGCTTTTCTTCAAACGTTTTCCCTGAATTCCGTGAAATCCTCAAACATTAGAAATTCACGAATAAGTCACTTTGTTTTTAAAATTACGTGTGTAAACGTGTGTCTCCGTTTATACTGTTTTTATTATTACTTTTGTGGAACGTTTTGGTAGGTCCTTTTTTTCATACAGGAAGGTATCCCTTTGTTTCTCTGGTTCTGTACTACTTAAATATTAGACCATTCTCGTCTTTTAACTCATATCTTGTGTTTAAACTATCGTTTCATTTTAGAAGGTTTTTCTCTTTAGTAGTGAAATTAGATCTTAAAGGGTAAGTTCCAACTCTTTTTCTTGTAAAGCCTCCCCGACTAGGTTAGTTTATTAGAAATGACACATCCTTCATGATTAGTTTTTTTCACAAATCGACAAAGGTAATGGGAACACAATCTTTAATCGGAAATACTTAGGTACCTCCTCAGACCTCTTGAACATACTTCTCGACTATCTTGTGTCGAAACAGGAGTTTGAACTACTCCTCTCGTCTCACTCTAAACCGATGACCGTTTAGGAATTTCGTTTAGTACCTATATTCCATGGACCGTAATTTCTTTTATACTCAATCGGTAAGAACACTTACAAAAAGAGGCAATTCGTTTAAGTCATTAACGTAATTTTTACTTTTACACAGGATCAAGTAAAAAACATCGGTTTAACTAAAATTTAAATACATTTAACTCTATACGTCTTATTATTACTTTTTATATTACATCTTTGTAGTAACGGATAACCTACCGCACCGGTATCTCATCGACGGGTAATAGTGTCTTCTCTATGGTCCGTGTGTCAGTGTAATGGTAGACAGTTGTCGTTTTGGAGTGATAGTTTATACCAGTGTAAATTTTTAGACTGGAAATCAAAGTGTCATCTCACTTTAATCGTGCGTTACCGTGTACGTTTACTTTCTTTTATAAATTAGTAAAACATGTAAATTTATGAAAGTTTAGACGTCTAGGTTTGAGACACCCAAGAGTCTATCTGTACCTTTTAATATTAAAATCGTTTTTTTTATACCTTGAAAAAAATAGTAATGGGAGGAGATAGTTAAAAAAAACAAACAAAGACAAGTAATGAAGCACATGAGTTTCATATAAACTCGTCTCCGACGGTATTTTGGACGAGGTAGAGATAAAAGAAAGACGGCCGTTTCCGGTAGACTCCAGGCGTCTCCTCTTCGTCCCTTTCCGTTGTGTCTAAGTAAGTAACGTGTAACTGATCCTCAGTAATTTCGTTTCGTAAGTGTAATAGAGATTTAATAGTGACCGTTCGACCACTACATGAAAACACGATATATTCGTCATCGTTACCTTTGAAGTAAAACAACAATTTAATCTTATACTATAGGATTCTTGACCTACAAAAGACGTAATTTAGGATGTATTGAGGAAAATTAAATAAAATAAAATAAGTAATAGATGGGTAGATAGTAGAGAAGGAAGATTATCACGTAATGTACGTGTCGGAATATGTATGTAAAAGTCTGTTTTAGATTTCTCATCGATTTATTTTAAGTAATTTTTTAGGAGGGAGAAAAAACGTGAATAAAATTTTATAATTTAAATAAAGAATTACTGAGTATGAAGGTGTACCGAGTTTCTAGTGTTGATGTGTTTTGTATAAGTAATTCTACAGAGTATCGATGGGACTAGGTAGTAGGATTTAGGAAATCAGGACAGTATCCATTTTTTAATTTGTAAAAAACCTTTGTTAAAGTCTTAATATCTTCTCAATGTTTTTTATAATGTAAATTAAGGATGTAAGGGAGAAGGTCAAAGGGGAATACGATTGTGGATTGGTAGTCCCCTGTAAATGGTTTTGACTCTTTAATACACTGTACAGAAGAAACAGAGTATTGAGACATCGTGTAAAATTTAAATAAAATAGTGTTATATGAATTGACTGTAACAATGTAATTAAAGACGAGATGTCGTTTAACTAAGTCAATATATAAGAAAAAGTATGAGAAAAGGTGATACCAAATAGTGTCTTATAATTTACATCAAAGGGTTCGATGTCTCGTCCTGGAACGATAAATAGGTAAGATCCATTTATATTATCAAACGTAAACGATTAGGGTTTGAAGGTTAGGTAAGGAAGGGGGTAGAAGGAAAGGGGAACCATTGGTGTTTAGACAAGAGATACAAAACATCTATATATACAAAACATAGTACAAAATCTAAGGTGTACATTGACTATAGTATTCTATAAACAGAAAAAGACTGAGAGAAGTGAATCATACTATTAGAGATCCAGGTAACTATAACGACGTTTTACCGCAAACAAAGTAAGTAAAAAATATTGACACATCATAAGGTAATGCATAAACATGGTGTAGAAATAGGTAAGTAGATAACTGCCTGAAAATCCAACACCAGTAACATTTATCAACGACGTTACTTATAACCTCACGTACAAATAAAAACTTAATACATATTAAAAGAGACCTATATACGGGTCCTCACCTTAACAACCCAGTATACAATTAAGATAAAAAACAAAAGACTTCTGGGAGATATGACAAAAAGTATCACCGACGTGTATAAATGTCAGGGTGGTTGTTACATCTCCACCCCTCAAAGAAAAAACGTGTGGGAGAATACCGTCAATAAAATTTCAGGAAAGGACGATTGAGATTATATACCTAACACCTACCTAAATGAAGATGACGAAACTAAAAGATCAATGATAATGACCAGTGTAAAAATAATAGTGACACGTATATAGTAAAATTATAATATTAGATCTCCGAAGTCTATTATACTGAAAAGGGTCTCTTGCAAGTAAGAAAGGATTCAATCTGTCTTACGTACCTCTTGGCTGAGGTGACTGGTCAGTCTGTAACTTGACTCAGGTACAGTTAAACATTCGTCTGAATCAGGTAGATACTACGTAGGACAAGGGACTCGGAACGGTAGGACCGGAAGACGAACTCTCGGACCTTCCACAGACAGAGAAGACTTAGGAGTTAGATACATATAACATCCGGAAGGAGAGGGAGTTCTCTCGAAAAGAAGATTCGTGTGGTTTACCCACCTAAAGTTTAACGGACAAACTTAAAAGGATGAGTGGAGAACCAGAGGACAAAATAACGTTGTGTGTCGTTTCCAGGTGTTTCTTCCGACCGGTATGTAAACCCCGTGAAGATCTGAGTTTCGACAGTATGACCGGGGTCACTGATAGATTTCGAAGCGAAGAGAAAGAGTCATCTTAGGAAGAAGGACATGGTTCAGATTTGATATCGGACACAGGTCTTGGTGTCTACGGAGTTCCTTTATATTGCCGTTAGTAGCTGTCGAGGTCCGTCGTGTGAAAGAAGGGACCCTAAGATCGAACAGATCAAGAAGAACGGAGGTGGTGTAGAGTCAGAAAGGTCAACAATGTAAGTCTTACAATTGGATGGTGCCGTATGTAAAATAAGTCATCGTCTTAGGTAAAGAGTCATAAAGACTTGAACCTTCCTTAAGTTTAATCAAAGATATTCTGCTAACTTCGACATTTTACATCAGGAGTCTTTCATAATTACTAACACAAAAGTTGTAACACCTCTTTCAGACAGATGTCACTTGGTCTACTTTTTTCAGTTGTGTCTGTTCTTGGTTGTCTTTTTCCTCTCAGGACCACCACAGACCCCACACCTAACAAGGATTCCTAGCCGACGCAAGGAAGGACCAGGTTCCACCGACCACCGATTTAAGGAGAAAGCTAAAAACTCCCGGGGCGAGAGGAACTTTATTCGAGAGAGAAAACTAAATCAACGATAATTTAACCAAAATGTAGTGAACATCCTTCACGGACTTAATTATGATGTAAAGTATGATAATTTACAATTGTGTTTAATACAAAAATAACAGTAATAAAATTCGAAGATAAAAAATTTCAAATGGGATACTAGAGGATAAAACGTTATTACTATTATCGACACTGTAGTATTACGAAAGTTATACGAATGGTCTGTATTAAAGAGTAGGAAAAGATTACACTGTGAAGATTATAAGTCCCAGGAACCTTGAGTATATCGGTTTGTACAAACTTCACATACATTTCGTTCTTCTTTATTCTAAACTATATCTATTGTGTGAATACCAATAGTCTCCCTTTCCCCACCTTCCTCGCTATATCGCCCTCTAACCCTAACTATATATGTGTGGTGATATATATTTTATCAATTGATTATTTCTGGATTTCATATCGTGTCCCTTGAGGAGAGTTTTGAAACATTACCGGGTCCACCCTTTTCTTAGATTTTTTCTCACCTATATACATATACACATTGATTAAGTGAAACGACATATCGTCTTTGATTGTGTTGTAACATTTAGTTGGTATGAGGTTATTTGTAAATTTTTATTTTTTATTTTATTTCTTCATTCTAGGAGGAGTACCCTCCTCCAAAAAGTACGTATTTCTCGTCTTAAAAATCAGGAAGCTTTAGATCTAAGTAAAAACAAATGTAAGGACTAAACACGTTCAAGAATAGTCTACTTGAACGGTTTGACGACTAAAGCTCAACTTTTCTAGAGAAAATTTCTTGAAAATAGACTTATTAAAAGAGAGTTCTTTTTTCGGAGACAAAAAAAGAATTCAGGAACTGGGTGACCACCTTTTGTTCTTTCTGTTAACATACGTTACCTGTCCTCTTTTTATTTTCGTTAAGTTAAAAATTCCAATAAAAAGACTATAAATGTAATTGTAATATTTACCTCTTGTCATAAATTGTAAAGAAGGTTTGTAAATTTAAATAACACAAAAAATAAATCACGTATACACACAGTCCGAAACCTTCTTCACTATTCCTACTCCTCTATTCCTTCTTCTTATTCTTCTGTCTTTTTGTCCGTGTACTCTACCCCCCCTTTCTTACTTAGGACTTCCATTGATTTACCCTGGTCTTTTCTACAATTTCACAAACCTCAACACCTGAAGTTTTACACATCATACACTAGTGGACAATCACGATGAATCCTTAACTGCTAGTCGACCGAGTTGTCTTGGTACCATCTGTCAGAAAATGGACTAAAAATAGTAGTGGTAGTGGTGGGGGTCTTTTTTTATACATCCAAGGATTGGTTATAAACCTCTAAATTCATCGGTACTTGTAGCTACAACGAAATCTCCACCCTACCCGATTTCGGTGTCCGTTCTACCAGTTTTCCCGGTAGTCTCGACTCATCGGACCGACGGAACCAGATCTCTTAGCTGTTTCTCCACCTGGAACTTTACTTCTCTCCGATCAAGATGGTGGTCGACAGACCGTAACCGTCTCAAGGAAGTTAAGAGGTTCAAGTCGAAGGAACCCGTCTTTTACTCCTACTTTTACAGTCGAGGATCACGGCAATATTCTTAATTTACTCTCTTACGTACACTTGGTTCACCATATTCCAAATCTATCATATATCAGGAGTTGTTTCATATCTCGACAATAAACAATTCATGTCCACTTCTTCATTATTTTATCGAACCAAACAAAAACAAAAAAAAGTTTAGACATCACTTAGTGTCTCACTACATTATAAAGGATCAGACTTATATACAGTTTTCCGTTAAAGATAACGGAGAAAGGAATTTGGTCACCTGTCGAAGTGACAATTTAGAGACTAAAGTGAAAAATCCTCTCTGAAGTAGGACTTGTCTTGTCAGATGACCGCCACCGTTCAACAAGGATTTAAATCACTTAAGTGACCGTAACAAGAAGATAGGTTTCTAAAGAATAATAACGATTTTGGATAAGAAACAGGTTTTTTTCTTTTCTTTTTTTTTTAGTCGAAAGGAGAGGGGGTTCGTTGGTACGAATATATTGAAATTCGAAATACAACCTGTAAAAGAATATTCTAGATCTAGAAGTCGGTACATTATGGACTATCTCTGGATTCAACCCTTGACCGAAAAGATGATCAAACTTGACCCGATTGAACCTTGATCGTCATTAGACGGCCAACACCCATAGACGACCTTGATCGTTTCATCAGCAATGATCTCTGTGTCCTTAATCTTGTACAGATAGTGACCCAGTCCTTCTAGGAGACCTCTTCCCTTACCGTTGGGGGAGGTTATAAGAACGGACCTCTTAAAGTACCTTATTACTCGGACCGTCCGGTGTCAGGTACCCCAGTGTTTCTCAGTCTGTGTTGGTTCGTTGATGGTGTGTTTGTTCAGTATATATGTATACGACTAAAAACAGATGTCAGAAGAAATTTATATACATATTGAATATGTTATAAATATAAGTATACGTTTGTGTATGGTTCAATGATTAAGAGTTCCTAATTAAATACGGTCGGACCGTGAAGATCTTATATTCCTGGTACTGTGTTTTTGGTTTAGTTTTAGGGTTACAACACAGTTATTATACCTCGGAGTTTTCCAGACCGACGTTTTTAACACACATATGTAGACATACACACGTACACAGGTAAACAGTCTTGTAAAGGTATCAAAGTTCATTCTGTACTCCTTCTGAACATGAAAGTAACGATGGCCATAAGAGGAATTCCTTATCAATCAATGACCTACTTTGTTTTCTCCTTGGATCTTTACCCTACATGTCTCGAGGACCAGAGGACGACGGGTAAAGGACCCACCTTCGTCTTTGTTTTGTTTTGTTTTTGTCGTTGAGAAAGGTGGGGGGGGGGGGGGCGCGGGGTATTTTTTTTTTTTTAGTTTTGGTCTGCTTGTTTGTTTTTTGGTCACCGGTGTCTGTCTCCTTCGTTCTAAACGTTCTTCATCAAACGGTCCGGGGGTGTAAAACACCAATCCCTGACGAACACCTAAAAAGTTTACCTCGTTTCGTTCTTCTTGAACTCTTAAAGCCGAAAAAAAAAAAAAAAGGAGGGACATTTCGTTCCATTTAAATGTTCAAGAAACGAGGACGCGGGACCTCGATTTCAGAAAAAGACCCTTTACGGACTTCCTCAGATCCCTACGACCTTTGCGTGTCTGGGAGACCGACCGAAGGTCGGTTTGGTCTCAACGACGCGGCGTAGTTCAAGATGGCGCCCACCCCTCCACCCCGTCCGAAGAGAAGGGCCGCAAGCCAGAGCAATCGCGACGCGCCGCTGGGACCTCCTTCCGCGGACCGCAAAGCGTCATCGTATCCGCTCCAGAGAGCCTTCCCGCAAAGAGACCAGAGAGGCGTCGAG
This sequence comes from Capra ibex, assembly GCA_006410555.1. Classification (NCBI taxonomy): domain Eukaryota; kingdom Metazoa; phylum Chordata; class Mammalia; order Artiodactyla; family Bovidae; genus Capra; species Capra ibex. Next base: position 4,234,607 of record SJYO01026388.1, on the reverse strand, counting down.
TGCAGACGGCATAGTCCGCCCGAAGCACAGACTAGTGCCCGCAGCGACACCAAAGTCGTAATAGGAGGTGGAGGGGTCGAAGACGACTTTTCAGTGGACGGACCTCAACTACTCCCCTCGTGCGACTAAGCGTCAAAATCACGGCCCACCGGTTTGTCTTCCAGGTAAGGTGGATTGATTGGAAACGACGCGACAAACATAAGGTTGCGCTAAGGGAGGAACCGCGAGGCCGACACAGCCGACGTAAAGGGAGTTTGAACTTCTCTGCAACGGGTCTCGCCGACCCCTGACGCTCCGGGCGGTCCCCTGGAAGAAGACGTCCCCGCTGGGTGAATTCGCTAAAAATTTCTAGGACCGGAGACCGTCCAAAGTGTTTGTACGCGGGTACACGTTTATAGATATATAATATACAAACATTCGCGTTTTTTTCCCACCCACTTTGCTCCCTCGGGACAATACTTTGTCAGGACGTGATTTGAGACGGTTTTATGGTAGATACACTACCGACCCACACAAGTGAGTTAAGAATTGGTTTGTCCCTCTTTTTGTTTGAGGCGGGTCACCACCGTCTAACGTAAGTCCCAGGCCCTGAGCGCTTTAACGCTTTCGCACCGACCTCTTTCGGTGTCCAGGGGGTGAAGCGGTTTCGGTTCGGCCTCCTTCTCGTTAATTCAACGTTTTCCTTTCCGACGAACTTGCGGAGATTGTAAGGAGACTGAAGAAAGAGGAGGAACTTAGGGAACTTCGTCAAGAGAGATTGGAATCGGGCTAGGGGATTATGTGTAGGTATGAGGGCGGGGGTTAAGGGGCGGAGTAGTGTGTGTGTGTGTGTGTGTGTCAAAACGAGGTAGGACTGGTTGCGGGGGTGGATCACCAAATCCGAACGGACGAAGAGAAAGGAAACGACGCCAAAGATTCTAGCGCAACGTCAAACGTTTTATTAATTGAGCGATCCCCGGCCTGTACCCGCCTACCCTACCTTCCTACCCGTTCTGGGGAACGTTACGCCACGTTTACTTCGAATTTAAATGGGCTCGTCACGACCCGCGATCTCTTGTCCTCTCTCCTTTCTCTTCCAACACGGAAATACGGGTCGAACCGACGACGTCGGATCTGACGTCGGTCTCCTACTGAAACCTCTCAAAGGTGGATTCCTTCATGGGAGCGAGAGTTATGTACATACACAAAGTAAAAGAAGTATCATTACGATGTACTTTCATACAATTAACGTATGACAAATGCAATAATGACGGACAGACGGAGAAGATCTTACATTTGACGAACTTTTGACCCAGACCCAGACGGGGTGACCGGAAATATGGGGTCTACAGATCTAGAAAAAAAAAAAAAAAAAACGGAAGACCAACAAAAGAATCTCTGCCCACTTAGTTGCCTTGAATCTAATCCTGACATAGTGGAACCCTTTTTTTTTTTTTCTTCAATAAAGTCTCCTAGAGTCACTGAGATGATTCGGCTTGTCTACCCGGTCTATTACAGGTCGAGGTTTAACTTCTTAAGAGAAATTTTATGCGATTGTAAATAGGGCTCTTCAAGTTATTATTCTAGCGAAAATAACTTACGTGAGATGGACGGTTTGTGCCTCGATCCGCGAACCTTGAGCGATATCGAGTACTCTTGAGTCGAGGGTGCCGGCTTTTACGCCACCGGAAAAGGACCACGAAAAGAAACCTACAAGAGCCTGAACATAAAGATGAGATGGACCCAAAGACACTGCCGACCTCCTCCCTGCCACATGGTTCGTTGACGAGGCCCAGTACCCTAGATCTATGATCATGAAGAACCGCGGTGTGCACCGACTATTCGGTTACATAAACAACTTTAGGTTCCTCTGCGTCCCTATCACGACCACCAGAACCACCAGAACGAGGGTCTCGGAAAAAAAAGAAAAAGAAAAAACTACTGGAGGAAAGCTCCGTGACGTTTGACAAAAGGTCTCCGTGGTGTCGGTGCGCCGACCTCACGCTTCCAACTCGCAAGCCAAATTAAAGTGTCATACGAAGACAAACACTATGAAAATGTAAAAACGTCCAAAAAAAAAAAAAAAGGAAGGAAGGGAGGAGAGACGAAAGGACAACCTGAGTGTCAATTTCCCCACCCCAATGGGACTTTCGTGTCTAAGGATGTTAGTCTATACTTTTTAATCAAACGTAACATGGCTCCCAAAGACTGAACTTAGGGCTTCATATTTTACGTCCTACCCGGTAAAGGAAGATTCCGCTATAATGACCGCGGAGGAAGATTAAACCCACACCGGGCGCTCCTACCTATTTTAAGGGCTCGCCTCTCCAGTCTCGGACCCCAACCGAGATGGATCGAGATCCGGACGGGACCCTCCCCAACTCCCCTCCCCCCAACGACGGCATCCACGCTCAGAGTAGTCCCTAGACTATTCTCGGATCATTCCGCCACGCTCACGGGCGCCGACTCCCACGCCCAGATTGGCCTCCCCGGCCGTCGTTCAACCCTTCTTCTCTCTCCGTTCGTGTCCTCTGGGAGTGGGGATAAGGTCGGTCTTGCCGCCACAGTCCCCCCACCAAGCCTAACCCTCTCCCCGGTCCCCCACCTTTCATCTCTTCTTCCGCCATCCTGGGCCGCCCTCGAAGGAACCGCCCCTCCCTTGGCCCGCCCTCCTATCCTCCCTCCCTCTCTCTTTTTCCCTTCCACTACCCCGCGCCCGCAGCCGTGAGCGGCTCGACGTGCTCAACGCGCCGAGACCGCCTGGCCTGGACCTGAGATATTTTCCTCGGGTAGACGAGGCGGTGAGTGTGCCAGGAGGACCTGACCGCAGGCGCGCAGGGAGCTCGAGGGCGGTCTGTGGACGGGGAAGGGGCACTCGGGACCCGCGGTCCAAGGGGTCTGGGCACGCGGGCCGACGGTCCGAGGCGCGCCACGGGCCCCCTGGCTCCACCATGCGATCGGCGCGCCACGCTCGTCGGCGTCGGGCTCGGGGGCTCAGGGAGGAGACCGCTGGGGGCAGAGGCGCCCCGTCGAGCGGCCTCGCCGGTCGCGCACTTTTTCTTCCCTCCCGTCTCGAGGCCGCGCTCCGCGCCGCGGCGCGCCACGGGTCTAAAGTGAGGTGGGTCGAACCCGCCGACGCCGGCGGCGTCCTTTGACGGGGTCGGACCCCTCCTCCCGCCCTTACGTTGTGGGCGTGAGGAGCGACCGGACGTTCGAGACCAGAGCTGTCGGTCGTTTGAGGACGCCCAGCTCAGACGTCTTGGACCTCGCGGGCCCAATCCTCTGCGAGTCGGGGCTCGTCAACCCCATTCTCTAGGGTGGAACGGTTACGAGGGAGGGGTTTGGTTTGGTTCGAGAGGTGAAAGATCTGCGGGCCCACCCTCGGCCTCCCCTCGCACCGAGAATCATGGTCAGGAACCGTCGGGCTCCGACTCTGCCCCGAATCGGCCCTCGCCGGTCTCTGCGCCGCCGTCGCGGCGCGCGTGACCTCCACGCCCTTTGCCCGGTCGGTCGGTCGGAGCGGGAACTGGAGAGCGAACTAGACCCTTGGACCCACCTCCGCATTAATTCCTTGGGAGGTCCCTTGCCTGTTAGAGGGCCCCACCTGCTCTGACGCCAGAGGAGGCGCCAGGAGGACAGGAGTAGAAGAACGCGAGGTACGGGGTCTCGGCGCGAGGCCCCGGTGGCCGCTCCTCTCTGTACCTCCGTCACCGGTGAGTCACAGGGGTCGGTGGCAGGCGCTCAAGGGTCTGACCCGAAAGAGTTCGGTTGGAAAGCCGACCAGGGAGGGTGTTGACGTCGCGGCGGCTCCTCATGTAAATGGTCCTGAAGTAGCGGGACGGGACCTTTCATCAGCACCAGGACGACGACCGCGAGAAGTGGAACCGGTGGTGCGAGAGGTTGCGGAAACACTAGCGGTGACACATGGCCTGCGCCTTCGACGTATGGGGCCGGTTGATGGACTAGCGGAGGAACCGCCAGTGGCTGGACGAGCACAGGTAGGACCACTACGGGTAGTCATGGTACATGTGCCAGTGGCCGGCGACCTGCGACCCGGTCCACCAGACGCTGAAGACCGACAGCAGCCTGTAGTGGACAACGTGTCGGAGGTAGGACGTGGAGACACAGTAGCGGGACCTGGCGATGACCCGGTAATGCCTGCGGCACCTCATGAGCCGCTTTTCCTGAGGGTTCTCCCGGCGCCAGTACTAGCGCGACCACACCCAGAAGAGGTAGACGTAGAGCGACGGCGGGAAGAAGACCGCCGTCCGGTTTCGACTCCGCTACAGCTTGACGCACCACTTGTGGCTGGTGCAGGACATGTGTCAGATGAGGTGCCACCCGCGAAAGATGAAGGGGTGGGACGAGGAGTAGCGGGAGATACCGGCGTAGATGCACCTTCGGGCGAGGGCCTAAAACTTTGTCTGAGGGTTGTCTTGGCCATTCGCAGACTGGGCTCGGGTCGACTAATGGCTGAGGGGACCCAGGTGCAGAAGCCAGTGGAGCTAATTGAGCGCCCGAGGCCTCCATGGGTCGCTTAGGCCCAGAGGACACATGCACTTGGTTCAGTTTCACGCGCAGAGGCTGCGGAACGACCTCTTCTTCTTTGAGTACCGGCGATCCCTCGCGTTTCGGTGGTTCTGGGACCCCTAGTAAAACCCGCGCAAGTAGCACACAACCGACGGGAAGAAGTAGTAGAGGGACCAGTAGGGCTAGACGTGTAGGACGACCAAGGTGGTCCGGTAAAAACTGAAGAAGTGCACCGACCCGATAGAGTTGAGGGAGTAGTTGGGGTAGTAGATGTGGTACAGGTTGCTCCTGAAGTTTGTTCGAAAGGTATTTGAGTATCCGAAGTTCACGTGCTTGACTGAACAATTAATGTCACCTCAGCGGATTCGGGGGAAGTCCCCTGGTACGACACAGACCAAGGTGTCCATCCAGCTGAGAAGCAAGTGACAATGACCCAGCCTTGCTCCGACAGAGAAAACTCGTTCCCGACACCTAGGACTCATTTGGTCCTGTCGGGATTCTCTCGAGATTTCCTCTTAACAAGTTTGATTCCTGTCTCGACGGACCGACTCCTCTTCCGAGTGAAGGAGGGACGTTTGGGCAAAGTCGTGACTGAGAAGTCGTCGCGTAACGTTCCCCCGACGTTGAAAATCTTTTGGTTGCTACCTTTTCCCTCGGGACGTGACGAAACCATAGTACCTACTCCGGGAGATCTTGATCTCCACGAACATCAAGAACAGACCTCGGACAGACTCTGTCTCGACGTATGTTGGACCGTCATGAACTTGATCTGTGATTGTGGAACAGAAAACCCCTCTTGAGACACAAGTCGAAGGAAATTCTTGTCAATGAAATCGTAGGAAGCTAGAAGTAAGTGAAAAACAAATAAATTTGAACCAACCTCTTTGAACGCCTAAGGCCACACCGAACCTATCGTGTCTCTTTGGAACTTCTCAATTGTCGTTTTAAGACTACAATTCTAGAGATAAAAATAATATTAACTTTGATATACCCTACCCACCCACTTTTACCCTCTACCCCTCATAATTTGCCTTTTGGTTGTGGATACCTAACAAACAAAAGACGTCGAAATATTAAAAAATTAAGCATACATCACTAACAGTTTGGTGTGAGGATTGTTGAGTCTGTTGTACAATACACACGATCACGGTTTCAGACGTCTAACGAAAGAAAAAGGAGAATCAAAGTACATGGACAGTAAAATGTGTAAATTTAGGGGTCTTTACCTCCTATACTACCCACTGAGTCGGATTCGACGACGATATAAAGAATAATTACGGTGACTACTTTGACTACTCTACTATATTAAACGTTCCATTCATAAAAATTAGGGTCAGCTCACTCGGTACCTTAACTGACTCTATCCTTCTTAAGAATATGTTAATTCCTTACCCACAGTTGTCCTCCTACATATAAAACTGAACATTTTTTTAGAATTTACGTACTCTGAAAAAAGACGATCAGTAAACGTGAGAGGAAGGGTAGACATTAAGGAAACACACGATTGTACTTTTCATTGGTTCTCTTGCTCGAGGAAAGAGGTTTTCAGAAGTTTTATCATTTTGAGGATTTTGGGTACAATTTCTATTTTTGAACAAAGAAAAGGGAACGATAACTTCAGACTCATCCTTGTTTTAATAATCTTTCTGTTCATTCCCAAAAGTTTTTCGAATCTCTTCGATTTTAACTTGGACCAAGGAACACTGAGTACCTTGGTTGGGAGTCTGAAGGACCCGTGGGTCTTTGATTGTTCGAAAACTTAGAACCTTTAAACAGTAACTGAACTATGAAGATACTTATATTATAGTTATCACGAAATTTAAATAGAGACAAAGTTTAAAGTTTTTATGAATCAACAATAGAGTTTAAGTGAGACTCCTGAGGGATCATGTCCCGTTCTAATGTGTGCTTTTCTACTTTTTACGTACGAGATTTATTTTACCTCATCGGGGTTTCCTAATGGACGTGCCTTTTGTTTGCACAGACACCTTGTAAATAATACGGTTTCTTCTAAGTGTGAAACAAGAAATCTCTCGAAAGACGTCAACTATGAAAAACAGACGTCTTCGTTCAACAGAAACATTTTACCTAAGTGAGGGACGAACTTCGAAGGGTCAGGTCTGACAGTCTGTTATCTACATAACTCGACTTCATGTGACGAAGGGACGACACGTCTGGAAATGAGACCGTATTACTGAGAACTTTTATAGGAAAAGTTTCCAAATGTACATTTGATTCATGTTTTCTTTTAAAACTAGTTGTGACTGTGGACAGTGACCTCATTCTCTTTTAAAATCCGTAATCTATTAGCATATAAAAACGACATAGGGGTTACAGACAAACAAAACACACTGTAAAGAGGATACCTCTCTAGATCGAATGATGGCTCTCCTGACACGTATCTCGTGTATTAAATAAAAATACAATGACAAACAGAAAACCAATCCGTAAAAGAACCCGGATTCTTCGTTAATTCGGTTGAAGATCCTCGGACTCTCTCGTTTTAATTAACTTTGGTTATCGGTGAATGTTTACTAAAGAAATATCCTGTAGACGTTACTAAAACAGGAGTATAATTGTTTTACACCAGATAAATCAGTTTGCCCAACAAACGGTAAATATCTACTGGATGGATTTAAAAACGAACTGAGGAAACGACTTAGTTGACCTAACCCCCGTATAACATACTTCATCTTCGAACGTTTGGGAACATCAATATTCTTTAGATCTGAGGAGTAGGTCGTAACGTGTACCAATACGTTTCACATAATAAGTAGGGTCCCCATACATCAATTCTGACAATTCGAAGAAAAGTCAATGACGACGGATATCGTATCTAACAAAGTATTTGACTTGTATATTGAAAAATGTCTTGTAATATACCCTCTACCTTTATAAATTGAATGTATCTTTACTTTTATATAAAAGTAACCGACACCATCGTTTATTGTAAAAGGTATAACAACTTAACGTGTTAAAAAGTGTTTTTATATACTTACATATGAGTAGAGGTTTACGGTTATGACAGAACACAAAGATCCTTAAAATCTCAAAGGAAATTTTTTTTACCTGTGACATGGATACTTACTTACCAATAACTGAAGTTGTTTAAAGGATGTCTTGTTATAAGAAGTGAGAAGGATAATACAATCAAAATAGAAGAACTAGGTCCTTTGTGACTCACCTGATATTAAATGAGTTCGACGTTTTAGAGTCTCATACACGTAAACTACCTCAATGACACTGACGTTTAACGGAAAAGGGGGAAAGTTTTTACACATTAACTTTCACTTTAAATCCTTTTATTACTTTATTTTCAGGAAAACACAAGATGTTACGTAACCCCTCATTAAGATACTAATACCTTTCTAACGAAGTACCCTAAGACCCAACGGAAATCCTCGAACTCGGAAGTTCTCTCTGATTAACTACTGATTACTATAACGCCACCTGACTGTTCGTACCTGTGTTATACACCCTAAATCAAATATGGACATCCTTCCTAAATTTTCCTTAATCTGTATCAGACGTTTCTCAAATTCAGTTAAGGTACTAGGGACCTTAAAAGGTCTAGTCGTAAGAATCTTCCTTACAAATCTAAAGTCCGACCTCTTACTCTAAGGTTCCGTCATGTACCATGAAGTTTATGTCTTTTGTCTTTTCCTCTCTCTTCGACTCAATCTTCGTCCGAACCCCGTCCCCACCCCCCCCCCCCCCGCCCGTCTCTGGATTCTCCTCCTCTGGTGTGTAGTCGCATGTCCGTCTTTTATTTCGAAAAACTTAGTCTTTCGAGGTCCAAACTTAACGTTTATCTCGTACAATAACGACACACTAAGAGGAGTTTACGTCGGATGAACGTTAAACAACGTTTCCGAATCTCGGATATGTGTATCTCGTAAATAGTTCTAGGGACAGTGAAAAATAGCGAGTCGTCTACCATGAAGGAGAGATCGTCAATAAAACAGTAACGGGAAAAACACCTACGTCCTGTGGACGTCGTCTCTTTTTGAACTTCCGAAAAACTCTCTCAAACCTGACTTCTTTTAGTTCGATCGGGTTTACCTTCTTTGCACCGATTTGATCTTCGTTGACTCCGAACCTTGAAAAGTTCGAATAGGAGACCCGACCGTTGCACGTCGGTTCTCCGGGTTTCTCTCGTCCTCTCTACCAAACGCCACCAAGAGGACCGGTTCTCCTTTAACGTTTTATAAAGTAAAGGACAGCGTAGGAGAGTAACTAAAAATTTGGGAGAAAGAAGAAAGAACAGATCTCTAAAGGTTAACAAAAGATCACAGGTTTCCGGGAGTGGTGTAAGTACAGAAGAGAGTTGTAGAGTAAAAGGTGAAGAGACGAAAAAAGAGTGGACACGTTTCGGTACTATTGGTCACTATTTCCCAACTAGAGTATGCCAAGAATAAAATCGACACTACCTGACTAATCCGTAAGGACCCAAAAATATAATATTGGTTTCCTTTAAAAACCAGAGTTACTTAATTTTTTTTTTTTTTTCGAAAGTTGCACCCCGTAGATGAACTCAAAAGTCTACTCTTCTCCGACAATCCTTTTCCTACACTCTTTACTACCGAGGTTTAGAAAAGAGTTTTGGACACGAACTTACCAGGTGGTCCCCCGTCTCGCGGAGACTCAACACGCCTCCGGCGTCCACGAGTCATGAGTGTTAGCCTGAGGGAGAAGGACCTGTGACGTTTTCCATAGTCGAAGGGGTCCGAAGCACTTGCACCTCTAGGTACTTGGTACCTTCCACCCCAAATAATAAATAAAATTTTATCTTCGAAAAAGTCTCGACGTTTAAGTCCGTCTCCTAGGGATATTATTTTGATTTCTAAAAGAAGTATAAATGTTTGAATAAAAGAATAAGAGGTGAACAGGATTTTTTTTTTTTTACGATGTTTTAATCACAAAATTTTGCAACACTGGAAACTAATAACGCGGTAGCTCACTTCAGTCTCTAATCTTATATTTCTTAAATGTATGTTTTATCTCGATGAATGAATGAATTTGAATAGAAAACAGTACTAAAAATTGTAGTATCAAAAGAAAAAAGACAAGTTTTACCGTAACCGAACTTCAATTATCTAGGTATCAAGTCTCCATCTTGTGATGGTAAATGTCTCTTGTAACGGAAAAAAAAAAAAAAACACGTGTCTTTATTCCACTTAAATATACAGTCAAAAAGGGTCCTCCGTCTGAAAGTTCAGACACATTAAAACCGTAAATGAAATTTTTGTCCGTATATATTTGCACTCATGTTAGAATGCATAGTGTTTTATTTAAAGACGCAGTCTTTTGACTAGTATATATTACTCTTTCGGTCACTCCAATATAGTAACGGTAAAAGGAATTGACAATGAGAGATGTAAAAGCGACAGGGGTCACCCCTCAAAAGATACACGGTAAAGTGTGTAGACAGTCAATTTATTCTGAAAGTTTCAGTTGTAAGTGTAAAATCCTAATTTGATCCTAAAGGTCGCGAGGGACTCTCTCTGGATCAGGGATCTTAACCCGGTCGACTGTCTCTCTAACAGAATTGTGATAAGGATCATATCACACATTTTCTTTTACAGATGAAGAAGGACAAACGTGTATAAAGGTTTCTATCCTCCTTCTTTTTTTTTTGTTTTGTCTTTGAGAAAAGTTTTGTCGTTTGACCTTTAGATAAATTGTTCTTACTAGAATATTATAAAGAACATGGATTTCACTTGTCTACCGCTATATCCCTCGGTAAATACCGTTTACGAATTTTCTTAGATGTGTACCGAACAAATTTACTACGTGTTTCCGTACTAAGTGTAGGAGGAACTGTGACACCCTTGTAAGGTGTGTAATCGGAGACTGACCAGTAGAGTGCAACCCTAGTCAAGTTAAGTCAGCGAGTCAGCACAGGCTGAGAAACGCTGGGGTACTTAGTGTCGTGCGGTCCGGAGGGACAGGTAGTGGTTGAGGGCCTCAAGTGAGTCTGAGTGCAGGTAGCTCAGTCACTACGGTAGGTCGGTGGAATAGGAGACAGTAGGGGAAGAGAAGGACGGGGGTTAGGGAGGATCGTAGTCTCAGAAAAGGTTACTCAGTCGAGAACCGTACTCCACCGGTTTCATGACCTCAAAGTCGAAATCGTAGTAAGGAAGGTTTCTTTAGGGTTCCGACTATTGGCTAACTTTAAAGTCCTCTAGAGAACGAGTGTTTACACCACTACCCGATGTCACTATTTCGTTGGGTATTTCCCATCCAATGAACCAGGTCTCCGCCACGGGTCCCATGAACCCAGTTGTGCGGACTAACAGAGAACATTGTGAATGTGTGAACACGAATGAGAGTCAACACAGACTGAGACGTTGGGATACCTGACATCGGACGGTCCGAGAAGACAGGTACCCTAAGAAGTCCGTTCTCATGACCTCACCCAACGGTAAAGGAGGTGGTTCCCTAGAAGGACTGGGTCCCTAGCTTGGGTGTAGAGAACGTAGAGGAGTACACGATTAGGTCAAACCCTTTCACTCAGATCTAAGTGTCTAGTGGGACACTGAACGGTCGGGTGAGAACCGAGTGACTTATAAGAGTTACTCAAGTCGTGATCCGACCAGATGAAAACACCTCTTCGTGAACACTCCAAGAAGTAGAAAAATTGGGATAGAACGGGTCGAAATTCCAGGACCTCAGGTGACAGAAAAGAGGAAAAAGAGTCTCCGAAAGAGGGTCTCATATCGTACAACCCTATTAGTGTGTACCCCTCAAATCTTGACCAACCGGACTTCGGGGATTGTGAACCAACTAAATTTTACGTTCTCGTTCACAAATTTTAGTCTTTTTACTCAAATTTACGTAAAAACCGTTGGTACTCGTTCAAGGAGATATTTACATTAGAATGTGTGGAAATACAAACGTCCATTTCCAACTTGTCCTATTACGTTAACAAAAGTGGGCAACGAGGTATAAAGTAAATAGTCCTCTCGAAATTTTTCTTGAAACAAGTCTGGGACAGAGTCTGATTAGTTTAATACAATAGACCTCATTCCGGACTATCAAAATAAATTTTGTAAAAGAGACCCATTAAGATTACACACTGGTCCCCACTCTAGGTGACTCTTATACATATGTGTCGAGAATCTCGGTACAAACGTGTACGTCCTAGAAACCCACACTTCCCCCAGGGACTTGTTATGCCTTTCAGTTCACCTAAATCGGAAAGTGTCAACACGAAGAATTTTAAATTACGAGTATACTTAATACACCCCCGAACCAATTTTATGTCTAAGACTAAGTCATGTAGATACCTCGTCGGACTCTACTACGTAAAGGTTGTTCGCCAGTCCTTTGTGGTCACTACAAGTAGTTACCTGGTGTGAAACTCATGTTCTCGAATCACTGTCTCATAGATAACAAAGGATTTCTACCTATATATATATAATATATACACGCGCGTGTGTGTGTGTGTGTGTGTGTGTGTAGTTACATTTTGAATGTCTACTCTTTTACATAAAAAAATTTCATGTTACGTAATACAAAAGAACTGAACAAATGTAACATAAGTACAGAGTCGAAGTCTTCAAAACTTTATGAAGGAGAATGTACGATAGAGGGTCTACGAAGTTTAGGACAGACAGGATTTTGTTTGTCGAATGAAGACCCAGACTTAGTCGTTTCGTACTGAGAGTCTAAGTCAGGAAACAAAAATGTAGTGAAGGTTTATTCCTGAAACAGAAAACAATTTTTTTGTCAATTAATTTTTATGTTCCGTTTACTATTTTGTTGTTAATCTTCTTTCTTTGTTAACACTCGTACACCTTCCGTCGTGTTAAAAGAAATAGGATTAGACAAAGTGAATCATTTGGGTGAACCTAAGGTAGACAATTGTGTGTGTGTGTGTGTGTGTGTGTGTGTGTGTGTGTCGGCCCTTTGTGTGGTACGGGGGACTGAAGAAGGTTCCCTTAACCATACCTATTTTTACATGTAAATTTGACAACCTAAACCGTCTTAATTTATATTTACGAAACTGACACTACTCATTACGTACCGTCCTCCATAAAGGGAAAATACCTTTCAATGACTCTTTGTGTATACAGTTTTTGAACCCATGAACTCTGCATACGGATAAAAATGTACCTCAGTTTAAAGACTCACTTTTCATTTAAGTCCGTTCATTCTCCTACAAAAGTCCATAATCTCAAAAAAGAGTAATATATCTATTTTGAAGATTCAATTATGATATAAAAGACAAAAAATTAACCTACATGATAATCATTTCAGGAAGAAACGGTCCTCAAAGGTAAGAAAAGGAGAGGACAGAGATAGAGGTGGAAGGAGGGTGGGGGTCTTAAGATTTTGTAATGGTGTTTGTTGTTTCGGGTCATTTAGGACCTCTGTCTTTGAACCATCAGTGTTTTGACAGAATTTTGGTTTTGTGAATCTGATTTATATTTTCTTTTTTATCGAAAGTAGTTCATCGATGGCCTCTTCCGTTACCCGTTACCGTCGGGTGAGGTCACAAGAACGGACCTCTTAGGGTCCCTGTCCCCTCGGACCACACTACGGCAGACACCCCAACGTGTCTCAGCCTGTGCTGACTTCACTCAATCGTCGTCGTCGTCGTCGTTCGTCGATGTTGTCACACATCCCGACATCTTAGAGGAGACGAAACCTATTTTTCATATGTATATTTAACCTCTTTTAAGACGAGTCTTATCAAAAACGGAAGACACGAACTAATAGGGACTACCGAGTCTACCATTTGTTCGACGGACGTTACGTTCTCTGGGTCCAAGTTATGGACCCAGCCCTTCTAGGGGACCTCTTCCCTCACCGATAGGTGAGGTCATAAATAGGACCTTTTAACGAACCTGTCTCTTCGACCTACCCGATGTCAGGTACCCCAGTGTTTCTCAGGCTGTGCTAACTCACTGAGTATGTATGTGTGTGTGTAGGTAAAAATCAACTCTGTTTCTATATACTGCATCTTTGAAATCATTTGAACCTTAATCTTAGGTCTAGGTCCGACTGGAACCAAGTTTAAAGTCCAAATAATGTCCGGTCAAGAGATTGGAAATCACTTGACTGGTAAGTACAGAAGCTCATAATTACATTCCACTTACCATAAAGGAGGTGTCGAATCACTACTCCTAATTTGTTCAACGGTGCACCGTGACGAGTCAGGTCACTCACGAATTTTACACCATCAACAACTGATCTAAGGGAGACAAGTCTGTTTTAGTTGGTCCACAGATAGGTCTCTGGGACCTTAAACCTCCGTCTTTTTGACAAATTTGAAGACAAAAACGAGGAATAATCATACGTTAAACCTAGTACGATAAGTCAAAGACATTTACAGTCAAAAGGATATGGATTTTATCCCGATTATACAGGGAGAACTTTTCTAGAATTCTTCTACCATAATGTATTATTACGTCTGTAGACTCTGCCAAGAACCTCGTTCCACTAACAGTCCCCTTAAGTCATAAGATGAGACAAACGAAGGAAAAGACAGAAATCCTCGATCCTAGACTATAATAAACGATAAGAAGGTTCAATCAGTTTAGGGAAAATAACAATTTTCACTCTAGACCTGTCTAAAGACCAAACCTTGGACAAAATAACTATGATAGAGTTTTAGTTAACATTAGACTCTAAGTTCTCTAAGATCTTTTGTATGGGACAAAGGACGGGGTACAAGTAGATAATTCCTGAGTGAAGGACATAAAGTTTTATATTTATGAAGAACTTCAAAACAGTATAAGATAATCGACACTCAGGAATGTGGAATTACATTTATTCAAAGACTCACAACACTTACCAACCTCGGGTCTTGTAATTTTATTACACTGAAAAATTATAATCTCCTACTCTTTTCTGATTAAAACTTGACACTGAGTTTATAAAGATCTATCTGTTTTTACTCGTCGTTGTACAGTGTTCATCAGTACATTTTCGGGGTCCCCTTCTCACTTTAAATTCTCTAATAAATTTTATTTTGAATAGAAAAATTTCATCAAAAGTAATTGTCATACGAACGTGGAACATGACATATGAAGACATTCTAAAAACTAATAAAATTTATGGTCTTCGTAAGTTCAAACGACCTTCTTTTTTATTAAATCGTACCATTTATACAGTGAGATGAGTCGATCTTTTTACGTCGGCTCTCGTCTGTGCGATTGAACGACACGCAAAATTACAAGTGACACCCAAAGAGGTGTGATTTCCACCGACCGGTCACAAATGAAGATTCTCTTTTATGAGATAGTCTGTGTATCTCACACGAAAGGACTGGAGTATATCCACGTCAAGATTCATGGTGTTTATATATGACTCATCGATAAACAGGTGTTATTAGGTTTGGTGACAGGTCTCCGTTACTTTATTAAAATTTCCAGTGAATCAGACGTAAATTAGTTCAGACAAAAGTATAAACTGACGAGTACAATGAGTCACCATAAGTATTTTGTGTCTATAAACGATATCGTTGTCGATGTTCGATTGTGACGTCCCGTCTACCTGACCGGTCTAATAAAAGTAAGTGTTTCCTCTAGGGAGGGGACGGAAATACTTTTCTCCAGATACTGGATAAAATCTAGTTTTCTTCCCGGGTTTTGTTCCGTCCATCCTCCCCGTCTCTCTTTTATATTAACTCTGAGAGGGTCCATCGACTGGGTGTTTGTTCTTCTATTAGTATTAACGTGTCTAATAGGACTTCCTCACTCCGAATCCTCAGATTATAGTCGAGAGGTCTGGTCCCCAGGTCGTCGGTCCTTCTGTTTTGGGGTCTTACAGACCGAAACTTCTGGTCGTCCGAACGTATACCTTTAGGTCTCCCGACATCCTGTGTCTCTCAGTCGGGAATTTTTCAGTGTGTACTTTAGAGTGTACGAGACTCAAGGTCCCTTCTCCGTCGTTAAATTTCACTGAACTCAGTCTGTGTAAACAACTAGAGTCTCTCCTTCCTCCGGTGACCCTATGGACAACCTCTGTCTCTACGACCGTCGTCGTTTAAATCCTACGAGTAAGATTGTGTTTCTGTAAGGTAATCTCGCAGAAAGGAGATCGATCAATCATGGTCCTCTAATGGATTGATGGTCGTTCGGTTGTTGACAGGACCCTGGGGACCCGGCCGTCGGTCAGTATGGCCTTGGACCCGGGTGGAAAGTCGAACGACCGTAGTCGAGGTCCTGGGTGGTCAGGGAGTCCTTCGACAGGGTCCTAGGTCGATGGATGGATGGGTGGATGGGTGGATGGGTGGATGGATGGATGGGTGGATGGTCACCCGATCGTCGGTAACTTACTCCGTCCAGGACTGTCGGTCGATCGGTCGCCGATCGTGTACGTGTCATCAACCGAGACGGTGATATCTTTCCGTGGACGTCAGGCCTATCTCCCGCGGGGATCTCCTATATTGAGATCACTGATTGCCCTTCACTTCAAAATCCGGGATGTCTTGTCGAAGATGTATACCGGTGAAGAGGTTCTAATCCTTTACATTGAATAGATGGTTTGTGTGACTTTATTTGTTTCTCTTAATGTGGTTTACTCCACTGTCTCCTTATACAAGGTTTGTCTTCTTATTCTGTTTTGAGGTCTACTTCTTGATTCGTTTCGTCTCTATTCGTTAGATAGGTCATTTCTCAACCTCCTAGAGCAATACTAGAAATACTAGAGAAATACTAGGGAGAAATACTAGAGAATTCCATTACTAGTATTTCTACGTGTTATTTGAGTCCCTTTTGAACTACTTGTGTCACACTTCAAATTGTTTATAAATCTTTGATATTTCTTCTTAATTTGTCGACTTCTTACGTAATTGGTTTTAATTTTTACGTAATGTTCCTTCGGCTTCATTTAGTCTACTACGGTTCTTTACCCAGTAATTTCTGTCTCATCACTTTTGATGGGTGCAAACTTTTCTTTTTTATTAAAAAAATTTTATTTCTATTAAATTCTCTGAAGGTCGTGTTATAGTTCGTATAATTGTAAGTGTAAGATCTCCAGGGTTACTTCTTTCTCTTTCTCCACCACTTGAATAAACTCATTTATTATCAACTTTTGTATGAAGTAGACTCTTTCCTTTGTCAACAGATACGAACTCTTCGTGTCTCTCAGAGTTCGTTCTACTTGGATCGGAAGGGTGATTCTATGTAATATTAGTTTTACTTTTTAATTTATATCTCCCCTTTAGAATTTTCCTGTTTCTCTTTTCGTTGATCAATGTATGTTCCCTTAAGGGTTTTCTGTCATTCAGTTAAAATTCCTCTTTAGACGTACGGTCGTACCACATCGTGTTTCGTAAGATTCACCACTTTTTCTTTTGTGTAGATGTTTGTTCTTATAAGATAGGTCGTTCCGATAATAAGTCTGACTTTCCTGTCTATTTCCTAAAGTGTCCGTTCTTTTTATATGTTCTCAAGTCATGATGATTCAACCGTAATATTCTTTGCAAGTTTATTAAAAAGATTCGACTCTTCGGGTGTTGATCTTTATACTTTTAATGTTGTTTTTGGACTATTTATTTACGTTCGTATATCATTTCATCATCTAGTTTGTGAGTATTTCGATAATTAGTCTACCTCCAACATTCTATTTTTATCATTTTAGTAGATATAGGTGTCATTCATTTCCCTATGTGGTTTGTTTTTTACACTTTATTACTACGGTTTTGTAATTCGTCCCTCTATTATTTTTACTTCCCATGAATCCTACAAATACTTGAATTCTCTAGTAGTTGAATTTTATTAGTGTATATATATATGTGTGTATATACAATAATATGTACTTGGAGTACCGTTGGTAGTTAGTTTTGATAAACTGTCTATATGTATTATGTTTCTTTTCTTAGGTTTGTATTCTGTTTTGTGTGTAGTTCAGTAATCCCCTCTTTCGTTTTATTCTTCTTCCTTGTCTTTTCTTGATATTTCAGTTCGTCTTTAGTTATTTGTTTTACCGTTACTCATGTACGATTCAACGAAATCAGCACAGGTTGAGACACTCTGGGGTATTTACCGTCGGGTGTTCCGAGGGGGTAGGGACCCTAAGAGGTCCGTTCTTGTGACCTCCCCCAACGGTAAAGGAAGAGGTTACGTACTTTCACTTTTATTCATGTATGGATAGTTATTAATAAAATTTATATTTGCCTGATGAGTTTTCCGAGATGAGTTTTCTATCTCACCGATTCAACTAATTTGTTTTTGTTACTCTGATTATATATACGACGAATGTTCTCTGAGTGAAGTCTAGATTTCTGGGTGTGTCTGGTTTTCACCCTCATGTTTTTTCATAAGTACATTTATCTTTTCTTTTTTGTTTTTGTTTTTGTTTTGGATCGTCGCACTATGAATATAGTCTGTTTTATCTGATAAGAGTTCTACACTTGTCTCAAATAGCCCTTTTCAAGTATAACTTTTGACGTCGAGGAGTAAACATATTGAATTTTTTATTATGAAACCATATATTTTACTTAACCAAAATATATAGTTTAATAATACATTCATGTTTACCGTTTTTGTAGGTATATGTACGGTAAGTCTAGTTAAAGTGTAAGGACTGAAGAGGACACCGTATAGAAGTGTAGTCTAAAGTTTTTAGAGAAACACTTCCTCTTGGACCAAAAATTGATTCAAATGTCAACGTTAGATAGTCTTCAACAGATATCTCGGATGAGTTTTGATTCTACTTTTTAAGTTCCGTAAAGAAGAGAAATCGGACAAAATTGAAAACATTATCTTTGGTCGGTAATTACGAAATGACTTGTTAGAATAACATGGTTAGTCAGTTCTACTTAATCTGGTCAGGTAGAAAGTTAGAGTAGATGTGTGTGTGTGTGTGTGTGTGTGTGTGTGTGTGTGTGTGTATATATGTATATATGTACATATGTGTTTTATCATGACTAAATAATCATATCTTAAAAGAGAGTAGAGTTGAGATATTTGGTGAAATCTTCTTTTGGAATAGAATTTCAAAATGATGAATTCCACCGGAATTATAAAACGTTATCCGAAACCAGTACTTTTTATATGACAAGAGTTACGGTATAGTTGAATTGTACGAGTCTTTTTCTTTCTTAGTTAATAATTACAATAATTAATCTTTGAGTGTTTATTATGTATAATTTCTTTATTAAGACGAAGAAATTTACCGACCTCCAAACGTTTTATAAGTAAAAAAGTGAAGAAAATCGTATTCAAGTCAAACCAAGTCAGTGAGTCAGTACGGGTTGGGACACTGGGGTACTTGACGTCGTACGTTCCGGAGGGACAGGTAGTGGTTGAGGGTCTCAGGTGGGTTTGGGTACAGGTAGATCAGTCACTACGGTAGGTTGGTAGAGTAGGAGACAGTAGGGGAAGAGGAAGACGGGAGTTAGAAAGGGTCGTAGTCCTAGAAAAGTTTACTCAGTCGAACAGTGTAGTCCACCGGTTTCATAACCTCAAAGTCGAAGTTGTAGTCAGGAAGGTTACTTGTGGGTCCTGACTAGAGGAAATCCTACCTGACCAACCTAGAGGAACAACAGGTTCCCTGAGAGTTCTCAGGAAAGGTTGTGGTGTCAAGTTTTCGTAGTTAACAAACCACCAGTCGAAAGAAATATCAAGTTGAGAGTGTAGGTATGTACTGGTGACCTTTTTGGTATCGGAACTGATCTACCTGGAAACAACCGTATCATTACAGAGATTGTTAAAAAATGGTTATAGGAGGAGAAATCACGAATTATCTGAGTTAGGTAAGATAGACCCTTTTTGTTAGAGACTTCGGAAGAATAAAAATGGAATATTTCACAATAGAAATTATGAGTATAAGAGCATGTTTACATCATATTGAACATATCTACCAATATTCTTTTATAACCTTTTAATATCTATTAATCAATTTTCTATAGAATAAATCGAGATGTTTTGTTTGTACATTTTGTACTTATATTTTATCGTCGGAAATTCTTTGTAAAAGAAAATTTAATAAAATCATAAAACTCATTAACATACTTGTAACAGTATTTTTTTACAGTATTTTCGAGTTTAAAAAAGACTCCTTTTGTTGAACAAACGTCAGGTAGAGTCCTCGTCACTAACAGAAGACGAATAAAGGGTAAAAACCACCTACACTTCTTTATGGAACCGAACTGGAAAAACGGCGGGACGACTGTGAGTACCCGGAGAGAGGTCACCACAGAGTGGCGGTACGTGAAGAGAGGAAATTTCAGGTGACAGTACTATAACAGGATACCGAACCGGACAAAAAATATGTATATATATATATATATATATATGTGTGTGTGTGTGTTTATATATACAATGTAAGGTAGGGTTTCGTCGTATTATGTGTAAGAAAAGTTCCCGTAGCCCTTGTAAGAGGTCCTATCTAATGTACGATCCGGTGTTTTGTACAGAGTATTTAAATTCTTCTGACTTTAGTATCGTTCGTAGGAAAGACTGGTGTTGTCGTATTCTGGTCTATAGTTGTTATCCTCTTTTCATCTTTTTCGTGTGTTCACCTTAGTTTTGTTACACGATGATTTGTTGGTACACAGTGACTTCTTAGTTTTTCTTTAATTTTTTTACGGAACTCTATTTATTTTTACCTTTGTGTTACAAGTTTTTAGATATCTCGATAGTTTTCGTTGAGATTCTCCTTTTGATATCACTTTGTTCGGATGGAGTCCTTTGTTCTTTTTAGAATCTATTTATAAATTTAAATATGAATTTTATTTGTTCTTTTCTTACTTATTTTGTTTTGGATTTTAATCATCTTCCTTCTTTCAATTTAACTAGTCTCACCTTTATTTCTCTGATTTATTTGTCTTCTTTCTTGGTAACTTTAATTCTTGACTAAGAAACTTTTATACTTGTTTTAATTATTTCGAAATCTGTCTCAGTAGTTCTTTTCCCTCCTGGGTTTATTTATTTTAGTCTTTACTTTCTCTTGAATATTGACTTTGATGTCTTTATGTTTCCTATTTTCTATAATGATGTTTATTAATTACGGATTTTCAACTTGTTGGATCCTTTTTACCTACCTAAGGATCTTTGTGTGTTAAAGGGTTCCGACTTATGTCTTCTTTACTTCTTATATTTATCTTACTAATGGTCATTAATACAATTTATTTATTAGTTCCCAAACGATTGTTCGTTTTAGGTCCTTGTCTCCCGTAGTTTTCACTTAAGATGGGTTTGTGAATCTCAAATTTTCAGAAGAAGAATTTGACAAGATCTTTTAATCTCTTCTTAACGGAGGTTTGATTAAGATGTTTCCGTAGTATGACTTTGTCTATTTCTGTGGTTTTTTTGTTTGTTTCTTCGTTCGTTTTTGTCTGATTATAGTGACTACTTATAACTACGTTTTTAGTTGTTTTATAATCGTTTGTTTTAAATTGTTGTGTACTTTTCCGAATATGAGATATTGATCCACCTTAAATAAGGTCTCTGGGTTCCTACTAAGTTATAGGTGTTTAGTTAATTAAGTTATGTGACCTTATTGGTTTCCTTCCTATTTTCAGTGTATTATTAGAGTCATCTACGTCTTTTTGGAAAACTGTCTTAAGGTGTAGGTAAATACTATTTTATAGGTTTTTGACCCATCACTTCCTTGTATAGAGTTGTATTATTTCCGGTTTATACTGTTTGGGTGTCGATTTTAGTACAAGTTACAACTCTTCGACTTTCGTAAAAGACATTCTAGTCCTTCTTTTATTCCTACAGGTAAGAGTAGTGAACAAAAGTTGTATCATGACTTACAAACAAGATCGGTGTCATTAGTCTGTGTTATTTATATTCTTTAGGATTAACCTTTCCTTATGTATTTTATAGTGACAAACGTCTATTGTACTATGGTATATATCTTTTAGAATTTCTGAGATGGTTTTTTGATAATCTTTGTTGTTTGTAAAGTCATTTCAACGTTCTCTGTTCTAATTGTATATCTTTAACCAACATAAAGAAATGGGATTCTTACTAATCTATCTCTTTAAATCTTTTGTTAGGGTAAATATTATCATAGTTTTCTTATTTAATGAGCTCATTTAAATTGGTTCCTTCACTCTCTGAACACGAATCTTTTGATATTCTGTAACAGTTTCGTTTACTTTTAACTGTGTTTACCTTCTTATATGACACAATACCTAACCTTCTTAACCATAATAATTTTACTGGTACCCGTTAGATGTCTAAGTTATGTTAAGGATAATTTTATGGTTACATCATCTTGTTTGTGAAGTTTTTAAAAATACCCTTGTGTTTTCTGGGGTTTATCGGTTTCTTTAGAACTCTTTCTTGTTTCGATGTCTATACCACGAGGGACTAAATTTTGTTATGAGGTTTCGATATCATTTAATTTTGTCATACCACGACCGTATTTTCATTGTGTATTTAGTTTTCCTGTATAACTTCTCTGATCTTTACTTGGGTGTGTACATATTCATTAATTAAATACTGTTTCTTACGTTATTATGTGTAACCCCTTTTCTGTCTAAAAATGTATTTACCACAACCCTTTTGACTTTTCGATGTACGTTTTTTTAGTTTGACCCGATGAAAGAGTGTGATATATGTCTTTCTTTGATTTTTACCTAATTGTTGAATTTACATTCCGGATTTAGGTATTTTGAGGGTCTTCTTTTGTAACCGTCATACACTAAACTATTAACACAATCGTTATGAAAAAAACTATACAAAGAAGACCATTCCTTTTTTTTTATGTATTTACTCTGAAGTGATTCCATTTTTTATAGACATGTCATTTCCTTTGATAGTTGTTTTGTTGATCCGGTGACTGACTTACCTTCTTCTGTAGTTGTTGACTTAATCGACTATTCCTTAATTATAGGTTTATATATTTCTCGATTATGTTGAGTTATAGTTTTTCAGTTTGTTGGGATAATTTTTACCCAACCCCTGGATTTATCTGTAAAAAATATTTCTTCTGTATGTCGAACGGTTGTCGGTGTACTTTTCTACGAGTTGTAGTGAGTAGTAGTCCCTTTACGTTTACTTTCGGTGTTACTTGATGTTGGAGTGTTTTTTCTGTAATCTACCAAGAGTTGTTTTTCTGTTCTTTATTGTTTACAACCGTCTCTATACCTCTTTTCCCACTGGAACATATGACAATCAGTTTTACATTTAACCATCCTGGTGTTACCTTTTGTCACATCTCCAATGAGTTTTTTAATTTTGATAGTATATTAGGTCGTTAAGGTAAAAACCCATAGAAAGACTTCTTTCGTTTTTGTGATTTAACTCTTCTATATAAGTGGGAATAGAAGTCCCGAAAGGTCCACCAAGTCACCATTTCTTAAGTGGACGATTCGTCCTCGAACTAGGGACCCAACCCTTCTAGAGGACCTCTTCCTTTGTCGTTGCGTGAGATCATATAAACGGACCCTTTAAGGTAACTGTCTCTTCATACCGTCCGATGTCAGGTACCCCAGAGTTTTCTCAACCTGTCCTGAATTGTTGATTTGTTATTGTTAAGTGGGAATACAAGTAACGTCATAATGAAGTCAACCAAGTCAAGTCAGTGACGTTTCAACACAGGTTGAGAAACACTGGGGTACCTGACGCCGTACGGTCCGAAAGGACAGGTAGTGGTTGAGGGTCTCGAACGAGTTTGAGTACAGGTAGCTCAGACACTACGGTAGGTTGGTAGAGTGGGAGGCAGTAGGGGAAGAGGACGGAAGTTAGAAAGGGTCGTAGTCCCGGAAAAGTTTACTCAGTTGAGAAACGTAGTCCACCGGTTTCATAACTTCAAAGTCGAAGTCGTAGTCAGGAAGGTTACTGATACTAACTGACCAAACTAGAGAAACGTCAGGTTCCCCGAGAGTTCTCAGAAGAGGTTGTGGTGTCAAGTTTTCGTAGTCAAGAAACTGTGAGTCGAAAGAAATACCAGGTTGAGAGTTTTGTTATGTACTGAAGACCTTTTTAGTATCGAAACTGATCTACCTGGAAACAACCGTTTCATTACAGAGACGAAAAATTATACGACAGATCCAACCAGTATCGACAAGAAGGTCCCTAGTTCGTAGAAAATTAAAGTACCGACGTCAGTAGTAGACATCACTAAAACGTCGTGTGCTTTTGTTTTAGATAGTGACAAAGGTAACAAAGAGGTAGATAGACGGTACTAGTTTTGTGGGTACAAAAAACTTACAAAATTCGGTTGAAAAAGTGAGAGGAGAAAGTGAAAGTAGTTCTCCGAGAGATTAAGGAAAAGTGAAAGACGGTATTCCCACCACAGTAGACGTATAGACTCAAATAAAAATAAAGAGGTCCGTTAGAACTAAGATCGAACATAAAGTAGGTCGGACCGTAAAACATACTACATGAGACGTATATTCGATTTATTCGTCCCACTGTTATATGTCGGAACTGTATGAAGACGGGTTAAAACTTGGTCAGACAAAGGTCCTAATGAATGTTATCGGTTTTATACTTTCGTTGGATACGGGTGACTAATTTTCCAGAATGCACACACATAGATATGTATAAATTGTAAAAATAATCTAAGAAATACTCTGGAGAGTCTTTCAATTCTTATTAACAATTACTTCTCGTTCTGTTATATCCCAATAACTTTTTACACTAACTTTACGGTCAGGGAAAGAGGAGTAGGAAATTCAGGGTCAAGTGACTGGAAATGGAAACTCTTTGACGAGAATTAAGAAGGTCTACCTCTATAAAAAGAACATCAACACGACACAAACGTCTTAAAGATGTTGTACGGTCCTTATACGACGACGACGACGTACAGATGTCTACCCAAAAGACCTCACAAGTTGTCGTAGATTCCTCTAATATGACACTGGAACTAGACATGTAAGAAGGAAAAAACCTCCAAAGTCACAAGTAGTACTTAAGATCCCGGACCGTGACCCGAAGTGTGAAACGTCCTTGATGAATTCACTAGTCATTCACTTACACACTCCTTACTTATTTACTTAATTATAAAGTGGAACGTCCCATTACAAAACTTTTTATAAAAAAGTGGGTGTACCAAAGGATTTTCAGAAAATCAGTTTTCGTATGTTAACTTTTTATTTACACAACGATAGACAAGAATTATTCTATGACACTCTACGACTTAGTAGTTTTTACTGATGTACTATAATGAATGAGTTCTTCTTTTTACACGATTATGTAAGATTCTTCTAAAAGTCATAGTTTCCAGTGTTACTTTTCAGTACCATGAAATTCTCGGATTATAAATCGTGGTCCTTCGTTTCAATTGGAGTAAAAGAGGAGAAAGACGTGGTAACGTGAAGGTAACAGTAATTTACAAAATTTATGTTTAAAGGCGTGTAACCAGGAAGTACCCTAGTAACAAAAGGTAGAACTTTACGGATGACGTGACAACGTGTCCTACTACTTCCTTCTAAAAAGACTTCCATACTCGAATACCACTTGATTTGCTCGGATGGCCCTTCTTTCGGATTCCGCCAGACCTCCCTACCAACCGTCCTCGGTCCCACCCTCTCGGCCAGGAGGGTCTTCCTTTCGTAATAAGACCGAAAACCGACGAGTCACGAAAGGTAACTCAGGGACTGTAAGTTACCCTTAACACCACTCCTTCCTGGACCACCCTTAGAACCGACGTCGGTACCCCTGACTTTTAAGTACCCAGGTCTCCATCTTTGTCATTTTTAAAATGTCCGTATGCCGGAGTAAGACCGTGTTTTCTATCTAAGGATTAGGGACAAGAAGGATTACATCAGGAATGTAAGAAAGTCTGGACTCACTGTTTGTATTCGTGGGGTTCGTTGAAAGAAATGAGCAGACGTTTTATTTGTTAAAGATTTAATCTTATGTTTTAACGGTAAACAATCCGTGTAACTACAGTTGTTTCCGATTCGAAAGTACGTTTTAATCCTATAAGAAAGGTCTACTAAATCCGTAATTATGTTATTGTTGTTGTTGTCTAAAACCATCGGATTTATTAACTAATTTTAAACACCAAACGTAACTAACTTAAGTACCCTATTCACGTGTAAAGAGAAGAAAGACGAGAGCACCTGGATGTCGTGTCAGAAACTTGTTTACCATTTACTACCCTTTAAAAACAAATAACACATTAAGTTATCGGGTCGAAATATCGACGAATAATCCACTAACATTCTACGTCACTGTTCCTTTTAATGTTCAAAGAACATGACTGACCGTATTTGTTACCTTAATTAATGACAACTGAGAGTTAATATGTCTTCATACTTCAACGACACGTTTATAGTTCGACTTCTAAAAAAAGAATTCCCCTTTGTGACTCGTCCCCCTTTTCTTTTACTAAAACTGTCTTCTAATGTAAATAACACTGTTCGAAATAGTCAGGTTATAGTTCAAGCAAAGAACCCCGACCCACTCCTCTTCTTTTCTCTCATGTCTCCACTCTTGGTTATTCTTTTCGTCACACAACCGTCGTCGTTATAAAGGCTAGTAAATAGTAACTGTGAGGGTTTACTCACAAATCCTTAATTTAATAGAACAGTAAAGGGATTCCTGACTTCGATACTCATTACCTTTTTCTTTGGTTTGAGTGTGGGAGAAGAAACATTTTAGTTGGACGATAGCTTCGTTCACTTCAGGTATAGAACCGACCAAGATTAATTTATGTCCTAACAAAGTAATGAAGAATTTGAGGGACAGTGTATATAGCCAAGAGGGACTTTTGTTGTCTTCTCTAACGGTGAACCTCAGAGATCAAAGCTTATGACTAGACACATTTGTCATACGTACGGTAAAGATTTATGTACCCATAGGGCTATTTGTTACCTAAATAAAACCATGGTTTACTGTAAAAAAAACCTTAATACCTATATATTTTTAGAGTTAAGGTAAGGTTCTGTTCACGGTCTTAAAGAAGTCATGATTCACTCCGTGATATCACTACCAAAATATATGTAGTAGAGTGACTTAGAGTTCTTGTGACTTTACCATAACGATACAAATAACTGTCAAGGCAAAGGTCGACATGGAGGAGTACATGGACTACGGGTCTCTATCGTTTACGGGATCGGAAACCTTATATCTACGGTACAAGGACCAGGTATATAAACGACGAGGGAGATAACTATAACTTGGTCCCTTACAGATGAGTAGAAGATTCTACGTCGAGTTTGTCGTCAAAAAGACGAGCCACGAGAATACGTCTTGACTAATGACTAAGGGAAACAAGAGTATGGTTGAATGTTTTCCGGAGACTAAGGTAATATAACATAAAAATGATTGTACAGATATAGAAATTCACCTAAATTGTAAAAATTCCTGTACTTAATAATAAATAAGTAGAAACATTGAGGTACTGGAATCGTCTCTAAAATTCGATATTTTCTTTGACATATTTACAAGTGATTGAACAATTTACCAATACCAATTAAAGTATCTAAATGATTACAAAGACGTAATTGTAGATCCAAATAGGACTCTTCACTGTGTAAAAAACATAGACATAATAAGGACTAATAAACAACAAATCAGCAGAAACGTTGTGACACCTGACACTCGACTGTCAGAGAAGACAGGTACCCTAAAAGGACCGTTCTTAGAACTTTATCCAACGGTAAAGGATGAGGTCCCCTAAAAGGACTGGGACCCTAACTTGGACGGAGACGACACAGAGGACGTAACCGTCCTTCTATGAAATGGTGACTCGGTGGACCCTTCGTAAGGAGTAATATTCATACAAATTTATGAAACATACAAAGACCCTCTTTTTTACAAAAGTAAAAAAGGGGAATTTCCCCTTAAGAAATTGTTTGATTAATTTTTCCGTGTACGAAGACAATCTGCCTGTGACTGAGAAGTGTAACAGGGTAAAGGTGTTTCTGAACTACTCTTAAAGGTCTAAATTTCTTTAAGTGTTATAGTTATACTCTTCGACACACCGTAAGTCCCTTTTATCTTTAATCTTGAGTCTCTGTGCCGAAACTCAGTATTTTAAAGGGAACTCATTTACTCACTGAAACCCCTTGAGTTAAAACAAATCGTAGAAATAAATGAATGTCTTAGGAATATTCCAAATTCTTCTACACGAATGACTCAGTAACTAAAAGGTCTATGACCCATGTGTCTGCACTTAGTTTGACGGGTTAGGGAACAGTAGTACCTCGACTGTAAGACCTCCCCCTAACTCTGTTATCAGTTCATTTATATTTTGTCCTTCATCATCATCATCATGACCCTTCTTTTGACTCACCATGTGTCGTCACACGAGAAAATCACTCCGGACGGTTCCTTCAGGAGAAATTATTCCCCTGTAAACCTTTCTTTGACATCCCCTTACTCTCACACCCGGTTTGACCATACATACCCCTACTCTCGAGTCCGTTCACTCCAGTCGACAATAGTAAGAAATAAACGAAACTTACAGGGGTTTGAACCTTCTATATAATCATTACTGTTACCAGAGTCACCTTCTTTCACACGTGTTTTTTTCCTTTGATAAAGGTCTGTAAAGGAGTGAAGTTTCGTGGGAAGGTTATCTGGACGACCAGAGTGAACCAACGACGGTGGCTTTAAGTTCTGTGAACGGAAAGGGGTCATTACAATCTAACAGGTCAACGATTGTGTAAATATACAAAGGTACAGTGACGTCTACCACTTACGTCGGTACTTTATTTTTCTGCGAATGAGGAACCTTCTTTTCAATACTGGTTGGATCTATCGTATAAGTTTTCGTCTCTGTAATGAAACGGCTGATTCCAGGTAGATCAGTTCCAATACCAAAAAGGTCATCAGTACATACCTACACTCTCAACCTGACACTTCTTCCGACTGACGGTTTCTTAACTACGAAAACTTGGTACCACAACCTCTTCTGAGAACTCTCAGGGAACTTGACGTTCTCTAGGTTGGTCAGGTAAGACTTCCTCTAGTTGGGACCCTAAAGAAACCTTCCTTTCTACGATTTCGACTTTGAGGTCATGAAACCGGTGGAGTACGCTTCTCAACCGAGTAACCTTTTATGAAACTACGACCCTCCCTGACCTCCGTCCTCCTCTTCCCCTGATGTCTCCTACTCTACCGACCTACCGTAGCGACTGAGATACCTGCACTTAGACTCACTTGAGACCCTCAACTACTACCTGTCCCTCCGGACCACACGACGTCAAGTACACCAGCGTTTCTCAGTCTGTGTTGACTCACTGACTTGACTTGACTTGACTTGGGTGAGGTCATAAGAACGGACCTCTTACGGTGTCTGTCTCGTCGGACCTCCCGAGTTTTAAGAGGTCCAATCCAAAGTTGTCATGTACTGAGTTCTTGAAGGTCTACAAGTTCGACCTAAAGCTTTTCCGTCTCCTTGGTCTCTAGTTTAACGGTTGTAGACAACCTGGTATCTTTTTCGTTCTTTCAAGGTCTTTTTGTAGATGAAGACGGAATAACTAATACGGTTTCGGAAACTGATACACCTAGTGTTGTTTGACACCTTTTAAGAAGTTGTCTACCCTTATGTTCTGGTAAAATGGATGGAAGATTCTTTAGACATACGACCAGTTCTTCATTGTCAATATCAACCTGTACCTTGTTGTCTGACGAAGGTTTAATCCTTTTCTCATACAGTTCCGACATATGACAACGGGACGAGTAAATTGAATATACGTCTCATGTAGTACTCTTTAGGGTCTGACCTACTTCGTGTTCGACCTTAGTTCTACAGACCCTCTTTATAATTATTCGAGTCTATACGTCTACTGTGGTAGGATTACAGTCTTTCACTTCTCCTTGATATCTCGATGAACTTCTTTCACTTTCTCCTCTCACCTTTTCCGATCGTATTTCAAGTCATAAGTTTTTTAATTCTAATACTGTGAGTCACAGTAGTAAGTACCGTTTATCTACCTCTTTGTTACCTTGTCACTGTTTCAAATAAAAGAACCCGAGGTTTTAGTGACATCTACCACTGACGTTGGTACTTTAATTTTCTACAAAAGAGGAACTTTCTTTTCGATACTGTTTCGGTCTGTCGTATAATTTTTCGCCTCTGTAATGAAACGACTGTTTCTAGAAAGATCAGTTCCGATACCAAAAAAGTCACCAGTACACACCTACACTCTCAACCTGGTATTTCTTTCGACTCCCGGTTTCTTGACTATGAAAACTTGACGTCACAACCTCTTTTGAGAACTCTCAGGGAACCTGACGTTCCTCTAGGTTGGTCAGTTAAGATTTCCTTTAGTCAGGACTTATAAGTAACCTTCCTGACTACGACTTCGACTTCGAGGTTATGGGACCTGTGGACTACACTTCTTGACTGAACAAACTTTTCTGGGACTACGACCCTTTCTAGCTTCCGTCCTCCTCTTCCCCTACTGTCTTGTGTTCTACCAACCTACCATAGTAGTTCAGTTACCTGTACTCAAACTCTTTCGAGACCCTCAACCACTATCTGTCCCTCCGGACCGTACGACGTCAGATACCACAGCGTTTCTCGACCTGTGTTGACTCGCTGACTTAATCTGACTTGAACTACGTATTTAAAATCTAGGTATCTTTTTACCTGGAAATTGTATCTTCTATTAACGTCAAAACTTCCACTTATTGGAGTCCCATACAAATCATAAAGTAACCGGATTCAATGGTTGAAGATGAAAAGAGACAACATCGTCTACTTATTTTTACCTCTCTAAAGGTAGTATCATCATGATATGTGTAACTGTGTAACTAAAGACAATCAAAGACCACGGACCGTAAAATGTAAATGAGGTAATTATTTAACACGAATGTACGACGTATACGTAAAAACAGTTCCGGGGAGTAAACGAGAACTGACTAAGGTTTTTAAGAAAACTCAAAACGTTAAAGGTAAAAAGAACAAGAAACAAAAGAAAAAACCCTTTACGTGTTGATCATGGTGGGTTCAGATAAAGGGTTCCTTGTGATTTCGTGTCTTTTCGTATAAGATAAAGTTAAACACCTCCAATAAATTCCCTAGAGAAACAAAAAGGACAAAGACTTTAGGACTTCTTGTTACGAAACGTGTACGACTTTGGTGTCCTGACGTTTAGGCTTTCTCTAAGTAAAACCGTGGACCCATTTTAACCACACTTGTTCACGTAACAAAAAGACTCACAATAAAAGTTCGGGTTCGTGAAACGTCACCAGGTCAAAGGGATTTAGTTGTCTATTCTCTTTATTGTAATTCATTTTAAAATTATTTCATCTTCAGTAATTTAAACTTATGAACGGGATTCAGGTTCTAATGTATTAGATTTAAAAAAACCACAACACAAGAAAGGTTACTTACTAACCTCTGTCAGGTACCAGTAACATTAATTAAAATACAGATCCTATCACTAGTAAATAAAAAATTTTATTCTTTATCTAATTGTATCAAGTTTCACATTTTTTTGTTTATATGTGGAAAGATGTTGGAGGAGGATAAACGATGTCAAAGGGGTGGGATCCCCCTTTCCCGAGTGATAGGGACAATATAAAGACCTCGAGGAAATACACGTACGTTCGTTTTCGTTTATATATTAAGGGGGGGTGGAAAAAGGTGTTTTGTCATAATATCATATTTGTATTAAGAAGTATAACAGTAAAACTTCAACTAAAATTATTCATATATATTTTATTATTAGTTTATGTAAACGTAAATATACTGTTTTATATTTGTTAATAGTTACGTGACTTTCATCGTTTTTTACATATCCTTCCGGGGAACGAGGTAGGTAGGTCAAATGGGTCACCATTGCAACACGACAAGACACGACACGAATCGGAGAGTCAGTACAGACTGAACTTGACATCGGGTGGTCCATGGAACCAGGTACACCTAAGAAGTCCGTTCTTAGGACCTCACCCAACGACGCGAGAGGAGGTCCCCTAGAAGGGTTGGGTCCCTAGGTCGGACCCAGAGGACGTAACGTCCGTCTAAGAAATGGTCGACTCGATGGTTCCTTCGGAGTCATTGTACAACATATCGAAAATTATGTTATGTTATAACTTCGGTCCTTTTACTGTAACGATATTAAATGTCCTGGACAAATTTAAAGTAGTCAAAATATACATAAACACATTTTAATCACTTTATACCTTTAGTAATTAAACGAGAGGTAGACATTTTATAATAAAACTTTTACCATATATACACCTTTGTAATATATACACAATATATACATTCAGTATATATCGAAAACTCTATCCGAAAAACTAAGTCGTACTGATGGAAGTCTAAGTAGGTTCTATACGTACGTGGTTATCCATTAAGGAAGCCTGACGAAACAAAAGGTGTAATTTCTGCAGGAACCAAAAAAGAACATTGGTAAGTAGATAACAAAAATTACAAACCGACAATGTTTACATTTACACGATACCTGTTGTACTTGTAAATATAATTACATTCAAAAGTAAAGAGACCCGATTATGGGCTCTCATATAGCTGTCCAGTTCACTGTCCACATACAAATCCAAACACTCTTTGACGGTTTGATAAAAGGTCTTACCTACATGGTAAAGTGTAGGGATAGTGTTCCATGCTCACGGTCGTAAGCCACAATAGTAAAAATCAGTAAGATTATCTATGTGCCATTATAGAACACAAAGATTAAACTTAAAGGATGACCGACCACTACAATCACTTATTAAAAAACGGTACACATACAATAAAAAATAAAGAAGTTCTTTTAGTCTCAATAGTTCCCTTGTAAAGCACGTTTCTACCCGTGTTATTTCCTATCTTTACCATACCTGGATTGTCTTCGTCTTCTAAATTCTTCTCCACCGTTCTTAAGTGTCTTCTTGATATGTTTTTTTCTAGAAGTACTGGTTCTATTGGTGCTACAACACTAGTGAATGGATCTCGGTCTATAGGACCTCAGGCTTCAGTTCACCCGGAATCCTTCGTAGTTATACTTGTTTCGATCACCTCCACTACCTTAAGTTCGACTCGATAAAGTTTAGGATTTTCTACTACGACAATTTTATGACGTGTGTTATACGATCTTTTAAACCTTTTGAGTCGTTACCGGTGTCCTTACCTTTTCCAGTCAAAAGTAAGGTTAGGGTTTCTTTCCGTTACGGTTTCTTACAAGTTTGATGACGTGTTAAAGGAGGTAAAGTGTACGATCGTTTCATCACGAGTTTTAAGAGGTTCGTTCCAAAGTTGTCATACACTTAGTTCTTGAAAGTCCACAACTTTAACCCAAATCTTTTCCGTCTCCTTGGTCTCTAGTTTAGAGGTTGTAGACAACTTAGTATCTTTTTCGTTCTCTCACGGTCTTTTTGTAGATGAAGACAAAATAACTGATGTGGTTTGTTATCACACCTAGGGGAAACTGACACACCTAGTGTTGTTTGACACTCTGTAAGAAATTCTCTACACTTATGGTCAGGTGGAATGGACGGAGGACTGTTTAGACATACGTCCAGTTCTTCGTTGTCAATCTTGACCTGTACCTCGTTGTCTGACCATCGTTTAACCCCCTCCTCATACAGTTCCGAGATACATCAGTGGGACGAGTAAATTGAATATACTTCTCATGTAGTACGCTTTAAGGTCTGACCTACTTCGTGTTCGACCTTAGTTATTGGAGTCTATATGTCTACTATTATGGGAATACCGTCTTTTGTTTCTCCCTGACTTCTCGGAGAACCTCTTTCACTTTCCCCTGTCACTTTTTCGACCGAATTTTGAGTTGTAAGTCTTTTGATTCTAGTACCACAGACCAGGGTAGTGAAGTACCGTTTATCTACCCCTTTGTTACCTTTGTCACTGTCGTAAATAAAAGAACACGAGACTTTAGTAACGTCTACTACTGATATCGGTACTTTAATTTTCTACGAGCGAGGAACCTTCTTTTCGATACTATTTGGATCTGTCGTATGATATTTACATCTCTGTAATGAAACGACTGTTTCCAGGTAGATCAGTTTCGGTACCAAAAAGGTCATCAGTACATACCTACACTCTCAACCTGGTATTTCTTTCAACTCACGGTTTCTTGATTACAAAAGTTTGACACCACAACCTCTTCTGAACTCTCAGGGTACCTGACGTTCCTCTGATTTGGTCAGTTAGGATTTCCTTTATATAGTCAGGACTTATAAGTAACCTTCCTGTACGACTTCGACTTTCAGGTTATGAAACCGGTGGACTACGTTTCTCGACTGAGTAACTCTTTCCGGGACTACGACCCTTTCTGACTTCCTTCCTCCTCTTCCCCTGCTGTCCCCTACTCTATCGACCTACCGTAGTGACTGAACTACCTGTACTCAATTTAGTTCGAGGTCCTCAACCACTACCTGTCCCTTCGGACCACCCGAAGTCAGGTACCCAACGTATCTCAGTCTGTTCTGGCTCGTTGACTTGACTTGTCTATCGACTTAGAATTAAATCACTTCTCTTTTGTCCCAGTCGACATGATTCTATAGTAAAAAATGAATAGTCGAAGTCAAGTCAAGTCAAGTCAGTGAGTCAACACAGGCTGAGAAACGTTGGGGTACTTAACGTCGTGTGGTCCGGAGGGACAGGTAGTGGTTGAGGGTCTCAAATGGCTTTAAGTACAGGTAGCTCAGTCACTACGGTAGGTCGGTAGAGTAGGAGACAGTAGGGGAAGAGGAGGACGGGGGTTAGGGAGGGTCGTAGGTTCAGAAAAGGTTACTCAGTTGAGAAGCGTACTCCACCGGTTTCATGATCTCAAAGTCGAAGTCGTAGTAAGGGAGGTTTCTTTAGGGTCCCGACTAGAGGAAGTCTTGCCTGACCAACCTAGAGGAACGTCAGGTTCCCTGAGAGTTCTCAGAAGAGGTTGTGGTGGCAAGTTTTCGTAGTTAAGAAACCGTGAGTCGAAAGAAGTGTCAGGTTGAGAATGTAGGTATGTACTGGTGACCTTTTTGCTATCGGAACTGATCTGCCTGTAATCAACCGTTTCATTACAGAGACGAAAACTCATACGATAGATCCAACCAGTATTGAAAAGAAGGTTCCTCATTCACAGAAAATTATAGTACCGACGTCAGTGGTAGACGTCACTAAAACCTCGGGTTCTTTTATTTCAGACTGTGAAAAAGGTGACAAAGGGGTAAGTTCACGAATTCATCATATATTTTTATAGACAAAGTTTTTCTATAATTAAGTAGGTACATTAACTAAAAATACAGAATTTCTCAGCACGGAGAACCATGCCCCCTCTAGTCATACATTTAATTACATTTAACAATATTAGAAACCTTTTCATCTGTAAGACTAAAAGTTCCCTTTGTGTTTGTACTTAGACTTTGATAATAAGAACACAGTTTTCAGTGTGGTTCTCCCCTCCTGTTCTACCATCTCCTCATCCACCTACACCTCATGTAGAGAGAGGTACCTATGTAGTTCTTATGTCGAAATCTGTGTCTTCACGTACGTCTTGTGGTCGACTCTCGTCTGTTCTCATGGATTGGCCACCTTTTCTTATATATCTTGATACCTTTTGAGTCACCCTACTTCCTTGATCCCCTTTTTGGCCCTCACAATCATACTGACCTGGACGGGAGGCGTCCACCCCCTAACTTCGTCTCCAGGCTGGGGGTGTAGTCCCGTTAACAGACTCAGTCTCCTCTTTGTATATTCCGACTCTCACTTTCTCGACTAGACACCGTCGGATTTGTCTTACTCTTAGTCTGTCAGGAACGGTGTCGGTATGTATTGGGTCTGTCCCTGCGTCCAGGGGACCTTCAATGTCGTCGACCCTCGACTTCAAATCCCTAACACCTCGTTAGGGTCCCACTCTCGACGACACCTAACACCTCTCTGTCTCGTTCCCCTACACTCCCTCCTCTGACACCACCCTTTACTGACACCTCCTTTCGGTCCGTCGGTACCTTCGTTCCGCTATGACGACTCAGTACGCATCCCCCACTTCGGTATTGGTATCGGAGAAGAGGGTGGGGGTGGGGTGGACGGACGGTGTGCGACCGTAACCGTTGACTTGTTAGTGTGACTTGATGTCTCATCTTGAGGATGGGTCCCACGAGAAAATTCACGGACTGTGTTCCTATATGACTCATCCTGGGGTCGGTACCCCCGGGGAGATACACGGACTACGTGACTTGTTGTCTGTTCCTGGAGTCCGTTACCTCGGAAGATTCACGGACTTACCCGTCTCGATGTCTCTTTCTGACCGGTTTCTCCGGAAGACTAGCGGTCGATGTTCTCCGAGTTTTTTTCTGAGTCTATCCCGGTGTTGAGGACCTCACCTCCGTCAGGCATAGGGACGCGTGAACTACGATGGTCCCAGGGGGTTTTAGTTCGTCGACGGGGTGGAAGTGTGAGTGGAGAGTAACCTCGTCTTGACGGTGTCCGTTTTTTGCAGAACGTGGATACGTGCGTGAGTCCCAGCGTATCTATCACGGGTTGAGAAACACTGGGACATCTGACACCGGACGGTCCGAAGAGACAGTCTCTCCCCCCTGAGAGGTCCGTTCTTATGACCAGTCATGACCAACGGTATGGGAAAATCTCGTGACATAAAGGACGACGGGATCGAAGGTTGAGAGGACTCAAGGACCACGACGGTCTTGGGGACGCTGGGTTAGTCGACGTGGTGGAGGTGTGGACCGGGAGTGTCCCCGTTTGGGTTCAAGACGTCCCGTCGGAGTCCTCGTTTGGGGCCACCTGCTAGGTGTACGTCTCCAGCTTTATTTTGGTGTTAACTTTGGGTCCCTGTCACACCGATTCATTATTGTGAGTTTTGGGAGAGTGGTCGACATGCTCGACGTCTAATTTAGGTGTATTAGTTGATCCGTCTGAGACAAAGATACCTTATATATTTTCCAGTGACTCTCGAGGGTGTTTTCTTTTGTACGATCAAGACTTTTGACACCTGTAACCTCCGTTCTGTGTCTCCTCATCCTGGTCTAATCTTAGACTCGACGGGGTGTCGTCCAGGTCTCCAGTCGTGTCACAATCTCCCGTAGGATCCCTCCACTCCACCCGACTCTGAGTGTCACTCCCTTTCGTGACACTGTCGTCACTGAGTTCCTTTTGTAAATAATAAGAATATAAAATGAATAAGGTATCTAATAAAACCTGAAAAAAGGAAGAAGGGACGGGGGTGGGGGTGGGCAGGGACAACATCAACAACTAAAATTACCGTGATACTTTAGATTATGGTGGTCCGGAGGGACCACCGAGTCTGACATTTCGCAGACAGTTCGAAAACTCATAAAAAAAAATTTAAAAAAAAGAGTCAGTGTAAAAACAACAATATTTGGAGACGGAGATACAACCCGAAAATGTCAAGACCCCTCAAGGGACCGGGGAAAAAAAAGAAAGAATTTATTAAATTGTAAATTAAAAATTTTGGTTAATATAAAAAAGGAAACAAACGGAAAGGATAACAGGAAAAGTGGAACGTCAATTAGAAATTACATATATTTAGAAGTAGATGGAGATAAATTGAAAAGTACAGATAATAAATAAAGAAAAGAAAGAAAGGAAAGGGAGTTGTATAAACAATCAAAACAAAAGTAACGAAATAAAGGACGAACCGTGGAACGAAATCAAACAAAAGGTCAAACACGAAATCAATCAAAACAAGAATTCACCGTTTATATTAAAAACTAAAGGATACAACGACCCAGTTAGATAACATGAAATAAAAACAACCTGACAAAACTGAAACGAGAACCCACATATGTATATACACATATAAGGTAATAAAATTAATAACAAACGGACTAAAACATTGACGGTAAACAGACCCCAAATAGTAATCAAAAAGTAAAAACATATAAACAAAAGTAGAGTTACGGTATTGTTTGGTGAACACCTTAGAAGCAAGGACTGGTCTCTAGTTCGGGACTCGTAAACCTCACCCTCGTAACAGAGGTTCTGGGATCTCATGGTCTCTTTATTGGGATCCCCCATAGTTTGTCACTCTTGAGTGTGTTTCCTTTGCTGAACTTATGTTCTGGGTCGTAGTGGGTTGGTGGTCATTGTGGGACTCGTCCTACGATTTGTTGTAGATTTGTTGTAGATTTGTTGTAGTAGATTCGTTGTTTGTTTTGATTTTATGTTTGGGTTAGTAGTCGTCTGTCCTAATGGTGGAGTGAGTCGTAACGTACAGTCTCCTTTTTATTTGTTTGTTTTGGAGTCGTGTTTAGAGTGTGATATACTTCAAATGTGTTTGGTGACCCGGTTGAAATCCTCCCGTCTTCGGTTTTACTCCTTGCTTAAGTTTGAACTTCGGACCCTTTTCCTCTGGAGTTTGTTTTATTGATCTTTTTTTTATTACTTTTCTGTCTCTTTTTGATGTACTTGCTTCCTTGTTCGATCTTTGTGTCTACAGATTTATTTACTTCTCCTTTATCCGTTTAATAGACTTTTTATTAAGTCTTGTCACTATCATTTCTACTACTTTCCAGAACTTTTGTTTTACCTCTTTTACGTTCCTAACTAATTGTTTGTGGATCTTCTTAATTTCTTATTTGTACGCCTCTGTTTGTTGTGTTAATGACTTTAATTTTGATGAGATCTTCTTTAGTTATCGTCTTACAGACTCCGTCTTCTTACTTAGTCACTCGGTCCTCCATTTCACCACCTTTATTGAAGATTTCTCGTCTTATTTCATTTTTCTTACTGTTCCTGACTCCTATCGGAGTCTCTGTAGACCCTGTTATAGTTTGTGTGGTTGTAAGTTTAAT
The DNA here is from genome assembly GCA_006410555.1 of Capra ibex. Taxonomy (NCBI): domain Eukaryota; kingdom Metazoa; phylum Chordata; class Mammalia; order Artiodactyla; family Bovidae; genus Capra; species Capra ibex. Next base: position 4,196,508 of record SJYO01026388.1, on the reverse strand, counting down.
ATCCCCAGGGTCTTCTTCTTCTTCTCTTTTTCTTTCCTGTACTCTTTTAAAAACTTCTCTAATATCAACTTTTAAAGGGGTTGTACCTTTTCCTTTCTCAGTTAGTTCAGGTTCTCCGTGTTTCTCAGGGTATGTTCTATTTGGGTTCCCCTGTGTGTCGTTCTGTGTATGATTAGTTTGATTGTTTCTGATTGTGTTCCTTTCTTATAATTTTCGTCGTTCCCTCTTCGTTGTTCATTGTATTTTCCCTTTGGGGTATGTCAATTGTCGACTAGAAAGTCGTCTTTGAGACGTCCGGTCTTCCCTTACTATCCTATATAAATTTCATGACTTTCCCTTTTTAGATGTTGGTTCTAATGACATGGGTCTTACTAGAGTAAGTTTTGACTACCTCTTTCTTTTTTGAAAAGTCTGTTCGTTTTCAATTCTCTTAAGTCATGGTGGTTTGGTCAAAATGTTGTTTACAATTTACCTGAATATATCAATTCTTTACGTTTTCTTCCTTTTTCTAGATGTTTTAGTTGAGCTTTGTTAATTCTTTTATAGTTACCTTTGTATATATAGTTATTAACGAAATTTACATTTACCTAATTTCCGAGGTTGGTTTTCTACGTCTGACCCACTTACCTATGTTTTTGTTCTGGGTATATATACAACAGATGTTCTTTGGGTGAAATCTGGAATTTCTGTGTATATCTGACTTTCACTCTCCTACCTTTTTATATTAAGTACGTTTACCCTTCGTTTTCTTTCGACTTCATCGTTAGGAGTATAGTCTGTTTTATCTGGAATTTTATTTCTTCTAATGTTCTCTATTGTTTCCTGTGATGTATTACTAGTTCCTTAGTTAGGTTCTCCTTCTGTATTGTTAACATTTATAGATACGTGGGTTGTGTCCTCGTGGAGTTATGTATTCTGTTTGTGATTGTCTGTATTTTCCTCTTTAACTGTCATTGTGTTATTATCATCCTCTGAAATTGTGGGGTGAGTGTGGTTACTTGTCTAGTAGTTTTGTCTTTTATTCCTTTCTGTTCAGAATTTAATATATAATCTACTCTACCTAGAGTAACTATAGAAGTCCTGTAAGGTAGGTTTACGTCTTCTTATGTGGAAGAGTACACGTGTACCCTGTAAGAGGTCCTATCTGGTGTATAACCCCATGTTTAGTTTAGAGTCATTTAAATTCTTTTAACTCTAGTATAATTCGTAGAAGAGACTGGTGTTGTGATACTCTGATCTATAGTTAATGTTCTTTTTTTTTTGAGATTCTTTGTGTTTATGTACCTCTAATTTGTTGTGTAAAGATTTATTAGTTGTCCAATGACTTCTTTAGTTTTTCCTTTAATTTTTTTAGATCTTTGTTTACTGTTACTTTTGTGGTGAGTTTTGGATACCCAACGTCGTTTTCGTCAAGATTCTCCCTTCAAATATCTTTATGTTAGGATGGAGTTCTTTATTCTTTTTGTAGCTTATCTGTTAGATTGAAATGAAGATTTTGTTGACCTTTTTCTTATTTTTCTGGGGTTTTAATCTTCCTTTCTTTAGCATTTCTAAGTTCGTCTTTATTTACTTTTTCTTTACTTTCTTTGTTATCATTTCTAAGTATTTTGATTTACGACCAAAAAACTCAACTATTTGTTTTAACCGTTTGAAAATCAGTCTGAGTAGTTCTTTTTTTCTCTCTTTTTAGTTTAGTTGTTTTAATCTTTACTTTTTCCTTTCCAATGTTGTCTGTTACGTCTTTATGGTTCCTCATATTCTCTGATAAAACTTGTTGATATACCGTTATATTACCTATTGGACCTTCTTGACCTGTCTAAGAATCTTTCCAAGTTAGAAGGTTCTGACTTGGTCCTTCTTCATCTTTAATAATTGTTGGGTTAATGTTCGTGACTGTAACTTCGGCACTAGTTTTCAGAGGGTTTTTGTTTCGGGTTCTGGACTATCGAAGTATCCTCTTAAGATAGATTATGAATATCTTCTCGATTACGGATAGGAAGATTTTGAGAAAGTTTTTTAACGTCTCCTTCTTTGTAAAGGTTTGAGAAAGATACTCCGGTGGTAGTGAGACTATGGTTTTGGTCTGTTTCTATTAAGTCTTTTTCTTTTGATGTCCGGTTATAGTGACTACTTGTATCTACGTTTTTCGGAGTTGTTGTAAAATCGGTTGTCTTAAGTCGTCGTTTAGTTTTTCGAGTACGTGGTACTAGTTCAAACCTAATAAGGTCCTTTCGTTCCTAAGAAGTTATATACGTTTAGTTAGTTACACTATGTGGTATAATTGTTTAACGTTTTAATTTTGGTATACTATTATCTACGTCCTTTTCGGAAACTGTTTAAGTCGAGGACAAATACTAATTTTGAATTTTTTTTACCAGTATCTTCCTGGGATGGAGTCGTATCATTTCCGGTACATACTATGCGGATGTCGTTTGTAAGAGTTACAACTTTTTGACTTTCGTAAAGGGGATTCTAGTCCTTGTTCTTTTCCCACGGGTGAAAGGGGTAATAATAAGTTGTATCAAGACCTTCAGAATCGATGTCGTTAGTCTCTTCTTTTTCTTTATTTTCCTTAGGTCTAACTTTTTCTTCTTAATTTCGAGAGTGACAAACGTCTACTGTACTATGACATGTGTGTTTTGGGATTTCTATCACAGTCTTTTAATGATCTCGATTAGTCACTTAAATCGTTTCTACATTCTATGTTTCAGTTATGTGTCTTTAGTGAACGTAAAGATATACGATTGTTACTTTTTAGCCTTTCTCTTTAATTCCTTAGTTAGGGTAGGTCGTAACGTTGTTTTTCTTATTTTATAGATCCTTATTTGAATGGATTTCCCTGTTTTCTTGACATGTGTCTTCTAATATTCTGTGATTACTTTCTTTAGTTTCTACTGTGTCTGTATACCTCTGGATAAAGTACAAGGGCCCATTCCTTCTTAGATATAACACTTTTACTGATATGATGGTTTGTGTTAGATGTCTAAGTTACTCTAGGGATAGTTTAATGGTTACCGTAAAAAGTGCCTTGGTCTCGTTTCTTAAAGTGTTAAGTATACCTTTGTGTTTTCTGGGACTTATCGGTTTCGTCAGAACTCTTTCTTCTTACCTCGACCTCCTTAGGTGGAAAGACTGAAGTATAATATGATGTTTCGATGTCAGTAGTTCTGTCATACCATGACCGAGTTTTTGTCTTTGTATCTGGTTTCTTTGTTCTATCTTTAGGGTCCCTTTTGTTTTTGTTTTTGTTTTTGTACGTGGACACCCATGGAATAAAAACTGTTTCCTCCGTTCTTATATATTACCCCGTTTCTGTCGGAGAAGTTATTTACCACGACCCTTTTTACCTGTCGATGTACATTTTCTTACTTTAATCTTGTGAAGGATTTTGGTACGTGTTTCTGTTTGAGTTTTACCTAATTTCTGGATTTGTATTCTGGTCTTTGATATTTTGAGAATCTCCTTTTGTATCCGTCTTGTGAGTTACCGTATTTAGTTTCATTCTAGGAGATACTGGGTGGAGGATCTCATTGTCTTTAGTTTTGTTTTCATTTGTTCACCCTGAACTAATTTGGATTTTCGAAAACGTGTCGTTTCCTTTGATATTCGTTCCATGTTTCTGTCGAGAGTCTTACTCCCTTTATTATGATTTACTTTGTTCAATGTTTCCTAATTAAAAGTTTTATATGTTCGTCGAGTATGTTGAGTTACGGTCTTTTTGTTTGTTGAGTTAGTTTTTCACCACCTTTCTGGATTTGTCTGTAAAGAGGTTTCTTCTGTATGTCTACCGATTGGTCGTCTACTTTACTCGGGTTCTAGAGAGTAATAATCTCTTTATGTTTAGTTTGGGTGTTACTCTATTATGGAGTTTGGTCAGTCTTACCGGTAGTAGTTTTACAAATGTTTGTTATTTACGACTTCTTCCACACCTCTTTTCCCTTACGAGAACGAGACAACCACCCTTACATTTAACTATGTCGGTGATACCTTCTACCATACCTCTAAGAAATTTTTTGATCCTTATTTCGGTGGTAGACTGGGTCGTTAGGGTGAGGATCCGTATATGGAACTTCTTTGGTTTTAACTTTTTCTGTGTAACATAGGGTAAAAAGTAACGTCGTGATAAATGTTATCGACCTTGTACCTTCGTCGGATCTACAGGTAGCTGTCTACTTACCTATTTCTTCACCACCATGTATATGTGTTACCTTATAATGACTCGATAATTTTCCTTGTGGAAACTCAGTCAAGATTACTCCACCAACTTAGATCTTGGATAATACGTCACACTTCACTCAGTCTTTCTCTTTCTTTTTATAACATAAGATTACGTGTATATATCTTAGATCTTTTTACTAAGACTTCTTAAATAAATGTCCCGTCGTTACCTCTTTGTCTGTATCTCTTGTCTGAATACCTGTACCCGTTTCCCCTCCTCTCCCACTCTACATACCTTTGTCAGTGTACCTATCAATATAATGGTATACATTTTATCTATCGGTTGTCCTTAAACGACATATAGAGTCCTTTGAGTTTGCCCCCGAGACATAGTTGGATCTCTCTATCCTACCCCTCCCTCTACCCTCCCTCAAAGTTTTACCTCCCCTATATACATATGGATACCGACTAAGTAGGACTCCAAACTGTCTTTTGTTGTTTTAAGACATTTCGTTAATAGGAAGTTAATTTTTTATTTAATTTTTTTAGTGGTTTCATTTGTAAATTTTTTATTTGACAGATGGACGGAAAGTTTTCGTACTAATCCTGACGTGACGTACTAATCCTGACGTGACGGAAGTCGATATCATTTGTACTTTAGTCGATTTTAATAGTGATAGTAGAAGAGAAGAAAATAAACACTTTTTATGTTCACCAGAAGTGTCTAACGACTCTTCTATAAGACGACGAAGATCTACAAATATTGAAAAACATAACATAAAACACCACGAGTTACCAAAGACTTTAACATTTCATATTTTATGTATAAAAATACTGTCAAATAAAATACTTTGATATCAAAAGTATAAAGTTCCGTCCCAAATTTCTTTTACTTACTCTGTTCTTCGTTCTTTAGAATTTCCTTCCTACCAACTCTTATTCCAGTCGTCAAAGGACCTTGGAACGTGTCTTTTGTATAGACAGAGTAAAGGGAAAAGTAGTGTAGGTATATGTGTGTGTAAACTATGACATGTGATTGTAGCCACGAATTTTCCTTTTATCTTTACATAAAAGGGTAGACTCTTTATAATTTAAGTAATATACATATTATATAACGAACAAGAGGAACACAAGATTCATGTATGTAACGAACAGGTAACCATTATGTCACGTCCCACTTCGTTTATAAAAATAAACAAATATCTTATGTTTATAGAGAATATGCATTCGCGATAAATACAAAATTAATATTTTCCCGTAAACTTTCTATTACAACGAAAAGACTTCCCTGAGACCCATCAAAGAGTGTTTATTGACCTATTTCAGGTCGTTTTTATGGAGTAATTGAAGTCTCTTATTACAAGAAAGTATAATTTACAACATATAAAAGTGAAACCTGAAGGGACCACCGAATCTGCCATTTCGTAGACGGATGTCACGACCTCTGGGCCCAAACTAGGGACCCAGTCCTTGTAGGAGACCTCTTCCTTTACCGTTAGGTGAGGTCATGAGAACGGACCTTTTAGGGTACCTGCCTCCTCGCTTTATCCGATGTCAGGTACCCCTGCGTTTCTCAGCCTGTTCTGACTCGCTGAAGTGAAGTGAGAATTGAAGTAAAAGTGAAACCATGTTGAATTTTTTAAGTACCTGGTGTAATACAGTGAAGTTTTAATTTGTGTAGAGACAAATCTTTGGTATTCATTCATAGTTTTGTACTTTTATACTCTTGAAATTAAAGTACCTCTAATTCACCTATGTAAATTCGATACTTAGTAATAGTGTCACTACAAACTAAAAACATTTCCATATAAAGGATTTCTCAAAATACTTTTATGACGAAAGGAAGACATTAGTGGAGTAAATAGTATATCTTTCTTTTGTACCTTTAATTTTACTTTTACAGAACTTACATTTCTGGATAATCTACTATTAAAGCTTTCTTTTTAAAACTTGTATTAAGATTAAGTTTCACCTGAAATCATTAAATCTTTATATTTAATTTAAGTTAAATATACGAATAAAAAAGTTTTAATCGTAAACTTCAGATCACTATATAAAATGTAATATATAGAAATTTTATATAAAACGAAAAACCTTTGTACCCAAAACAAACCTTGTTGTGACTAATAAGTTTATCTTTTGAAATAGGGTTGAGTATAATTTAATAAAATTTTAAGTTAACAATTCATAGATATGATGTCTACAATGATGGTATTATATCTATAACTAAAGGACGAAAATGGAACAACTGATTTTTTGTTTTTGTTTTTGTTTTTTTGTGTCGTGTTTTTTGAGTGTTGGAGTAGCACTCAAGCCAAAATAAATCCTGTTTTATTTCTGATATCGGGTTCCCTGTTGTAGAGTCTATTGAGACTCTTTGATTAGACTTGTCCGTCTCTTTCAGTCATATATACACTAAAACCACTTCTCCCCTACGTACGTTAATTTGTATAAAAACGTCTTAAAGTAACCATTAATACTCCTTGTCTACAGAGACAATTATTTAAATCACGAAAAGATCTATACTCTTCTACGTCGTCAAACCTGTGTATTTTAGCAGAGGACTTTTGTAGATTAATAGACTTTTGAACAAGACGGTCAAAAAAGGTCTCTTGTTCCATAGAGCAAGAACTAGAGGTGGGACTTGAGAAAGTCTCACACGATTTTTAGTCACTGGTGTCACCGATCACTGAATTATTCTGGGGTTCTCTTATTCACTGAACAGGACTCAAAAGGTCGACAATCACGATACTGAAGAGATTCCCTATTGGTGTTATTTTGAAGTCTTATTATCTTGATTGTTTAAAAGGAGTGACTGTCACAGAGAGTAAGAACGATTCAATTTACCCTTCCTTCGACTACTCAGTCGTATTAAAATAAAATTGGCACACCAAAAGAGTTCCGTTAAAACCGAATAAAAGTATAAAGAAATGTAACCTGTTTTTGTCTCCTTCTCAATACAAATAAAAACTTTAGGGTAAATAAAGGAGTCTTCTTACAAAACATAACGTATATCTCAAGAAACAGGAAAAGAAGACATCGTGTGAAAAGTTTGAAAGGTTCAAAAAGAACGGTACCACATAAAGTGGAATCCCTGGACGGAGAACGTTTGTAGGCTTATAGTGAACTGGTACCTGTTACAAGAAAGTATCAGTAGAGAACTATAAACTTTCTCACACACTTTACCTATGATAACTCGATATCTCTTTGGGCTGAATGGACCAATCTTGTAATTATCTTGAACTAATGTTTAATATACCTGGAGTCTATGATGTGAGTCAAGGTCGTGTGATACGTCTAAGAAACTCCTTTTAGGGACATATTGAAAGCGGTTTCTTTGATGGACACCAACGAGTCAACCTCTACTCTTTCACTCCTTACCTTATATTCCCTGTTGTTTTCAATTTAAGCAAACTCCTTAATTCTTACGTAAGGAATTAACTTTTTGAATGTTTTTGTGTTTTTTATACCTTTGGACGATTCCATTAGACGACGACGACGATTCAGTGAAGTCAGTACAGGCTGAGACACTCAGAGGTATCTGCCGTCGGGTGGTCCGAAGGGGCAGGGACCCTAAGAGGTCCGTTCTTGTGACCTCACACCCAACGGTAAAGACTACAGTGACTTTTAGAGACTTATTTCCTACTTCTTTTGGTCGAATTAACTTATGAAAATGCATGACCAGAGTCACTTTTCACGAACATTATGATTACGTATCTACTAGATAACGAAAGAGATCGACTTGAAAGAGAAAACCTTTACCAGGAATAGGAGGAAAGTCTATTAGACAGGATAGAGGAAAGAGGGAGACCTTTTTTAAATATGTATATAACATTAACAACGATGGTACAATAGTTGACTGGGTTTAAGACCGGTGAGAACTAAGTAAGCCCTTCACCCGTGGTTTTTGACCCCGTTACTCAAAAAAGAATAAAACTTGTGCTTTCATTTTCTCCGTCCACGATTCCGTTCTCCTACTCTATCAATCTACTGTAGTGGCTGAGTTACCCGTACTCAAACCCATTTGAGGTCCTCGACCACTACCTATCCCTCCGAATCGTACGATTCCAAGTACCGTAGTGTTTCTCAGCCTGTACTGACTCGCTGACTTCACTTGATTCCGTTCTTATGAGTTCCACATATATTTTGATACAAAAGAGAGTACAAGTCAAGTCAAGTCAAGTCAGCGAGTCAGAACAGACTGAGAAACACCGGGGTACCTGACGTCGTGCGGTCCGGAGGGACAGGTAGTAGTTGAGGGCCTCAAATGAGTTTGAGTAGAGGTAACTCATTCACTACGATGGGTTGGTAGAGTAGGAGACAGCAAGGGAAGAGGAGGGTGGAAGTTAGGAAGGGTCGTAGTCCCAGAAAAGTTTACTCAGTCAAGAAGTGTAATCCACCGGTTTCATGACCTCGAAGTCGAAGTCGTAGTCAGGAAGGCTACTTATTAGTCCTGACTAAAGGAAATCCTACCTAACCAACTTAGAGGAACGTCAGGGTCCTTGAGAGTTCTCAGAAGGGTTGTTGTGTCAAGTTTTTGTAGTTAAGAAGACACGAGTCAAAAGAAATATCAGGTTGAGAGTGTAGGTATGTACTGGTGACCTTTTTGGTATTGAAACTGATATTCCTCCAAACAACCGTTCATTACAGAGACGAAAAAATTATTCCACAGATCCAACCAGTATTGAAAAGAAGGTTCCTCGTTCACAGAAAATTACAGCACCGACGTCAGTGGTAGACGTCACTAAAACTTCGGGGGGTTTTATTTCAGACAGTGACAAACGTAACGAAAGGATAGATAAACGGTACTTCACTACCCTGGTCTACGGTGATAGAATCAAAAGACTTACAACTCAAAATTCGGTCAAAAAAAGTGAGAGGAAAAAGTGAAAGTACTTCTCCGAGAAGTCAAGAAGAAGTGAAAGACGGTATTCATATCACAAGAGACGTGTAAACTCCAATAATTATAAAGAGAGTCGTTAGAACAAGAAGGAGGTCGGGTCGCAAAGTACTACATGAGACGTATATTCAATTTATCCGTCCCACTGTTATATGTCGGAACTGCATGAGAAAGGGATAAACCTTGGTCAGACAACAAAGTACAGGTCAAGATTGACAACGAAGGACTGGACGTATGTCTAAAGAGTCCTCCGTCCATTCCACCAGACCATAAGAGTAAAGAACTTCTTAAAAGGTCTCAAACAACACTAGATGTATTTCTGAAACCGTATCAGACATTTCTTCTTCATCTACAGAAAGACCTTATGAGAACGAAAAAGATACCAAGGTGTCTACAACCGTTAAACTAGAGACCAAGGAAACGGAAAAGATTTAGGTTGAACCTGTAGACATTCAATTGTCAAGTGTATGACAACTTCGGAACGAACTTCCTAAAACTCGTAATGAAACGGTCGTACACTTGACACATCATCAAACTCGTAAGAAACCGTAACGGAAAGAAACCCTAACCTTACTTTTGACTGGCAAAGGTCAGGACACCGGTGACGGCTTAAAAGGTCTAAACGACCGCATAACTCACGTCGTGAAAGTGTCGTAGTAGAAAATCCTAAACTTCATCGAGTTGACCTTAAGGTAATGGAGGTTATCGAAACAAGCATCGCTACAAAGGATTCCGGGTGAACTGAAGTGTAAGGTCCTACAGAAAGACAGTACTCCTGGTCCTTTTCATACATACTGAGTATACTTTTCTCTTATATAATCGGTTTATTATATAGAAGAGAATCATTCTAGGGCAACGATATTGTCTTATGGTATTTGATCCTCCAAATTTGTTGTATTTAAAGAGAGAGAGAGAGAGAGATATATATATATACATACACACACACATACAGAAATATAGTATAGATCCCCTACCTCTCAGGTTTTCTCCTATAGTAGTCTGTTTTACCGTTTTCAATTTCTATTCTGTCTTAGGATTTCCGTCGTTTTAGTTTCGTCTCGTAGTACATTTTTATTTATTTATTTATTTATTTCTAATAAAAAGACATCTTTGAAACAACCGGTCTTCTCTCACTGTATATTAATTTCACTACTTCATCTTTTAGGACGTAGGATCCTATAGAATGGTTTGTTTTAATAGTAAATCTTAAATTTCTGGTTTTTTGAAGAGTCTGTACGTTTTCGATTCTCAAGTAGTTATCATTTGGATGGTATTTTGTTTACGATTTTTAAGAAGAGATTCACCCTTCATTTTTCGATATCCTTTCCTTCTTAAGGAGATCCTTTCTGTTTATATATAATTCCCGACTCCTTGTTTACCAATTTATTTGATGATGTTTCTAATTCTTTGTTTTTGAACATTTTAGTTAATAACGATTTTATTCGTGACTTCCCTATTCGTATTTCGTCTTCGTATTTCGTCTTCGTACAAAACTACGTTTTATACTGTAGTTTTGTGTTTTACACTACGTTCTCTTAATTTTTTTTACATATAGAAAATCTTACACAAACTTCAATTTACTGACGGTCAAATTTTGTTCATATCAATATCCAATTATATATACTTAAGGTACCATTGATGTTTAGTTTTTACAAGTCATCCATGTATTCTGGATCTTTCTTTTCTTGTGTTCGTATGGTGAATTTTTTACTAGTTTGGTGTTCCCTTCTTTGATTTTCTTTTTTAATGTCTCTTCTTGATTTTTTTTATTTATTTTGTCTTTCGTTTATTATTTTACCGTTATTCATCAATGGATAATTATTAGTGAAATTTGCAGTTACCCTATTTACGAGTTTAGTTTTCTATATCGTACCTATTAAACTAATTTTTTCGGTTAGATATAAGACGAATCTTCTGGGTGACGTCTCGATTTCTGTGTGTTTCTGACTTTCACTCTCCTACCTTTTAATATAAAGAACTTTTACCTTTACTGTTCTTCCTTGTCGGGGAACACGTGTGAGGAGTCACACCGTCATCCTCACTTGAGTTCACCTGTCCCCTGTGCACGTCTTTTATCCTGTTCCAGACACCTGATCTCTCTTTAACCGGGTGTCAGAACTCAACATCATGGTGGAAGTCCTTTTCTTTTATCTTCAAAGGTCGTCGGTAGGACCACGTAATCTTACGTGTGTTTAAATTCCAAATACGGTGTTCTCCCCCGTTCTTCGTACCTCGTCCACATAGACATACGTCAACGTCCTCTTTCAGTCCCTGATATATAGTCCTCATTACCTTTCATTGAGAATGAACTTTCGTTGACTATTCCTAATTTCCTCCACTGACGACGAAAAGTACACTGTAGTAGTTTCGGTTTGAGGTTCCTTGTACTTTTTAGTTCCTTTATGCTACAGTAGTTTTCTAGTATTATAAGGAGGTCATTGGTTTGGGTCACTGTACCTCTAGACAGTAAATTGGGTATTCCTTAAATTTTATCGACGAAAAACGTTTGAGTTAATACATTTTCTTTTGTGTCTTTGTGTTGAGTCGTTTTAGTCCTTTTGTAATGTTCTCGTTTTACTGTTTAAATTATTTCTCTGTCTTTATCTTTATTGGTTTATCTTTAAGACTTCGATTTCTTAAGTCACTTACTTTATTTCTTATGTTGTCTCTCGTAGTTATCACTTTACAACTTCAAGTACTTTCATTACCTAATAGAGTAATAAAGTTTGCTTTTATTAGAAGAGGTTCTGTATAGTATTACTTTCATAGTTTTAAGTTTCTGACTTTTTTAGGATTTTCGTCGTTTTCTTATTGTCAAATATTCGATGTTTCGGTGGAGATAATCGGACAGCCGTCTAAAGAGTCGTCCTTGGATTGATCAACTCTCTTATCCTGCCATATAAGTTTAACGACTTTACTTTTTTCTTTTTTTTTTCGGTCGGTTCCTATGAGATAGACCGTTCTAATAAGAAGTCTATCTTTCCTCTTTTGTTTAGCAAAAAATTTGTCTATTTTTGACTCCCTTAAGAAATGGTGCTTTCGATAGAATTGCTCTTTGAGATTTTCTTCAAGAAGTTCGACTATATGTCGAATTAATTATTCTAATTTCGTATACTTTCATATGTTATGTAACATTCCCATTTATATTTCATACGGTATCTTTTGACATTAGACATTATACTATTACACCATTGGAGAATTGATTTCATACGTCTGATTCTCTTTTCTTATAATTTCAATTGATATCGAAGATATTAAACGATATTTATGTTTTATATTTTACTCCACTTAACACAGTTATTGTTGTACTTTCCCCAATATTATACCGACTCAAAAATATGTACTAGTACCAATTCAAAAATATTTCGTATTTTATCTGACAATATAGATTAAAAAAATACATATGGAGCACGATCGGTATTCCGTTTTCGGATGTTATATAAGTCTTTTCTTTTTCTCCCTATGTACATATACACCCGAAGGGACCACCGAGTCACCATTTCTTAGACGAACGTTTCTTCCTCTACGACCCCAAACTAGGGAGGTAACCCTTCTAGGGGACCTCCTCCCGTACCGTTGGGTGAGGCCATAAGAACGGACCTCTTAAGGTTCCTACCTCTTCTGACCACCCGATATCAGGTGTCTCAGTGTTTCTCAACCTGTACTGACTTCACTGACTCGTACGTACGTGTACACATACATCCCGACTTAGGGGAGTGACGAGTGGACTTAGGTGGTGTTATAACAATTAGTCGATGTCGTGTTATGTTTTTTCTTTCAAATTTTAAACCTTTTTTTTTTCTTCCCTTAGTCTCGTATGATAGTGTCTTTTAGTGGTGAGGGGGTGACATACGCCGTCAGCTCTGTTTTTCCTTGTTACCTTGATATTTCGTCGGTCTTTCGTTAAACTACAATAATTCAAGAATGTATAGTTATTAATTAACTTTACATTTCGTGACTTAAGAAGTTGGTTTTTTGTGTTTACCGACCCATCTTATTTTTTATTCTGAGTTTATGTACGATGAATATCCTCTGAGTGAGGTCAAAATTCCTGTGTGTATCCAAGTTTCACTTCATTATTTTTTGTATAAGGTACGTTGACCTTTGGGTATTTTCACTTTATCGATATAAATAAAGTTTGTTTTCATCTGAAATTGGACTTTTTCCATTGTCCACTGTTCTTCCGGAAATATACTACTATTTTCCTAGTTAAGTAATTCTATGTAAAGCTTTATGTATACGTGGATTGTAGTCTCGTGTATTATACAATTCGTTTATGACTATCCAGATTTTCTTCTGTATTGTTATGTCTTTATCATCCCTCAAAGTTATAGGGTGAATCTTCGTTATCTGTCTATTAGGTCTGTCTTTTCAGTTTTCCTTTGACGTGAACTTGGTAAGAAATCCCGTTTACCTGGATGGTCTATATGTCTTGTAAGGTAGGTTATCGTCGTCTTGTGTATAGAGGGGGTCAGGTGTGTCTCGTAATAGACCCTGTCTAGTATAATACCCAGTGTTTTTTCCAGAATCATTTAAATTATTCTAATTTTATTATGTTTCATAAAAAAGAAGACTGGTGTACCATACTTTGATCTTTAGTTATCCTCTTTTAGACCTTTTGAATGTTTGTACACCCCTAATTTGTTGTACAAGGACTGTCGATTACTCAGTTTCTTCTTTATTTTTTCCTTTATTATTATAGACCTTTATTTACTTATACGTGTATGTTGTGTAGTTTTGGATACTTTAAGATGTTTTCATACGAATCTACTTTCAAATGTTCACTATTTATGTATATAATTCCTTATCTAGAATTTATTTGTTGGGTTTAAATGTTACGTTTCTTACTCTTTTTTTTTCTTTTTGGATTCGAGTTTCGATTACTTTCAATTGTTATTTCTACTCTACTTTCTGTATTTCTGTTATTTCTGTTGTTTTTACTCTACTTTATTTTTTTATTTACTATTCTTTTGTTATTTCTAGTCACTTTGTTTTCGTCGAAAACATTTTTCTATATGTTTTAACTGTTGTTAAATCGATCGGATCCTTTTTTCAGTTATTTCTTTTAGTCTTTAATTTCTACTCTATAATGTTGATTATAGTGTATTTATATAACCTAGTATTCTAAGATGGGACTTATGAATGTCCGGTTTCACAACGTATTAGATCTTCTTTATCTATGTAAAGATCTTTACATGTTTAATGGTTCCCACTTAGTCTTTCTTTATATTTTTATACTTATCTGGTTAATGATCATTCGTCTAAATTAGTCTTAGTATTCGAGAGGGTATTCTTTTCGGGTCTTCGTCACTCAAAATGGTTTATAAATTTCTTAATTACGGTTAAGAAGAGTTTAAGAAGGTTTTTTTTCCTTCTTCCTTGTGGGTATTTGAGTAAAATGTTCCGGTTATCATAGTACTATGGTTTCGGTCTATTCCTGTGATGTTCTCTTCTTATAATTCCTGACTTCAAAGAGGATTTATATCCATGTTTTCGAGGATCATTTTATAATGGGTTTGGTTCAAGTACTCGTGTAATTTTCCTAGTATGTCGTACTAGTTCACCCTAAATAGAGACTTTAAGTTCGTACCAAGTTGTATATGTTTGGTTATTTACACTTGATGGTGTAATTTTTTATTTTCATTTTTGGTATACTAATAGTTATCCGTGTCTTTTCGTAAATGGTTTTATATAGGAAAATATTATTTTTGGGAGTTTTTTAACCAACGTCTTCCTTGTACACGACACGAATTAGTGAGTCAGCACAGACTGAGAAACACTGGGGTACGTAACATCGGACGGTCCGAGGAGACAGGTACCCCTAAGAGGTCCGTTTTTCTGACCTCACCCAACGGTACGGGAGAAGGTACCCTAGACGGGTTGGGTCCCTACCTTGGGTCTAGAGGGTGTAACGTCCACCTAAGAAATGACAGACTCGGTGGTCCCTTCGGTTTCTTATAACCTTACCCATCGGATAGGGAAGAAGTCCTCTAGAAGGACTGGGTCCTTAACTTGGTCTCAAAGGACGTAACGTCCACATAAGAAATGGTAGACTCGATGGTCCCTTCGGGTGTCTTCCTTGTATGGAGTTGTATTATTTCTGGTATACTTTTTGGATATCGGTTGTAGTATAAGTCACACTTTCAAAATTTCGAGAAGGAGATTCTAGTCCTTGTTCCGTATAAGTTATATCAGGACCTTAAGGATCGGTCTTATTAGACCGTTTTTTTTTTTTTTCTTTCTTTATTTTTCGTAGTTTTAGTCTTTCCTTGTCACTTTAATAGAAATATATGTATACCATACTAGAAAATAATTTTTAGGATTCCTAAAGTGATTTTTTGATAACTTTGATTACTTTATTGAATCATTTGGACGTTCTATATTTTAGTTGTTTGACTTTAGTCATGTATAGTCGTTGTTTTATAGTCTTTTTTATTTTTGTCATACTAAGTATTTTTGTAGTTTTAGTTATATTATGAATCCTTATTTAAATTCGTTTTTTACTTTTCAGACTTTTGTCTTTTGATGTTCTGAAACTACTTTCTTTTACTTATACTGTATGTTTATCCTTTTTTTTCACTCCTTTTAAGAAATACTACAACCAGAACAGTTACTAAAAAAAATTATACTGTGGTTTTCGTGTTCGTTATTTTCGTCTTTAGTTTATCACCCTGATATAGTTTCTTTTTGTAAGACGTGTCATTTTTTTATTATTTTCTTTACATATTTGGATAAATTACCCTCTTTTTATAAACGTTTTATATATAGACTTTTTCCCAATCATATATTTTATATATTTATTTAGTATATTAAATTGTGGTTGTTATTTTTCTTTGTTAGGTTCACTTTTTACCTGTCTCCTTGTCTTATCGGTAAAAAGTTTTCTTCTATAGGTTTGTCCATGTTTTTCACGGTTATCCCTTTATATCCACACTTTTCCACGAGTTGTTCATCCTTTTCCACAAGTTGTTCCTTTAGTGCTCAATAGTGTGGTATGGATTATCTTACCGATGATAGTTCTTCTATTCTTTATTGTTGTGACCACTCCTACACCTCTTTTCCCCTTTAAACGTGTGACAACCACCCTTACATTTAACCAAATCAGTGAAACCTTTTGTCATACCGTCAATGATTTTTTTATTTTTATCTCGGTGAATAAAATGAATGGACTCATCAAGTCCGTTTACCTCCCATGGTGGTCTAAACGTTTAGGATGTCTTTTTTTAGATTCTTTTTATTATTATGACCACCTGTTAAAAGACTCCGTTTTATTATTTAACATAAGTAACACAAAAGTAACAACACTTCTATTACTTTCACTTTTAGTACGGTTTGAACTCTTGGAGACGACTTTTCTTGTCAAGGTAGAATTCGGACTACCAACGGTAGACCCAACCATCCGGATTATAACCCGAGGGGACCACCGAGTCTCCTGTGTCTCAGGTGGACGTTACATCCTCTGACTAAAACTAGAGACTCAAGTCTTCTAGGGACCTCCTCATTTACCGTTGGGTGAGGTCATAAGAACGGACCTCAGGCACTCCAACGTTTCTCAACCCGTACTGACTCACTGATTCGTGTGTGTACCCGGATTTTACTTGTCTATAAAATGTAAAAGTTATTTTCGATCTTTAACGTTAACCAAACACGGTAGATAAAAAATTATATTTAAATAAATAAAATTAACCTTCGATTAATGAAATCTTATAACATAACCAAAACGGTATGTAGTTGTACTTAGGCGGTGTCCATATGTACACAAGGGGTAGTACTTGGGGGGAGGGAGGAGGGATATGTAACTTTTTATTAAGGTTTAGACTTTTCTTTTTGTAAGACACCCGGTTTATAGTATAACAGACGGTTTACTTTGTACAGTCGGGTAAATGTTTTAAATACATTCTCACAGTACGGAGACAAAGGATTAGATAAGGCAATTGAGTGGCACTGGAGGTAGGAATTTTTTACNGGGGAGGGAGGAGGAATATGTAACTTTTTATTAAGGTTTAGACTTTTCTTTTTGTAAGACACCCGGTTTATAGTATAACAGACGGTTTACTTTGTACAGTCGGGTAAATGTTTTAAATACATTCTCACAGTACGGAGACAAAGGATTAGATAAGGCAATTGAGTGGCACTGGAGGTAGGAATTTTTTACGGATGTACATCTTATACTCAGTTCTCAATTATTGTGATTTTTCGGTAAATAGTGTACCGATAATCTACGGTCCGGGACACGATTTACGATTCATGAACCAGGATAAATTAGAAGTGTTGATAGTAACGTAGTCACTCCTTTAACTTCTAACTTCAATTTATTAATCGAGTCCATGTCGTCTGATTTTTTCCATTGACTCATTTCGTAGGTTGTGGAGTTCCTGTGAGTAATCGTCGTTAGGCCTACTATACTGAACAGGACCACTGTTCCTATAACAATCCCTTCGGACCACACGGTGTACGTCAGGTATCCCAGTGTCTCTCAACCTGTGTTGACTCGTTGACTTGACTTGACTTGAATACTATACTGAACAGGACCACTGTTCCTATAACACAAAGTGGGGTTTAGTGGACCCATCAATCATAGTATAAAGAAGGGAAGGTTTAATCCGGAAAGAGTAGCTTGTTTTAACGGAACTCAAAATTTCACAGAACGAAGAATTAAGTCAATAAATGTTTTCGTTATTCCGTAAAGAATGACAGAGGAAGATAGAAATATATTAGTCGAACAGTCGGTACGTACTTCGTTAAAAGAGTTCTTTCACCTACCTTCTTTAAGACGTCAGTGTACGAAGAGTCCTCTAGGAAGGAACTATTTTTGTCAGAGTACTCGTGCATAACCAAAAAGAGTACATAAAGGATTTAGAAGGCAAATATGATTTGTCCATATAAAAAAGAAGACGAAGTTTCTAAATTCTCCTTTTATAACCAAATGAGTGTATAAAGGGGTTTGTGAAGTGGTTTGTAGAGTGTTTAGAATCTTTTACACAGAGATTCCGAAATACTTCCTTATATTGAAGAAATGGTCTCTCACCAATCGGTTTCAAACTCAGAGAACCATTATTGTACAATTTTTAGTGTAAAGTTTTTTCACTTTACGGTGGATAAAGTCAGAAAAAAAAAAAAATCATAAAAGGAGAATTTTTACAATTCTATAATAAAGATTCTTAATAGAGAAGTATTACACGTAGAACTCTACACTAAATTATAAAGAAATGATATTTCCGTATTTATCATTACAAATGGATTCCCGAGACCTGAAATTGAACCAATTTTCAGGTAAACACCTTAGTCTAAATTACCATACTTTTGACTTTAGGATACAACAGTATGTTAAACACACACTCTAAAGTACAGTGAGTGAGATGATCACAAATATAACGTAAATGACAACGAGACTTATACGACCTATAACTCAGAACTTATAAAGTTCGAGTGTAAAAAACAACGACAACTATATCAACAATTATAAAGTCCGATATAGAAATAATTATTAATATTCACACTAACGAAAAGAGTTTTACGGATTAAAAATTTTACTTCCGTTCATGAAAGACCGATATCTTGTATTCGGTATATATTAAATATTATACTTAAAAGAGAATTCTTAACAAACCTCTTTGTATAAGACAAAGGTGTAAAGTTGTTATAATGGTAAAAAAAAAATTTAACTCGAAACATCTTCGTCGATACGTAGAAACTCATGAAAGGACATACTTTGTGCTGTAATTTCTTTTAATATGGAAAGATTTGTCTTTATCCAGTGAAAATAGTACTTAATATAGGGTCTCAGAATCATCGGTTATTCAGAACCTATTTTTTATACCGGGGTAAGTCTCTACTCTTATTAATCAAAAAACCTTGTAACAAAATACTTTAGGTCCGTTATCTAAACTTAGAAGTCACTGGGTTAATTATGAAAATGTAACTTTATAACATCCAAAAACAGAATTAAACACGGTTTATATTAAATAGAAACCGTTTGTCCTAACTCACTTTAACATACACTTTTACATAGTCATTAAAAACAGAATTTGAGTATCTCAATATCTTTTATTAACCTTCAGTAAATTGAATTAGAGTGTCTGGAATTCCATAAAGGAAAAATTGTGAGAACCGATTACGAGTGGTTACCGGAGTAGTTGAGAAGACATTACCCCATCAAGGAAGAGTCCCCTTTGAACAAGTTAGTAAGAATATCTTAAGAAAGACTATAACTTGGATTGTCACGAAGAGATGGTACAGTAACAAATTCACGTTGAAGACCATAAAGGGGGAAGTAAATGTATTGACAGGAAGTTCATAAATTTCTGTTAATTGGGACTGGAAGGTTACTCTTCTGTAGTTGGGGTCCTGGAGGACATGGACCGGGGTAGATGGTCGGACGGTTGTGGTCAAGACCCTGTGAATCCACTATGTCGTCTCTTGATCGTAGACCGAGGTGGGTGAACCCCGTCTTTGATTGGGGTCCTACTCACCCACCCAGGTTCAGGACTCTAGTGAACCTGGGGTCAGATTGCGTGGTCGGACACCTGTAGTCGGAGTCCTGATGATAACGGGATGTTACACGGTACAGTCCCGGGTCGGGTAGGTGGTCGTCAGGGTCCCCCGGGAGACCCGAGACCGGGGTGTGTGGGTTCCCTTCTGTGTGGTTGAGACACAGGGGTCCCTGGATGTCGAACTCTGGGACCCTAGGTCAAGACAGGTGGTCAATCGGACGTGATCGGGACTCTGAGGGTCTCAGGACGTCGGTCTTTGGGACCCTCGGTCGGGGCGGGTGTTCCCCTGACCAGGACATAGAGTGTTCCACAGAGTCTCGAGTCCAACCCGACGACCACTCGTCCCGGGTCTTAGTATCCCAGAGTCCAGTCCACGACAGGACGACCACTCACCCTAACTTCAAGACCAGGTTCTCGACCACAGACGGATGGTCACCGTACCCCTCCGTCCCAGGTCCTAAGGATCTCGACCGAAGTCAGGACCACCACCCCGGTTCCGGGATCTCTCTAAGACCCCGATCAAGATCGAGTGACAACCCACCTGGTTCCAGGAATTCAGAGACCGATGGCCCAGACCCCAAGGTATCAATTATAAAACCGGTCGACCAGGAAGATATAGAGAGTGTCATTGGTGTTTAGTTTTTAGATGTGTGTCTTTTATTTTATTAGATTTGATTGTGAGGTTTGATGAGAGGGAACGTTGACCACGAAAACTCGGATACGTGGTTTGAAAAATAAAGTCAACATAAAAAACAAAACATTATAGGTAAAACAAGAGAAACATCGAAGACAGAGAATGGTCTCTGACAAAGAACGACTCCGAAAGAAAGAGAGACAAGAAAAAGCGAGTACCACATTAAATTTTAAAAAGTCTATTAAGATAGTAGAGACAGGAGAACCACTAAAAATTTAAGTAAAAGTTATAGAAAACAAAGAACCATATTACTAAATAAAAAAAATTACTACACCTGTAAAAGTATAATCCTTTGTAATCTTGAATAAATCTTGACAATAAAGTTGATTGAAGGAAACGATGGTAAGGTCGTCCCCTTTCCCTTCCCTGATAATGGAGTAATTATTGGTCACCTCTATCTTCATATCCAAAAGATCACCGGGTTTAGTTGTGGGTCTTCTTTCTGTGACGAGGAAGAATAACCGTCCATCCTCACACTCAAGACCGAATGGTTACCCAGAGGTAACTGTAGGACCACTCAAAAGAAAAATTGGTAACCCTCTATAACGTTCAGGGAAGAAAGGTGATCCGGAGGAGTCTGCGATCGAGTCGTCTCCTCCTTAGTATACTTTCGATCCGAAGGGTACACCAGAAATGACTACCACCAGTCCCTCGCCACTCTTCCACTCTTTATATTCAAGGTGGAAGGATGTACTGGAAGAGATGTAGCGAATCACCTTTACAAAAACAAGTAGGAGTCTCTAGGTGTTCCCACCATTAGATCTTAGAAGTGAGTCGGAAACAAAAAATACAGACATCCACCCCTATGAAAAAGCGTCACAAACCGACTTCATCTCACCACTACCAGACTTTCAAAAGACTGAATGATCCGACGAGAAAAGAGTCAGGAGGAAAGGGCCAAGAGACTAATTTCCGAAAACTACCAAGGAAAAAAAAGAGACGAACAACCGTACAGACCAAACGGTAAACGTCATAAGAAGTCGAGGTTCAAACACTATACACTCCGTTTTTAGTTTAGATCTCTTCAGTAGTGGTAAAACAAGGAGTTTGCAGGGATCTGTCAGACGGAAGAGAAGTGGAAAGTCTCAGAACGTAAACAGAATATATATTTCAGGTTTCAAAAATCATTAATCACTACCTTAACCTGTTTTATGTTGATCAGATAGAAGATTCATCTTTCGGACCACCATCAAAGGACATGTTATATCTAAAAGAGGAAGGATCTTATAGAAGTAAAAATAAACCACTTCGTTATACGGTTCAATTTTTATAAGAGGAAGAAACGGAAACTCCTACCCGTACACTAGTTCAAAAACAGGTATTATTTTGTCGATTCCAGATGACCTATACTTAAGCTCTTTCCGATAACAAGTCATTTTTACCTTCTATCTCCCCGTGCGAAGACAAGAGGAAACGGAAAGAGGGGAAGAAAGACTTATTTTACCTCTGTACTATCGACTTTAATCCTGTCAGGAGAATGTGGGTACTCTTGTTTTCGATGGGTAATATTGACCGTTTCTTTCTTCGATTTTCATCGGACTTAGGAAGTGGTTGAGGAACTCGTTTCTGTGGTCGGAATACAAAAGATGAGTTTCTCATAAACAGTACCTTTTTTGAGGATAGTTAAATTCGGAACGATCAACTGAAAGACAAAACGAGTAATTTGTGTCAGGATTATCAATAGGTAGGACAAGAGAATGTGGGTTAAACTTTAACTCAAGATAAAATGAAGTAGAAGTTTTTAAGACGAGTTCCGGTGAAGATGATCCTGCTGAAGGTACAAGAGTCGGATTCTGTATACGAAACGAGTCAATACGGTCGTGTTTCATTGGTGGGGGTAAGTACGAAATATGTTAACACAAAAATTTTTACATACTAGGAAGGTTGAAGTCATCTGTTGAAGAACTCTCGTCCTTAATACGAACGAACTATAAATAATCGATAATCTATTTATCGACAGTTTTGCGTCTATTTGTTTCAAAAGATCTACCGTGATCTCGGTAACGTTAAACAGTAACAACAAACGTTGGTAAAAGGTTCATTAATCGAAGTGTATTATACCGACACAACCGTATAAAATGAAAAGAGTTGTGAGGACATTTATCGACTCTATGGCCTGTTCTTAATAACGGTCTCAATGTAGTGTATGTAAATTAATTTTATTTTGTTGTAATTAAGTAGACAAGAAATACTTTAACCGTTCGGGTGAAGGAAATACCACGGTTAAAAACCCATATATACATGAAACATAGATTTTTTATCAAGTTTCTTGGACTCCTACACCCACGCGAAGGACATATCTAAAAGATTTAAAAGACGAAGGGATTATATTGGGACCTGACGTTCCTCTAGGTTGGTCAGGTAAGATTTCCTCTAGTCGGGACCCATAAGAAACCTTCCGTACTACGATTTCGACTTTGAGGTCATGAAACCGGTGGAGTACTCTTCTCAACTGAGTAACCTTTTCTGGGACTACGACCCTCCCTAACCCCCACCCTCCTCTTCCCCTACTGTCTCCTACTCTACCGACCTACAGTAGTGACTGAGCAACCTGCACTCAAACTCACTTGAGGCCCTCAACTACTACCTGTCCCTCCGGACCGTACGACGCCAAGTACCCCAGCGTTTCTCAACCTGTGCTGACTCACTGGCTTGACTTGACTTGACTTACAACAGTACACTATTCGACTTAACAGGAAGACCCTAGGTAGGACCTTAGTGATACACAAACGAGAAAATAAACGGAACATACCGTGATCCTCTGTAAATACTGGTGGAGTTTAAGTATTTCTAAAACAAACTTTTTCTTAATTGATGACAAGGAAAGACGACTTCAGTAGTAGAAGATAATGACTTCAGAGGAAGAATAGAGAGAAGAAAGAATCGAGGACCTACTCAAGAAAACTCTTTACTTTTACTTAGGTTTCCTTTAGAGTTTAGACCGTCGAGAGATCTTTCTCTTGGTTATTGAGAGTCACGGTCACTGAATCATATAAGACTTCTGTCTCACTTTCCACCCCTCAGAAGACTTTACTTCGTACCTTCCCGACTTCCTTTTCAGTCAGTCGATTACAAACGGAGGATAAAAGAACTAAATGTATCACCTAGAAAAACGACAAACGTAAAAAAATTCTCCGGGCCTTATGTAAGATTACGTAACTTCTAGAGAGATTTCATTTATATATAAGTACATAAAAAAAAATCGTTTCATCTTCATTTTAATATTTACGTATTGTCATATATATATATATATTATATATATAGTCTATATTTGTATAAAGGATGGATGTCAATATATTGTTCCTTTAACTAAAAGTGTTACTGTAATCACCTACGTGTGTCACAATATATAAACTTTTAAAATTTTTGTAGTATATTTTTTCGTGTTGTGAAACTGAGTTCTACCCTGTACTAGATCTATAAGGTTTATTTTATTTTATATATTATGTTAGGACCTTTTTCGTACCACACCATTCTTTACAAATCTATGATACAATGATTACAATCTATGATACTATGATTACATTTTTCTAACCAACATTCTTTTTTGTATTAAGACTCATAAGTGAAATAAGTACTTGAAGTTAAAGAATTAGACATTTTGTTATTTATAACTATAGTTATTATTTATACATATATATAACTTATAAGATGAAAGTAATATCAACAACTTTTTATCGATTATAGTCTATTTGATTTAACGAAATTATGACGGTGTCACGATGTGTACATCCAAAAAGAATTGTATCAATAATTTTTATATGTGTTCGGTATTAATCGTGATCTTTTTTCATCTTGAGTTCTTCAAAGTTAAACAATCCAACTAGCAGTCCGTCTGATTACAAGATTTACAATTTTCGAATCGAAAGACACAAATAAGTGGTTTTGTAACGTTATCACGTAAAAAGGGAATTTTCTATTGGACTTTATATTAATACTATGTTAGTTGTCGATGTCCTCTACAAGATATACCAATTCTTCAATTTTTTATATATTCGTGTAATAATATTCAGTTTATTATTGTCTTTCAATCATTACTCTTTCTCGATAAGGGTAAAATCAGAATAGGAAGTTCGTCAAAACTCAGTCGACAAAAACATCTATGCAAAAGTTTATTATAAAAAGATTCTTATAAAGAACCAACTACTAAAAAACTAAGATGGAAAACTAAAATATATCATTTCTACTTCTAAATCGAGAAACTTTAGAATGGTGAGGGAAATAAAGAGGGTTGAATAGAGAGATCATTAACCTTAATTTAGTTACTAGAAACGAAAGTAGTAATATAAATACATTTATGAAGAAGATCTCAGTTCCATTATGTATTTATACACAAAAAATAACAATTATTAAAGGGATCGAATGTTTAAGGGTCAAACGATAGAATTATAAAAATTAAATATTTAAACCAAACATCGAGAGGTAATGGAAAGGTATTTGATGACAAGAGATTGTTAAGGTTGGACAATGGAACTCCCTATTTCTTAGATGAACTTAACGTCCTCTGTGTCCTCTACGTTGAAACTAGGGACGCAACCCTTCTAGGGGACCTTCTCCCGTACCGTTGTGTGAGGCCATAAGAACTGACCTCTTAGGGTACCCGTCTCCTCGGACCTTCCGATGTCAGGTTTCCCACCGTTTCTTCGCCTATATTGACTTCACTGACTCGTGTACGTGGAACTCTTTAGGGAAGTGACTGAAGAAGTAAACTAGGGTATAAAGGACTTAGGGTGGAAAGGGAAGGAACTAAGTACTTAAACGACTTCTTACAAAAAGTCCTGAAGAGTTTTTTTACATAGAACCCTCTATTCACAAATCTTGGGACCTCCTGGACTTTTAAGGAACTACGGGAAGATCGGACTGTACACTACTTGCAGACCGACACACTTCAAAATCAGACTTTTGGTAAAAGGGAGTTTTAAATTTCATGAATAAGGTCACCGAAAATTGTACACCACGACGAATACTCTTTATAGTCAGAACTAACTACACAAGATGACACTTAGACCAAAATGAGACAACGACCCAACAACAAGACAACGATTCTCCACAGGCTGACAAACGCTGGGGTACCTGACATCGGGTGGTCCGAGGAGGTAGGTTCCCTGAAAAGTCTGTTCTTATAACCTTATCCAACGGTATAAGAAGAAGTTCAATAGAAGAACTGTGTCCCTAACTTGGACTTAGAGGATGTAACCGTCCGTCTAAGAAATGGTGACTCCGTAGACCCTTCCGGACGAACGACCCATGACATCCAGTTAAGATAATCTTTACATATAAAAGATGAAATCCTTTTAAGAAAACGAACGAAAGAAATTGAGAAAACGAGACTCAACAACCCAAAAAAAAAAAAAGGATAAAGAATATTTTGAGATTAAACAACTTACAACTTAAAAGATTTATTAAAGGGACTCACAACTAAAAACGAGTACCAAATCAAAAGAGAAAGAGAAGAGAGTAGAGACAGAGACAGAGAGAGACTTAAAGATAAAGAAATAGTAAGAAAGTTTGAAAGATAACTTTATACAAATCGTTAATATAAAATACAATATTTATCAATAATGAACAAAAGACTAAAAAAAGGTTTCGTACCATCCGTCTAAAGATTCTACCAGGGGTTCGAAGAACCGGAGAGTATAAACATGGAATATATTAATAGGAAAGAACTCACACCCTCCTTTGATATTTATATTACCATATAATAAAGGAACTAATATAGTGTAATACACTTTCTTAAAACGTGTACATTAATTCTAGTGATCAGTGTTACTTCTTTCGACCCGTGGTTTCTTAACTATTAAAGTATAACACCACGACCTCTTCTGAGAACTCTCAGGGACCCTCTAGTTTAGTTAGGATTTCCTTTAGTTGGTACTTATAAGTAACCTTCCTGACTACGACTTCGACTCTGAGGTTATCAAACCGGTGAACTACACTTCTCGGTTGAGTAACCTTTTCTGAGACTACGACCCTTTCTAACTTCCGTTTTCCTCTTCCCACGTCGTCTCTTACTCCATCAATTTGTCATAGTTGAGTTACCTGTACTTATACTCGTTTGAAACCCCCTACCACTTCCTGTCCCTTCGGACCGTACGACGTCAGGTACCCCAACGTTTCTTAACCTGAACTGAATCGCTGACTTGTTACTGTTGTTGTTGTTAGTCATCTGAAACTCAATTAACTTTCCCACTAATATTTCTCACTCGAACTCTATTAATCAATTCAAGAAGTTTTCCCCCAAGTTTATTGTCACTATCTCCTTCAGTCTCTCGACATGAGGAACGACCTCTGTCCGTTTTAAGTACGAAGACCCCTAATGGGACCGTTCATCGACTTCCCACCAGAGATCCTTCACTCTTATCAAGACCCAATACCGAACGTTTTTCACCCTAGAGTCAGGATGTCGGTACTTTCTTCACTAGAGAAAGTGGTTTTATTTAACCGAACCTTCTCCTGGACTTGGAGTTCACTCCAACGTTGGTATATTCTGAGACTTTTCTCTACGACACTTTATTATGCAAACATCACAAAATTCGGTGACCTCTTCCGTTACTGTTGGGTGAGGTCATGAGAGCGGACCTTTTAGGGTACCTACGCCCTCGGACCATCCGACGTCGGGTACCCCAGCCCTTCTCAGTCTGTGCTGACTCGTTGAAGGGAAAGTGTAAAGTGAAAATACGTGACCTCTTCCTTTACCGTTGGGTGAGGTCACAAGAACGGACCTCTTAGGGTCCCTACCCCCTCGGACCACCCGAAGGCAGAGACCCTAGTGTATCTCAACCTGTACTGACTTCGCTAAATCGTCGTCGTCGTCGTCGTCGTCGTCGTCGTCGTCGTCGTCACAAAATTCGGTGTCCAAACACCATTAAATAATACGTTGTTATCTTTTGATTTTTGAAAAAGAACAAAACACCTATCTTATAAAAAGAGTGGTGGAGAACGGGACTCCTAAGATTATTGTTAAAGAAAACGAGGGAGGGAATGAAAATAAACAAGAAAATAATAGAATCTGTAAAAGAACTCAATTTTCGTAAGGAGTTTGTCACTAATGAGAATCATAAATATAAATTTACACTCTGTGATTTTTCCCCTGGTCCGTGGACTCACTTCTGGACACTGTTACAAGATAACTATATCTGTACCGGTCTATCCGTCCCTAGAAAAGAGACTAGACTAAAGTAAAGAGGTCATCTCTTTATAAAATATAAGACCGATTCAGGAATTAAGGACCGACAATTCTCAAGACGAACACTCTACTCACTCATTCAGACTCTCAGACTGTCTATATAGTCGACACTTAAGGATAAAAGTTAGGATTCGAGGAAAGATGATACTGGTGTACTTTAAATTTTCAAGGTCTGTTTTACGAAGTCCAAGTGGAGTGGATTTCCCATTTTAAAACCTACGGTGACAAGAAACACGGATATACCAGTGGAACTAATAACCAAACACTGTTTAGAGGAAACGTTACCCTCCAGAGTTTCGACGGTAGACGACATGTACACTGACCGGAGACTATTGAAGAGTTCAGATTTGGTATATAACCAACAGAAGTTGAAGTCGACTTGTTTGATAGTAAAAATTCTTATCTTTAATTCTTACTTGTATGATCATTTACATCGAACGACACCTTTAAAAGATTATATAAAAATCCGTACGTACACATGTACGATTCAACGAAGTCAGCTCAGAGTGAGAAACGCTGGGATACCTAGCATCGGGTGGTCCGAGGAGATACCCTAAGAGGTTCCTTCTTATGACCTCATCCATCGGGACGGGAGGAGGAACAGTAGAAGGACTGGGTTTTTAGTTTGGGTGTAGAGAATGAAGAGAACGTAACTGTCCACACAAGAAATGGTGATCACGGTGGACCTTCAGGGTAAAAAATAGTTATACCAAATGTAGTGTTTTAGTAAACTTAACACTCCCTCCTCTCGATCTTGATTAAAAAATTACAAACCTTATATCTAAACTTTAATACCTAATAAAATATATGAACAACACTCTCGTCCACGTTTATAGTACTGACTGTAACGTCTCTTAGTCAACAGTGTTCAGGAGAGGAGAAGTCGACAACAGATCGACTTCCGTAGACTCATAAATGGAATTCCGAGGGAGTGGTCGTCGTCGGTTATAAACAGTGGTTGATAAAGTTGAGAAGGTGACGAGTGGTGGGGGTGGTCGGGTTTATCGTAGTAAAGAATACGTTGTTGTCACTTCTACGAGACGAATACCTTTGAGAGGATAGTTCAGTCTATTTACAGAGGTACATCCGTCGAGTCTAATTAGTCGAGGGTCCATCCCAATTCCTCTATGAATCAATATTTTATTTACAATCCGTAACAGAGACGGAAGACCCACTCCGTCTACTTCTTGTTTTTACAATTTAAGTAAACCTTTCTTCAATACCGAAAGGCAATTCTTTCGTATTTATCCATTTATCTTATTTAAGTACCCTCGATAAAATTTTTTCTATATTTATAGTCTCCATACTTTCTGAGAAGTACGGAAATTTAGGTTTACGATTATTTTAGATGTCATTATATTCGTATACGTACATTTGTATATATCCGATTTGATAACGATCACAGTATACTTAACGAAGTCAAGTCAAGTCAAGTCAGCGAGTCAGCACAGGCTGAGAAACGCTGGGGTACTTAGTGTCGTGCGGTCCGGAGGGACAACCAGTGGTCGAGGGCCTCAAGTGAGCTAAGTGCAGGTAGCTGAGTCACTACAGAATCTCAATATGTTTCTTATTACTCCAAAATTTTACTTTCTAAGGTACCTTTTACCACCTCAATCTCGTCAAATTATTACACACACGTACGCACAGACTATTAAGTAAAGTCAATACAGACTGAGACACTGGGATACCTGACAACGGCCGTCCGACGAGACGGGTACCCTAAGAGATCCGTTGTTATTCCTCAGTCAACGGTACGGGAGGAGATCCCCTAAATAATAACGGTACAAAGAACACAGACTTCTATCTAGATACAGAAGTATTGTCGTTTATTTTCTTCCTAAACCTAAATGTAGACTTTTAAGACCTCCTATTCCTTTTTAGACTTTTACTAACAAAGTTTCAACTGTGTATTGATTAAAAGTAAAAGTTTCTCTAAAGTTTGTAACTCCTTGATAAGTAGTTCTATTATAAACTTAACACATAAGGAACCAACCCTTCTAGGTGACCTCTTCCCTATGCAATGGGCGAGGTCGTAAGAACCCGAAGGAAACACCGAGTCGACCATTTCTTAGGTGGTCGTTACACCCTCTCTCTGGACCCGAACTAGGGACCCAACCCTTCTAGGGGACCTCTTCCCTTTCCGATGGGAGAGGTCATAAGACCGGACCTCTTAAGTAAGGTACCTGACATATCAGGTACCGTAGCGTTTCTCAGCCTATGTTGACTCGTGTAAAGTGAACGACACTTTTTCGAACGACAGTGAATAAAGTCGATGTAGAGACCTAAAAACCTTTATATTATGTCTTAAGTATACTAACGAAAAACATCACTCTCTCTTTTATTATTATTATTAATAATCATTATTGTCGTCAACACTAACGTCTCTCATTCTAGTCATTTTCTTCGTTTTATTAATGTAAAATAAATAAGTAAACTGATGATTACATATACATAATGTTGTATAACATCCATCTATGTATTATATCTTCATTTTTCGGGATTAATATTAATATCTAATTTTATATTTACGATTTATTTATACTCCTCTTCTGTCTTTTTATACGATTTACGAGTTTCCATGATTCTTTTGGTCTAACCCATTACCGACTAGTATACATTAAAAATTTCGTATAATGAATTTGAAAATGAGAAGAGTTCGTTCTTTTTCATTCGAAAAAGAGGGACTTGTCCATCAAAACGTAAAAAGAAAAATTTTTATATGAATGTTCATAGGATTGTCCAATAAAACTCGTATATTTTAAAAAAAATTCATTTTACACTATTACAGTAGATAAAAAAAGTACACGACTATTAGTGGATGACTTATTTTTTTCGTACATTTCGTCATCTATATCTTTTATTTAACAAAGAAATCACTTTACTACTTTGATAAGAAAATTTATTTTATAAGTACACTCACTCCATTTAATAGAGAAGGTGTGTCGAAATTCATACAAATAAGAAGAGAGTCACGGGACTTATTGTTATAAGTCTATGGAGTCCTCTCATTTAACTGAAGTGTACCCTACTGTGAAACAAGATCTTGTTACATCAAAATGAACACTCCAATTTTGAGAAGTATACGAACCTGTTAAAAGGGTCATTGAACTGTTTGGAACTTAAGTACTGTCGTTATCTAATAAAACGTAAAACGGAAAAAGAAGAAAGAAAAAGAAAAAAATGTGAGAATGCCCATTCTGGACGTGTGAAGTTCGTCTAACCATCGTCTATGATTTTTTAAAGTTTTAAGAAATACCCCAGCTTATATGAATTTAAATTGAAAAACGAAAAGAGGACAAAATATTTACGAGAGTAGTATATGTCATGTGGTGACCTTTTACCTTACTATTACTTATTAACATTTTTTTAAAGAAAACGTGTTGAAAAATAAAATCTTATAGTAAGACAAACAGTTTTATTATTGTGTATTACTTTTTTTAATGAACGAGTTGTTCATAATTCTAAAAGCTTACGTTCACTTTATTTGTCAAAACCATTCGATGGACGGGTCCTTTAGTTTCAAAAATAGAGACACATACAGTGTAATCTCTAAAAAGTGTCGTTCTTATGACTTCGTCAAACGATAAAAGATGAGGTCCTCTAGAAGGACTGGGTCCTTACCTTGGGTACCGAGGACTTAACCGTCTATCTAAGAAATGGTGAAATGGTGATCGTGGTGGATACTTCGGATCTGATCGAAAAAGTAATAATCTCTAATCGTTGTAATTTTTGGTCTAAAGCTTAATTACTAGACCAAATGTTACATATACTTAATACTGAATAATCTTTAATTAAAGAGATGTATAAACAGAATAAATGATATAAACCGTGGTTTTCTTGATAAGTGAATTTGTATCAGAACAAAGTAATTTATAAGACATTGAACCTCAAAATGTTCCAGTTTGAACCGTTGTTGAGGTAATAAGGTTTGTCTATTCAAAAATTTAACTAAAGTGGTTATATAATTAAGATTCGTCTATAACGTGAGAATCACGAATAGTCTACGGTACTTATATACGGTTCAGCTAGAGTCAGGAAAGGGAGTCTCCTCAAGAGTACACCAAACCCTCTATGTCGATTTACCGTTTCACTATTTACTTAATACTACACCGTACTTTCAGGTCACTACTTGTCTTCGGCGTTCCAGTTCTTATATAAGTGTTTCCCTCGTTGACGACTTTCGGTTTCCAACTGACTAATTGACCTATTTTGTTACCACTCTTCTCGTGAGATAACTTTCTTTAGTTATACGTTTCAGTAGTCCCTTGGTTTTATCTTAAGACTTCTTTGAATGTTACTAGTTTCAGTCGGATCTACGTTATAACGAATCGATCGGGTCTTAGATTCCCAACTTACCTCCACCCTAACTCAAATTTTAAACTATCTTTATTATTACTTTGTCGAAGATTTTCATTCTAAAGGTATTCTGATTTTCCTATAGTTTCCAAGTCCCCTCGAACTTTATAAAGTATTAAAGTCACTTCCAGTTTTACCGGTGTCCTTCCCTTGTCCTACAAAGTTTATATAGCTCATAGTCAGATCCTTTACCTTTTGACGACATTAAAATTTTGGTTTTGTCACTTGTTTTCACTTTGAATGTTCTTCAGAGGTAAATTTCTTTACCCTAATGACCTTCTCTTGTCGTCAGAGGATTTAAGACCAATAGACTTTTACTTAGTACCTAAGAAGACAAAACCTTTTATACATGAATTGAAATATACTAAAACAGTCACCGTACGTAAACTGAACGTAAAGAGACACGACACTCTTTCGAAATCGCAAAACGTATTCAGTCAAGTCACCACGGTCATGAGACAACACGTAACCTTGATACAAATACTTCACTTAATGACACCGTCCTTATACGCCCTCCTTAACTCACCTCTGGAATGGTACGTTGAGTCAAGATAGGGGTCGAAAGACTCACTGGAACCCTTTCAGGAAATGGGACAAGTACGGACTCAAAGAAAAGAGACTGTGTACCTTTTAAAACAAGGACTTAATATTTTTTAATAGTTTTTTTGACTACAGGAAACATCTTTATCGGGGACTCATTACCTCCTAAACTCTCCCGAACTTCAAAAATATATCACAAAAATTTTAAAACAAAACTTCACGTAGTAAGTTAGTTCTGTACTAATTTTCCGTAGGACTGTATTTTGATTAGAATAACCTAACTTTAAAAATAAAATGTCAAATTATATCAGAAATTATGAATTTTTTTTTAGTTTTAAAAAGTACACCGTAAAACACCAGGGTTCCTTCACTAGAACGTTAGGAGATCTCAAATGACCTTACCATTTTTTTTAGTCAGATATCGATCTGAGAGATCGTAAGTCTAGAGTCGAGAAGGTGAACTCAAACCTTTCAATAAATTAAAGAGAGATGGAGTCAAAAGAGTAAACATTTTACCCTTATTTTTATTATTATCGATAGAGTGTCCTAACAACACTACCTTTTTTACAGTTACTTACATTCCATATATCTTGTAACGGATAGTATATAAGTTCTCAAATGGATGATCTCAAAGATAAAATAACGGACTTTCTTACCTAAGATAGAGTATTCACCAATTTTCTTAGATTAAAATTTTTAGATGCTCATTCGTCATTCGTTGCAGGTTTCACTCCCTAACATAGACGGAAGAAGATATCAATGAAGATGTATAACCACGAAATCGTCTGTTTTACCACGTTATGCGACGGGACCAATGGTCTCTCCGAGATTGAGTCAGGAGTAAGACAGGATGACTACGTAATAAAAGAATATTCGTCAGACCTGTAGAAAATATTTATATACACTCTCACTTTCACTTCCAGTCAGTCAGCACAGACTGAGTAACGTTAGGGTACCTGACATCGGGTGGTCCGAGGGGACAGGTACCCTAAGAGGTCCGTTCTTATGAGGTCATCCATCGGTAAGGGAAGAGGTCCCCTAGCAGGGTTTGATCCCCAGTTTGGGTCCAGAGGACGTAACGTACACCTAAGAAATGGAGGACTCGGTGGTCCCTTCGGGTTCTTATGACCTCACCCATCGGATAGGGAAGAGATCCCCTAGAGGTTGGGTTCTTAACTTGGTCCCACCTTTGGAACGTCCGTCTAAGAAATGGTCGACTCGATAATCCCTTTGGGGTATAGACTCTTATCGACAGGTTTAGTTGAAAATTTATTTTTTATAAAGAAGAGGGAAGAGGGAAATATAAGATCCTTCAACAAGATATATTCTTTCGGTCCATTGAAACAATTCTATAAAAATGCTTCGAAGTTAAAAATCAAAATCACACTATTCGTATTCCTGAACTCTCATTTCCGATAAAATCCAATTAAGGACTGATGGTGAATGACATACCACTACCCGTTCAGTGGGTACGAAAACGAAGATGTGAACATTTTCCGTTATGACTCTTACGGACGACTTAGCACGAAAATTTTCTAAGTAATATATATATATATATATATATATATATATATATATACCAAGTGAAACAACATGTGGACTTTGATTGTACAATATTTAGTTGATATGAGGTTATTAAAAATTTCTGAATAATTTGTGTTTTTATAAATGTTGATACTTTCTAGAACTATAAACGTTGATTCCAGAACTATCTACGATCGATAACACCACGAGTAATAACAGGAATCACAAATCAATATCTCATCTAAGGTCTTTATCTCATTCGACTTCAAACACACTAAACTACGACACGAATTTTTGTAATGTTTTGTTTGTTTAGATTTGATTCGTTCTTTATAAACGTTCGTATCACTTTACTCCTGGAGACTTATCAGAGGGAAGGTATTTTATTCTTGTTACGTCTTCAACAGTCAACAAAAAAAACTCTTGAGATCTTTAATTGGTCTCCGAACTGTCTTAGACATTTTTGTCGACTTAAAGTCATTTTCGTCCTTCATAACACCGTAAAATTGAAAGGGATAAGGGTATGGGAGGGTGGCTCGAGTCACCATCGAAATTTTCTTTTATTGTGTATTAGTACCACTTTTGGTCGTCGGACTGTCGTACCTCTTCACGTGTTACCCCGACCTCGAGGGGGTTTCTGGGTAAGAGTCTCTTAAGAGTAACAAAGCAGACTGCCAACAATGACCGTTCAGATAAAAATGAACTGGACTGAACCTTGAGTGGATCACTCTTGTCGGAAAAGAGACCCTGTAAGTTTTTGGTAGCCTCCTTTAACAATTTATAAGACTAACGGACTCTACCACCAATTGTCAACCTCGTTTGTTATCCGATTGGTTTTGTCCAATTCTATTAGACCTTTTACTTGACTGGTATTCCTACTGTATAAAAACTCCTAGATCTTCCGACTTACGTACGTATCCCAAGAAATGTATCGACTGATAATTGTGTTAACTTGTCTGTGAAGTCTCTGTACTGTTTCTTATGTATGAAGTTTCTATTCACTTCTTGTCAGTTATTGTTTGTTGATGTCACTTATCTTTGTTGTCGTTTCTTTTTCTGGAAATCGGTTATTAAGATAGAGGTCGTTTTGATAGAAAATTTTTATTTCCTCTTTAATTTTGTAAGTATCTATTTGGTATTCCCCTCGAAAGTAACAATCGTCTGGAGGTGATCAGGGGATATTCTTTAGTATTTCCTTTAGGAAGTCATAGTTTACCTCCTTGTCATCTATCATTATGTTTAGGTTTACTACTTTATTTCTCGTGGTTATTACCAATAGTGTATCCATTTATAAAAGATTTTTTACATTTACATAGAAACCAGTAAAAGAAAGTTTTGATTAAATTTTATTTTGACGTATTTGTTGGTGACATTCAGACACAACCATCATTTGTTATATATTTCTACATTAAACATATACTTGTGTTTCCTCCCCTTTCTTTCACGTAACATATCTTCGTTTTAAAAACATACTATAAAGTTAATTGAACCACTATTGGACTTGATTTAAAAATATTTGACAATGAAAATTAAGGGTCCTATCGGTACAAAACATTCTTTTATTGATGTTTTATATATCATTTTCTTTGTTGTTCCTTTATTTTAACGTATGACCTTTTATAGGTGAATTGGACTTATTTCCACTATAACCTCCCTATCTTTCACTTTCACTTTCACTTCAGCGAGTCAGCACAGACTGAGAAACCCTGGGGAACCTGACATTGGATGGTCCGAGGAGGTAGGAACCCTAAGAGGTTTGTTCTTATGACCTCACCCAACGGTAACCCTCCCTATCTTCTTGTTATTTCTTTATTTATTTTACCGTCTGTTTAAGATAGAATAATCACTAGTGTAATTTCATATTTCCTAATTTACAATACTGATTTTCCTTTTATAACCGTATTATCTCAAAATATTTTTTTAGTAGGTTGAAATACGACCCACATTCTCTGTAGTAAAATCTAAATTTTTATGTTTATATACTCTTTTCTTACTTTTATCTATATGAACCGTTTGTAATTTTTCTTCGACCTCATCAATATGATTATCGTCTGATTAATGTGAGATTTTGTTTTTAACAATGATCTCCATTTCTTTCTGTGACAATATTATTACTTTATTACTGTTCGGTAATTCTTCCTTTTGTTTATTTTGTGTATATGGAGACTATAGTCTCGGATTCCATATACCTCTTCCGTTACCGTGGGGGTCATGAGAACGGGCCTTTTAAGGACCATCCGACGTCACGGCCCCAGGTCGGGGCCACCTAGGTCCCTTAAGCTTCCCACCTGCCGCAACCGCACCTTTCTGAACAAATAACTAACTATGTTCTAATCTAATTCTTTGATATCGCATCATCCTTCTAATTCACCTCCTTCTCCCGACTTATCGAACCAAATGCACCTTCTGGTTATTTTAAGGTCTGTTCCTTAAACGTGGTAGATGCAACCCGGTGGCCGCGGGCGAACTTATAGATTCCCACGGAGCGGAATTCGAGGGAAAGCGAGTCCAGAATTGTCGGTCCCGTTCATTCATCTGGACCGCTCGGAGGCACGGGGTCCACCTCTAAGTCGGACTTTAATTTCATTTCTCGTCTCTCTCCCTTTCCCTCTCTTCTTCTCTCTCTCTTTCTGTGCCCCCCTCGGTCTAAGGGTTCTTTGGTCCGGCTCTCTGATCAAACTCTTTGACCAGGGTCTTCGACCAGACTCTTTAACCAGGGTAGGAAATAACAAGTCTTCCTGAAAATATGAAAACTATTTTGTCCCTCTAGTTACCCATTGTGTTTTAATACATCGCAAACGTTGAGTCTGAGAAAGACATGTAGTAAAACATATGTTTTCCAGAGTCCACTAAATGTAATAGAAGACCGGTTCTCCGAACAATTGTGAAAAACCGAGAGAAGGAATTACTTACAATTAAAGCAAAGGGGATTCACAAAAAGAAATTAGACGTAGAGGAATTTCGTAATTTCAATGTAGAGATATCTTGTTTCCACGTCACCCTGTGTTGTTTCTTCCATGAATTGAGTTTCTAGATTACAACGATTATGGTCCAGATGATGAACGTAAAGATATATGGTTGATATAGATTTTTATTTCCTATACTTTTAAACCGTCGTTCGTAACTGAGTTGTTTACTTTGAAAATTAGTCAGGATAAGATTTCTAAAACTGAGGAGCCTTCGAGGATGTAAGGATCCTACAAAATTCGAAGGACACGGAGGACGCCAGTCCTCCGGAGTTTGTTAGTGTACACGTCGACATGCTCAGGACGTCCGTCCGATCTTTCGGTAGTCTCCCAAAAAACCTAACTTTGTGAGAAAGTTTACGTCTTCTGATTTCGGGACTTAACTGAAAAAGGTCTTTTACAGTCTTCTCACCTTTTCGTCTCGTGTTTTCGGCCGTCTAAAAACAACCCCATGTACGAATCCTTAAAGGTCTCCCCAGGGACTTCAGACTCGTGCGGAACGCATACAGTCGAAGGAAGGAGTACTGGAACAGTGCCCGCCCNAAAGTTTACGTCTTCTGATTTCGGGACTTAACTGAAAAAGGTCTTTTACAGTCTTCTCACCTTTTCGTCTCGTGTTTTCGACCGTCTAAAAACAACCCCATGTACGAATCCTTAAAGGTCTCCCCAGGGACTTCAGACTCGTGCGGAACGCATACAGTCGAAGGAAAGAGTACTGGAACAGTGCCCGCCCTAAGGAGTGTGACCGAGGGCCGTGACGTCAGGTACCTACCCCAGCGCTTCTCAGTCTGTACGGGCTCGCTGAAGGGAAAGTGAAAAGTGAAAGTACGTGACCTCTTCCTTTACCGTTAGGTGAGGTCACAAGAACGGACCTCTTAGGGTCCCTGCTTCCTCGGACCACCCGACGGCAGATACCCCAGCGTGTCTCAACCTGTGCTGACTTCGCTGAATCGTCATCGTTCCATATACTTCGTTATGACTTAACTTTCCCTTAATCTGGTAACTTGTCATTATTAATCGCTGAGGTTACATGGTAAAAGTTATACCCTATTTTATCGATCTGTTTTCTATTTGTTTATAATCATATCTTCTTCCGATATATACTTGATCTGGATCGTCTATACTTTGTAAGATAGGTTGTTGTCTCTTTATATGAAAGAAGAGTTCACGTGTACTTTGTCAGAGGTCCTATCTGACATAGAGTTATTTACGTTTTCCCAATTTCATTATGTTTCTTATAAGAAACTAGCACTACCTTGTTTTAACCTTGATTGTTCTTTTAAGTCTTTGGATATTCATATACCTTCAATTCGTTGTGTGAGGATTTATTAGTCATTCCAGTTTCCTTTTTAGTGTTCCCTTTAATCTGTTATGAATCTCTATATACCTTTATATTTGTATCGTATAACTTTAAAACCCTAACTTTCTTTTATTACAAAAATAAGTAACCTTCCTGACTTTGAGGTCATGAAACCGGTGGACTACACTTCTCGACTGAGTAACCTTTTCTGGGACTACGACCCTCTCTAACTTCCGTCCTCCTCTTCCCCTGTTCTCTCCTACTCTACCGACCTACGATAGTGACTGAGTTACCTGTACTCAAACTCGTTCGAGACCCTCAACCACTACCTGTTCCTTCGGACGACACGACGTCAAACACCTCAACGTTTCTCAGTCTGTGCTGACTCGCTGACTTGACTTGACTTGACTTACGAAGATCCCTTTAAACATCGATACTCACGAATTTAATTTTTTCTTCTTTTTTTCAATCGAGTTGTTCGAATATGGTAGTCTGTGATCTTTTTCTTCTCTTTTGACTCGGATTTAGCGTGTCTTTCTTCCTTTTTTACTTCTGACCACACTTTTATTTATTTTATCTGTTATGTCTTTTAGTTACTTTCGAACTTAAACAATAAACTTTCTAATTACTTTAACTGTTTGGACATCGATCTTACTGGTTCTTATTCCCTTTCATGAGTTCAATCATTTTAGTCCTTACTTTCTCCCTTACAATGATGACCATGATGTCTTTAATTTTTTTTTTTTTCCTAACATTTCCTTATGGCCTTATTAGGATATAATTGGTTACTCTACGTAATTACTTTCCCTGTTTAAGAACTCTCTCCAAGTTTCGTGACTTTGACTAACTTTTTCTTTAACTTTAGGACTAATTTGTTGGTTTGACTTTCTTTTATTTTTTTCTTTCTTTCTATCTCTAGTTTACTTTGTTTATTCTTTTTTCTTTTTCTTCTTCTTTTTTCGGTCCCTTTCTTTTAGTCTTTTACACCAGAATGAGATACAGACAAAGAAAAGGACAAAGAAAAAAAAAAAAAAAGAAAAAGAAAAGGACAAAGAACACAGGTCGAGAAATTCCTTTAGTCGAAATTAATTCATAAGACTAAACAAACATAGGTCGATGAAAAACTCTATTTTGTAGAGGAAAATAACGACCGAACTTAATATGACCATTAATGAGTTTTATAACAGACAACAAAAGGATTACAATAGTAGGACGATTGATCTTTTATCTTTTATAAGAGTACAAGTACTAACTCTTTCCTTATGGTGGGAGTATAACCTCGGAAGGTAAAGTGCCACCGAATAGGAATTTCACAGTATAGATTTTATAGTTGTTATTTACGAAGAAGAGTCAAAAATACCACCGAATGCCCATATACTTTTGAATATTTCATCCAGTAGTGTTATTAGTAAGGAGTATCGTCGTGTATACTAAAAATAATACTGTATTTGACCTGCATATGAAGAGTAAATTTGTTTACAAAGTATAAACCTAGAGGTACCGTATAAACTTTAATTAAGTTCTTGGTCACTTTGAGAGGAATCGTTATGTTAATAAACGAAAAGGACGTTTGTTTCCGGGGTTCGCACCTTATCATTCATAGTACAGACCTGATTTGTACATGACAACTATTTATATCAAAAATTCTTTGTATAGTAATAAAAGTTACACGAAAGTTTCTGGTAAAGTGAAAGATCTAACTCATCGTTGTTACTCCTCTCTGTACGTGAACTTATAGTAAAGTCTCTACGTCTAATAAGAGGTCCTCTTCAACACCCACAAAAATAGAGGACTCGAAAATAAAAAAAATAAAGATACCAGGAAATGGATTGACATTAACGGTGAAATCACGAACCGGTCTTTCGAGAATATAGTTAGGTAGTTTATTTACCCATTTAATTAATTATAAAAACAGTTCTTGTTAATTTTTTAATATCGTTTCATTAAAACTAAAAGTTGTCAGGATGAGTGGTAGACGTAAATCGTTTTGAGAACTGTAGTCAGACCCAACGATTCGTTATTTATAGCGAAGGTACTGAGGTCTCAGGGACCCTAGTAAGGTAATAAAACAGTGAGTTCGTATAGTGCGTCGAACTACACCCGAAGATTAAGGATGTGTCAGTCTTTACATCCGGACGACGACGATGTCATCTTTCCCTTATTTCTCTTACCACCCTGTCTAATTTTCCAATCCTCTAGTTCCGACGTATTGCAGTCTTTACCCCCCTTACGTGAAAACTTTATTTCTATTCAGTAATATTCGAGTCATCAAAGTAGTGAAATTTTTACGTCTATTAAGAGTGTGGGTCGTCTTTGAGTGGTGGAAATCCCCATAAATAGGATTGAAACGATGGAATCACTATGAAGAGTCTATTTTATTCAAAATATTTTAGAAAATATTATAAAAGATAAATAGTTTCCCATCAGGACTAGTAAACTAGTAGTCTATATAAGTTCAGGACTGAAGTCACTTCTATCTTTTCTGACAACTCCCAGGGTGCGATTAAATTTCCATCCGACTGATCAAAGTCTTTGGAGGTTGATAATCTTAGTGTACGTTAATAAATAAATTCTTGAAAAAAAGAAGGAAATATGGATACAATCTAAGACACTTTTATGAAGAACATGACTGAAATATAATGTTAAATCCATCTCAATGAATGAAGATGTAAAAAACTGGATATTTTTCCCTTTACACGGGAAAGTGTTACTGAATGACCCCAAAAACTTTTACCCATTCTACAAAGGACTCGATATCCTTTTTTCTCATTTCTTATACGTTTTATATATACATTTCTACGAGTTATTTAAACCCATACAAAAAGTTTAATTATTGACTTAAGAAAGTTTCTTAATTAAATATGATGTATCGTATCTAACCAGAACTTCTCTGTTTGAATTGGTATAATCGGTCTTCATTCTACTTTTTCTTATGTCAAGGGAAAGTTGAAGAAACCACCAGGTCACCGACTCTGAGGTGTGAGAATTACTACCCCCGAACTCAAGCTAGGGACCAATTCCTTGATCTAGGGTGTACGGTGTCGATTCTTGAGGGTACGGTGTCGATTCTTGAGGGTACGGTGTCGATTTCTAGGGTGTACCGTATTGTTTCTGACTTTTAGGGAGTATGGTGTCGATTCTGGGTCACGTCGGTTTATTTATTTGACCGAAGGGTCCACCGAGCCACCATTTCTTAGACAGGTGGTTACGTCCTCCCATTAAAAGATTATACATTTTATCATCTTCACTACATCTATTACAGAATTTTGAAAGAGTATAAATTATATCCTTGATTTCGTTTCACAATTTCGTTGAAATAAGTTACACCATTCAAGTTAGTTTAGTTTCTATTTTTTAGCCAGGGTAGACTGACAAACTAATGGAGACAAATATGGTACAAAATTAAACAGTTGTTTTATAGATTTCGGTAAGATAAAGTCTATGAGAGTCATAAGACTGTCACATGTCCGACTCTCTACTTCACGTAGGAACCTCACTTTACTAGTTCTTAATGTCACTGTAGGACTAGAAAGACTTTCAGTCCGGTCTCTAAAAAGTGCCATATTGTGAAGTAAGATGTTCTTCTATATAAAGTCATAGGAATCAAAAGTCGATTTTCTTGATTCGGAATCTCAAAATTTCAGTGAATCGGGTTCCTACTGAAGTCTTACTTTTGATCTTAGGTGTGAAGGACTGAAGGTAAGACCACGAAGAAGACAAATATAGTAGGTCTAAACATCTGTTTGAAGTAAGAATAAAACATGTAAGGTAAAACTTCCTATTTGTAATATCCCTTCTTCACTTTTATAATTCTCAATTATTATACAAACTTGATTTTTGAACCTATTGAAAAAACTTAATATATTAGAAATCAAGAAACACTAATTACCACAAAAAGGAGAATTTTCTATTGGGTTTACAGATGACCGAACGTCAAGGATTACCGTTCTTCTGTCTTAGAGTCAGAAAAGGAGAGAGTCGATGAAAAACTACGGGCCTTTCCTGATCTTGTAGACATACGTTCCGGTAA
Organism: Capra ibex; assembly: GCA_006410555.1. Taxonomy (NCBI): domain Eukaryota; kingdom Metazoa; phylum Chordata; class Mammalia; order Artiodactyla; family Bovidae; genus Capra; species Capra ibex. The sequence goes on along the minus strand of SJYO01026388.1, from coordinate 4,154,361 downwards.
AATAGTGAATTTTCGTAACATCTACCATTAAGTAACACATCAATAATACACTCCACAATACAATACCAACCATACCCAGTAAATTAACATAGGAGTCTCGTTGGTACATAGTATTCATGATAATTGAAGGGGTAAACTGTTCACTCCTTAGACTACGTGTTGGTCCAAGACCTAAAGTATTGGTAATTCATCGTTTCGGTTCAAAACTTGGGTCAGTCCGACCGAGGTCTCTACTACTAGAATTTACCACTTTAAGGCGTCGTTTGTATCAGAGCATGTCAAGTTACGTGTCGTGTAAGGGTAAACACCGTTTTGCCCAACGAACTTCATCGACACTGTGAGGGAGATTCCCTGACGTCTGATGTTCACGAACGGTTCAAAGGTCAAGAGTCGGTTTGGACCCAATATACTGACTCTCCGAAAGAGAGGTCGAGTACGACGTAAAACATAGTATGTGGGATTTTTATCGACTCGTTTATATATTGAAGTGTTTTACTTGGTAAAATTATGTGAGAGGGGTGAATCCGGAATGAGTATCTTCTAGTTTGGTTCAGGGTCTGTGATATCCTTCTAGTTTACGAGGTAGATGAAAGAAAAATAAAAAAGAAACATACAAGAGGTCTTCTGGAAAGAGGAGGAAACGTTTGTTTTGAAGACATGTACAGTGATACGCACAGAGGTATCTGAGTCGAAGACATCGGTTTAATCATAGAAAATTGTTTTTATTATTATTTACAGTATTGTGAATTAGGTCAATAGTCAATAGTCGATATTACTTTACCATGGATAAATTGTTAAACTTATCTACCATAACAGTTTCCACCCATATAATTTCTCCGAGTTCTATATGTACTTCTTCTGTCTTTTTAGTGATTATTATAGTGACGGTTAAATGTTTATTGGTAACAGTTGAGTAATTGTGTGTGGTTTGGTTTTAGTATATGGTCGAACACTAGAAATTCTACATAAAAAGTAGGAAAATTTTTTTAAATGAGAAGTCAACTCTTGAAAAAAACTGGATACAATTCAAGTAATTAGGAAAGGAGTTAGTACAACCCAGATGACTACTCGGGTAACTCGTAAGGAGTAAGGATAATGACACAAAACTAAAGAATACATAGAGGAAAACTGAATCTCAAAGATGGAGAAATGAATATAATAAGTAGTCAAAAAATATAATAGATAAAAAAGTAATCTTACAGTCAATAAGGACTGTGACTAATAAGGTTGTAGACACAGTATAGACTGAGATTGGACTGCTAATATAAAAGAGAAGTTTCATAAAAAGGAACGGAAAACCGTAAGGAAAAAAACAACTTTCAACCTGGATGACAAAGTCCATGATCCTTTACCCCGTTATCCATAACACACTTCTGACGACAATTGGACCTATCCTTAATCCGATATAAATTATAAATTACATCGAATATCCGTAGTAACCGAATATAAAGGAGTCGACAGAAACAAAAACAGAGGGGAGGACTGAAAACAGAACGGATTCATAAGGAAGAGTCTTTCGCATACAAAATATTAAACAAATCGACATTTTGTAACAATAATTATAATATGACCGTGGTACAATCCATCCAATACACCTTCTCCATCACAAAATGTTGGAAGACTAATTTAAAGTCCGGAAATGAACCCTAACACTGGAAGTATTTAGATCACTACCTCTAAAGAAGAGAGGAAGGAGACGAGGGAAGAGACTAACGTTACAAGAGTTAGATAAAGGAACGTCGAGACTAGGGATAACTGATAAGAAAGTAAGGGGAGAATCGACTCTATACTTCAGAACTCCCCTTCCTTACCTCTTCTTAAGGAAGAAGGACTACCCTATCTTAAAGTCTTAACTTGAGACTGTTTCAGGAAATGATAACTCTCACTCGGAAGTAATACCCCTCCTAAAAACCGAACAAAGTGTTACCGATGACGAGGGAGAAAGATACAGTCGGTTCTCTGTTGGAATACAAGAGTAACACTCCTTGACTATCTCAAGGAACTCCTTTTTAGTGTTTTAAAACCACCCCAGGGGATTCTGCCACCGGGATCCTCAAAGAGTGAGAGTTTTGAGTTGTAAGTTGTAGGTCTTTAAGTAATTTTAATGGTACATCTACAAGGTTAATCAAACAACAAGGTGTTCAAAGAAGAGGTCTAGAGACAACGACATAGAGACACAGTCAACGAATCAGTACAGACTGAGAAACGTTGGGGTACCTGACATCGGACGGTCCGAGGAGACAGGTACCATAAGAGGTTCGTTCTTATGATCTCGTCTAACAGTAAAGGAAAAGGTTCCCTAGAAGGGTTAGGTCCCAAGTTTAGGTCCAGAGGGTGTAACATACATCTAAGCAATGACATACTCTGTGGTCCCTTCGGGTATTCATTCTACATATCCGGGGTTTAGATGTAAAACTTCGGAAAAAAAAAAATTTTAACAGTTTAACGAGAATTCTAACAAATATTATCAAATGTACGGAAGATCAGTTGTTTTCTGGGACGAAGGAACGTAGAAATGGTCGTAACCTATCACAAAAAGTGTAAAGGTACAAACACAAAACACAAGAGTATAGTTAAATGTAAATAGAATAATAATTCCTTGAGTCTGTAAAATTAATATAAAATTATACGAAAGATGATGAAAAAAACTTCAACGGACTAAATAAACGGGTAAATGTATTCGACGAGTTTAAAAACTGATAAGTCTTAAATTAAAAAAAGAATAATTTTAACTAGAAAAGAAAAATTAAAATAAATGTAAAAAACGGAAATTATAGACTTATATGAATACTTAAACTTGAATCTTGTGTTAATTAGTTGGTACTTATCTAAAACTCTTATAAAACGATACTCAATACTTCCTATGGACAGAATTTAACCGTTTATAATGGGATATCTGAGTCGATTTGAACCCTGTTCTTATCTAGAGGGATGGAATTTGGACTTTAATAGGGATAAAACACTAAAGTAGGTGATCATTACGTTATATGAGATAAGCCCATACCTGGATATTTAATTTCGGTGACACAAACTAGTTGTACGAAAAATCTTACTTATCTCTTTTTGTAATTTAGATTCTTTCTAGAATATAAGATGTTAAATATAGAATCAATTATAAATCAATAAAGAGACTTATCAGTTCTATAAGACTAATTGTAAGATCACTGAAATTTCACCTATGTAAATGTCATACTTTATTTTTATAGACGTACGTGGACTATAATAAAGGAAATTCCCTTAAGATTATTTAACTTAAATACCTAGTTTTCAAGACGTTTAAGAGGGGAGAATGGGATAAAGGAATGGTCTACTACTTGTAAAACTTCAGTTTGGAGACAGAATTGACACATATTTGGAGAAACGAACTGTCAGAATGTCTACTCCTTTTACTATCTCAAATTCATTGAATAGTTACAAATAACTTATTTATTTAAACCATTAATTTTTTCTTGAAACTTTCTAACTTACTTTCCTTTTTTACTCGAAAGTTTTGTCAGGTATTTTGAATCGCTATATTTATCAACAAGTTAAAAGAAATCAAGAGTGAGTTTCATTTTTATAACTAGTTAATAAAAAACAGAAATTAATATCAAGATACGTTTTTACAAAACTTATAACGACTTTAATAAGTATTATAGATAATTCTATTCATACGGATGTATATTTAGAAGAATTTCTTTGTGTGTGTTGGATTACGGGTGAAAATTCACAGTAAAGTTTACCGTAAAACTTTTCTTACCTTGTAAATCTTTAAGTAGTAACTTACAAAATTGTGTAGTAAGTAAATCAGTTGTTAATCTGATAAAATACACATTATGAAACATTATAGGTACTCTTGGTACTATATTATCTTTTAGACTAGAGAAAGGAGTTTATTAATGACACGTTGACTTAGACTTTATATTTTTAAAACTTTATTGACCTCACAATGATATCGAGATTTATAATTATTGACGTTTATCTTTACGAAGATTAACTTGAGTTTATACAATTGGTCCACAACCAACATCCTTGTTTCTGTCTTTCACAATTCTTACCTTCTTAGTTATCGATCCTATACCTTCGTTTGTACAAGTAACCGTCTACTTACCTATTCTTTCGACACCATGTATATGTGTTACCTTATAATGAGTAGATAATTTTTCTTACGTAAACTCAGTCAAGATTACTCCACCTTCTTTGACCTCGGATAATATGTTTCAATTCAGTCTTTCTTTTTTCGGTTATGCCATATAATTACGTATATATGCCTTAAATCCTTCTACCATTGCCAATGGGATATACGCTCTGTCGTTTTCTCTGTGTCTACATTTCTTGTCTGAAAACCTGAGACACCCTCTACCGCTCACCCTACTAAACTCTCTTATCGTAACTTTGTACACATAATGGTATGCACTTTATCTAGTAGTCAGGTCTAACCTACGTACTCTGTCCCGCGAGTCCCGGCCACATGTTCCTACTGGGACTCCCTACCCTGTCCCTCCCTCCACCCTCCCCCTAAGTCCTACTCTTTGTGTACCTGTGGGTACCGACTAAGCACAGTTACATACTGTGTTTGGTGATGTTATAACATTTCATTAATCGGAGGTCAATTTTATTTATTTAATTAAATTTTTTTTTTCTTACCCCCTTACTAAGTTTTACCGTTTAACCATGGACTTAAACTCTTCTTTACTCAATGCTTAACCGTTTCTACACCCTTCGTTTACAAAATTGACGTTGCAACAACATAAATTTTCATACCTCTGATAACTTTCCTCTGGTCGAAACATCCTTCACTTTCCCTATAAGTGGACTAACTCTTACTCCAACCACTTTTCTTACTCTCCTGTTAACTGACTCGAAGAGATTACCACTAAGTCCCTCTCAACTTGGACCCGCTACGAGGGTAGTCATAGTTGTCTCTTGTGTTTCTACGACAGTACCACCACCCTTCCCGTCGAGTAAAGATCGCATACACTTAATCCCCTCTCTCTTTCTTCACCTTTATCTACTAGACTCTTATTGGAGAAGCTTTTCTCAGTCTATCGGAACATACCTTTATTTTTACAATAAAACTCTGACAACGAAGACCTACCAAGTAACACACACGCACATACACGTATTACGAACATATAAATGAAGGACCTTCTTTATTTTTATTATCGAAAGTTAGGTACTGAATTCGGGTCTTACTAGAAAACTCAATTTTCGGACTCAGTATACGTCCTTCAAGTATGACCCCGAGACCATGTTGGATCTCCCAACCCTACCCCACCCTCTACCCTCCCTTTTACCTCTCCCTCCCTGTATACATATGAACACCGACTAAGTACAACTACGTACCGTCTTTGGTTATGTTATAACATTTCGTCAATAGGAGGTTAATTTTTATTTATAATTTTTTGGGACTTCGTATTCTCTATAGTAGGACACTTGAAATGGGACGTCTGAAATAAATTCGTGTATTATACAGAATCTATTAATTGAGATCGATAATTTATACATTCTTACGAAAATATAGTTCGTTTTCACACGAACTACGGTACTTTTTATAATGAATTAAGTCTTGTTGGACTAAACATAGTTTCTAAATAAGTAAAGACGGGGGAGGGGACGGTCATGCGTGTCAATTGGACTTGAGATTTCAACCAAACTCGAGATACATGAACTTTTTATTTGGAGGTTTACATACTCTTTTCATGGGATACCTCTCTTGCTCCGTTTTGAGATTTTAAATCCGAAGGTTTGTCACCCCCTCGGACTAAAATCCTCTTGAACGATTCATAATTATTTAGTGGACACGTAAGTGTTACAAGAATCATCGGAATTACCTCTTAAACGTATTTTTACGTCGCAGAGGGTCTTTACAGTATAGTTTTAAGTCTCTATAATTTACTGGTCGAAAATGTATTTTCAATCGTCGAAAGTTTAGAAATTTTGTAAATTTGTTCTCCAGATTCCGTAGGGTAAAATAAAAAGGGTATAGTGGTTAAGGATCAGTAGTTCCATAATTTGAAGTTTGTGTAATCAAACAAATTTCTATAAAGAGTTAAGAAGATTTGAATAGAATTCTTCACGTTATAACAGGTAAGTTTTTACGGGTTAAATTCTTTTCGTTCTGTTACCTCAAGACCCTGGGTCTGTGTAGTAGGATTTTATACGAAGTTAACGTACAATTAATAAAACTAAAATTCAATGAATTATTTCTCAGTCACGTTCTCCCTGTGACACTGCGAAGATATACAGAGGGACTTACGTCTTCTAGAGGATAAACTTTCCATGGGAGGGACGTAGACCTCCAAATTCCTGTGGTAATAGTGGTCTTTATCTCTTAACCCCTACTCTTTGGACTTATTTATTTGGAACAGAAGTAACGAGTCAACACTGACTGAGAAACACTGGGGTACCTGAGATCAGACGGTCCGAGAAGACAGGTACTCTAAAAGGTCCGTTCTTATGACCTCGCCCAACGGTAAAGGAAAAGGTCCCCGATAAGGACTAGGTCCCTAGCTTGAGTCCAGAGGACACAATGTCCGACTGATCCGTGTTTATTTGGAACCATGAGGCAATTAAACAATGTGCTTTGGTTTAAAAAAAAAAAAAATCTCAGACGTTATTAATTCGTGGGTTTGGGATTCAAGAAACGAGATAATTGAGAAGTGTTTAAATACAAAGAAACAAATTTTTCGTATTTTCGACTGACGAAACCAGTGAAGAGTCGGGGACAAAATACTGTGGATGAACATATGTTTAAGTTAATTAAATAAAAAGGGACAATTATACCGAACATCATTAAAATAGTAATCTATTTTAGTCAGTGTCTTCAGTTCAACCCATCTCCCTCTTTAAAGGAAGATACACCACCCTCATTAAAGATTTACGAATAACCTTCACTCCTTTTTCCGTTACCTCAAGGAATTAACCAACACTCACTCTGGAACCGATACATGTACTTCCATTATCTGTTTCTATTAACACCCTCTCCGACTATTGTTTCTACTCTTACTTTTACGTCTGTACACCCCTTTTCCCTAGATGTAAACTGTCTGAATGAACTTCAAAGCTATTGTGGACAGTGTCGGTTACTCGTGGTAGGACAATTGTACTACCTTTGGAACCGTGACGGTAGAGTCTAGGACAGTAGAGGTCGTGTCAACACGTCCATTGAAGGAGTGTTCATCTAAAATGAAAAGTAATAGTTACGACTGTTGTCATGACCTTTTGTGAGTCAAAAAGGAAAATTAAACACTATAAAAGACCATAAAGAAGAACGTACACTTACGAGTTCTACCTGTAGAACAGTTTAGTACGTATTTCGACTTTTTAAGAACGTTTTTACGCTCGACGGGTGGAGGAGGTCTCTTGTACTGGAACCCATTTTCCTTTTCGTTTGACATGGTAGTATAATCTTAATGTAAACGTCCCTCATTCAGTTATTGAATCTCTTTGTGACTGAAAAATAAGTCCAAAGGATTTTTACCTATTTCTCAATTTTTAATCAAATATTCTAATTTTATTACTACTTTACATAAGGGAATTTATTCCCTTACTTTGAAGTAAAATTTACAGTTACCCTTCTTACTCTTTTTTTTAGTAATAAAGATGATATGTACTATTATATGTGTCTTTTAGTCTAATAGTTAACCTTTTACAACCAATCAATTATGTTCTTAAGTTATTTCACTGATCTATTTTCAACTCATTAGTTAACTAGGATTAATAAGTAAGTAAGTTATAAAAAGTTAAGTAGATGAGTTATTCTAAACAAAACGTTGGACTTTAGCTATTTATGGTACGAAAACACCAGTAACCACGTATACGTATTACCGTTTTTTAAACTTAGTAGGTTATAAGTGTAAGAGTCGACTTCAAGTCGTTCAACTATAACAGAAAAACAAAGTCAAGAGTTTGACATTTACACAGGAAAAACCGGTAGATAAATCACGGTAAAACACGAAAATAAACTAATTGGTGCTAAATTGACAAATTTTACAATGACTTCTTATTACCTTTAGAGAATAGATAACGAGGATTCATGTTCTTCTGACACGTCACGGAATACCTTTTTTGTTTTTGTTTTTGTTTTTGTTTTTTGTCTTGTACATAAACTATTATATATGAGTCCGGATTCAATATCACGAGAATCGACACTTAATTTATAATTACTTAGTTATTACATAATTCATTTCGTAGAAATTTACCTCTGTATATTTTGTTCCAATTCATAACTAAACAACTGTTTTTACAACACTGGTCTCTAAAAGTTTTTGGACTGGGTCATAAAGAAACCCTTATTAATAATCCATAAAGGATTAAGTACAAACACCACTTAAATATCTTATATTGATGACTTACTTATTACTCTTACTAGATATACGTTTTAAAGAGTCCCTACAATAATTTATCGTATAAACTTACACATTATAAAAACATAATGTAAACTTCTAAGTTGTTTTGATGTGATTTAAATCATTACTTAAATTGAGTGAAACAAGAAAAAAAGGAAATCTTAAATTCAACGGACCCCTGTTATTATAGTCTAATACAAGACGTTACGTTCGAGGTCTTATTATAAACCGTGGATGTTTCATTGGATTATTCAGCAACCATAACAACGAAAAGGAACCTCTAAAACGGACGTAAATAAAATAAAGAAAAATATGACTGTCTTCTTAATGACTTACTATTCTAAATTTTTAATATGTCCTTTCCTCATCGATACCTTGTTATCTTTTTTTGAATTACTCTTTATATCTAGTTAAATTATACGTTTATAAGATATTTAATTTTACTTTATTCTTTAATTATGTATTCTGAATAAAACGTGTATGTATACTGTCTTTTCCTCAATTTAAATGATTATATATATTTCGAGTAAACTTAGTTAATCTTTTGAAGTTAGAGTTATTTGTTTATCCTTATTCCATCCGATAAATGTGTTTCCTTTAAGTTTAACTACTATATTATATTACCTATGATAACATTGTTACTTGTACTTGAACTCGTTTGAGTCTCTGTCTCTTCCTATCTCTCGGACCACACAACGTCAGACCCCAGTGTTTTTCAACCTGTTCTGAATCACTGACTTGTCGTTGTTGTTTATTGTTTTTATGTTGTCATTGTTATAAACGGAAGGTGTTTGAACAAATACGATTCATTTTGTTCGGTTTATCCTTTTCTGTCTATAACATACTATAGTAAATATACACCTTAATTTTTTTTTCAGTCTAAATGTTATTGCCATTTTTTCACCAACAGTCTCAACCTTTATCCCACTCAGACCATTATGATATATTTGATATTTCACCTATTTTAGACTGGTAGATTACACCATTACACTACTGATATCAACTAGTGTGACGGGACATTATAATTTTAAACGATTCTCTTATCTTAAATTCACAAGATTGGCTTTTCTTTTTTTTATTTATACACGTCACTATCTACACGACTAATTACTACTCCTTACCCTGGAAAATATTATATATACGTATAGTTTAGTAGTGTGACGTGGAATTTATAGAACGTTAAAACAAACAATTAATTTAGAGTATTTCGACTGTTTTTTTTTATTTCGGTGTTTCTTCAACGATAAGTTTTGAATCTTTTTTCGACTTTACTTTTTTATTATTCGAGTATGAAAACTTCCGATTGTTTATTACTTTTAAAAAACGACGATTCACTCTAATTAGTCGTGACTGTTCATTCCTGTGTCACGTTACTAGTGAGAGTAGATGACGATGTTTTGTTAGAGTTCTAACTCGACTTTTTGGTACTCCTCTTAAAAACAGTGTATGTCTCCTTTTGATGAGTTTGTACAAGTAAAATCTTAAGAAATCTCTTCGACTTAGAACCCTTGTTTAAGATAGAGGTATTTCACCTTTCCGATACGTTTAGTACGATATCGGTAAACTACCTTTCCATATATAGGTAAATTTTTTTACAAAGATTTTCGAAAATTTGTGTACCCCTTCGTACAATCAGTGAGTCAATACAGACTGTAAAGTACTAGGGTACCTGACATATCGAGTGGTCCGAGGTGAAAGGAACCTTAAGAGGTCCACATTTATGACCTCACCCATCAGTAAGTGAAGAGGTCCCATAGAAGAGCTGAGTCCCTGACTTTCCGTAGAGGACGTAGACGACTTAACCGTCCGTCTAAGAAATGATAGGTTCGGTAGTGGTTTAGTTTGAACCTAAACAAGTGGAAAAGAGTCGTTTCAATTAGATGATTGTGGTCCTACTTCACCTCCCTTGACGTCACAAATAACGTTCCGGTTGGTTCCTCATACCCTCCGATTTCAATTTTTTTCTAGATTTCAGGAGTTACCGAAAAGTCAAGTCAAGTCAATGAGTCAGTACAGATTGAGAAACTCTGGGGTAGTTGGTATCGTACGGTCCGGAGGGACAGTTAGTGGTTAAGGGTCTCTAATGGGTTTTAGTACAGGTAACTCAGTCACTACTGTGGGTTGGTAGATTAGGAGACAGCAGGGGAAGAGGAGGACGGGAGTTAGGGACGGTCGTTGTCCCAGAAAAGGTTACTCAGTCGAGAAACGTAGTCTACCGGTTTCATAACCTCAAAGTCGAAGTTGTAGTCAGGATGGTTACTTTTGGGTCCTGACTAGAGGAAATCCTACCTAACCAACCTAGAGGAACGTCAGGTTCCCTGAGAATTCTCAGAAGAGGATGTGGTCTCAAACTTTCATGGTTAAGAAGCCCCGATTAGTGAAGCACCCTTTATCTACCCCTTTGTCACCTTTGTCACCGACTGAAATAAAAACCCCCGAAGTTTTAGTGACGTCTACCACTAACGTCGTCCTTTCAATACTAGTTGGATCTATCACATAATTTTCGTCTCTATAATGAAACGGTTGTTTCCAGGTAAATCAGTTCCGATACCAAAAAGGTCACCAGTAGATACCTACACTCTCAACCTGACACTTCTTTCGACTCGTGACTTCTTAACTACGAAAACTTGATACCACGACCTCTTCTGAGAATGCTCAGAGAACCTGACGTTCCTGTAGGTTGGTCAGTTAATATTTTCTTTAGTCAGGACCCACAAGTAACCTTCCTGACTACGACTCCGACTTTGAAGTCATGAAACCGGTAGAGTACACTTCTCAACTGAGTAACCTTTTCTGACCCTCCGTAACCCCCGTCCTCCTCTTCCCTTGCTGTCTCCTACTCTACCCACCTACCGTAGTGACTGTGTTACCTGCACTCAGACTCACTTGAAGCCCTCAACCACTACCTGTCCCTCCGGACCGCACGACGTTACGTACCCCAACGTTTCTCAGTCTGTGTTGACTCACTTGACTTGACTTTACTTCGAAAGAAATATCAGGTTGAGAGTGTAGGTGTGTACTGATGACCTTTCTGATATCAGAACTGATCTACCTGGAAACAACTGTTTCATTACAGAGACGAAAAACAGATCCAATCAGTATTGAAAGGAAAGTTCCTCATTCGCAGAGAATTAAAGTACCGACGTCGTGGTAGACTTCACTAAAACCTCGGGGGTTGTTATTTCGGTCGGCGACAAAGGTGACAAAGGGGTAGATAAAGGGTACTTCACTACCCTGACCTACTGTATTAGAAGCAAAAGACTTACAACTCGAAATTCGGTTGAAAAAGTGAGAGAAGAAAGAGAAAGTAATTCTCCGAGAAATCAAGGAGAAGTGAAAGACGGTATTCCCACCACAGCAGACGTATAGACTTCAATAACTATAAAGAGGGCCGTTAGAACTAAGGTCGAACACAAAGTGGATGGAGTCGCAAAGAGTTCTACATGAGACTTATATTCAATTTATTCGTCCCACTGTTATATGTAGTAACTGCATCAGGAAAAAGATAAACCTTGGTCTGACAACAAGGTACAGGTCAAGATTGACAACGAAGGACTGGATGTATGTCCAAAGAGGTCTCGGTCCAGTCCACCAGACCATAAGGGTAGAGAAAGTCTTAAAAGACTAGTGTACTTGGTGACGGAACAGATTGAATTACTTTGATTTTGTACGGGACACCCCGGTGGGTTCTGTCCGTCCAGAAACACCTCTCCAGACTGTCTTACACCAGGTGACCTCTTTCCTTACCGTTGGGTGAAGTCATAAGAACAGAACTCTTGGAGAACTTGTCATACTTTTCCGTTTTACTATCCTATGACTTTCTCGTTGAGGGGTCCAGCCATCCACTGGTTATACGATTTCCTCTAGTCACCTCTTTATTGAGGTCTTTCTCACTTCCCTACCTTGGTTTCGTTTTTGTGGATCAACACCTACACTGACAACTATCTTCGTTCCAGGTTACGACATTTCTTGTTATAACGTCTAAAAACCTAGCGTCGGTAAGACTGACCACACTTCACCATGGAGTAATACCAAAACTAAACGTAAAGAGATTATTACTCACTACAACTCGTAGAAAAGTACACAAACAATCGGTAGACATACAGAAGAAACCTCTTTACAGATAAATTAAGAAACCGGGTAAAAAACTAACCCAGTAAATAAAAAGACCTTAATTCGACGTATTCAACGAACATATAAAAACTCTAATCAACAAACAGTCAACGAAGTAAACGATAATAAAAGAGGGTAAGTCTTCCGACAGAAAAGTGGAACGAATATAAAAGGAAACAACACGTCTTCGAAAATTCAAATTAATCTAGGGTAAACAAATAAAAACGAAAATAAAGGTCTTAAGACCCTCCACCTAGTATCTCCTAGGACGACACTAAATACAGACTCTCACAAAACGGATACAAGAGGAGATCCTCAAAATATCAAAGACTAGAATGTAAATCTAGAAATTAGGTAAAACTCAAATAAAAACACATGCCACAATCTTTCACTAGATCAAAGTAAGAAAATGTTCACCAACTGGTCAAAAGGGTCGTGGTGAACAATTTCTCTAACAGAAATGAGGTAACATATAAGAACGGAGGAAACAGTTTCTATTCCACAGGTATACACACACCTAAATAGAGACCCGAAAGATAAAACAAGGTAACTAGATATACAGACAGAAACACGGTCATGGTATGACAGAACTACTGACACCGAAACATCATCTCGGACTTCAGTCCGTTCAACTAAGGAGGTCAAGGTAAGAAGAAAGAGTTCTAACGAAACCGTTAAGCTCGACCTCTCCCACACCTCTTTTCCCTTGGGAGGATGTGACAACCACCCTTACGTTTGATCATGTCGGTGATACCTCTTGTACGTAANATTTTTTAACGTTTATCTTGATGGAATACTGGGTCGTTAGGGTAACGACCCGTATGTGTGACTCCTTTGGTCTTAACTTTCTCTGTGTACATGGGGTTACTAGTAGCGTAGTGACAAATATTATCGGTCCTGTACCTTTGTTGGATCTACAGGTAGTCGTCTACTTACCTATTCTTTCGACACCATGTATATGTGTTACCTCATAATGAGTCGGCAATTTTTCTTAAGTAAACTTAGTCAAGACTACTCTACCTACTTTGACCTCGGTTAATATGTCTCACTTCATTCGGTCTTTCTTTTTGTGGTTATGTCATATGATTGTGTATATACCTTAAATCCTTCTACCGTTACTGCTGGGACATACGTTCTGTCCTTTTTTCTGTGTCTACACATATATGGTCTGAAAACCTGAGTCTCCCTCTCCCTCTCCCACCCTACTAAACCCTCTTACCCTTAAGATTGTACATATGACAGTACATTCTTAACTTAGCGGTCAGGTACAGACTGCATCCCACGTCGAACGAACCCCGACCACGTACCCCTACTGGGTCTCTCTACAACACCCCTCCCTCCACCCTCCCCCCAAGTACAAATCCTTGCGTACATTCTTAATTTCTGAAATTTTAAATTTTTTATTTTTTTTTAATTTTTAATTTTTTTTTTCTTTTTTTTTTTTTTCTTGTTATAACGTATCCTTGGTCCTTATAATCCAGGCACTTAGTTCCGTTTAACCTTCATCAGTTTGTTCTCTACCGTTCTCACTTGCAAGATCCTTAGGATCCTTAGTCTCTTGATTTCACCTGACCTTACCCACTTAAATTGAGTCTACTGGTAATATAGATGATGACGTCCGTCTTTAGGGTATCTTCTTTACCTCATGGATAGTATCAGTATTTTATCAGGTTTTACGTCAAGTCAAGTCAAGTCGAGTCAGTGAGTCAACACAGGTTGAGAACGCTGGGGTACTTAGTGTCTGCGGTCCGGGGGGACAGGTAGTGGTAGAGGGCCTCAAGTGAGTCTGAGTGTAGGTAGCTCAGGCACTACGGTAGGTCGGTTGAGTAGGAGACAGCAGGGGAAGAGGATGACGGGGGTTATGGAGGGTCGTAGTCTCACAAAAGGTTACTCAGTTGAGGAGCGTACTCCACCGGTTTCATGACCTCGAAGTCGAAGTCGTAGTAAGGAAAGTTTCTTTAGGGTCCCGACTAGAGGTAGTCTTACCTGACCAACCTACAGGAACGTCAGGTTCCCTGAGAGTTCTCAGAAGAGGTTGTGGTGTCCAGTTTTCGTAGTTAAAAAAACCGCGAGTCGGAAGAAGTGTCAGGTTGTCAGTGTAGGTATGTACTGGTGTCCTTTTTGGTATCGGAACTGATTTGCCTGCAATCAGCCGTTTCATTACAGAGACGAAAACTTATACGATAGATCCAACCAGTATTGAAAGGAAGGTTCCTCATTTACATGAAATTTAAGTACCGACGTCAGTGGTAGACGTCACTAAGACCTCGGGTTATTTCAGACTGTGACAAAGGTGACAAAGGCATAGATAAAGGGTACTTCCCTACCTTGGCCTACGGTACTAGAAGCAAAAGACTTATAACTCGAAATTCGGTTGAAAAAGGGAGAGGAGAAAGTGAAAGTAGTTCTCCGGAAATCGAGGAGAAGTGAAAGACGGTGTTCCCACCACAGTAGACGTATAGACTTCAATAACTATAAAGAGGACCTATAGACCTAAGGTCGAACACAAAGAAGGTCAGGACGTAAAGAGTACTAAAAGAGACGTATCTTCAATTTATTCTCCCACTGTTATATGTCGGAACTACGTGAGAAAAAGGACAAACCTTGGTCAGACAACAAGGTACAGGTCAAGATTGACAACGAAGGACTGGACGTATGTCTAAAGAGTTCTCCGTCCAATCCACCAGACCATAAGGGTAGAGAAAGTATCAAAAGGTGTCAAGTAACACTAGGTGTGTCAGTTTCCGAAACCGTATCAGTTATTTCGTCTTTATCTACAAAAAGACCTTGAGAGAACGAAAAAGGTATTAGGTCTCCCACAACCGTTAAATTAGAGACCAAGGAGACAGAAAAGATTTTGGTCGAACTTGTAGACTTTCAAGTGTCAAGTGTATAACGACTTCGGACCGAACCTCTTAAAATTCGTAATGAAATGATCGTACACTCTACTCACGTTAAGACGCTATCAAACTCGTAAGAAACAGTAACGGAAAGAAACCCTAACCTTACTTTTGACTGAAAAGGTCAGGACACCGGTGACGACTCAAAAGGTTTAAACGACCGTTTAACTCACGTCGTGAAAGTGTCGTAGTAGAAAGTCCTAAACTTTCTCGAGTTGACCTTAAGGTAGTGGAGGTGATCGAAACAGGTATCACTACGAAAGATTCCGGGTGAACTGAAGCGTAAGGTTCTACAGACCGAGATCTACTCACTAGTGTAGTAGTATAATAGACCCAGCACTTCTAGAAAAAACATGTCAAGAAGACACATAAGAACGGTGGAGAAGAATTATAGAAGACGAAGACAATCCAGGTATGGCAAAGACAGGAAATAGCTGGGGTAGAAACGTACTTTATAAGGGAATCATAGAGATTAAAGAACTTCTCTAGAGATCAGAAAGGGTAAGACAACAAAAGGAGATAAAGAAGTGTAACTAGCGACTTCCGAAAGAATAGAGAAGAACGATAAGAAACCTTAAGACGTAAGTCTACGAATATAGAAAGGAAAGGAGAACCGAAAAGTGAAGAGAAGAAAAGTGTCGATAAACATTCCGGAGGGGTCTGTCGGTAAAACTAAAAAACGTAAAGAAAAGGTACCCCTACCAGAACTAGGGACAGAGGACATGTTACAGTACATGGAGTAAGGTATCAATTAGTCCGTGAGATAGATAGTCTAGATCCGGGAATTTAGATAAAGAGTGAAGGTGACATATTGGTATTCCCTGAACTAAATCCAGTATGGACTTACCAGATCGCCAAAAGGGATGCAAGAAGTTAAACTCAGACTTAAACCATTATTCCTCAAGTACTAGACTCGGTGTCAATCGAGGACCACAACAAAAACAACTGTCATATCTCGAAGAGGTAGAAACCGACGTTTCTTGTATTAGACTAAAACCACAACTCGTAGACCACTACAAGTACACAGGTCAGAAGAGAACACAACAACCTTCTCCCACAAACGATACTGGTCACGTAAAAGAACCGTTTTGAGATAATCAGAAACAGGACGAATTAAGACGTAGGGTTCCGGTTTAAACGAACAATGAGGTCCACAAAGAACTGAAGGATGAAAACGTAAGGTCAGGGGATATTACTTTTCCTGTAGAAAAACCCCACAATTAAGATTTTGCAGAACATCCAGAAGTATTGTAGCAACTTGAAGTCGAAGGAGTCGTAATGGCCAACCCCGTATCTGAACCTATTGACACTATAACTTACCAAACGGAACCTCTGTTTGTCTCTAGTAAGACAGCAAAAACTCTAACGTAGGTTCATGACGTAAAACCTGAGAAAGTAACTGGTACTACCGATGAGGTAAAGAAGACTCCCTAAGGACGGGTGTCATCATCTATATTACCAGTACACTCAATTTAAGTGGGTAAGGTCAGGTAAAATCAAGTGACTAAGGATGTTACAGCTACAAGTGGGAACGGTAGAGAACAAACTGGTGAAGGTTAAACGGAACTAAGTACCTGGACTGTAAGGTCCAAGGATACGTCATAAACTTACCTTAAAGTTTTTACTGTCTTACTAGAGACAAGCAAAGGTTCCGTTTGGAAAGTTATATTGCCATTAGGTTCAGACACGGGACTGGTTATTACGACTTCTTCGACCTAACTTACCAAGATACTTCTGGATATTCCGGAAAATTTGATTGTGGGTATTTTCTACAGGAAAAGTAAATTCCCTGACCTTACGTTTTCATCCTTCAGTTCTTTGTGGACCTCATTGTCCGTTTAAACCGAAACCTCATGTCTTACTTCGTCCCGTTTTCGATTATCTCAAAATGGTTCTCTTACGTGACCAGTATCGTTTGTGGGAGAAGGTTGTTGTGTTCTCTTCTGAGCTGTCTACTTGTAGTAGTCTACCGGTTGACACTTTAGTCTAAGTAACACAAGAAACGTCGGTTTCTACCTCTTCGAGATATGCCAGTCGTTTTTGTTCTGACCCTCGTCTGATACCGAGTCTAGTACTTGAGGAATAACAGTTTAAGTCTGAATTTAACTTCTTTCGCCCCTCTTGGTGATCTGGTAAGTGTATACTGGATTTAGTTTAGGGAATACTAATATGTCACCTTCACTCTTTATCTAAATTCCCTGATCTAGACTTTCTGTCTCACGAACTACTTGATACCTGTCTCCAAGTACTGTAACAGGTCCTCTGTCCCTAGTTCTGGAACGGGTACCTTTTCTTTACGTTTCTTTACAAGACGCTTCCGGAACGTTTATCGGTACTTTTCTTCTCTTCACTTTTCGTTTCCTCTTTTCCTTTCTATATTCGTAGACTTACGTGTCAAGGTTTCTTCTCGTTCCTCTCTATTCTTTCGGAAGGAGTCGCTAATCACGTTTCTTTATCTCCTTTTGTTGTCTGACTTTCTGATCTCTAGAGAAGTTTTTTAATCTCTATGGTTCCCTTGTAAAGTACGTTACTACTCGAGGTATTTCGTGTCTTTACCATACCTGAGTTGTCTTCGTCTTCTATAATTCTTCTCCACCGTTTTATGTGGTTTCTTGACATGTTTTTCTAGAAGTACTGGGTCTATTAATACTACCACACTAGTGAGTGGATCTCGGTGTGTAGGACCTTACACTTCAGTACCCGGAACCCTTCGTAGTGATCCTTGTTTCAATCAAATCCACTACCTTAAAGTCAACTCGATAAATTTTAGGTCAACAAAAATCCTTTCCTAAAAGTTTCTATTCGTTCTCTCTCCTAACATCCCACGGTTTATTCGACCTATAAGAAGACTAACTAATCACTATTCCATTATCCGGCCATAAACTCCTCAATTACAGTAGTCCTAAGACCAAGGTTGTTCGGATCTCAGATCAAGACCACCAGTCGTACGATAATTGAATAAGGTGGGTCACCCTCAAAGTCATAGACGTCTTGTTGAGTCTCTGTACCGAGTCCTTTGATAGATATCGGGAACTTTTTCTTGATTTTCAAACATTGAAACACACTGTCCGTCCGACAATAATTAAACAGAAAGAACTGACAAAAGGAAATAAAGAAGTAAAAGAGTAAATAGACTGATTTAAACAAGAAACCTTAAAACCCTTCCGGATCCTCCAGGGTAGTGAAGTAACCTTTATCTACCCCTTTGTCACCTTTGTCACAGTCTGAAGTAAAAACCCCCGAGGTTTTAGTGACGTCTACCACTGACGTCGGTACTTTAATTTTCTACGAATGAAAACCTTCTTTTCAATCCCGTTTGGACCTATCGTATAAGTTTTCGTCTCTGTAATGAAACGGTTGTTTGCAGGCAGATCAGTTCCGATACCAAAAAGGTCGTCAGTACATACCTACACTCTCAACCTGACACTTCTTCCGACTCGTGGCTTCTTAACTACGAAAACTTGACACCACAACCTCTTCTGAGAACTTTCAGGGAACCTGACGTTCCTCTAGGTTGGTCAGGTAAGACTTCCTCTAGTTGGGACCCTAAAGAAACCTCCCTTTCTACGACTTCCACTTTGAGGTCATGAAACCGGTGGAGTACGCTTCTCAACTGAGTAACCGACCTACCGTAGTGACTGAGTTACCTGCACTCAGACTCACTTGAGGTCCTCAACCACTACCTGTCCCTCCGGACCTCACGACCCTAAGTACCCCAGCGTTTCTCAGTCTGTGCTGACTCACTGACTTGACTTCTCCGATCTCGAAAAGATATTTCTTTTCCATCCACCTCAGGTACCACTCATCACAGACAGGATCCTACCGTGGTGTTTCTCGATGTGTCAATGCATACATGAGATGCTATGTGATTACTAAACTATATCTTCAGTTACAATACCTTTTTCCAAAGGTAATACTTTATTAAACCTCTTTGAGTCCTAATTACCGTGTGTATGTCCTTTCAAGGGAAAAGACTTCAAAAGAGTTTCAGAACATATGCGGTGTGTATAAAAAGGTAATTGTTTTAGTGACCGTATTTGTAGTTATTTGTATAAGACTCTCTTTTACTCTAGTGTGTTCGGTTTAGGGGTTTCGAATTTGAATGTTATTAGTAAATCCATGTAAAAATATCAAATGTTTAATGAAAGAATGTTTATTAAAATATTACTTTTATTCTCAAAAACTCAATCTGACTTTAGATACGGGTCTCAAGACACTGGGTAAACAACTGGACTTTGTTTATCTGACGATCTATAAAGAAATTATTTCTACCCAAATAAATCCTATTCGTCTCCTAACGTTAAACCTAATATGTCGTTACCACTCTAAGAACTTTCAGGGATATCCCGTATCCCTTTCTTTGTAAAAATATCTCTACTTTTCTTCAACCTTCCCGAAAAATTTTTTTTAAATAAAAAAATAACTTCCTATTAACGAAATGTCTTAAAACAATAAAAACAGTTTACAGTTATACTTAGTCGGTATCCCTATGTATATAGGGGAAGGAAAACTTGAGGGGGTGAAGAGGAAGGGGTAGGGTGAGGAGATCAAACTATGTTTCGGGGACAAACTCAAAGAATCGGTATGTCGTTTAAGGGCAACCGACAGACAGAACGTATACCACTACATTCAAAGGTACAATGAGAAAGGTACATAGAGTGGGAGAGGAGGGGAGGGTGACACAGGTGTTCAGACAAGAGATACAGACGAAGAGGTAACGACGGGACATTCATATAAGAAATCATGGTAAAAAGATCTAAGGTATATATATGCAATCTTGTACTATAAATAGAAGGAGAAGGACTGAATTAAGTAAGACATATTATCCAAGATCCGAGTAAGTGGAGTAATCTTGACTACGTTTCCGTAAGGAAAAATACCGACTCATTATAAAGTAACACATATATATGATGATGACGAAATAGGTAAGTAGACAACTACCCGTAGATCCAACGAAGTTACAAGATTGATAACATTTATCACGATGTTACTTGTTACCCTATGTACACAGAAAAAGTTAAAACCAAAGGAGTCCCATATATGAATCCTCACCCTAAGGACCCAGTATACCACCAAAATAAAGATCAGAAAATTCCTTAGAGGTATAGCAGAAGGTATCACCGATATAGTCAAATGTAAGGGTGGTTGTTACGTTCTCCTAAGGGAAAAGAGGTGTTGGAGAGGTCGTAAATAACAAGCATCTGAAAAATTACTACCAATAAGACTGGTTACACTCCACTATAGAGTAACATCAAAACTAAACGTAAAGAGATTATTACTCGTTACAATTCGTAGAAAAGTACACAAACAATAGGTAGACATACAGAAGAAACCTCTTTATAGACCAATCCAGAAAGGGGGTGAAAACCTAACTCAACAAACAAAAAGACCGTAACTTAACATCTTCGACGAACATATAAAACCTTTAACTAGGAAACAGTCAACAAAGTAAACGAAAATAAAAGAGGGAAAGACTGACAACAGAAAAGTGGAACGAATATCAAAGGAAACGACATGTTTTCGAAACTTCAAATGAGTCCAGGGTGAACAATGCAAACCAAAATAAAAACAAAGAGATCCTTCACTCAGTGTCTTCTAGAACGAAACTAAAGACACTAACTCACAAGACGTATACAAAAGGAGATTCTCAAAATATCAAATACCAGAATATAAATCCAGAAATTATAAAACTCAAATAGAAACACATACCACAATCCTTCACAAGATTTAAGTAAGAAAATGTACATCGACAGGTCCAAAGGGTCGTGGTAAATAACTTCTCCGACAGAAATGGGGTAACCTATAAGAACGGAAGAAACAGTTTTTATTCCATGAGTATCCATGTACCCAAAAAAGACCCGAAAGATAGAACAGGGTAACCAGATATAAAGACAAAAACACGGTCATGGTATGACAGAACTACTGACATCGAAACATCATATTAGACTTCAGTCCTTCCAACTAAAGAGGTCGAGGTAAGAAGAAAGAGTTCTGTCGAAACCGATAAGCCCAAGAAAACACGAAGATATACTAAACACTTTAAGAAACACGATTAAGACACTTTTTACAGTAACTATTCAACTATCACTAGCGTAACTTAGACATCTAACGTAAACCCTCATATCAGTCAAAGTGTTATCACTAAGAAGGATGGGTCCGTGCACCTTATAGAGCGGTAGACAAATACGGTAGAAACTGAAGAAAGTAGTCACAGAATATTAGAGGACACATGTCAAGAAAACAGAGGAATCCATTCAATAAAGGATCTATAAATTAAGAAAAACGACGTCACCACTTACTCTAACTAAGGAATTAAAGAGAAAGACTAAAAAGTAACAATCATATATCTTTACGTTCACACCGTTGGGTGAGGTCATGAGAACGGACTTTTTAGGGTACCTGACTCTTCGAAACATCCGATGTCAGGTACCACAGCGTTTCTCAACCTGTGCTGACTCGTCGAAGTGAAGACACATAACTAAAACATAGAACGTAGAAACGATTTAAGTGACTAATCAAGATTATTAAAAGACTATGATGGAAATCTCAAAACATACATGTCATAGTACAGTAGACGTTTGACACTCTTGAAATTAAGAAGAAAAGGTTGGACCCAAGGAAAATAAAGAAAAAGAAGAGACTAACGACATCCATCCTGAAGGTCTTTATACAACTTTTTATCACCAATTTCACTTGTGGGAACAGAACAAGGACTAGAATCCCCCTTTAGACAGTCGTAAAATGGTAACTCTCATTGTGAACGACATCCGAATAGTATATACCGGAAATGATGTAACTCCATCTAAGGAACATACTGGTAAAAAAAAAACTTCTCAAAATCAGTATTTTACCACGACTTTAAAACCGTTTACGAAAAAGAAATAGTCAACTCTACTTAGATTCGGTACGGGTGTGCCGTTGGGTTCTGCCCGCCCAGAACCACCTCTCCAGACTGTCTTACACCAGGTGACCTCTTCCCTTACCGTTTGGTAAAGTTATAAGAACGGAACTCTTGTGCTACTTGTCATACTTTTCCGTTTTACTATCCTATGACTTTCTCCTTGAGGGGTCCAGTCACCCACGGGTTGTACGGTGACCTCTAGCCACCTCTTTATTGAGGTCTTTCTTACTTCCCTACCTCGGTTTCGTTTTTGTTATGGGTCGACACCTACACTGACCACTATCTTCGTTCCATGCTACGTCATATCTCGTTACAACGTATCCTTGGACCTTACAGTCCAGGTACTTAGTTCCGTTTAACCTTCACCAGTTTGTTCTCTACCGTTCTCAATTGTAAGATCCTTAGTCACTTGATTTTATCTGACTTTACCCACTTAAATTCAGTGTACTGGTAATTTAGACGATGACGCCCGTCCTTAGGGAGTCTTCTTTACCTCATCTGTAGTACCAGTTGTTTTCTCAACCAGTTGTTTTACGTCATGAACCTACGTGAGAGTTTTTACTGTCTTACTAGAGACAAACAGAGGTTCCGTTTGGTAAGTTATAGTGTCATTAGGTTCACATACGGGGTTGGTTATTACGACTTCTTCGACTTCAACTTACCAAGATACTTCTGGATGTTCTGGAAAATCTAGATTGTGGGTTTTTTCTATAGGAAAAGTAATATCCCCTGACCTTACGTTTTCATCCTTCAGTTCTTTGTGGACCTCATTGTCCGTTTAAACCGGAACCTTACGCCTTACTTCGTCCCGTTTCTGATTATCTCAAAACGGTTCTTTTACGTGACCAGTATCGTTTGTGGGAGAAGGTTGTTGTGTTCTCTTCTGAGCTGTGTACCTGTAGTGGTCTACCAGTTGTGGTTTTAGTCTAACTAATATAAGAGACGTCGATTTCTACCTCTTCGAGAGATGTCAGTTGGTTTTTTTCTGGTCCTCGACTGACACCAAGTCTAGTACCTGAGGAATAATGGTTTAAGTCTGACTTTGACTTCTCTTGTCCCTTCCCTACTGGATTTAGTTTAGGGAATACTAATATGTCACCTTCACTCTTTATCTAAATTCTCGGATCTAGACTATCTATCTCACGGACTAATTGATACCTGACTCCATGCACTGTAACGTGTCCTCTGTCCCTAGTTCTGGTAGGGGTACCTTTTCTTTACGTTTTTTCGTTTTACCGACAGACCCCTCCGGAATGTTTATCGACACTTTTCTTCTCTTCATTTTTCGGTTCCTCTTTTCCTTTATATATTCGTAGACTTGCGTCTTAAGGTTTCTTATCGTTCTTCTCTATTCTTTCGGAAGAAGTCGCTAGTTACGATTCTTTATCTCCTTTTGTTGTCTTACCCTTTCTGATCTCTAGAGAAGTTCTTTAATCTCTATAGTTCCCTTGTAAAGTACGTTTCTACCCCAGCTATTTCCTGTCTTTGCCATACCTGGATTGTATTCGTCTTCTATAATTCTTCTCCACCGTTCTTATGTGTCTTCTTGACATGTTTTTCCTAGAAGTGTTGGACCTATTAGTACTACCACACTAGTGAGTAGATCTTGGTCTGTAGAACCTTACACTTCAGTTCACCCGGAATCTTTCGTAGTGATACCTGTTTCGACCACCTCCACTACCTTAAGGTCAACTCAACAAAGTTTAGGACTTCTACTACGACACTTTCACGACGTGAGTTATACGGTCGTTTAAACCTTTTGAGTCGTCACCGGTGTCCTGACCTTTTCCAGTCAAAAGTAAGGTTAGGGTTTCCTTCCGGTACGGTTTCTTACGAGTTCGATGTCGTGTCTACGTGAGTAGAGTGTGCGATCATTTCATTACGATTTTAAGAGGTTCGATCCGAAGTCGTTATGCACTTGGCACTTTAAGGTCTATAAGTTCGACCAAAATCTTTTCCGTCTCCTTGGTCTCTAGTTTAACGGTTGTAGGCGACCTAGTACCTTATTCGTTCTCTCAAGGTCTTTTTGTAGATAAAGACGAAATAACTGATACGGTTTCGGAAACTGACACACCTTGTGTTATTTGACACCTTTTAAGACTTTCTCTACCCTTATGGTCTGGTAGATGGACGGAGAACTCTTCAGACATACGTCCAGTTCTTCGTTGTCAATCTTGACCTGTACCTTGTTGTCTGACCAAGGTTTATCCTTTTCCTCATGCAGTTCCGACATATAACAGTGGGACGAATAAATTGAAGATACGTTTCATGAAGTACTCTTTACGACCTGACCTTATTTGTTCGACCTTCGTTCTAACGGTCCTCTTTATAGTCATTGGAGGGTAATGAAGTACCCTTTATCTACCCCTTTGTCATCTTTGTCACAGTCTGAAGTAAAAACCCCCGAGGTTTTAGTGACGTCTACCACTGACGTCGGTACTTTAATTTTCTGCGAATGAGGAACCTTCTTTTCAATACTGGTTGGATCTATCATATAAGTTTTCGTCTCTGTAATGAGACGGTTGATTCCAGACGGATCAGTTCCGATACCAAAAAGGACACCAGTACATACCTACACTCTCAACCTGACACTTCATCCGACTCGTGGCTTCTTAACTAAGAAAATTTGACGTCACAACTTCTTCTGAGAACTCCCAGGGAACCTGACGTTCCTCTAAGTTGGTCAGGTAAGACTTCCTCTAGTCGGGACCCTATAAAACCTTCCTTACTACGATTTCGACTTCGAGGTCATGAAACCGGTGGAGTACACTTCGTGACTGAGTAACCTTTTCTGAGACTATGATCCTCCCAAACCCCTGTCATCTTCTTCCCCTGCTGGGTCCTACGCTACCGACCTACCGTAGTGACTGAGCTACCTGAACTAAGACTCACTTGAGGGCCTCAACCACTACCTGTCCCTCCGGACGACTCGATGCAGTACCCCAGTGTTTCTCAGCCTGTACTGACTCGCTGACTTGACTTGACTTGTCTTCGTCTCCTATAATTCTTCTCTACCGTTCTTATGTGTCTTTTTAACATGTTTTTTTCCAGAAGTACTGGGTCTATTAGTACTAACAAACTAGTGAGTAGATCTCGGTCTGTAAGACATAACACTTCGGTTCTCCCGGAATCTTTCGTAGTGATACTTGTTTCGATCACTTCCACTACCTTAAGGTCAACTCGATAAAGTTTAGGACTTTCTACTACGACACTTTCGCGACGTGAGTTATACGGTCGTTTAAACCTTTTGAGTCGTCACCGGTATCCTGACCTTTTCAGTCAAAAGTAAGGTTAGGGTTTCTTTCTGTTACGGGTTCTTACGAGTTTGACGGCGTGTTAACGTGAGTAGAGTATACGATCATTTCATTACGAGTTTTAAGAGGTTCGGTCCGAAGTCGTTACGTACTTGACACTTGAGGGACTTCAAGTTCGACCAAAATCTTTTCCGTCTCCTTGGTCTCTAGTTTAACGGTTGTAGACGACCTAGTATCCTTTTCGTTATCTCAAGGTGTTTTTGTGGATAAAGACGAAATAACTGATACAGTTTCGGAAACTGACACACCTAGTGTTATTTGACACCTTTTAAGACTTTCTCTACCCTTATGGTCTGGTGGACTGGATGGAGAACTCTTTAGACATAAGTCCAGTCCTGTGTTGTCAATCTTGACCTGTACCTTGTTGTCAGACAAAGTTTTATCCTTTTCCTCACGTAGTTCCGACATATAACAGTGGGACGAATAAATTGAATATACGTCTCATGTAGTACTCTTTGCGACCTGACCTTCTTTGTCTTCGACCTTAGTTCTAACAGTCCTCTTTATAGTTAGTGGAGTCTATACGTCTACTGTGGTGGGAATACCGTCTTTCACTTCTCCTTGATTTTCGGAGAACTACTTTCACTTTCACCTCTCACTTTTTCAACCGAATTTCGAGTTGTAAGTCTTTTGTTTCTAGTACCGTAGACCAGGGTAGTGAAGTACCCTTTATCTACCCCTTTGTCACCTTTGCCACAGTCTGAAATAAAAAAACTCGAGGTTTTAGTGACGTCTACCACTGACATCGGTACTTTAATTTTCTGTGAATGAGGAACCTTCTTTTCAATACTGGTTGGATCTATCGTATAAGTTTTCGTCTCTGTAATGAAACGGGTGATTACGGGTAGATCAGTTCCGACACCAAAAAGGACACCAGTGTATACCTACACTCTCTACCTCACACTTCCGACTTGTGACTTCATAAATACAAAAACTAGACAACAAAACCTTTTCCGAGAATTCTCAGGGAACCTGACGTTTCTCTAGGTTGGTCAGGTAAGACTTCCTCTAGTCGGGACCCTAAAGAAACCTTCCTTACTACGATTTCGACTTTGAGGACATGGAAACGGTGGAGTACGCTTCTCGACTGAGTAACCTTTTCTGAGACTACGACCCTCCCTAACTCCAGTCCTCCTCTTCCACTGCAGACTCCTACTCTACCGACCTACTGTAGTGCCTGAACTACCTGCACCCAGACTCACTTGAGCCCCTCAACCACTACCTGTCTCATCGGATCGTACGACAGTAAGTACCCAAGTGTTTCTCAGCCTGTGTTGTCTTGACTTGACTTAGAGGCGTCAAACAATTATACGATATAGTGTAACTAACTAAACGGATATAACTTCTTAGGAACGTAGGGATCTTATTTAGGTCGAACTAGTACACATACTCAAAAAACTACACAACGACTTATAACAAACGATTTTAAAACAACTCCTGAAAACGTAGACAAAAGTAGTCAGTATGACCGGACATGAAAAACAAAACACAACAGAAACAGACCAAAACCATAGTCCCACTACCACCTGGGTATCTCACTCAAACCTTAAAAAGGAAAGAGACGTTAAAAAAACTTTCTCAAAATCTTCCTAACCGTAATCGAGAAGACATTTACAAACTATCTTAAGAGGTCACTTCGACAGACCAGGAACCGAAAACTAAAATCCTCTAAAAACTTGTGTCGAGGTTAAAGTCACGAGCATAAATTAACTATCTACGAGTAATTATTAACGACAAAGAAAGACCAAGTAAGAAGTTACTGACTTGAAAAGATTCTTAGACAGGTTAAGAAGGTCCAATAGGTAAAATTACGGTATATCACCAAGTATTATAAGAGAATATTAGGAACCATAAAGACGGAACAGACAACATTGGAGAGGTAAAAGTAAAGATTAAAACAATTAAGCTAAGAAAAGAGAAAAGAATAACTACTCAGACTGATTTCCAAACAGTTAAAACAAATAAAAGAGTTGCTTCGTCGAAAATCAAAATGATTAGAAATAAATAAATAAATAAATAAAATGAAATGTTACGACATAACCAAAACGGTATGTAGTTGTACCTAGACGATGTCCACAAAGAAAGTAAAGAAAAAGTAAATAAAGACGAGTGTAGAAATATTAAAGAAAGGAAGATGATTAAACACACACATACACACACACACACGTACACAAGAAGAAAACGATCAACAAAATCCACTTTACAATCCGACAGATAAGTTACAAAAAGAACAAAGAACCACATCCTAACATAACGGTATATGAAGGGAGAATCCTGACGAAAAAAAAACGTAGGGTACCCAAAACTCAACAACGCAAAAGTAACGGTAAAGAAAGATCTTTAAAAAACTAAAGGAAAAATAAAGAAGTCATTGGACGATCAATAAATCTTTGTACAACAAATTAACGGTGCATAAAGATAAAGAAAGCAAAAAAAAAAAAAGGAACACTAACTATAGATCAGAGTATCGAAACACCAGTCTTTTCTACAAACTATACTAAAGTTAAAAGAATTTAAATGACTACAATCTAAACACTGGGTTCGACACCAGATAGAACCTCTTATAAGGTACACGTGAACTCTTCTTCCACCTAAGAAGACGTAAACCTACCCTACAGAACTTCTATAGTCACTCTTGATAGAGTAGATTACATAGCAAATTCTGACACAAAGGAATAAATAAAAGACAAAACTACTAAACAGGTAACCACACTAACCCCACAATTTCAGAGGATGATAATGACACAATGACAGTTAAAGAGGAAAATACATACACAAACAGAATCCATAATTCCACTAGGAACAACCCACGTATCTATACATGTTAACAATACAGAAAGATTACTTAACTAGGACACTAGTAATAGTGATATACTACTATTAGGAAGGAATAGAGAACCTTAGAAGTAGTAAAATTACAGATAAACCAGACTATACTCCTAACGATGAGATCGAAAGAAAACGAAAGGTAAACATACGTTGTATAAAAAGGTAGGAGAGTGAAAGTCAGATATACACAAAAATCCAGACTCCTCCCAAAGAACATCTGTCGTATATATTCCCAGAACAAAAACATACGTAACTCGGTCAGACACAGAAAACCAACTTCGTAAATTAGGTAAATGTAAATTTCATTAGTAACTATATATACAAGATAACGGTAAAAGAATTAACAAACCCCAACTAAAACATCTAGAAAAAGGAAGAGAACATAAAGAACTGATATATTCAGGTAAATTGTAAACAACATTTCGACTAAACCACCATGACTTAAGAGAATTGAAAACTAACGGACTTTTCGAAAAATAAAAAGGTAGTTAAAACTTACTTTAGAAAAAACACATGTCATTAGAACCAACATCTAAAAAGAGTAAGTCATGAAATTTATATAGGACGGTAAGGGAAGACCGGACGTCTCAAAGACGACTTTCTAGTCGACAATTTGCATACCCCAAAGGGAACATACTACCGAGTCTGTCACTTCGTAGACAGATGTTACGTCCTCTGGTCCCAAGTTAGGGACCCAGTCCTTCTAGGGGACCTCTTCCTTTACCGTTAGGTGAGGTCATGATAACGGACCTTTTAGAGTACCTGTCTCCTCGGACCATCCGATGTCAAGTACCCCAACGTCTCAGCCTGTGCTGACTCACTGAAGTGAAGGGAAGGGAAGGGAACATACAATGAACGACGAAGAGGTAAAGGAAAGTAACACAAATCAGAAACAATCAAACTAATCATACACAGAACCACATAAAGAGGAACCTAATTAGGACATACCCTGAGAAACACGGAGAACCTGAACTAACTGAGAAAGAAAAAGGTACAACCCCTTTAAAGTTCGATATTAGAGAATTTTTTAAAAGAGTACGGTAAAAAAAAAGGAGAAGAAGAAGACTCTGGGGATATGAATATTACAACCACACGAACTATAACGGGGTCTCCAGAGACTCTGATAGGAGTCAACAAAAGTAAGAAAAATGAAATAAGACATGAAGTCTTCAATAAAGGTGGTAAAATAGAAGGTCGAGTGACTAAGTAAGAAGACGAAGTACATAAGACGATAACTAAGGAAGATCTCATAGAAATTAAAGTCATTTTTATTTTGTCTGTTTGACAACAAACAGAGACACCAAATAAGAAATTAAGAGGATCCAGACACAATTAACTAAGAACGTAAAAGAGGTAAAACAAAAGTTCAAAAAACTAGTATAAATGATAGTAATAAGACTTAAGAAAAAATCCATAAAACGGATAAAAGAGAAGTAATAATCCTGAAAACACAAAGATTAAACAAGGAAGTAACCCCATCATAAAGAGACGGAAAAGTAGTAATAATAATAAAAATTGAATAACACAAACTCCAGAGGAAAAGACTCTGAAGTTTTAATTCAATAAAAAAGGAAAACCAAAGACGGGAGGATTCCAACTAGGTCACCGAACACATTCGAAGTTTATCCCACTCTAAACACGACTCTATAAAAATGACAACAACAAACAAACAAACAAACAAAAGGGAGACTACCCGTTCTGACTCACTCCACATTAGGACAAAGGACTATTAAACCGAACATGAAAACAAAACAAACAACAAATCTACTCCGTAGGACGTGTTCCACGATGACCACCAACCCACTACGACCCTGAACATAAGTTCACCAAAGGAAACACACTCAAGAGTGACAAACTATGAGGTATCCCAATCAAAAGACCATCAGATCCCAGAACCTCAGTCACGAGGGTGAGGTTTCCGAGTCCCGAACTAGAGACTAGTCCTTACTTCTAAGGTGTTCACCAAACAATACCGTAATTCACTCTAATTTTGTTCTTAGGTTTCTACTCGGGGTCTGTTTACCGTCAATGTTTTCGTCCGTTTATTATTAACTTTTTAACCTTATATGTCTATACGTAAATGTTGGTATTCGTTTCAGTTTTGTAAGGGTGTCTTTATTTCGTGTCATCTGACTGGTCCACTTTTTTCCTTTATTTTTTAATATAAATAGTCAATTCCTGTTTTTATCGGTTTCGTGTTTGGTCTTGTGTTTTGATTTCGTTCTACGTTTCACCCCTTATTTCGTTACTTTTCTTTTGATTGTTTATACAACTCTCCTTTCCTTTCTTTTCCTTCGTTTTTTTTTTTTTCTATATATGTAATTTCTAATGGACGTTCCCCTCTTCTTATCCTTTCCTTTGTGTTCTTATTTACATCTTTTTTATATTAGTCAAATTTTTTAATTTTAATTTTAATATTTTTTTTCTTTTCTTTTTTTTTCCTTTTAAGGTGTCTTCACGTTTTTGGGTTACATCTCGGTTTCCAAATATTGTTGTTATTTTTCACACTTACTTATATGTGTAATGTATATGTGGGTATTCGTGTTAGTTTTGTTTGTTTTTATTTCATGTCGTGAAACTGGGTCGTTAGTTTTCTTTGATTTTTAATATAAATCACAAATTCTTGTTTTGATTGATTCCGTGTTTGACCTTTTGTTTCGATTCCGTTCCACGGTTAACCCCTTATTTGGTTAATTTTATTCTGATTGTTTATACAACTTTCTTTTCCTTTCCTTCTTTTCCTTTCTTTCTTTTCTTTCCTTCTTATCTATAGGTTTCAATTTATCTCCATCTATTTTTTCTAAATATATGTAATTTCTAGTCGACGTTCCCCTTTTCTTATCATCCTTTCCGTTCGTTTCCTTATTTTCATCTTTTTTATTATTATCCAAATTTATTAATTCTTAATTTTAAATGTTTCCTCCTTTTTTTCCTTTCCTTTTGAGGTATCTTGATGTCTTCGGACTACATCTCCGTCTTCAAATACTGTTGTCATTTTTTACATTAAATAATTTTTTTTATCGAGTTTCGAATTACATCACGGTAATATTAGTTGTTGATGTTGTCTCCCCCTTTTCTTTTCCTTTTTCTTTTTCTTTTTTTAAGTTTTCATAGATGTCTTGTTCTTATTCTTATTATTTACAAAAAGAACTCAGTGACGACAGTCTCAGGAAAAGGAGTGACCCTCAGTGTGAGGTGGAGTAGAGGGATACTACGGGAAATTGTGACAAGACTAGAGACCTGGACAACACCCCCGTCGACTCTAAGACTAGACCAGGATGAGGAGACACAAGAACGGAGGTTACAGGTGTCGATAGTTCTTGATCACGAAATAGAAAACACCCTCGAGAGTCACGGGAAAACATATAAGGTATCTATGTCTCCGACAGATCAACTAGTACACCATAATTAGACGTCTAACATGTCTACCACCACCACCACCACCACACACACACACACACAACCCCCCCCCTCCAACCCAGAAAATGGAGTCGGTATCACGGGACTCAAAGTTGACACCAAAATAAAGATGAAGACGTACACCCAGTAGGTGACCCCAAACGAGGACTCCGACGGGACCTCCTGATCCCAAACGGGGACACTTCCGGTCCACACCTCCACCACGTCGACGAACCCAAAGTCCCCAAGACCGTCGTGGTCCATGAGTCCCCTCAACTGCCGATCCCGTCGTCCTTTATGTCACGAGATCTTCCCATACCGTGGCCATAACCGGTTATGTGTGGTCATAAGAACGGACCTCTTGGTGGGGACTGTCTCTTCGGACCGTCCGGTCAGATGTCCCAGTGTTTCTCAGGTCTGTACTGGTTTCGATGGGACACCCATATTTACGTTCTAAAAAAAAAAAAAAACGGACACCGTCGAGACGGGATCAGTCTCAACTCGTACTTCCACGTCGTCGACGAACCGACCGTCCCTGTGACCACCGTGGTTCACACGTCCCTGTACCTGACGGAGGTGGGGTCCTCAATACCGCGAGAGTCTCAGAAAACAGCTCGGAAAACGTCGACCACTGGTCTTCCGGAGAAACCGGTCAGAAAGAGGTATCGAGACGGGTAAGACCACGAATCTCCTGAGGGAACGAAGTCCAGGAAGAGACAACAATCTGTACAGTTCGTGTATCTACCCGAGGGGGACCGACCCCAAAATGAGACATCTAACCGTGTAGTCCGTGAATTTCCCCAAGGGATCTACCCCAGGATCAGACATCAAACTGTGAAATCAGTGAATTTCTTCATGGGACCCATCCCCAGGATGAGACATCAAGTCATGTAGTCCATAAACTACCAGGTCGGAGAGATAACAAGTCGACGACTACGACCGTACACCCCTCTCTCTTCGATACCACTACCGAGATGGGGGATGCGTACTGAATCGTTATATAGGAACGAAGGTACCGACGGACCGAAAGGAGGTGACCGTAAAACGTGGTGTTAGAGGAGGGAGTGTAGGGGAACTAGGTAGACAGACGTCAGTTATCGTCGAGAACAGAACCCCAACGAGGTGTTAGGGATTTAAGGTCGAAGATAGACGACGTGGAAGGTCCCCTTGGACGGAAGGACAGACCCTATATATACCGACGTCGTTCCTGACAGACTAAGGGTAAGGTGAATCCGACGGCGTCTAGTTGATAAAGTGAAAGTCGGAATTGACAAAAAGGAGACTGAGTCTGTAACGGGACTACACCCCTAGCCTGGGGACGAAGTCAAGGGGGTGGGTGACTCCTGTCCAGGTTAGGGTGATTGTGAAGACAAAAAGAGGGATCAAAGAAACAAAATAGCTCAAAACACACCAAGATTTATAAGAAAAGGTGACCAGTCCATGGGGACAGGCGAAAGTCGACCACAAGACGTACGTGAAGACACAGACTTCCACAGAAAGATTACATAGACACCTCTCTCTACATCAGGTGTAGGTGGATGAGGAGGCGGTGGAACCAGTGAAAAAAGACCCTCTCGAAATTATTTACTTCTCAGATATAGAAAAGTAACCGACTCGGGAACGGTCCTTCTCAGAAAGAGGAAGAACGACCCGGGACGATATGAACATTTAATACTAACAAGGGTGAAGACCCGAGGGTTGGGATTAATTCAAAAAGACAAATAATTAAAAAAATATGAGACCGTGGAATGAAACAAAAATTTTGATTTAAAGGAATAAACATTCAAAACTTATCATTAAGTACAGAATAAAACCCCTCAAAATTACTAGTTTACTCATGATTACGAAAATCATTTCCCGTTTGTGAGATACTTATCTTCATCAATAATAATAACGAAACTTAATGGTTATCTTGAATGTCTCAACTTCTAATAATACCCGAACTAGTGATTTATCTTGGTTCCAAGTTTGGAAGACTGAAGTTTGAGTAACGAAAACGTAACACGTGTTACAGAATCTCTTAAACTCGATTTTACTGAATGTCTGTATTTTGAACTCATGTTCGTCTCGTAAAACTTTACTGTGACTAATAAAAGGTGTCAAAACAAAGAAACTTCACAAGGGGAGAGAAATGGACACTGATTTCTTGTGGAAAGGACTCATTTAAGAGACTCATGATGAGAGAGACGAGTTGAAACAGAAGTTCCGAACAAAATAGTCGTCATTAATGGTCTTCTACCAAAAAGTCCGGTGATTTAATAGGTTCGATCTCTTAAAACAAGAGAGACCTCGACACGCAAAAACAAAAAAACAAAAAAACAAAACAAAAAAAAGTGTTCTATATTTCCGAAGAAGTTTGGAAACCAAATTCTCTTCTGTCAACCTAAGAATATAGACGAAGACGTAAATCACATAACGAAACAGTACCTCTTCCTTTACCGTTGGGTGAAGTCACAAGAACGGACCTCTTAGGGTCCCTACCCCCTCGGACCACCCGACGGCAGATACCCCAGTGTGTCTCAGCCTGTGCTGACTACACTGTCGAATCGAAACAGTACAATAGTGTACAGGAATTCAGTATCCTTTTGAGATGACATATGAACATTCTCTTACTTTTATTTTTACGTTTACGGAACCATAGTAATATTCTTATCAAAAACAAAATTCTTAGGGATCACGTTTCAAAATATTTGTGACTAAATTTTATAAACATCTATACCATATCCTTTGTCTTTTAAATAATTGTTTATTTCGTTCGAACAAAACAGGTCAACGTAACTGTAAATGTTTTTTTAAGTCAAAATTAGAGGTTCATGCACATCAATAAGTCGGGGACTCACTTCACTTAACTTTCCTTTTAGCGATCAACACAGGTTAAGAAACTCTGACGTACCTGATATGTCAGGTCCCTTAAGAGGTCCGGTCTTATGATCGGAAAGGGAAGAGGTCCCCTAGAAGGACCCTTACCTTGGGTCCAGAGGGCGTAATGTCCTCCTAAGAAATGGTCGACTCGGTGTTCCCTTCGGGTTCTTGTGACCTCACCCACCGGATAGAGAAGCGACCGTCTAGAGGGACTACGTCCTTAACTTGGTCCCAGAGGCCGTAACGTCAGCGATTCATCAAAGGATATTAAACACTGGGGTACCTGACGTCATACGACTTGAAGGGATAGGAGGAGACAGAGAACATCAAACGAGTTTAGGTACAGGTAACTCAGTCATACGGTAGATTGGTAGAGTAGGAGACAGTGAGGAAAGAGGAAAACGGAAGCTAGAAAGGGTCGTAGTCCCAGAAAAGGTCACTCAACCGAGAAACATAGTCCACCGGTTTTATGACCTTGAAATCGAAATTGTTGTCAAGAAGGTTACTTAAAAATTCTAACTAAAGGAAATTCTAAATGACCAAACTAAAGGAACGTCAGGTTCACTAGGAGATCTCGGAAGAGGTAGTAGTGTTGAGCTTTCGTAGTCAAGAAGTTACGAGTTGGAAGAAATACCAGGTTGAAAGTATTTACATAAGTCGATCACTTTTTTGGTATCGAAACTGATATGCCTGGAAAAAACTGTCTCACTATAGAGATAAAAATTTATACAAATGATCAAATAAAATAGGTCAATGTCACTTCGATTGGTTTTTAAAGTCAAGATCGGAGGTTCATACATAGATCGGTGATAAAATCTTTGGTCAACATTTTTTGCTCAAAGTATCTAATAGATGAAAATTCCTCGATTAGTAAAATTATCTACTTTAAGTCTATATGAATGTTCATAGAACTTTCACACTTTGTACTATATTCCATTCTCTTTTTACAGTTGTCTTATGGTCTTTTTCACGTTTCCTTTCTTTCTAGTTCAATTGAAATCCTCAGAGTTTTCCAAAGGATAAAGACTCTTTAAACTTAAAACCATGATTCATAACTAAATCCACCTGAAGGGGTCACCAAATCTTATTTATTAGGTGAACGCTACGTCGTCCACGTCCTTTGTACCCAAACTAGGGATCCAGTCCTTCTAGGGGAAATCCTCCCGTACCGTTGGATGAGGTTATAAGAATGGACCTCTTAGGGTACCTGTATCCTCGGACCGTCCGATGTCAGACATCCCACCGTTTCCCAGTTTGTGTTGACTTCACTAACTCGTTCGTACGTGTAACTAAAAACTCTTATATATATATATATAAACGGTGAGTAACAAGATCCTGGAAACGTATATGTTTAGGTAAATTAGGATTAATCCTAAGATACTTCTTCCATAACAATAATAGGGTACGTAATCCTCTCCTTTGAATCCAAGTCTTTCTAATTGATTCAACCGTTTCCGGTGTGTCCATTATAATTCACCTCGTTCCGATAATTGAGTTGTCACGTCGCGTCCATAGACAGAAGAATCACTCGTGTCAATGACTAAAAAGTTATCTCTAAATTTAGCTATACATACACATATTCCTACACACGATAGTCTTAAGTCGAGAATCTCCAGACCCCTTTCGTTAAAATGAACCGACCTATTAGTTTTAAGGGTTCATTTTACCACCCCATATTTATTTTTTTAAGTAAAGCCTAATATGACATTCCTGACAACAGGTTGTCTCATTCTACATGTGTGTTAAACTACTCGTCACCTTTCTATGATTTCCGTAAACCCCTTCGATGACTTCATTAATTGTTATCCTGAGTCTTTGTTTAGACCGTTGTTTAGACCCTTCCCTTTCTTAACCCATCTACCTGTAGTAACGATAACTCTGACTCTTACCCTCCAGTACAAGTCTTACTTCTTTCTGTCAGTATCACCTTCTACTTACAGGTCCTAGGACATAAACTAATCTACACATTAAAGACACATATCCGTTCTCCACTTAAGTCTCACTTCACCTCTGTCCTTTTCAGTTTCTCCCATAAGATGTGAAGAGACTCGGTAGTGGAAGATTCGGGGTAAACTCTCACCGGTCAAGGAAGACATCCTAATTACAACAGGAACCAAAACAAAACAATATCAACCATTAAAATTACATTTTCGTCAAGAAATAGTGAGCAATACACTTTCTTTCCGTAGTATAGTCTACGAAACTACTTTTATTTCCACTTTCTTTACATGAGAATGAGAACTTCATTTAAAATACACATCCTTAAATGAACTCACCTTGGAGTACTTCTATCCCAAAAACAGACCAAAGGGTTGACGATATCAGAACGACCGTTCACGAGTGGTCAATGTACTTATTTATTTACATAATTACTTTTCTGATGTTTACTTGACTACTATCTTCCTCTTTTAACTCTTGAACTACTGACCCTTTCTTACCACTACCTCAGTCGAGAACTGTAACCTAGGAACCTACAATATTCTGTCTCTCTGTTAAAAGTTTTAGGAAAAGGATATGGTACCGAATAACATTTCGTACTTCAGACTCAGAGTCTCGTCGTCTGTTCGTACAATCTTACTTGTTAAATTCGTTATTAAAAGTTTTCAAATTCTTTAATCCAATTTTCTTGAGCCACTAAGAAAGTAAGTGAATAAGTTTGTTTTTGTGTACTTATAAGAAGCATGATTTTCGACTCGGAAGACCACTTGTATATTTCCTATGACATCCTATCATATCTTTTAAAGAACAGGAGTACCTTAAATATTAGGTCACTGTTTTACTATTTATTCTCTATGTTGTATAGACATATCACTATACACGTTCCTTTGTTAACTGTCCCAGAATACTACCTCTCATCTCACAAGGGTTTCTGATAATCCTTTCATAGGGAATCCTCCGCCAAAAACCCACTCTAGACTACCTAGATCTTTGACGTCGTCTCTCTCTTACAAGTTATCTTCTTGTACCCGTTCTTGGAGTCAATCCCTTGTAGAACTAGAGAAAGCCCCGACCACCGGATGGACACTCTGATCTCGTAGTACTTGGTCCACCCCCATGTCGTAGTCTATGACAAGTACTCTGTCCACTTTGGAGAACTATGTCACAGAATACCTGGTCTAATTCCTAAAAAATTCGACTTTTTTGGGGACTTTTAGTAGATCAAGTTGAGTGTAAGTTTGTCCTACTCTAAGTTATAGTGGTGACTACTTACTGCTCGTATGTAGAACTTTTATGTTTCTATATTCAGTACCAATATAATACTTGATAAACTTTTTCTTTTCTGTTTCGTTTTGTTTTACCCGAGAAATTTAACCATCTTTTACTTGTTACTACTTAAAAAATTTTCATGTCAAAATGGTTTAGTCAATTAACCACCTCAATATTCTCGTTTACTATTTTTTATAATTATTTTCGGTCCCAGAATCAACACGTAACGAAGTATTTGGTGTACAATGGAAAAGGGGTCTTACATTACTTCAAATAAACTCCCTCTCACAGTAACGGTAACAAATGTCATCGACTCTGACTCCCGTCTACAGGTGAAGTCACCCTTATCACGAGAAAAAGTAAAAGTACCTTAAAATAAATAAAAAAAGGAGTTTTTATAATGAAGTTAAAGTTTCTTGTTAAATGGTTCTATAAATTTTCGTTACTAGACTTATCGGACACATATTACTTAATCGTTTTAAATATTTACAATTTTTTAAAGTAAAAGTCTAAATATTATTCTGTTAGTTAAACGTCTATATTTATTTATGTATTTAATCATTAATGTAAAGATCAAAATGTCACCGAAAAAAAAAGTGTAACATTTTTAAAGGAGGACGTAAACCCGGTTTTGGTCTCTATTGTTAACAACTCGATTTAACTCGACTACCCTGTCAATTTGTTTCTTAATCTTTTCGTTTGAATCCCCCAAGAAAACCGACAGTTTTTAACATACCTAAGAATTTCTATTTAGTAAATGTTTTCCTTCCTTAGTAAATGTTTACGTTAGTAAATGATTTCCTTCTTGAAACTTTCTACACCATCCCTTCTGTTCTTTCTGTAAATTTGTCATCAAATATTAAAAAAAACACACACAATCGGGTGTCTTTAAACAAATATATACATATGTGTGTGTGTGTGTGTGTCTGTCTTTCAAGTAATAATGTCATAATATAATATATATATATCGTATATTTTTACATTGTATATATGTACATGTTACTATATCTATTGACACACAATGGACATGTTCACAGTACTTGATATTGTAACAGAAAAAAAGACGGGATAAACATAGTTAAGGTAAAATAAAGTAATTTATTTTCGAATAAAACTAGTTAATTTACCTACAATACGGGATTGATCAACCTATAATTATCTCTTGAATTTTTTTTTATGATGTACTTTCTTTGCAGACCCTAAACTGATGTGGTATTGTAAGGTATCTTCTATTTTCTAACTTATTCCTTATCTTTTCTGTTCTACCATTGACAAGTATTATTTTTTCTAAAGTACATCTAAACGGTTTCTGTAGTCCTACTCAAAGACCTTAAGAGGAACAGAACCCCAAACTCTCGGGTATCCATTCCTTGTAGTTCAGGGTCAAGTTAACGAAAGGTCCCTTTAGAATCGATTGTGTCTTTACCCACTTCTTTTTACTTATCCTCACAATTTCTCGTCTCCTCTTTACGTACGGACTAATTCCTTCTTGACTTTATTAGTAACCAAAGAAGATTCTAGAACACCAACTCCACCTCATGATCCTTTGTCTCCCATATTGGTTATCTTTTACTTAAATAGTCGGTCATCGAACATACTATATTTCCCCAGAGGATAGGAACCAAGGAATCCTTAAGAATTACAGATGTAAATCAGATGAATGGATTTCAAACGATGTAACAATACTATTGAAGACCATTAATTCGGTGAACTATGTTAAAACAGTGTTGTGACAAACAACTCACTTTAAGACCTTTAAAAGTAATGAAACGTATATTGTTTAACGAAGTTTCATCAACTTTACTCAATGGATTCTACAAATTCTTTCAAATGTACTAAAAAACACGATAGGGTCCTGAGTAACCCCTATAAAAACACTACTAAACGAAAAATATTTAGATCAAGAACGTAGGCAGTGGTCATGACTCCACTAGAACTACATTCTTGGTACATCGTATGACGTTGCTCTTTCAATAGTTGACTACACGAACAATCTTCGGACTACATCGTCTTTCTTGTAGTCAAGGGAACTCCATATGAACTAGAACTTCTATGGGAACTTGATACTCCCTTATTTGTACGAACTTAAAGATACCGAATCCTCCAGTCCAAAACGTCTGTAGACGACTTGAAATTCTGAGAAACTTTATCTTTATTCGTTTAGATATGACTTTTCCCGGTCTTTCATTCATGAAAACAAGGTACTGGGTATAACAAAGACAAAGTTGAAGAGTTGAGACGACAATCTTCTTCGTTAACTACTGATTTATCCACAACGATACGTACCTAAAGAAAATATATGGTTTTATTTATCACCAAACAAAACCATACACCCTACATCAAACGTCTGAAGACGGAACCTTATATAAACTCCATCCGTCTTGATTTTATAAAAACGTATTTTAACAATAGAAAAATAACTACCCCTCCTGAGTAAACTATAATCCTATGAAGAAAATCCGGGAGTTTCCTGATTTTTGACATCTCCTTTTTATAGTTCCCGTAAACTTGTCCGTATAGAACGAAATATTGTCAAACAAAATGTAACGTATATACGTATACATAATGTAAAAAATGTTTAACTTCCAAACACCAGTGGGACGTAACTCGTTCAGATAACCACGATAAAAGGATGTCTTAAACGAGTGAAACACAGAAACACGATGTAAAACAATTAAGACCGTTATTAATTTTTAAAAAGTAATAATATAAACAAAACCACTAGTTACTAGAAATTACAATATAATGTGAATAAACCCCCGTGTTATTTTTGTAAGGGTACATTCTGGGGTCCGAATTAACTATTTACGACACACACTACACTGACGAGGTAATTGGTCGGTAAGGGAGTAGAATGAGGGAGAGGAGTCCGGTGGGAATATTTGACTCTGTGTTCTTATAACTTTAATCCAGTTAAATATTGAGATCTCACTAGACCTTCACAAGGTCACTTCCCTTCTCAAAGTACAACGGGTAAAATTTAAAAATTTTCCATCTTTACTAATCGTTCCTTCTGTCTGGTTTTCGATTTTTTCCGGTTTTCGATCCATAGAACACGGTTTCTCAGTTCAATACTTACGTTTCCTTTTCACAGCTTCCTTTAATTTCCTTATCTATAAGGTCACTTGTGTGCTTACTATTATTTTACTTTGTTAGTATAACAACTATGACCCTTTTTAAATCACCAGACGTATCCTCTAGTTCGGTCGGTATTTAAAGGGAATTTGGTTTCGGATTAGGTCCCGTTCTGAGATTGAGAAACCTTAAGATACTTACGACTCTCTCTACTTCTGCGAAGTCTTCTTTTAAACCTTCGATTGTCTCCATCCAAGAACTCCGAATTCCTTTCTTCGGTAGTAGTATTATGGTTTCACGTTCTACCTCGACATTCACGACTATATCTTCCATGTCGTATAATAAGTCTTCTAAATCGATTCTATTAATTACTTTCACCGATGTGATTTGTTGTTTAAAAATACAGAAGAGAACTTTCTTCAAAGTATCCATCTCCCCTCCTCACTTACGGAACGAAGTTTAGAAGTTTCTTATCCGACTCAGAGAATAATCCCGAATTACGTCGACCACTGATAATTCATCTTCGGTTACGAGCGAATGGTGAGGTTTTCAGGACCTGGGAATTCTTAATACAACTTAGATGAAACGGACACGAGATATATACGTTGTTGTTTCGGATCGAACGTCGTGTAAAAAAAAAGTTGTACTAAATGACTTTTTAAAAACAGGTTATAATTCTAGATAACGAGTCTTTTATACTAAGGAAAGTTTTATAATGACGAATGACTGTTACTTGGAGTAGTGAGTTCTCATGACTATCTTTACATATTACTTTAATTATAACAAAAATACGACAATTATATTGTATGTAAGACGTCAGGTGTCTAGTTTCTCATTAAAGTTTAAAGTTCAGAATAATAAATTCTTTACGTAAAGAACTTCGGTATCGATGGTATCTCTCACTAAAGAGACTATATAGACCCGTTTTGTTGAACTTTTGGAGATCTTTCATGAGTGACAAGATCTACGGTACTTTCTGTAAACGTCAAGAACTTTTCCTCAGTTCTGTAGTTGTAACTGTTCTCAAACCTTCTTTCATTAAATTTCAAAGTACCTATTAAAACTTCCAAATGTCCGAAATCACCTTCTTCATTGACGTCTACACCACCCTTATCTTTCTCTTAATCTTAAACTCGTCCTCGGACTTCTACAAACTTAAAGACATCTTTATACTATTTTGAACTTACCTACTCCTTGGCTAAGTATACCTACTTGTTTCTTAAGGTTAAGAACTTTACCTTAGATGAGAACTACTTCTACGTTACTTCTAACAACTCTACTATTCTTTCCTAAATCTCATAATGGATTTCAATCGACTATTTCGTTGTCGTTCTAAACTCGTCGACTGAGGGTAAAATTACTTCAAGATGAACCTATTTTACGATAGTTAATAGAGAGGTACGATGTTTTCTTACGAAAGTAAAAATACTTTCCCTCTCAGTTAGTTATATCATTTTAAATGACCCAAGAATAAATTCCTTTAATGATATCGGTAGAGTCAGAAGTGATTGGTGGTGGGTGGGACTGGTCAGTCGTCGGTAGTTGTGACTCCGTTCTGGGACGTGGTCTTCCTTATAATACTGAGGGATTTCCGAGTCCACTACCAATCTAAAAAATCCATATTTCATAAAAATTTAATTCCATACATATAATAAAAAATCTGTATTACGATAACATGTGAAAATCTGATGTTATAGCAGTGGAACGAATAAATTGAATGTACGTCTCATGCATTACTCTTTACGACCTGACCTATTTCGTGTTCGACCTTAGTTCTAACGACCTTCTTTATAGTTATTAGAGTATATACGTCTATTGTGGTGTGAATACCGTCTTTCGGTTCTTCTTGATTTCGTACAGAACTGCTTTCACTTTTCCTCTCACTTTTTTCAACCAAATTTTGAGTTGTAACTTTTTTGATTCTAGTACCATAGGTCAGGGTAGTGAAGTACCGTTTATTTTTCCCTTTGTTACCTTTGTCACTCTCTGAAATAAAACCCCCGAGGTTTTAGTGACGTCTACCACTAACGTCGGTACTTTAATTTTCTGCGAACGAGGAACCTTCTTTTCAATACTGGTTGGATCTGTCGTATACTTTTTCGTCTCTGTAATGAAACAGTTGTTTCCAGGTAGATCATTTTCGAAACCAAAAAGGTCATCAGTACATACCTACACTCTCAACCTGATATTTCCTTCGACTCGTGGTTTCTAAACTACGAAAATTTGACACCACAACCTCTTCTGAGAACTCTCAGGGAACCTGACGTTCCTCTAGGTTGGTCAAGTAGGATTCCTTTAGTTCAGGACTTATAAGTAACCTTCCTGACTACGATTTCGACTTTGAGGTTATGAAACCGGTGGACTACGCTTCTTGATTGAGTGAACTTTTCTAGGACTACGACCCTTTCTAACTTCCACCCTCCTTTTCCCCTACTGTCTCCTACTCTACCAACCTACCGTAATAGCTGAGTTGTCTGTACTCAAACTCATTTGAGTCCCTCAACCACTACCTGTCCCTCCGGACCGTTCGACATCAGGTACCAAGCGTTTCTCAGTCTGTGATGACTCACTGACTTGACTTGACTATCATATTTGTATTGAAAATATACGTGACCCTTTGGTTTTTCAACGTACATTGTCGAAATAAAACTATAAATAACGATACCAGACCTTGACTTGGGTGTTATATAGACTGTAGACGGATACCTTCTCAACCGAAGTACTCTACAAGGTGGGAATTGACTAACCCGTAACATCCGTAGACCCAGTTTCGTTATTAGGGACCTTTCAGAAACTACAACGAACTCTCTTATAAGGGAGGAACAGAACCATAAGTAGTAGAACAAAAAGAGAGACCGTGTTAAGGTAAAGAGGAAATCCGGTTTCTCTATTAAGGTTATCGGTAATCCAACGTATCACCCAAGAACGGAAAGTCAGGAGGTCTACGAGACACTAAATAACAAAGAATTATTAAATTTATGAGTCTCCTCTTTCGTCGACGAATGTATTCACTTCACTTCGACTTCTTCATTTCGATTCACCTGTGTGGTTGAGACCGAGGACTAAGGGTAGTATGGTGTACGGAAGGAGGATTCAGAAGTAATTCAGAGGGTACTTTTCAGTTTATGGGTGGTTAGACGGTGTTAGGTTAGGTATTTTGATATCTCAAACTAGAACCTTACACGTCATATCAGGAAGGTCTCTCTTTTACGTCATATCAGGAAGGTCTCTCAGGAATGTCGTCTCTTTTACGTAATTCCGTTTCAATCGGAGGGGTAAGGAGGTCCTTTAGACCAAGATCTTTTTTTAAGGGAACCAAAGGTGAAATCAATATCGGGTCTAAGATTATTATCAAGTACTTCACGGAACAGAGGTTGGACGGGGAGTCTTACGTCTTGTATACCCCGATACTATTCTATATTCCCCATTCACACCATCTTAATACGTATGTCAGTTTGTAGGCATAGACACCTAAAACATACACATTTAGGTTGGTTAGAACTTAGTTTTTATAAGTCTTTTTATAAGGTCTTTAAAGGTCTTTCGTCTTGAACTCAAACGGAGTCCGACTTTCGATAAACGTATCATCAATGTAACATGATTGACGGATTCATTAGATCTCTACTACATTTCATATACCCTCTTACACATATACAATATATATTTGTGATAAGATAAAATATATTCCTGAACTCGTAGACCTCTAAGACCAAAAATTCTCCTCCAGGACTTTGGATACGGGGTGGGGAGGAGTCTATGGTTCCTACTTATTATCCGAAAGGACTTATAAAGTGACCCCTTTTACGTGTCCATGTCGTCTAAATACTCGTATGTAGTATACTTTCTTCAAATCATGTCACCGTCCCTACCATCTTAGACCTCGGTATAACGGACCTAATCATCGACTCGTGGAGCTAAAAGAGTAGACATTTTACCCAATTAATTTTATATAGTAACTCAACACTCTTAACATACATTTTATGAACCTTGTCACAGACCATGTAATATCCG
Organism: Capra ibex; assembly: GCA_006410555.1. Classification (NCBI taxonomy): domain Eukaryota; kingdom Metazoa; phylum Chordata; class Mammalia; order Artiodactyla; family Bovidae; genus Capra; species Capra ibex. The sequence goes on along the minus strand of SJYO01026388.1, from coordinate 4,109,420 downwards.
TAAGTTTTTTCTACTTCTTTTGGATCTCACATCCTTTACAGATTTATTTTCTTTCCCTTTATCCTTTCCCATCTTTCATGTATCAGAGGAGTGATTTCTAATACGATTAAAGGGAAACACGAAAGTAATTTTTGAGTGTCGATAGAAAATAGAGGAGGGACGGAACTAAAAGGGAGAAGGTCGGTACTTCCTTCTCCTTAAAAACTAAGATTATAGAGTAAGAAACACCTTCCACTACTGATCACGTAACTAAACCTTCAAAGTTGTAAACTTAATATATACTAGTACTTCGTATCGGTTAACAAGACTTGGTTAAGGGAGCGACTCATAGTCAAAAGAGTTCACGTTTAGCTCAAAAAATTATATATGGGACTCCTCGATGACACACACATATGACGGTTTGTGTCATTATTCAAAATCATCAATCGACGAGTCATGTAATCCCTATAATACTAATAAAATAATATAACAATAAGAGACCATTAGAGACGAAAAGTAGAATTCAAACTTCTTTCTGTAACACCTAATCTTCTGACACCAGTTGTTGGACTTAAAATCTGGGTTCAAATTATTTAACCACTTTTAGGTCCACTAAATAGAGAGAAAAAGTATGTAAAGAAAAGAGAAACCCTTCTATTCCTCCAACAAAATCAGTATAATTGATCGTACTCCACATAACTCTGATCTACGACGAGTGCTCCCTTCTTGGTCTAAAAATTCCAAGACAAGGAGTATCGAGGGACCCACATTGTGTCTTGCGGTAAGTCCCGGTGAGTCCCCCTCGAGTCCCACCTCGACCCCCCAGAAAGTGTTCGTATCCCTCTCCCCCTCGAACCCGTTTACGGAAATAACATAAAAGAAACCCTTCCTTCCCATTCCTTCCCAATCGTTCAAATCCTAACTGATTATTTTTAAAATCGACCAAGACCCCGTGACAAAGATCAGTAGATCATGGATCAGGACCCCAGTAATTCCACTGACATGTCACGGCTCACACGTTCGGGGTGTTCTCTACACCAACCGTAACACGCTACACCTGAATTCGTCAACGAGTTCTTTCCCCTGACAGACCGAAGATTGGGTCCCGGAGTTTGACCAGTTCTATAACGTCCTTCCCCCTGTGGAAGGTCCCGGACTTTGACCCGAGAACAGATTGTGAACCTTTACTTAACAGGCTCCTCTGTGTACACGACTGTTTCGTTCTCTAAAATAACCCTTTCCCGGGGGCCCACCTCTCGTCGTCCCATTCCCTTGGGTCCTCTTGATGAGACGACACACAGAACGTCAGAGCCCAAAATACCACTACCCTAATCAAAGACCCACCAGAAACCGGTTAGTAAGATTAAGTCTCAGAAAGAACCTCCACATATGTAGTGAGTCGATTCTACCTACGATCGTTCTCCCTAAGACCCTTCACCTGTCTGTACGCCACAGAGAAAAATTGAAAAGGACTTGAGAAGGATAACCACCACCGAATAATCAAGGTATAAGGAATAGTCCTAGAGGACAGTATTTTGTTGAGTACGTTTACCAATGATACCACGGACCGGTCCCACCCGCCAAAGTTAGTCACACGAAGGGGATTGTTTCTATCATGTTTTGTAGACAATGTATCTCCATTTTGGTCCACTCGAAATATAACAAAGGTTCGAATTGAAGACTAAACCCCGTGTTACACAAGGAACAAACAATTAAGAACCCGGTCTTATATGTCTCGTGTCGGTATATTCGTCTCTGAGTACCAGAAGGGTACCTACGTAATTGGTCCATATCGTCACGAAGGCGAGGGTCTGAATAGTTGTCCTCCGTGACCCCTAAGAAATGAGACTCTTCTGTAGGTCAGTCCTCTCAAATCGGACCTCTGATGTCAATAAAATGAACGAGTCATTCCTACCGTTGACCTAAGTTTATGAGTTTCCTGAAATATGAAACTTATATTTAATTAACTATACAATTAAGTAAGGACTTTGGCGTCAACGGAAATCCCATCTTCCATCGTTCATCATTCGTCGTGTGTCATGGTGTTTTATCGTGATACCGAGTGTTTTATTTCCGATGGACTAGGTTAAGTTTCCAACTGTCTTACGTTAATTACCGTTTAACTTAAGTCGTACCCCACTTTCTCGTTTCAAAATTTTTCTCGTCAACGATTTGATAAACCGGTTAAATACAATCCAGACCCATAAAACGATCGTTAAAGAATTACTGACTTTATATATTAAAACCATAAAGTGAAAAATTCGACTACTTCGTTAGTATAGTACTTTATCTTTGTACTATAGTTTTGTCCTTTTTTCCATTTCGAGAAAGTTTCAAAGATTAACGTTATTTATGCCTAAGGTTTGATATCTAATTAAATCATTAAAACTGACTTTTTTACGTCTTCCAAAGTTTATTTTCTCATCAAATAAACTTTAAAATTCTTAACATTAAGCCCTCCATGACTAAACTTAACTTTGAGTTCACAAGAGGTTCCCTTCGTCTTTTAACACTCCCACATATTTCTTTTCTCTGTTTCTGTTAGGTTTTCAATGTACCCAACAAAATGTCTTGACACTAACTACAGTCGCCCGTAAGTCAATGAATTGTCGTAGTCTAACAACGATTCGACGTCAAAGGTACCTCATTTCTTTTAACTCAAGGTCCACCAGACACCTACCGGTCCAGTTTTCAAGTGTGTCGTAGGTCCATACCTAACACACTCAATATGAAACGACTACCGGAGGACCGGGGTAAAATCCAGAAAAACTGTATTTACTGAGATAAAACAACAAGTATATGGTGTTATAAATCCTAGTACAATGTGTGATTGGGAGAACGAAATAAAAAAAGGTATCATGGAAAAATAAGGACCAAATGGTTATTTTGAAATTATATTAAAACAAAAAAGTTAATTTTTTGTCGAAATAACTCTATAGAAACTGTGTATTTTTAACACACATTTCTCATGTTGAAGTACGAAACTTTGTATATATAGTACTTTTCTAGCGATATTAGTATTGTATAACTTATTTACAGTACAGATAATGGGGATATCTCAATAGTCACACGTATATACACACACAACTCTAAATTGTATTCTAGTCGGTAGAAAGATTTAAAGTTCATACCTTACTATATAACAATTGACAAGAGTGGTACAACATGTAATCTAATAAACTTAACCTTATTTTAACGAAATGTTACAACATAGTCAAAGACGGAGAGAGAGTGGGAGTAGTAGGGTGGGGAGATCCAGTAGTGTCTCACGACTCAACTCGAGGGACACGGATGTCGTCTAAACATATTAAATAATTAGAACATTTTGACTTTGAAAACTGGTTGCAGTAGTTAAAAGAGAATTAAGGTCTGGGATCCTTGATGGTAAAATAAGAGACGGAGATACTCTAATCGATTAAATCTAAGGTGTATATTCAATCTAGTACTTTGTAAAGAGAAAAACGTATGTCTATAAAACAAATGTATTACAGGATGTCCAAGTAGTGCAATAAAGTTTACCGTCCTAAAAGAAGTAAGAATTCCGACTTATCATAAAGTAACACGTATCTCTCTATCCATTTATCTATCCATATTAAAAAAAAATAGGTCAGGGGTATGAACTTTAGGTATCCCCTGACCTTACCCATCCTTTATCATCCTTCATGATTCTCTATGAATCATCCTTCAGTTCTCTATGGACCTCATTGTCCGTTCAAACCGGAACCTCATGTTTTACTTCATCGTCTCATGTTTTACAATCGTTTCCGGTTGTCTCAAAATGGTTCTCTTTCTTGACCATTATCTTTTGTGAGAAGGTTGTTTTCTACTGAGATGTGTACCTGTGGTGGTTATCACTTTATTCTAACTAATATAAAAAAACGTCGGTTTCAACCTCTTCGACATATGTCAGTCGTTTTTATTTTATTTTATTTTATTTTATTTTATTTTATTTTATTTTGCTTTTTTTCTTTCTTTTCTAACCCGCAATTGACACCGAGTCTAGGATTTGAGGAATAACGTTTTAAGTCTGAAGTCAAATTCTTTCATCCCTTTGTTGATCCGGTAAGTCTATACTGGATTTAGTTTAGGGAATGCTAATATACCATCTTCACTGTTTATCTAAGGTCCTTAATCTAGACTATCAATCTCACGGACTTCCTGATACTTGTCTCCAAACATTGTAATATATCCTCAGTCACTAGTTTTGGTAGGGGTTATTTTTCTTTACTTTTTTCCGTTTTACCAACAGACTCCTCCGGAATATTTATCGACTCTTCTCTGTACTTTCCGTTTCCTCTTTTCCTTTGTATCTGGGTAGACTTACGTCTCAAGATTATTTATCGTTCCTCTCTATTCTTTCTGAAAGATTCACTTGTTACGTTTCTTTATCTCCTTTTGACATCTTACCCTTTCTAATCTCTAGAAAAGTTCTTGAAATCTCTATGGCTCCCTTGTATAGTGTGTTTCTACCCGTGTTGTTTCCTGTCTTTATTATACCTGGTTTGTCTTCGTCTTTTATTAAAATTCTTCCCCACGGTTCTTATGTGTCTTCTTAATTTGTTTCTTCTAAAACCACTGGGTCTATTGGTGCTATCACACTAGTGAGTGTGATCTCGGTCCATAGGACCTGACACTTCAGTTTACCCGGAATCCTTTGTAGTAATACTTGCTTCTATCACCTCCACTACCTTAAAGTCGACAACAACAAGTCATCGAGTCAGTACAGACTGAGAAACGTTGGGGTACCTGACGTCGTACGGTCCGAAGGGATCTCGAACGAGTTTGAGTACTTAAGGTCGACTCGATGACGTTTAAGATTTTCTACTACGACAATTTTCCGGTGTAAGTTATACGGTCGTATAAACCTTTTAAGTCGTCACCGGTGTCCTGACCTTTTCCAGTCAAAAGTAAGATTAGGGTTTGTTCCCGTTACAGTTTCTGACAAGTTTGAAGACGTGTTGACGTAAGAAAAGTGTACGATCGTTCCAGTACGAGTTTTAGGAGGTTCTATCCAAAGTGGTCGTGTACATGACTCTTAAAGGTCTAAATATTCGACCTAAATCTTTTCCGTCTTCATGGTCTCTAGTATAACGGTTGTAGGGTACCTAGTATCTTTTTCGTTCCTTAAGGTCTTTTTATAGATGAAGAAGAAATAACTGATACGGTTTCGGAAACTGACACACCTGGCGTTACTTGACACCTTTTAAGAAGTTTTCTACCCTTATAGTCTGGTGAAATGGACGGAGGACTCTTTGGACATACATACAGTTCTTCGTTGTCAATTTTGACTTGTACCTTGTTGTCTGACCGGGGTTTGACCCTTTCCTCACGTAGTTCCAACATATAACGGTGGGATAAATAAATTGAATACATACATATACATATACGTCTCATATGTAGAACACTTTACGACCGAACTACTTAGTGCACTATCTTAGTTCTAACGGTCCTCTTTATAGTTATTGGAGTCTATACTTCTACTGTGGTGGGAATACCGTCTTTTACTTCTCCTTGATTTCTCGTAGAACTACTTCCACTTTCTCCTCTCACTTTTTCGACCGAATTTTGAGTGGTAAGTTTTTTGGTTCTAGTGTCGTAGGTCGGTGTAGTGAAGTACCGTTTATCTGCTCCTTTGTTACCTTTGTCCTTTCTAAAATAAAAGAACCCGAGGTTTTAGTGACTCCTACCACTGTCGACAGTACTTTAATTTTCTACAAACGAGGAACCTTCTTTTCGATACTAGTTGTATCTCTCGTATAATTTTCGGATTCTGTAATGAAACGGTTGTTTCAAGACATATCAGTTTCAATACCAAAAAGGACATCAGTACATACCTACACTCTTAACTTGGTATTCCTTCCGGTTCGTGGCTTCTTAACTACGAAAACTTAACATCACAACTTCTTCTGAGAACTCTTAGGGAACGTGATGTTCCCCTAGATTGGTCAGTTAGGATTTCCTTTATTGGGACTTATAAGTAACCTTCCTGACTACGTCTTCGACTTCGAGGTTATGAAACCGGTGGACTACGTTTTCGGTTGAGTAACCTTTTCTGGGACTACGACCCTTTCTATCTTCCGCCCTCTTCATCCCCTACTGTTTCCTGTTCTACCAAACTACCGGAGTGACTGAATTACCTGTACTCAAACTCGTTTGAGACCCTCTGCTACTTCCTGTTCCTTCGGACCGTACGACGTCAACCACCACAACGTTTCTCAACCTGTATTGGATCCCTGACTTGTTGTAGATATCTGTCAACGGTTTTAACAAAGGTGTATAACCGAGTACTTATTACGACGTCACTTGTATTCTTACGTCTATGGAAAAACTTCTATCACTAAAATAAGGGAAATGTATATATGGAACTCTACACTAACGACGTATTTATAAAACTCCTTAAAGGTATGATAAAAGGTACTATCAACGTGATTAGATGAAAGGATACTCGTTACATGTCCCAAAGGAAAAGAGGTGTAACAGAGGTTTCAACAATAAAGACGGAAAAAAAACTACATCAGTAAGACTGACCACACTCCACAATAGAGTAATACCACAACTAAACGTAAAGAGACCAATCTCTACAACTCTTGGAAAAGTATATTGGAAAAGTACAATCGGTAAACTTAAAGAAGAAAGTTCTCCACAGATGAATCAAGCAAACGGGTAAAAATTTAACTCAATAAACGTAAAACCAATAACTCAACAAGTTTAAGGATTTCATAAAACCTTTCTTTAGGAAGTAGAATACATATCAAACGTTTATAAAAGAAGGTAAGATTGTCAACGAAAATTAAAGTAATAAAGGAAACGACATGTAGACGGACGTTACGACCTCTGGACCCAAGTTAGGGACCCACCCCTTCTAGACCTCTTCCGTTACCGTTTGGTGAGGTCATAAGAACGGACCTTTTAGAGTGTCTGTCTCCTCGAACCATCCGATATCAGGTACCTCAGTGTTTCTCAACCTGTACTGACTCGTTTAAGTGAAAGTGAAAGTGTTCTGGTTACTGTTCTTATAAAAAGGTCAAAGAAGATCCTCTAAACTTTGAGGAAACATTTTGAGAATGGAAAGTAAAACTCACTCCATTAAAAATATATACCACACTGTGACTCTGGATTAAAATAATCAAACGAACACCGGTAGGACAAAAGGGTTCCTGTTAAAACTTCACGGATAGGAAATGGGTACAAACAAGAACCATAGAACAACTTTTAATTAACTATTATTTGTACATCGAAATAAAGACTCAAAAGACAAAGTAATCAGATATGAATCCGACTAAAAATACAGCCACGGTACGTATGATAAAACTAATAATATCGAAACATCATATCAAACTTCATTCCTGAAGACCACTAAGGTTGAGACAAGAAGAAAGAGGAACTGATAAACCCTAGAAAACACCAAGAATATTTAAAATCACAACAACAACAACAAAAAGATATATAAGAACGTTTTTTTTTCAGTAATCCTAAAACTATCCCTAACGAGACTTAAACAACTATCCAAAACCATGATAACTATAAAATTGTTATAATTAAGAAGTTTCAGTACTCGTACAAAATAAAAAAGGAATAAATATACATAGAAAATTTTAAAGGAAGTTGTAAGAAAATGTTAGGAATCATCTATACAAAAAAAGTGGAAAAATCAATTAAGGATTCATAAGGAAATAACGATTATGTTTACTCCAACAAAAGAATTAAAGAGAAAGACTAACAAATAACCACCATACGTCATTGTGGTGACTAAAAACGTACAACTAAAACATAGGACATACCTTGTTGTCTGACCAAGGTTTATCCTTTTCCTCATGCAGTTCCGACATATAACAGTGGGATGAATAAATTGAAGAAACGTCTCATGCAATACTCTTTACGACCTGACCTTCTTTGTGTTCGACCTTAGTTCTAACGGTCCTCTTTATAGTTATTGGAGTCTATACGTCTACTGTAGTGGGAATACCGTCTTTAACTTCTCCTCGATTTTTCGGAGAACTACTTTCATTTTCTCCTCTCGCTTTTCCAATCGGATTTCGAGTTGTAAGTCTTTTGCTTCTACTACCGTAGACCAGGGTAGTGAAGTACCCTTTATCTACTCCTTTGTCACCTTTGTCACAGTCTGAAATAACAAAACCCGAGGTTTTAGTGACGTTTACCACTGACATCGGTACTTTAATTCTCTGCGAAGGAGGAACCTTCTTTTCAATACTGGTTAGATCTATCGTATAAGTTTTCGTCTCTGTAATGAAACGGCCGATTCCAGGTAGATCAGTTCCGATACCAAAAAGGACACCAGTACATACCTACACTCTCAACCTGACACTTCTTCCGACTCACGGTTTCCTAACTACGAAAACTTTACACCACAACCTCTTCTGAGAACTCTCAGGGAACCTGACGTTTCTTTAGGTTGGTCAGGTAAGACTTCCTCTAGTCGGGACCCTAAAGAGACCTTCCTTACTACGATTTGGACTTTGAGGTCATGAATCCGGTGGAGTACGCTTCTCGACTGAGTAACCTTTTCTGAGACTACGACCCTCCATAACCCCCGTCCTCCTCTTCCCCTACCGTCTCCTACTGTACCGACCTACCGTAGTGCCTGAGCTACCTGTACTCAGACTCACTTGAGGCCCTCAACCACTACTTGTCCCTCCGGACCACACGACGCTAAGTACCCCAGCGTTTCTCAGCCTGTGCTGACTCGCTGATTTGACTTGACTTGACTTGACTTGAAACAAATTAAATAAATAAATCGAAATAGTGAAAAAACCCACTATTTCCTCAGAACCTAAACTTCCTAAGAATCTAAAAGATGTATATATTAGTACTCTATTCGTTTGTCTTTACTAAAATGAAGAGAAAACTAATTCTATGAGGGGGGGAAAAAAAAAGAACAGATTAATGAGATCCTGAAAGTCATTACACAATTTATCTTCAACACCATCACCCGGAACAAGAACGGAACAAGACCTAGAATCTCCTATTTACAAGTCAAAAAGGAGTAACTAATACTACAATTGAGACCTAAAAAGTGTACAACGGAAATAACATAACTCCTTATAAGGAATATATAGACAAAACAACTAAAAAAATTAGTAATTTCCTATGACCTAAAGAAAGTTTAGGAAAGATACTTAGATACTCTACTAACACACAAAAACAAAACTTAAGACAATTACGCCAAATAGTACGAATAACTAAAAGTAACCAACTTGGTATGAACGTAACTTCTCTATTTGGGGTGAACTAGTCACATACTAGGAAAATTTCATGTGAACTTAAGTTATACGATCATAAAATAACTCCTAAAAATGTAGTTATAAATAGTCCCTATCACTTTACATGAAAAGAATATAAGAAACGGACCGAAACCTTAGTCCCACTATAACAGAATTACTTAACTCAAACCCCCCACAAGAAAAAAAACTTTCTCAATTTACAACTATAATCAAGAAAAACTCTACAAATCATCTTATGTTTGTACATCGGTAGACCAGGAAACCAAAAGAAAAAAACCTTCGAAAAAATAATAAATAAGTCATAAGAACAATGATAATCTAACAAGCCCGTCAGATAAAGAAGAACAAAATCAGAACCATCTAACAGATAGAGACCCTTATATAGGTAAGAGGGTTCTATGGTAAAAAAACCACTTATTAAAAAGTGTTGTCAAGGTAAAATTAAAGACACGAAAGTACCGTTGGTGTTTCCTTTTCGATACTCTTTATCCGTTTACTTATTTCTCTTTTCTTAGTTCGTTTTAACGGTGATTTTCATAGTTTTTTATTCTGTAATTCTCTCCTTACGTTCTTGTTTTCTAGACATATTGTCTTCTGTGAATTCTTTTACTGTTAACATTCAGGAATAGTTAGTTATTAAAGAAATTTACATTTACTTAATTTTAGGGGTTAATTTTCTGTATCTCATCGACTTACCTAATTTTATTAGGTAACGATATGACAGATGATCTCTGAGTGACATCTATATTTCTACATGGCGTCTATATATCTGTCTTTCACTTTCCCATTTTTTTTAAAGATACTTATACTATTTAGTGTTTTTGTTCCACATATATTAATATAATGTGTTTTACCTGAGATTCTATAGTTGACAGTGATCTCTGTTTCTTTAAGTGATGTATAACTATTTTTCTCAATTAAGTTTCTTGTATATTGTTAAAATTTATATATGTATGGGATACAGTCTTGAGGATTTATATATTTTGTTTATGTTTTTTAGTTTCCCTTGTTAACTATCACTTCACTCACTTCAACGAGTCAGCACAGGTTGAGAAACACTGGGGTACCCGACATCAGATAGTCTTAGGGGGTAGGTACCCTAAAAGGTCCGTTGTCATGACCTCACCCAACACTAAAGGAGGAGGTCACATAGAAGGGTTGGGTCCCTAGCTTGGACCCAGAGGGAGTAACATGTGTCTACGAAATGGTAGACTCGGTGGTCCCTTCAGGAGTTATGAATGTTACGACATGTCTTATAGGTTCGTCTTTAGGTTAGTACTTTGCCTGTAATTTGTTGTGATATCTGATTTACCTGTATTAACTATACAGGTATTGTATATATATGTATGTATATATATATGTATGTATACACACACACACACACACACACACACACACATAAGACGAAGATCTTGAAAAATCCTCGTCTTATATGTGAGAAGAGTATGTGAATTTTGAGAGGTCCTATCTAATGTATTATCCGGTATTTTGTTTAGTATCTTTTCATTTCTTCAGACTTTATATAGTTCCCTATTTACGAAATAAAAAGGTCGTCCCCGGACCTAGAACTGGAAAAGACTCTTTAGGAGGTACTTTTCAACAAAAAATGAGTAAAGGAAAACGGGTAATTCTTCATCTCAGAATTAAAGGGAACTGATACCGGTTTAAAGACTTTTAATTACTCGTTAACTTCAAATCTCACAATAACCAAAGTAATACAGGAACTTTTAATGGAATGAAGTACAGAAGTCACTGAACACTCAAGTAAGTGGTGGGGAGAGGGTAGATCAGAAGTACTCTTTTGTTAATGACTAGTCGACGGGTTAGAGTCCGAGACACAGTTATGAACTCATACAACATTATTCGACAGAAATCGGACTCTGTCTCTCCGGACCGCACGACGTCTAGTACCCTAGTATTTCTCAACCTGTTCTGACTCACTGAGACTTGACTTGACTTGACTCGAACTCTTTACCTTATAACCACGGAATAGTCATTCGTTTCTTAAAGTCTCAATAGTCGCTAACGTCGATATTCGTACTACTCGACCACTCGGGACTCTTTTATTTTCTTTCCTTTCTTACAAACGGTAGATCGTCGGTAGTCTTGACGTCGGTTGGGGTTGTCACTCGAGACTTTTGTGAGTCCTACACTTTTGTATCTTGTGGTCGGACTGTACAGACTCCACGTATAGTTTCCTTACTAAAGTCACTTGGGATTGAGAACTTAGAAAGGTATGTATTTTTGTACGATTTAAGGAATTGAACTCTATAGAACAAAAGAAAATAATTGTTATTAGAAAACTACAAATCTGATGGACTGAATGCAATGTTTTTAAGATATATAAAACCAAAGGGGGTAACGGAGGAACCTTGTCAAGTGAGTCCCACTGATCTCTATGACGGAAAGTCCGATCTCCAGGATTTTTAAGGACGGTTTATTTTATATCTAGAGTTGAAAATCTAATACTTATATATAAAAATCAGTTGTTAAGGGTGACATTTAAAAAACTTTTATATATATAAAAAAAGACTTCATTCAATAAAAAAATTTTATGTAAAGAGTCCATACTACTAAGTTTTTTTATAAATACATACATATACAGTACATAGACCCACTTGTCAAAATGAACATCTTTCGTATTTAACTCTATAAGGGACTCTAATTCCTCTATTCCTTGATGTCTACATAATGTACTTTTTTTAAAAATATTCTCTCTGTCACCTTTTACACTACTTTTCATCGATCTCTCTCTGGTTGTTCTTCCATTTGTTTCTTACCAACCACACTCATCACGAGACAGGGAAAACAGTCGTAGAGACATGTTTTTCTGTCTAAAAGTAGACTTTCCAAATCACCCCGTTCTTTAACACAAAAGGAGTAGAAAATCTCTCAACCTCGGTAACCTTTTAGAACTCAGAAAGAACTCGTTTCCATTCTCTACTTGACCTGATATCACTTAAGATCTTTTACCAGTTGAAGATAAAGTAAGTTCTTATAAAATCTCCTACAACTAGTTTCAAATCCTGTTAACCTTCAAATAGGACCTCGACCGTAAATTGATATCTTGTGTAATATCTCCTTTTATTCTACCCTTTACTACTTCTATCTTCACTGTTCTCTAAGAGTTCTCACCATTGTCAGTCTTGAACAACTATATGAGAGACAAAACCCTCCCTCTTACCTTTTTGGTGGACGCTATACCCGTCTTACTAATATTCAAGTATATCCCGTACTACTCCCCAAACCGTCTCTCTACCCTACTTACATACAGAAGTCCGTCCACTTGTGGGTAGAGATTTCAGTTCTCGGGTATTAGTACTTTACTGTTGGAAGAAACAAGACCAAAGGTTCTTCCTACTCAATTTTGTTGTTGTTATTCTTTAGTGTACTGAAAATCATAGACAAGGTCGACCTGTACTCGGAAGACAGTAAGTTCCAGTCATTTTAGTGTTTAGAAGAGTTCCACGTCCATGTGGAACTCTCTATAACTAGCGATATGGGGTGACATCTGGTCTCTTACTAGACGTCAGTTTCGTATTCGATGGAACTGAGGAGTCAAGTCAAGTCAAGTCAGTGATCAGTACAGGCTGAGAAACGCTGGGGTACTTAGGGTCGTGTGGTCCGGAGGGACAGGTAGTAGTAGAGGTCCTCAAGTGAGTCTGAGTACAGGTAGCTCAGGCACTACGGTAGGTCTGTTGAGTAGGAGACAGCAGGGGAAGAGGAGGACGGGGGTTAGGGAAGGTCGTAGTCTCAGAAAAGGTTACTCAGTTGAGAAACGTACTCCACCGGTTTCATAACCTCAAAGTCCAAATCGCAGTACGGAAGGTTTCTTGTGGGTCCTGACTGAGGAAGTCTTACCTGACCAACCTAGAGGAACGTCAGGTTCCCTGAGAGTTCTCAAAAGAGGTTGTGATGTCAAGTTTTCGTAGTTAAGAAGTCTCGAGTCGGAAGAAGTGTCAGGTTGAGAGTATAGGTGACCTTTTTTGGTGTCGGAACTGATCTGTCTAGAAACAACCGTTTCATGACAGAGACGAAAATTTATACGATAGATCCAACCAGTATTGAAAAGAAGGTTCCTCATTCACAGAGAATTAAAGTACCGACGTCAGTGGTAGACGTCACTAAAACCTCGGGGGGTTTTATTTCAGACGGTGACAAAGGTGACAAAGGGGTAGATAAAGGGTACTTCACTACCCTGGTCTACGGTACTAGAAGTAAAAGGCTTACAACTCGAAATTCGGTTGAAGAAGTGATAGGAGAAAGTGAAAGTAGTTCTCAGAAAAATTAAGGGGAAGTAAAAAACAGTATTCCCACCACAGTAGACACATAGACTCCAATAACTATAAAGAGGGCCGTTAGAACTAAGGTCGAACACAAAGAAGGTCAAGTCGCAAAGAGTACTACATGCGACGTATCTTCAATTTATTCGTCTCACTGTTATATGTCGGAACTACATGAGGAAAAGGATAAACCTTGGTCAGAAAACAAGGTACAGGTCAAGATTGACAACGAAGGACCGGACGTATGTCTAAAGAGTTTTCCGTCCAGTCCACCAGACCATAAGGGTAGTGAAAGTCTTAAAAGGTGTCAAAGAACACTAGGTGTGTCAGTTTCCGAAACCGTATCAGTTTTTTCGTCTTTATCCACAAAAAGACCTTGAGAGAACGAAAAAGGTACCAGGTCGCTTACAACCGTTAAACTAGAGACCAAGGAGACGGAAAAGATTTTGGTCGAACTTGAAGTCCCTCAAGTGCCAAGTGCATAACGACTTCGGACCGAACCTCTTAAAATTCGTAATGAAATGATCGGACACTCTACTCACGTTAACGCGTCATCAAACTCGTAAGAAACCGTAATGGAAAGAATCCCTAACCCTACTTTTGACTGGAAAAGGTCAGGACACCGGTGACGACTCAAAAGGTTTAAACGACCGTATAACTCATGTCGTGAAAGTGTCGTAGTAGAAAGTCCTAAACTTTATCGAGTTGACCTTAAAGTAGTGGACGTGATCGAAACAAACATCACTACGAAAGATTCCGGGTGAACTGAAGTGTAAGGTTCTACAGACCGAGCTCTAATCACTAGTGTAGTAGTACTGATATACCCAGCACTTCTAGAAAAATCATGTCAAGAAGGCACATAAGAACGGTGGAGAAGAATTACAGAAGACGAAGACAATCCAGGTATGGCAAAGACAGGAAATAGAAACGTACTTTACAAGGGAACCATAGAGATTAAAAGAACTTCTCAAGAGATCAGAAAGGATAAGACAACAAAAGGAGATAATGAAACGTAACTAGCGACTTCTTCCGAAAGAATAGAGAAGAACGATAAGAAACCTTGAGACGTAAGTCTACGAATATAGAAAGGAAAAGAGGAAACGAAAAGTGAAGAGAAGAAGAATATCGATAAACATTCCGGAGGCGTCTGTCGGTAAAACGAAAAAACGTATAGAAAAGGTACCCCTACCAGAACTAGGGACAGAGGACATGTTACAGTGCCTGGAGTAAGGTATCAAGTAGTCCGTGAGATAGATAGTCTAGATCCGGGAATTTAGATAAAGAGTGAAGGTGACATATTAGTATTCCCTAAACTAAATCCAGTATGGACTTACCAGATCACCAAAAGGCATGAAAGAAGTTAAACTCAGACTTAAACCATTATTCCTCAAATACTAAACTCGGTGTCAGTTGAGGACCAGAACAAAAACAACTGTCATATCTCGAAGAGGTAGATACCGTCGTTTCTTATATTAGTCAGACTAAAGCCACAACTGGTAGACCACTACAGGTACACAGCTCAGAAGAGAACACAACAACCTTCTCCCACAAACGATACTGGTCACGTAAAAGAACCGTTTTGAGATAATCAGAAACGGGACGAAGTAAGGTGTAAGGTTCCGGTTTAAACGGACAATGAGATCCACAAAGAACTGAAGGATGAAAACGTAAGGTCAGGGGATATTACTTTTCCTATAGAAAAAACCCACAATCAAGATTTTCCAGAACATCCAGAAGTATTGTGGTAAGTCGAAGTCGAAGAAGGTGCCATGACCAACCTCGTATCTGAACCTATTGACACTGTAACTTACCAAATGGAACCTCTACTTGTCTCTAGTAAGACAGCAAAAACTCTAACGTGGGTTTATGACGTAAAACCTGAGAAAATAACTGGTACTACCGATAAGGTAAAGAAGACTCCCTAAGGACGGGTGTCATCATCTATATTCCCAGTAGACTCAATTTAAGTGGGTAAGGTCAGGTAAATTAAACGACTAAGGATCTTACAACTGTAAGTGGGAACGGTAGAGAACAAACTGGTGAAGGTCAAACGGAACTAAGTACCTGGACTGTAAGGTCCAAGGATACGTTATAACGAGAAATGTCGTAGCCTGGAACGAAGATAGTGGTCAGTGTAAGTGTCGACCCATAACAAAAACGAAACCGAGGTAGGGAAGAAAGAAAGACCTCAGTAAAGAGGTGACTAGAGGTCATCGTATAACCCGTGGATTACTGGACCTTCAAGGAGAAAACCATAGAATAGTAAAACGGAAAAGGATGACAAGTACCCCAAGAGTTCCGTTCTTATGACTTCACCGAACGGTAAGGGAAGAGGTCACCTGGTGCGAGACAGTCTGGAGAGGTGGTACTGGGCGGGCAGAACCCAACGGGGCGTCCGTACCGAACCAAAGTAGCTCGACTTGTTCCGACACCAGGATCACACTAATCTAACTGATCAAAAGACACTCATACCAAAGTCACACAGACGGGAGACTACGGGAGAACGTTGTGGATGGTAGAATGAACCCAAAGAGAATGGAACCCGTACCCCACAGAGAAGTACCGACGAGGTCGTTTCGTGTCGACGGTGAGGGAATGGAACTTACTCCCCATAGAGGAATGACGACGGCAAGGACTGGAAGTTGCACCCTATCGAGGAGATCCGGGAGGACGCGGACACGTCGGTGGCGAGGAGTCCTACGAGGAGGACCAGCGTCCGGGACCGGAACCCGTACCCACCGAGGAGGGTGGACGGCGGGAACCGGAACCCGAGCCCCACCGAGGAGTCCCAGTGACCGGGACCGGAGTCCGGGCTCCACCGAAGAGGGCCGGCGGGGACTGGAGTCTGTGCCCCACAGAGGAGGATCGGCGGCGAGGACTGGAGTCTGTGCACCATCGACGAGGGCCGACGGTGACTGGGGCCTTCGCCCCATCGAGGAGAGACGACGCGAATCACGCGGTCGAGAGCATAGGGGGACGTACGAATCACGCGACCGAGAACGTCGACGGACGTGAATAACAGTTCATTATCATTAAGACACAGTCCATTATCATTAAGGGATCGGATCTTTGGTAGTTCCAGTAAGAATCGAGGAGAATAAGAAAGAGAAAATATACGTAGACAACTCATCTCCGGTCTCTACTACGATTTAAAGATGTCTCCTGTCTGATCTGGAGAGTTTTGTTTCTTAACAAACCAGGTTTTACAGTTATGTTATAGTGACCTTAGATTACTGTCTCATCAGTTTATGAACATTCCCAACGATAGTTTCCCTGACTGTCACTATAGTTGGAATTTGTAGTCGTACATCTTAAACTTAGGTTACTAAAAACGAGGTATTTGACTACGTACGTACACCTAATCCTGGATTATGTACATAATAATAAAACAAATGGAATCGACTACCCGATTCTAAGCAATATAAGGTATATTTCTATGTAAGATCAACAGGTTTTCCTATTTGTAGAAGGGTTGGAGTTCTATCATTCAATACCGTCTCGAACCTAACTTTGGGATCAGACTGTCCTAGTGGATAATGAGACCCTCAAAATATTAGATCACGTCTTTCTATAGATCAAAAAAAGAGGTGAAACATCGATAAGGAGAGGTAGAGTTGGTCGGTGGAGGTCAAGACCGAGGAAAGTCTTTTACCATACCACAAAAAAACAATAACAACAATACAACTACTGGACCTCTTCCTTCATCTTAGTAAATAAATCACTTGGTCATTGTTTAAAGTCTCAGGGAAAACCTATTCAATTGTTTTGTTGGATGTCTTCGAACCCTTCATCGTCTGTGAACCGATCCATTTTGTACACAATTTACCTGACTTAGTTGACGAAATACTCTTTTGTTACTTCGAATAAGTCAAAAAATCGAACACTTATACTTATTAGGATGAGACGAAAATAATTATATACGAAGTTTCCGTAGACCACCAAAAGATTTATCATATGTTTCCAATCTATATCAATTTCGTATATTTGTCGTCCGATATGACTATTTTCACATTTTAGTAATATTTTCTCACTTGTTAAGGTTCAAAAACGGTAATCTTCAAACTTTCCTTATCTGAAACGTTAGTTTAGTTGTAAAAAGTGGTTGTCTACCGTGTTTATTAAAAGTGGAAAAAACTGAATGGTACGGGTGAGCGAGGGGGTATGGGAAGTCTCTCCTCTCTCTTTTTTATCTTACACGTAATAATCAAATTTTTATCATCTGTACTCTTTTTTTTCAAGATTAAAATAAAGAGGAAGAATCGTCATATCAATTAATTATAATAGACTTTTATTTTATTACTGAAGGTAATTGTACCCACAAGGGGTCGAACATTAGAGTGGAATGTACAAACGTCACAAGATTCGATTACTCCGGTTCAAAACACAGAGAAATTCACTAGTGTACGTTCGACAAATAAAATTATCATAGTCTACACGACGGATATTTTTTTACGTAAATTGTCGTAGATATAGTGAGATATCGAGAGAGGTAATGTAATGGTATCTTTGGTAGAATTCCTTTACCACAAGTTTTCTACGAACACTGGTACCTCCTCTGAGTACGGATACGTAGTCTTAGGGTCACCCTTTAAATACTATAGGACCACAAACCTCTATCGATTCTCAAAAGACCCTGTAGGATGTTAGGATAGTAAAATGTAAAGTAATGGAAACTTTTCTATTGAAAAGTTACCCGGTTCCTTTAAATTGTATATAAAATTGTACGATACATGGAAATAGTGTAGAAATATAAACCAATTCGTTGTATAACTTTAAGTCTTTTATAGAGAATTTTTCTATTGTTTCTACAAAGGATCCCTCTTTTATGTTAAACTTGTAATTTTCGTCACTTTATACATACACATATATATATATATATATATATATATATATATATATATATAGAATTTCCAATCAATGAACAAAACGACTTTTTATTCAAGGATCCGGGATTTCTACGACGTAATCCTACAATACTACAAACTATGTCTTGATTTATTTTGGGTGCCTACCATAATGACAGTCTTCTAACCATTCAGTTCTTTTTTTTTTAGGTTTAGATATACTTCACAGACAAGGACCCTCCTGTTTAATGATGGAGTAAGTACTTTGTTTTTACACAGATCATATTAATTAGAAGGTGTTCGACCAGCTTCCTAGGGGAATCCCAAACAATGAATAGTCTCCTAGTCCCCGTTTAGGTCGGTGACCGTTTAACTTATAAGTTAGGATTATTGTTGGTCCACTCAGAACCTTTCTCTTTAAAGTACAGTAACTCGGATGTGTACTGTAGACAAGGATGGTTGTACATGAGGAACGATTATTCGAATTACTTTTTAGTAACTCAACCGACGTGTTACTCGGTCTAACTGTAAGTGTCTCGACTAGTAATTTAGACGAACTAATACTTTCGAAATAAACGTCACCTCTGTAAAAATCATTTGTGTAATCACTTTTATAAGATTGTGGGTTCTGGGTAAGATAGATGTATTCGACAGGAGTTTGTAGGAACAGAAGGTAGGAGATTAGAACAAGTAAGACTTGGTAACTAACAAGTAGTTTGATCATCGGTAATATTTCCTTAGCTACTTAGTATTCTTACTGACAACCTTAAAGACGAATAGTACTGATGAAGAATAGAGGATACGGGAAGTCTCAGTGTGTTCACCCTGAAAGAGGGTTTTGGATGAAGTTATTTCACAGTCACACATGACGAGTCGTTATACCTTTTGTCCGAGTTTACGAAAGAAGACTTAGTAGACTAACATCTCTTGAGGTGCTCTAACTGGACTCCCATCTCCGTCCATACCATTTCCTTCTCGTCTCGGTTTTAAATGTCCTCTTTGAACGAATACCTTGAGTGAACACGTGGACGACGACGACGACGACGACGATTCAACGAAGTCAACACAGGCTGAGCCACGATGGGGTATCTGCCGTCGGGTGGTCCAAGGGGACAGGGACCCTAAGAGGTCCGTTCTTGTGACCTCACCCAACGGTAAAGGAAGAGGTTACGTACTTTCACTTTTCACTTTCATTTCAGCGAGTCAGTACAGGTTGAGGATCGTTGGGGTACCTGACGTCGGGTGGTCCGAGGAGGCAGGTACCCTAAAAGGTCCGTTCTCATGACCTCACCCCACGGTAACGGAAGAGGTGTGAACACGTGGATGGATGTAAGTTAAAGTATATGTGTTTTAGGTTAACCGTACGACGCCAACTGGGGTTTAAAATACCGAACTAGTCTACGATGAGTCAAGTACTTTCCGTCGAGTCCGAGTACCACAGAAATTAAAATCTCAATCCATAAGACTACAGTAATCTCGAGTTTCCTTCTGTTTTCGAAGGAGAGTTCTCCTTTAATAAATGAAAGTTTGAAATCTCTGTAGACGATAATTAAAGGATGACTCCAAACATTTTCAGTAATGAGTAGTAGTGTTAGACGGTATTTATAAAGTTCTTGTCACGTAGACACATCATTATAGTTAATATGGTCTCTCGGAAGAAAACAAGTCCCGTATCAGTTTTGACCGTCAGAAACCCAGTAAGTCGTTCACCAACGTTATTGTATAAGTTTACCTAAAAAACAATGACACTTTCAGGATTCTCAAAGTTCATAATACGAAACCTCATACGCTCCGTTTACGAAACACCTTTAAATAGACTTTGAAGTTAATGTAGTGAAGTATAAGAGAGTCGGACGTAAAACGAAAACTATACCGAAAGCGTTGGTCACCGTCGTTTGTGAGGTAACGGAGTCGACGTAAACGTGTCAGGAACGAAGAATAGAGACCCACGAGGACTACACAACCGCACCCTCTGAACGTCTCGGAGTGAACCACAATTACCCCACAAATACATACCCGTCAGACCTTCATGTCTCCTTAATACGAGATACCCGTCGTATATTTTTACGCCTTATATACGAGTTCGTTTTTTCAAACTCCGTAAAACATGACGATGTGTCTTTCAGGTTACAATTGATATATAAAGAATGAAGGATAGGAACCCGTCGATACTCCTACACCATACCCTGGGACACCTTTGGGTAAATCCCAAGTACGTCAGTGTCAAATCTTTTAATGTTTAAAACTGATCACCGTCTACTTCGACTACTTATTTAGTGGGAGAACAGAAGGGAATCCACCTGTGAAGATTCCATGTAAGAGACGTCAAGTGTTCCAACCCACCTTAACTGTTCAGAGTTATACAACCGATAACGAAAAAAGGACAAAATGAGAGGAATAGGGGGAATAAAGACAAAGAACCCTAGTGAAAGGTTTATTTGATGAAAGTGGAAAAAACATAGGTCGAGACGTAAAGCCTCTCGTGGAAGATTCTTTTTTCCCCTAGAAGGTAGTACAGAGCCCCGAGACCCGGTAAGGATAATGAATTAACCGTTTATGGTAAATAGAGGACGAAAGTCTGCACACAGAAAGTTTCTACAGAGTTCAAGGTGAAAGTGGTACAATAAACTCGTGTCACAAGAGTGAACACATCTAAGTGTTACTACGGAACCTACACTACTCCATTGACTCCAAGGGCACCTGATTTAACACAGAGTCACTACTACTCGACCGTCTCGGGGTGACACCCTACGACCTACACACGTAGACAGGTACACTTTCATTTAGTGAAGACCCCAAAGGACTATTGACACTATCTTCACTATTTTTTTTCAGGTCTGTTTATTTATATAAGGTCCATGAGTCTCGGTACCACTAAACGACGTTCTTTCTCAAAGGTAGACCTTCTCGTCGACGTCAACGTAAGTGGTGGACTAATTTGATACGATTAGTTTATAATAAAGGTTGTCAGGAGACAGATGTGTCCCGTCAGGTCCATTTACCACTATACTATCCTTAGTAGTGAGAACAAAGGAAACCAGAAACCACCACTAAGGGGGTTTCTCCACCATAACCAAAACCACATAATAAAACTATTTCTCCCCCGTGAGTCCTCCGGAAAGAAAAAGAAAAAAAAAAAAAATCAGTCTCATATCAACTAAAAACGTCGACCATTTCTTAGACGGACGTTACGTCCTCAGGACCCAAACTAAAGACCCAACTCTTCTAGGGGACCTCCGTTGGGTAAGGTTATAAGAACGGACGTCTTAGGTACCTGTCTCCTTAGACCACCCGACGTTAGGTACCCCAGTGTTTCTCAGTCTATTGTGACTCACTGATTCGTGTGTCGTGTACTCTCCGGAGAACTCCCGCTTTCTTAATCCCCGTTTAATCCTCCAAACCTAATCGTATATACTCGAAGTACCACCGAATTTACCATTTCTTAGGCGGACATTACACCCGCTGGGTCCAAACTAGGGACCTAACCCGACAGAGGACATCTTCCCTTACCGTTGGGTGAGTTCATAAGAAGGGAACTCTTAGGGTACCTGTCTTATTGAACGTCCCGATATCAGGTACCCCAACGTTCTCAGTCTGTGCTGAATCGTTGATTTGATATCAACTAAATGTTATAACACAATCAAAGTCCACATGTCGTTTCACTAAGTCTATATGGACATAGATACAGATATAGATAGAAGAAAAAGTCTAAGAAAAAAGTATATCTAATAATGTATTATAACTCTAAAGAGACACGACATATCATCCAGGAACAACCAATAGATAAAATATACATCATCACACATATACAATTAGAATCACCGAACCACAATCAGGGAGTCGACACCGGGGTACCTGACATTGGGCGGTCCAAGGAGACAGGTACCTAAGAGGTCCGTTCTTATGACCTTGTCCAACGGAGGTCCCCTAGAAGAGTTAGGTCCCTAACTTGGGTCCAGAGGACGTAATGTCCGTCTAAGAAATGGTTAACTTGGTGGTCCCTTCAGGAGATTTTAACATTCGAAAAGAAGTAATCAGTTATGATAAAGGATTTAAATCGAAAAATATGACGTAGGAATCTTTGATCCCGATAGTGTTCTACCCGTACCTGAGGATACTCCGGGGTTTACTCTACCTTAAACTAGTTAAAGGTATAATGTTAACTCGATTCTTCTAAACGGACGGACTTATTGGTAAGTTCGGACGAAGTCAGTACGACAAAAGACGATCTCTGACCGGTATAACACGAGTTTAAGGATCGGAAAGACGTCGATACTGATACACTGTATCAAGACCGATTACCCTTAGTCTACAATCCTGAAATGAAGGACTCTTTTTAGACCGTTTTCTGAAGACTTTTTTGTTTGTTTTTTTGGTGACTGTAAAAGAAAACGGTGGAAGAAAAAGAACGGATTTCCATCAAGGGTCTTTATGTTGTGAGACCAGACGATGGAAGATTTGAAGAGTAATGAAATTTTTTTACTCAAACCACCCGTAAAGAGTATGAGTACTAAGTGTCTTGATTCGTCTATCTGGTGTGTTAAATATACTCGGTATGAAACTCGTCATTGGTACCTCTACTTCGTGGAACCTTATTATATTTATAAAGGATAAAAGGGTAAAGTGTCAATCTCCGTCTTCTACGTAACTTTTTTCTATTTTCTTCTTTTTAAATGGTATATCTGGTCCTATAATAACGTTCAGAAGAAAGGGTAAGATATACGTTCACTGAGAATCAGAAATGGACTGAGTCTAGACCCTAACCCCTCACCGACCCGAGACAACGATACTACAATTACAATGGAGAGACAGTAATCTGAATCTTACATAAACAAATACGTTTCGTGTGTCTGGAATCAAGTGAAACGTAGATAAACTTGAATGTGTAAAGTACAAGTTATTACAAAAGTTGTTTAAGAAAAAAATTTTTTATATTTAAATAAATAAAATTAACCTCCAATTAATGAAATGTTACAACATAACCAAAACGGTATGTAGTCGTACTTAGGCGGTGTCCATATGTCCACAAGGGGTAGGACTTGGGGTGAGGGAGGAGGGAGGGACATGGTAGGGAGACCCAGTAGAGTCACGGATAATATGTCTCACTTCATTCGGTCTTTCCTTTTGTGGTTATGTCATATGATTACGTATATATACCTTAAATCTTTCTACCATAGTTATTAAAGAAATTTGTGGTAGTAAGATTGGTGGTCAGAGAGGACGTCACATAGTGCCATTCGTACGGGTTAAGACAATTCATCATGTTGAAGTGGAGACGGTCAGGTGTTATGGAAGTAGTAGAAACTTTAATTGTTCGGGTAAAATTTACAGGTCGTTAAGATAGTTATAAGAACAGTATTTTCTCAATCGGTGACACTATGAAAAGTTTCTAAATCTTCGGAAAGTCTAGGTCACATAAAAAGACACAATACCGGTTTATAATAGAAGACCTAATACTGACCATGATTAAGCCAGTATTGAACCATAAGAATGGAAGTTTAATGTCATTTAAAGTGTATTATATAAATATATTGTGAAAAGAGGTATTTGAACACCTAAGAAAATAGAAATCATATTTTTCCTTAAAGAAAGTAAAATTTGAACAAATCAGATCATATGGTACTTCATGTATGAAGTGATTCTACTATCACCTCTAATTTTGATGAAGATACATGGAGTAACTCGTTTGACTTATATTTTAAAGACCAGTTATGTAGATAGAGTCATTTAAGTCGGTCTACATTGTTACGAAGAGAGATAAATCGTGGTAACCTAGAGTAAAAGTATGTAAAAATGTTTACGATTGACTATAACTAATCCTTCATTGTATAACTTAAAACGAACCACGTATTAGGAAATGTCAGGTCTCAGATACTGTTTCCTATTGAACCCTTCCCTGTACCTGCATGACTTAACGAAAACACAACGTCTCTAACAATCAACGTCTGGTGATGTAACTGTAAGTAAAAGAGAAAGATGTAATTAGAGTCTTGTGTGAAAAATATCTTTGTTGGTATACGGAATTCCTTTTGTCATGGGAAGGTAAAAGTAGACCGAAACAATGTATTAGTTCAGGATGGTTACTCTCCATATTCAACGTACCAGAAAGACTTTTCAAGGAATATCTTACCTCGAGTGAGAAGAGAACGACTGACCTTAATCTTGATCCTGTTACACTGTCATGTGATTTCTACCCTTTATTTTCCCTCAACCTCGATCACACAACCACTGATACCTCCTGGGTAAGGTTCAGCCTAATGGAAAAACCCTAATAATTGTGATAATTATCAAAATTATGAGAATTCCCTCTATCTTTCAAAATTTCGTGACGATTATAGAAAAGGACTATTGCGTCGATCTGAATTAAGACAAAGTACAAAGGTCCACTTATATAACCATCCCAACAGATACCCACCAGAAGTTCGTTCTGATTTGTTGACATTGACGGTCCTCTGGTCCCCTACCAAAACATCTGTTTCCCCCGAGTCAGTCCGACTTCTCATGGATGGTAAGTTTACATCACCCTCACGATTCATATAAACTCCGTTCTGCTAACAAAAAAAACACACACACACGTCCCAAAAGGGTGTACAAAATCCCATAAATTTCAGTAAGTATGAGTCCACTATTTACGATCATCGTAGGTGGTCACTTTCGTGGAGGTTTACGAATACCTTTGAGGGACCCCGACCGGTGTAGAGTCCAACTCTTGATAACGAAATTTGGTACATATCGAAAGGTACTCAGAAACCCATTTAATAAGTAAAAATTGTAAATGTATTTTCTAAACAGTTTCGATGTTAAGTTGACTACAATATTTAACAGTTCAGTATCCTGACGTACAATTGAAAATAAATAACGTGAAAGTCGGGATACCGATGGTCGTTATTCTTTAAACAAATCGTGTTAGTGTCTTTTAAGGACTAAAAGACTGACGGACTTTTTTTTATCTTGAAACTTAAACAGTAAAATAAAGACCTCGTAGGATTACGTGAATTTCCGGTAGCCAGGTAGAGTGTCGGGAGTACCAGTAGTATCACGAAATATCTTCACCTATGACCCAGGAAGTTTCAGAAAGGTAATTACCCGTGAATTACGGTCCACTGGTGTCCACTCTCATTACTCGGTAGACAACCCGGTCTCTCACAATTGTCAAATATCATATTCAATATTAGAATGGTGGAGTCTCGGTTTGTCCTTTTTATTAAGATCTATATAAGAGGAGGTTCAAGTCGACAGACGTTGTGTATGATCGAAAAAAGAATTTTTAAGTAAAAATTTAACATAAATTTAATTATAAAACATCACCAAAAACGGTATGTAACTGTAGTCGGTACCCACATGTACACAGGGGGTAGGACTTAGGGGGAGGGTGGAGGGAGGCGTAGGGTAGGGAGTCCCAGTAAGGTCACGTGGTCGGGACTCGTGGGACAGAGTACGTAACTTGGACCTGACCAGTAGATAAAGTATATACTATTATATTTACAAAGTTACGATAAGAGAGTCTAGTAGGATGGGAGCGGAACAGGGTGTCTCAGGTTTTCAGACAAGAAATGTAGACACAGAGAAAACGACAGAGTGTATATCCCAGTACCAATGGTAGAAAGATTTAAAGTATATATACGTAATTATATGACACAACCACAAAAAGAAAGACTGAAGAAGTGAGACATATTATCCGAGGTCAAAGTAGGTGGAGTAATCTTGACTAATTTTACATACCTCTAAGGAATTTTTTGACCTTTATCTCGACGGTATGTTGGGTCGTTAGGGTGACGACCGGTATGTGTGACTCCTTTGGTCTTAACTTTCTCTATGCACTTGGGGTGAGGTCATGAGAACGGACCTTATAGGGTACCTGCCTCCTCGGACCACCCGACGTCAGGTACCCCAGCGACTCCAAGTCTGTGTGCTGACTCGCTGAAGTGAAAGTGCGCAACCTCTTCCTTTACCGTTGGGTGAGGTCACAAGAACGGACCTCTTAGGGTCCCTGCCCCCTCGGACCACCTGACGGCAGAGACCCTAACGTGTCTAAGCCTGTGCTGACTTCACTGAATCGTCGTCGTCGTCGTCGTCGTCATGGGGTCACAAGTAGCATGATCGAAGACTTAGTTAGACACGAGGATCAACGTTGTCTCAAGTGAGTTCTAACAGAGACTATTTTTCATTACAGACTCTCAATTAGAGTCTTTTACTTCTGTCCTTGTTAGAGGATTGATATGGTGTCTCCAACGAGTCCTTCCTTTGGGGTACCTCCAGCGAATCGGGTCATGTCTGTGTAATCGTCAAGGTTACTGCGACACCTGTCCTGAGGTTTCGAGGTGGTAGTGGCAAGGACTTTTGTCTAAGGCGACCCACGGGTCCAATCAACTGAGGAAGACTCGACCAAAGTGTACCCACACGGATTATTTTATTAAAAAGGTACTACTTATGAACAAACAAACAAAAAAAGGTCTTAGAAAGAAAGTTCGAACACAACTCCATCTAATGATATAATGATAGTTAGTCGTAGAAGTATTAGAAACGATCGACCTCCCACTAAAAGTATAAAATTGTCGAAATAACAGAAAATTTTTATACATTATGAAACTTATGGTATAATAGTAACAGAGTAAACATATAAAGCAGACCTAAAAACACGGAAAAAGGTGTGGTTTTAAAGTTAACATCACAAAGGACTTAAGAAATAATTTTAAAAGTATAAATAACTCAGGGATTTGGTAAAACAGTAGAAATGATGTGAATATAAGGGTCGATACCAAGTACAAAAAGGATAAAAGGTAGAATACATCGATTTAAGTATTATAAAAGAACATACTACAAAAGATAACAAAAATAGGACGTGTCCTATAATAAAATAATTTACTAGTTAAGAAAAAGTTCCGGACGTAAAAACAACACCGATTAAGGAAATTACACGAAAACTTAAAATAAAGAATTGTTAAATCTTAAGAACACAATGTCAGATTTTACTTGAACCAACCCCATCGAACCATATGACAAAAATGGGACAAAACTATAGTCTGGTAGAACATTGATTTAAAACAACTGAAGACAGAAGAAAAATTACGAGACCTCGTCAATAAATATTATAAATAATTGTAGAATATGGTATAAGATTCCCGTAAAACGAGTCTATCAAATTCTTCTATTAAGAACCCCGTAAAGGTACAGAATTGGTAATAAATAAGTTAAAAACATTACGTTAAAATATCTGTTTATCTTTGAATTTAAAAAATCTCCTCTCGTCATTAAAAGTATGAAATTACGCTTATTCATACTGAACTATCTATATGTCTAAGGACCGAGGTAGAGGTTTATAAGACTGGGTAATCGAGATTAAGACTATCTGGATTTGAAAACATGGAAATTATAAGGTCCTTTAAGAATTTATCTTCTCGACTTTTGACACGGAACTCTTTATGTCCCTATTTAAAGTATATAAGAGAATGTTTTCGACAGAGGAATACGTCCAGTAAAATAGAAAATAGAGTAAGAATTAAACTAAAAGAACACAAACAGAAAAGAGAATAAACCTTAACAGTCCCCAATAACGATTGAAGAGTATTCATATTAAATAACATAAGTAAATATAAACATAAGGTAACATATTAAATGACTAAAGGAGACACCAAGAATAATACAATAGGAAATATATTTAAACAAAACAAAAAGAGTCTCAACTTGTAAGTCATATAAACGAAATAAAGACAAATTTTTAATTTTATAACTGACATTACTAAAATTCAAACCGCAAAAGTAGACGGTATTCTAGATTGTACGATAAGATTAAAATCGATGAAGCATTTTAAGACCTTAGTATTAAAACTTAAAATACATTATATCATCGTAAATTGTCAAAAAAGAATTCAAAATTAACGAATAATAGGGTAACAAAGACCAAAGACCAAATAACATACCACCTCTTTATAATATCAAGTATACCAAACGAAAAAATCCTTTAATGATTACAACAGGACACCGAATTATACGGTAGGTAAGAAAAATGTATCCCTGACGAACTCTTTTTTTGAAATTAAAAAATTTTACTTAAAGGTTCAAATGATATAATAAACGTAAGAAACATAAAGTATATAACGTGTGTATAATACGTGTGAACAAACCCGACATCATATTCTTGAGAGTGTTTTGAAAGATAATTATAAAATAAACGAAAGATACTCAAAAATGTCATGTATTAAACTTAGTAAAAATAAATCAACATTAGAAAGAATTTGTAGTACTATTTGAGAAGGAAAAGTACCGTACACCCGGTTATATTTACTTTTACATTTGAGTAAAATCAAAAGATTGTTT
Source organism: Capra ibex (assembly GCA_006410555.1). Lineage (NCBI taxonomy): Eukaryota > Metazoa > Chordata > Mammalia > Artiodactyla > Bovidae > Capra > Capra ibex. The sequence continues at coordinate 4,080,755 of SJYO01026388.1, read as the reverse complement.
TTTATAACTTTATATCAACTAAATATTACAACAAAATCAAAGTCTATATATCGTTTCACTAAGTCAAAATGTATATGCGAACACAACGAAAATAAATCAGTGATTTAGTACACGTTAAGAAAACGTTGGGGTATCTGACATCGGGTGGTCCGAGGAGACAGGTACCCTAAAGGGTCCGTTCTTATGACCTCACCCAACGGTAAAAGAAGAGGTCTATACACACACACATACACACACACACACACACACACACACACACATAGATAATCTAAGAAAAGGTAATATAAAATAAATAAATAAATAAATAAAAAATGGTAAATACATGTCAAATAAAAAAATAAAAATAAAAAATAAAAGATTTCGTGAAATCATGGAAAATTTTACATAAAATAAAATAATAAAATTTTAAATATAAATATAAAATAAAATGAAATGTTATGACATAACCAAAACGGTATGTAACTGTACTTAGGTGGTACCCACATGTACGTAAGGATTTGTACTTGGGGGGAGGGTGGAAGGAGGGGTATTGTAGAGAAACCCAGGAGTGGCACGTGGTCGGGGTTTGTAGGACATAGGACGTAGTCTGTATCTGACCGCTAAGTAAAGAATGTACTATCATATGTACTAAGTTACGGTAAGAGGGTTTAGTAGGGTGGGAGAGGGAGAGGGAGTCTCAGGTTTTCAGACGAGATGTGTAGACACAGAGAAAACGACAGGGCGTATGTCCCATTAGCAACGGTAGAAAGATTTAAGTATATATACACAATCTTAAGACATAACCACAAAAAGAAAGACCGAATGAAGTGAGACATATTAGCCGAGGTTAAAGTAGGTAGAGTAGTCTTGACTAAGTTTACTTAAGAAAAATTACCGACTCATTATGAGGTAACACATATACATGGTGTCGAAAGAATAGGTAAGTAGACGACTACCTGTAGATCCAACAAAGGTACAGGACCGATAATATTTGTCACGACGCTACTTGTAACCCCATGTACACAGAGAAAGTTAAGACCAAAGGAACCACACATACGGGTCGTCACCCTAACGACCCAGTATTTCGTCAAGATAAAGGTCAAAAAATTCCTTAGAGGTGTGACCAGAGGTATCACCGACATGATCAAACGTAAGGGTGGTTGTCACATCTTCCCAAGGGAAAAGAGGTGTGGGAGAGGTCGTAAATAACGAACGTCTCAAAACCTAGCGTCTGTAAGACTGACCACACTTCACCATGGAGTAACACCAAAACTAAACGTAAAGAGATTATTACTCACTACAACTCGTAGAAAAGTACACAAACAATCGGTAGACATACAGAAGAAACCTCTTTACAGATAAATCAAGAAACCGGATAAAATACTAACCCAGTAAATAAAAAGACATTAACTCGACGTATTCAACGAACATATAAAAACTCTAATCAACAAACAGTCAACGAAGTAAACGATAATAAAAGAGGGTAAGTCTTCCGACAGAAAAGTAGAACGAATATCAAAGGAAACAACACAGGTAATATAAAATAATGTTCTATACTCGTGTCAAGGAAAACGACGTGTTATCCAGGAAAGATCAAAAACTATCAGATATCATATTGGACGAAAATTTTTGTAGGACTTAATAGTGGCAATGTAGTAGTAAGAATGTAACGTATAGAGTGTCACCCATGCATAACATGATAGAAAATTTCATGACGAGTGAAATTTTCCCGTCGAAAAAATAAAAACCGTTAAAGAAGAAACATGGGAGGTTTGCACAGAAAGGTTACCCCCACGGTAAACGACACAAAACAGACCTATCAGTCTCAACGAAACGTGTCGTCAACCGGGACTGGTTTCGTTCCGATTGGACTCAGGAAGGTGTCTTTCAAAACCTCATCTTGACACAGTTTTCTATTTCAATTTATTATTAGAAACTGTAAACTACGTATTTTACACAATCTCACTGTTAGTATACTCAATACTTGATACCTTTCTCACTTCCGGATACAAAGGTCTAAAAGTCTTTTCTACGATCAGAGTCTCTTCTCTATCCCGTTCGTCTTTCGTCACCTCTGTCTGCTTTTACACCAGGACAACCACAAACCGGACTTTATGGTAGTCGTTCACCTTAACGATTCATCAACTTAAATACCGTTAGGTGAGTAAGAGATTCTAGATGGATAGAAAACGAGTTCTGTTGTCCATGTAATTGAGTACTACACAAACCTTAATAGTGAAGATATATCAGAAGTGACCACCGTGATTAGAGGTCCTGAGTCGGTCTGTACACTATAACACTAAACAAAATGAAAAAACTTTACTTTATACACTACCAATTAAAATACTTAGTTGAACTGACCCTTACCCTATGGGGCTATGGACCATTCTATGAAAAAGACCCATACATTCCCACAAAAAAGGACACTCCCACAAAGACCTTCTCTAATCGAAAACTGACTGATCTGATTCATTTCTTTTAGGTGGGAATGGTCACACCCATCCGTAGTCTGTCGGGTGACTTCTGACTTTATCTATCTTAAACTTCTTTCCCATTTAAAGAAGAGAGAAGAACTTGCCTCTATAGTCAGAAAAGGACAACAGTCTGTAGTTTTGACGACCAAGAACCCTAAACACACAGAGACACACACGAGTCAACACAAGTCGAGAAACACTGAGGTACCTGATATCGAGTGGTCCGAGGAACCAGGTACCTTAAAAGTCCTTTCTTACGACCTCACTCAACGAAAAAGGATCAAGTCCTCTAGAAAGGTTGGGTCCCTAGGTTGGACACAGAGAACACAAAGACGTAGGGGTCCGTTTAAGGAATGGTGACTCGGTGGTACCTTTGGGAAGACCCTGAATCCTGAGGTCTTTAATAAGACAACAAGGGGGGTCAAGAGTCCGGAAGTCCGAATACAACTCATATGGTAGTTGAAAGGAACAAGAGGCCGAATACTTGTCCTATGACATCCTGAAGAGTCAGAGGTGTACACTCAGTTAATGATATTATTTAGGATAAAGACATACATACGTACATAGATAGTAGAAGACAAGTCGACCTCTTAGGATTATCTTCACTCCTAGTATTAGCAGGTGAACCGAGAAAGTTGGTACAATTGGTGTCCTGTCTCTTAATACTTTGAGAGAGTCGACGACTAAAATAAATAAGAGTAGAATTAAGTCTCCGGTCTTATTGTTGATGAACAAATCAGTGTGTCGGTTACCCGGTGTATTTGTGTGAATTATATCAGGAGTAAGTAGTCTACTAAAGTTATTCAATGGGGAAACTGGTTACCTAATTTCACAAGATAGAAGGATCTCTATAATCATATCTCTGTCCCTATTAGGTTTAACTGGTACTTTATATACCTAAAAAGATAAAACCCACTTACTCACGAGAACATTTACAGAAAACCTGGAAAACCTCTTTTAGTCCTATTTTAGACATCGAGTTCTAAGACAATAATCTTGTTCTAGAAAGAAGTTAGCACAGGTACTAAATTACACATGTTAAGACAAGAGATACGAGGTGATTGTAGAATGGGACCCCATTTAATAATATTCTAGTTCTTCGAAAATTATTTGAACGGATCATAATTACAATAAAAAGTAGAGTAATGATTCTTTAGCTAGTATAAACTTAAGGTTTCCTATTTGACCTTTAGTATAATTACACTAAGACAGTAAATTCACGATAGTATTGTCTTAATTAATTTACATTAAAATTTTACCTTACTTCTTTTAGGTTTTGAAGAAAATCTGTCAGTATTATGTGTCTTTTCTAAATTTTAAGACAAGTCACCTAACTGTCCAGTTGTTTTGTCGGTTTGTTCGGTGAGAATTATAACTAAATGGTTAATAGAGATTTTCACAATGGGAAACGGAGACAGTGAACCAATTATAGATTCGTCCTAAAGGTAGTCACTAAGAATTAACCTTTTATTTTTAGAGTGAGTACTTCTGTAGTTCATTAATTTATACATATAAAAAACAATTGTTGAATCTGTGACGTTCATAGATAAATGTTGAACCGAGTTTACGAATTTTCTCCTTTTTTAAGACGGAAAGTAATTAAATACGATCTATTATAATAAAAAATACAAATTTCTACTATTCTACAATAAGATCTTTTTAAAGTAATCTTCCGTTGTACAATATAGTCTCTCAGGTTTAAACCGTATCCCCTAGACGGTGACCGAAACAACAAATAAAATAAAAAAACTGAGTCCGTTTTCTAAATTGAAAAGACTCGAAAGTAAATACTTAGAAGTTAATCTTTATCTTTACGAATAGTACATCCGAGTATTTAGAACACATTTCTCATACACCGATCTCGAACCATGTATCATTTCATCCATAATTAATATACTAAATTTATCTGTTAATACTCTAGTACCTAAGTATTTCTATATAAAACGTAATCAATCAAGTCAGCCAGTCAACACAGGATGAGAAACGCTGGGGTACTCAGCGTCGTACGGTCCGGAGGGACAGGTAGTGGTTGAGGGACTTAAGTGAGTCTGAGTACAGGTAGCTCAGTCACTACGGTAGGTCGGTAGAGTAGGAGACAACAGGGGAAGAGGAGGACGGGGGTTAGGGAGGGTCGTAGTCTCAGAAAAGGTTACTCAGTTGAGAAGCGTACTCCACCGGTTTCATGACCTCAAAGCCGAAGTCGTAGTAAGGGAGGTTTCTTTAGGGTCCTGACTAGAGGAAGTCTTACCTGACCAACCTAAAGGAACGTCAGGTTCCCTGAGAGTTCTCAGAAGAGGTTGTGGTGTCCAGTTTTCGTAGTTAAGAAGCCGTGAGTCGAAAGAAGTGTCAAGTTGAGAGTGTAGGTATGTACTGGTGACCTTTTTGGTATCGGAACTGATCTACCTGGAATCAACCGTTTCATTACAGAGACGAAAACTTATACGATAGATCCAACCAGTATTGAAAAGAAGGTTCCTCATTCGCCAAAAATTAAAGTACCGACGTCAGTGGTAGACGTCACTAAAACCTCGGGGGTTTTTATTTCAGACTGTGACAAAGTGACAAAGGGGTAGATAAGTCAAGTCAAGTCAAGTCAGTGACTCAGCACAGGCTGAGAAACGTTGGGGTACTTAGCGTCGTACGGTCCGAAGGGACAGGTAGTAGTTGAGGACCTCAAATAGGTTTCAGTGTAGGTAGTTCAGTCACTCCGGTAGGTCGGTAGAGTAGGAGACAACAGGGGAAGAGGAGGACGGAGGTTAAGGAGGGTCGTAGTCTCACAAAAGGTTACTCAGTTGAGAAGTGTACTCCACCGGTTTCATGACCTCGAAGTCGAAATCGTAGTAAGGAAGGTTTCTTTAGGGTCCCAACTAGAGGAAGTCTTACCTGACCAACCTAGAGGAACGTCAGGTTCCCTGAGAGTTCTCAGAAGAGGTTGTGGTGTCAAGGTTTCGTAGTTAAGAAGCCGCAAGTCGGAAGAAGTGTCAGGTTGAGAGTGTAGGTATGTACTGGTGACCTTTTTGGTATCGGAACTGATCTGTCTGGAATCAACCATTTCATTACGGAGACGAAAAGTTATACGATAGATCCAACCAGTATTGAAAAGATATTTGTGGAAATTTTTGTCTTCCCCCCATGGTAGTCATATATAAAACATTTCGGAACTCCGTCGTTAGAGAGGAAGGTACAAGATGGATGTAAAGTTAATGGGAAATACTTACTGACACGTCTCAGTGTGACTCCGAATTAATTATGACCCACAACCCCCTGTGAGTCGTCAACAACTTATACACCTCTCTCTCTAGGTCCTGGTACCGGTCACCGAACATGTGGTAGAAATTGACTGTCTAGTTATTAAAATCGGTAAAATTTAAACCCAGAAACCTTATTCTAAATTGGACTTCCTTCTTAAGAAACGATGGGTATAAAACTTTTGGAGATCGGTTCTGGTAAAGTAGAACCGGAAAACTCCTATTGTCTATAATCAATTTTTGGTGTTCGTTCTCTGTCTACCTACAGTAAAGGGTAAAGAGACAATTTATCGATGAGATGAAAATATATTATCAACCTACAATTTAACTCAGACTGGACTCGTGTTTCAGTACCACTTGCACAGTACTCATAAAACAGGGATATTTCCTTTAAATAAAAAACAAGATCACAAAGGGGAATATAATTTTACTTCATTTAATGACATGAGAGTAGTAAGTTTTACGTAACAAATAAAAATTTACATATAAAAAGAAAAATGTTAGGGGTTTCGAAAATTTAGAGGTAAAGGAAAGAGGTACACAAATTTATTATTGATGGTTAATGTGTTGTAGGGGTTAAACAAAGATGTAAGGGACTAGAAAAAACTTTTTTTCGGATGAAACAGTTCGTAAAATGACGAAGAGAAGGTTTGTCAAGTCCAAATATAAAAAGAAGGTAAATCGTAAAATATTTTATCGTAAAATATTTCACCTGAACCAGAAGAAAAGAAGACCTTGACTTGTCCACACACGATTTTATTCTCCAGACCCAGAGTTCCTTTTCCTTGTGTTGTGAGAACGTTGGTCAGGGGTGAGATACCTGCTCTCCGGTGTTTGTGAGGGGAGAGGGGGGTTGGAGGTGGACATCCCGTGGAGTCCTGTGGTGTCGAAAGTCTTTGTGGAAATGGAGGAGGAGTACCAAGACCCTTTTGACGTGACCGATCTGTTAACGTCGTCCTGAAAAGGTCCCGAGACTAAAAACCGTGTCTAAAAGAAAAAAGTCCCTTCTATTACAGAAACTCAAGTTAGGACTGAAGGACCTCCTTCGAGTACTTACCTTGGTCTTGTTCTTTTTGTTACTCCTTATCGTATAGGGTGTAATAATAACTACTACGGTTTACTTAGAGATCCGTCAGTTACGTAAAGTCTAGGTTGTTTTAGTAAAAGTCCGACCTTTACCTACAACAATCAATAATCCGGTTTGTGTAAGTAGCTCAGGGTTCTCTCTTTTATGATATTTACTTTCTTGTCATCGTTACACTAAAATATCACACGACGTACGGGTTTTGGTTCGTCTCGGTTGTCTTTGGTTCTGTGTGTACACCAAACGGACAGGATGACTTCTGCCTGAAAGGTTTGGCTCCCGGCGTACCACCGGAGTGATTACTCTCGAGGAATTTTCTTCCCCACGAACAGTGGTATCGATAATTGCCAGAGAGAATGTTCGCAGGTATTATAAGGTTTTAGTCAAAAATGAAGTTAAAGACCATAAATAAGAAGCAAGTCACCATCAGTCTCGAGACTAAGATCACATTTATCAGTTTGAACTTTCAAAAACTCATCTCCAGTAATTTAAAGAGAAGTTGTTCACAAACAATTTCCCTAGACTACGACCCTTAAGACGACTAAACTAATTTGTGTCAGGGAAAGAGACCCATTTCTTAATTAAACTTTACCTTTGAATTCTTGTATAGGTTCTCGTACTTGTCAGTGTTTCCAAGTAATTACTTGACTTCACAAATATCATATTTCGAAGTCATGGTGTAAAAGACTTCGTTAGATAAAAAAAAAAAAGACCTTTAAGTAGACGTAGTCCTTCTAATCTTTCCAGTCCCTCTTCGTCCTCCACCCTTTTTCAAATCACACTAACGATGAAACTAGTAGGTACATAGGTTTTTAGACTCGACACGCCGACATTACTACTATAACAAAAAGGAAATTTGACTTATACGGTCTTGCATGTGTGATTCCTTATAACAGGAAGTTTCCTCTGTAAAACCCTTTAATTAGGAAATAAAATCGTTTTATAGTAACAATCTTTACAGACAATTTTCGGAAGAATTATCGATATGGTCAACGACTCCTTTTACAAAGTAATGTATTTCCGTAAAAGGTCCGTTCTTATGACCTCGACCAACAATAAAGCAAGAGATCCACTAGAAGGACTGGGTCCCCAGTTTGGAATCAGAGGAGGTAATAATGCGTCTAACAAATGGTGAAATAACTTGTCTCACTTTGGACTTTTTGAAAACCGACATTTATTTTGTTCAGACGGAAATCTTTTATGGTGAAAAATTCACCTTATTAATTCGTCAAAAATTTCATACGGACATTTGTAAGTATACTGGTTAACCGACAGGGTTTCAAATCCCTTATGTTTCCTACCTCGTAGGGTCCTATATCGAATATACCTCTAAACCTTCTTATTACGAGTAGAATTCTCCTCCTCAGAACAAAATACACCTAACTTCTGGTTTAGGATGATGTTGAGAGTATGATCACAGTTTACATACTTAGATTTAATTTAGAATTGTCTAACCTTAGTCTAATTAAACCACACTCTGGTACCGTCTATTTTCGTGCATCCTACATACGAAATAAAAAAAAACGGTTGTCAAAGAAGACTGACAAAACACTTCATAATTCACAAAATATATTACCACGAAAATACCAATAATTTGTAATATTATACTATAACGAAAATTTTTATTTTATTCTCCAGACCTCAGGAATCTCTATAAGGACCTTCGTTAACTCAACAACTCAGGGATGATGTCAACCCCCACCTAACCTAACCCCCACGAAGATCAGTCAATACTCTTATCATCGACGTCACCTATATCAAACCCCGACAAATATTGAAAATTAGTGTATTTGTAAGAACCTTTATAAAGAAGGAAACAAAAAACCACGAAGAGACCATGATTTTTATAACGAAGTTTCAAAAGTTAAAGGATATTACCGTTTTATTGAGGATAACCTGGTTCAGAGGATCAGAGGATGTCTATTGTTGAAACTTGAGACCTGTGTTATATTTTTCATTGTTAAAACCCTGTGACCATTCACCGGTTTTCGTTCGTCTATGAACAACCCAAGGTGTACCCTTCTTCCTTTGACATGGTACACTCGAATACTGAAAATCTGGTTCTGTCCAGATTTTCCGTAATTTTTTTTTTGTGTGTTTTTTGAAAAGTAACAAGTCTCCTATCTGAAAGTCTGTTAATGTCGTTGACTTTTTACTCCCATCTTTATTACCTTCCCTCCCTCTGTTTTTCTCTTCTGGTTTTAATAAACACATCAGAGATGTGTCTATAGACATACTGGGTACTTGGAGTGTCTATGATCTTTATAAAGTTCGTCGGGTGAATTTGATTTTCTAGACTCCATTTTAAAGTTGTTGGTAAGTGATGTCTGTTCTGATAAAGGTCAAACTTAGACTCAATTCTGTTCTATCGAGGGACTTGTTTCAAAAAAAACCTCTTTACATTGTTTCTGACGTCACAGATAATTATATTACGTATGGAGTGTTCTAACACCTATTTTAGATGATATATGGGACGGTTTATTTTTCTTCATCCTTTAATAATAAATACAAGACCTCTTTTCTGTTACTTTAGACCCTACTATGTCGTCATAATCGACTGTTCCTAATAATTTCGTCGATAACGTAGATTCTAGTGCCCATACTTCCTTTTAAACGGGGATTATTTACTCTCTCTCTCTTTTAGAGTCTAGTAGTCATCTTTGAAATTTACCCCTTGTTTACCTTTAAGATCTTGTCTTTTACAGTATAGACTTTATTTATAGACCTACCTGGATTATCGTCTAACCACTACTCGTTTTTACAGTTGTTTAAAGTCCTGTATACTTTTGTAACGGTTCCGTCTCTGTTTAAATTTTTATAAGTCTTAGGATATCCGGTCAAAGTCTTTACCTTTACATATAATGATCTCAGAGACTTAATTTACTCTTTCGTTACTCTTTTAATAAACTTTATTACACGACACGATTCAGTGAGTCAGTACAGACTGAGAAACACTGGGATACCTCCCCAAGAGGTCCGTCCTTATGACCTCACCCAACGGTACTGGAGAAAGTCAAACTTTATTATTACGGAAGGTTTAAGGATTTAAACTACTTTTCATGTAGATATTTAAGTCCTTTGAATCAATTGGAATTCAACTTACGCATATTCGTTGCTGTGGGTTCCTATAGTTTGATGACTTTCTTTTTTTACTTTTTTTTCTTTTTTTTTGATAACTTTCACTGTCAAATTCTCACCCCTCTAGACTTGTTTGTAGAGTACTTTCTTCTATGTATTCCCCTTTGACTCGTGTACTCTTCTACGAATTGTAGTATAGAATACTCTATTAGTATTTAATTTTGTTGTTACTCTACGATGATATGAGTAATTTTTCCGATTTTGGATTTTGTGATTATTGTGATTTACGAGCACTCCTACAACTCGTTGTCCTTAAATCGAGTGACAACGACCCTTATGTTCGACCATGTCAGTGATACCTTCTATCAAACCACGAAAGAATGATTTCACTAGTATAAAAATGGTATCCTAGGACGTCAGTGAGGGACCATAAATGGATTTACTCGACTTTTGAACAGATGGATGTTTGGACACATGCTTATCTATATCGTAGAGATAAGTATTGACGGTTTCGCATTTTCTCTTTTTCTATAGGAAGTCATTCATTTACTTATTCATTGGGTTTATCACTTGTTTATTTATTCGATAGTTAAATTCTTCTTCTGTAGCTCCTTAGAGTATATATATAACGATTATTTTCCTAGATGAGACTCTTTCAATATATGACATACTAAGGTTGATATACTGTAACACCATTTCCGTTCGGACACCTCTGTCACTTTTGTAGTCACCAACGGTCCCTAAACAGTCCCGTCCCATCCACAGTGTGTTCTCTAAAAATCCTGACATTTTGATAAACCATACTATATCATGATATTATCATCCACACACGAACGAGTTAGCACAAACTGAGAAACGTTGGGGTACCTGACGTCGGGCGGTCGGAGGAGGCAGGTTCTCTAAAGGGTCCGTTCTTATGACCTCACCCCACGGTAACGGACTTCCATTTATATAATCACTTCAATTCTGTCATAAAACATAAACTCAAAACTAGGAGTTTAATTGTTCATTGGTTTATTAAGTCAGGTTCCTCGAAACCAAACCCTACAATCGAAGTTAAAAGAAATTAAGTATATAATCATTAAAAGTTTACTTTTTTGTATAGTATAGTGTTGTATAAAAATATTATCATATACGTATTCAGAACGTGTAAAGTCTTTGGATTTCATTATTTTACTTTAGAATTTATACGTTGTTACTCAACTTTATATCAATGTACATTATCTTTCAAAATACGATCTCTTGACTTTTCCTTCAATTATACAGAGTAAGCATAAGAGAGATAATAAGGTGTCACAGTCAATTAATGACATCTCCGCCCACCCACAAGACATCTAGAAGGTTCCATGAATTCGTAACGGGAGAGGAACAAGTAAAAATTTCAGAAGAACCTTTTCTTCACGTTTAAAATCTTAGAAGTAACTTTAAACTGAGCAAACAAAACTAGGAGAAAAATGTTTTTGCCACATTCTCGGAACTCTTTGACAATTTATTGTGATTCCATGTTAATTCATCTAAGACTATTTGACCTATTGTGGTAAACAAGACTCGTCTTTCTTTTCCACCTATTTTATGCTTTTTTATTTCATAATAATAAACAAGAAAGTCATATCTTTAATGAATGAAAATATATCGAAAGAGGTTGTTCAACTCGTGTAATGACCTTGATCTTCTTAATTACGTTAGCCTGTGTGAACACCGAGTCGACCATTTGTTAGGCGGACGTTACGTCCTCTGGACTCAAGCTAGGGACCCAACCCTTCTAGGGGACCTCTTCCCTTTCCGATGGGTGAGGTCATAAGACCGGATTTCTAAAAGTACCTAATATGTCAGATACCTTAACGTTTCTCAGTCTGTGCTGACTCACTGAAAGTGAAGGTCAACCTTTACTCATGGCGAAAATATAATTGACCAACGACACCTTACATCTTCTCTTGTTCTAGAACTTGATCCATAAAGATTTCTCTAGGAAAGCTAAAGACAAAAACCCAAAAAGACCGTTTTTATGTCCTGACCCAACGGTAAAGGAGGAGGTCCCCTAGAAGAACTGGGTCCCTAACTTGGGTACAGAGGACACAGGGGACGTAACGTCGGTGGTCCCTTCGGGGAAACATAAAATCACAACCGTATATACGGTTGATTTTATGTTTCCCCGAAGGGACCACCGATATATATATACATATATATATTAGGTTACCTATAAGTACATTTCCTACTTATACAGACTAGGAATCGTTTCTTTGTATAACTATATAAAAGACATAAAGGTCTCTCCTTCCCAAATGTAAGAAAGAGGAATTAGATAGAGTCACGAAACATGTGAAGTATTTGACATATTTTTCGGTTCAGTGTATTGTTCACGAACCAGGTAGTTTGTTCAAGAGTAGTTTAGAGTCAGATTTATGTGTAAGGAAATACTTCCACAAATACCGGTTTTAGACGGTTTAGAAGTCTTTCATAGTAAGTATTACAGAAGTACATCGATTATTTAACAATCTTTTTACTTTTTTCTTATCTGAACCAGGAGTTCACCACCACTACGACGAAAGTGAGTATACAAGAGTAAATAAGAGACGGTCTTACAAATACACGATGACACATCAGAGTCCGTACGGTAGACAAGGATAACAGTTCCGGTCCTTCGCATCCATCGTTCTCCCACGACGTAAAAACTAAAGACTTCTCTAATCAATCGATGTGGGTCTTTACGTAAGACAAAAAACCGATGAAAGATATGGGAGTTTAGTATATTTGAGAGGACGTTCATACCCGTTACACAATATACCCTTTAATCTATTTTCCCATACTTCGGTCCCCTTTAAATCATATTAGTGCTTGTCAATTCCCGTACGAGAAAGTAGTTAGTGTGACCTGACTTTAAAACCGAGTCGAAGAATGATCGAGGTACTGGAACCCGTTCAATTATTGTCTGAAATTTGACGTCGTAGGAACAAACAGTTAAAATCTCTATTGTTTTCATGGAACAGATAATACAAACGAATACTTCATTGTGTACGTTTTGAGAATAGCTTCATGTATCGAATAACATTCGTCAGGTAGAAGTAATCGACAATAATATACATGAAATGATTTATGTTATTATTAAAATTAGGAAACAATTACAGGGTTTAATACGACGGTTTATCTAGACTTTGTACATTTTATATAACATGAAATAACACCTAACTTCATTTACATGAACTATCACATAAGAGTTCGAATATATCACAATAGGTACTAACTAAACCGATATTGTAGATCAAAAGACTGTACTAGACGTAAAGAAAGGGAGTCGGATCTCATGAAGTTATCTACATAAAAATTTTCGGTTAAATAAAGTAAATATGTGAAACAAAACACACAAAATCAACTTCCCTTTATAAGTAGTAATAAACTAAAGTCTTATTCGTATCAAAGTTTTATAACCGTTGTTAACCGTCATAACCTCTTTTATAGTCTCCTATTCCCTCCTACCACGACACTGTTGACACTTTTGGTAAACCTCTCCTATGTCAAAATTGTTTACTACAAAACGATTTCCTTTGGTAAAATAAGTTCATTTACCATTTTCAGTCGGACACTATATTTGTTTTATTTAATTGGTAAAACTCTTTAAAATCGACTTCAGTTAATCGGTTATCTATTTAAGTAGTCTCCGTCTAGGGTGAAGTGGAAGGAGTCATTTTCCTCGACAGGGAAAAAGTCTATTGACGACATAAAAACATTTATTGTAGGGATTTGTCTGTACAAAAAATATATAACATAATAGAAAATTGAAAAAGAGGATCTATAACATTATTATAAAGACGTTTCTCAAGGTTATGACAAGAACTGGTTCTTCATGAAATATTTCAATCGATATGGAATGTTTTACAAGTAACACAAATGTACTCATGAAAGGGTCTACATCATAAAAGTCAATGGGAACCAGTTACAGAGTATCAATGACGTTAGGTCTACATGAATTGTCTACCCATGTCTCAAACATTATATTTTCAAAAAACGTCTTTTAAATATTGGAGTAAAAAGATTCAATGTAAAAGACCACGATGGGTGAGAAGGAGACACAAAAAGATCATAATAAACGGTAACTATAGTTATCTAACGTTATGTTTTATTATACATTCTAAAAGAAATCATATATTACACAAAGTTTATGTTGACTCAAGATTTCGTATCACTCTTATTATGTCTTAAAAGGTAATTTCTAGTTCCTAAAGTGTCACTACCTCGATCTATATAGTTAACTAGTCTTAATCGTAACATTCCTCATACGACTATCACCGTCTTCCGTGGTACTCCTTTTCCTCCCGACACCTATCATGAGGTTAGACCTTTGGATCCCCAGTTAGACTTGAATATTATTTAATATCGAAGACTCCACAGGTGGTCTTCCGTTATCCGTCGGAGATCTTCCCTCCTTTAGTTTAGTACAACTATACTGAAACGGAATAAAGACAAGACTTCAGATAGTTCAAGTAGAGAGGGAAATCTAGAGATCGAGTTTCACAACGAAAATCATCCTTGGTAGAAAATATTCCTATAATACCGGTTATGAAAAACGGTAAGTCTATACTCGAGTTTACAGTGGAAAACTTTACAGAAGGAGTTAGAAGAAACTCAATGAAACGAATAAAAAATTACAACAAAGAGTTAGAACTAGTAAATGAACTAAAATAACAAGTTACAAAGACAGGTGAACGTAAACGGGGAGGATAAAGTTACGTTTACATTACTCCTATTACGAGAACGGAATAAGGGACGAAACAGCAATCGTCGTTCCCTGTCAGGACCTACTTGTGTCAACGAGCTATTGAGGGACAGGTCACCTATTTACGTACGTATTTACTTATTTTCGTATCCTCTAGTATAATCACTTACCTTCGTATCCTCTGGGTCTATCCAAAAATAAAATCCCATCAGGAAGTGGGTGACTTTCCTAATTTTCCATTGTTTATATATTCCCTAAGTGTTCCTCCGAATGATTACTACTTGACGGGTACCTCTTAAAGAAGATTAAGAGGGAAGACCCTAACAATCTGACACCACTCCTTGACTTGTATATCCGTTCTTAATTTACTTAGAAGTTCCTTGTGTCCTCTTCCCACTTTTTTTTAGTGAAGTGACAAAATGGATGAGAAATAGATTTTTCATTTTTAGAAATCCTTTTCGGAGCGACTGTAGACTCAATCGACTTTTAATCGAAAGGTTTTCATCTCATGAGTATTAACTGGATAATCCGTCTTTATCGGCCAACAGAGTCAATTGACCGTGACGGAAACGAAAACATAGAGTGGTCGTGTTATTATGATAAGATAATGTCTGTAGTACACAAGTTGTCTTAATTTTAGACCTCTCATTCTCTATACTTGTATTAGAGAAAGACCGAGAAGTGTATCTGATTCGTTTCCAAGACCGAGGAATACTACGGTCAAGTAATAATCTGATCAAATAAAACCCCTATTACGGATCGTCACACGAAGTTCTCTATTGTCTGTTGTAGGCCGATTATATCTCAAATAAGGGTTTAGAATTCTTCAAAATTATGTTTTCGAAAGTCGAAAACAAATGTATATTAGTCTAAACAAATGTATATTAGTTTTTTAATTGAAAGTCATTGGACACTTGTATTCGTCTTATAGAGTGAGACGATTTTCTGTCTTAGTTTTAATGCCGATTCTACCGCCTCCTTATCCTACCCCTCTGGTGAAAGAAGGGGTGTTTTAGTAGTTTTCTTGTAAATTTACGACTCATTTAAGGTGTTTTGTTGAAGACTTACGGTCGTCTCCTGTAGTCCGTGGGTCTTTTCGTCGGACAACAGCAGTTTTCCTCCATCCTTTTTTATATTTTCTGTTTTCTCTACTTTCTCCATCCCTACCTCGAGACAGGTCCTTCCCTCAGAATTTTTCTTTCTTCAAAGGTTTGTGGTCGTTTGTGAGAGTGACGGCTCAGACACCACTCGGAACCTTCATGTCTCCTGTTGTATTGTCCCTCCTTTTTATTTATTAATTTGGGGTGTCTAATGCTCGGGTTGTCATTGAGGGGTCACCTCTTCGTCGTGTCTGCGGACGTGGGAGGTGATCATTCGCCCCCGACCCGTCCCTCCGTGTCCGACGTAACGAATGTCATTCCTGGCCGGACTTACGGGACTCCCGTTAGACTCACTAGATTGAACCCGATCGTTTGGTCTGACACCCTATTGATGGTACTTTTATCGGTCGGAATTGGATTCTGTGGTGGTTCCGGGTACGTGTCTTGTTTTCCTGACTTGTCTCTATCGGACGACGTCTGGTAGGGGGAGGTCACTGTCCGTCTGTCTCGGTCTTCCCCCGTTAGTGTCGGGGTCTCTCTGTAAAGATGGTTTGACGTTCGTCCGAAGAAACGATTGATTTTGAAGAACCCCAAGACCTGTCAGTTGTAGGCGGACTCTTCCACACGGCCAATATGTGGGTCTTTTGGCTCACCGTCCCTACCCCCTCCGTTATTCATCGTCATCGGCGTGAGTGGTTCGTAGAGTAGTGGAGTCGACGAGCTTGGACCCTTCCCGTGTTTTGCGTCCGGGTTGGTTCAGACACGGAGACTCCTAATGGGCTGACGGACTTAGACACGCCGAATCTGGACCCTCTACGTTCGTCGGGTCCCGACCGGAGCCTGCCAAGGGACCCCTTGTGGATCACGGACTCGTCACACCCGTCCCTCCCGTGTACGTGGCACTCACCACTGTCCGGGTCACACCAACTCTGTGACTCTCGTGTGCGGTCACAATAAACCCTCACAGGGAGGGAGGAGTGTCGCACTGACTTGTTCACTCGGATTTTATTCACAGGTGGTGGTGGGGGGGCACAATCCCGTCTTTAGTCTGTGACTTCTCTGGTCGTTTGTCTTCTTCGATTTTGTCTCCCTTGGCGGAACCTTCACTGTCCACGTCATCTAATTTTGGGACATCAATCATGGCTGATGTATCCTTCCCCGGATATCTAGAACTCTTTATATTCGGTCTTGTTCCTTGATAGGTTTTTACTTGACTGGGGTGTGACGGGTGTTGTTGTGGTCTCTTTCAGGTTCTATATAAAAATTATAAAAATACTAGTCAGAAAAGAAAGAGAAAAGAAAAGAAAAATTTAAAATTCAGGAGATAATGATGAAATTAAAAGTAAAAATATTGGATGATAATGAAACGTTTTATTTTCTGGGATAAAAAATTTCGTTTGAATATATATATATATATATATATATATATATATATATATATAAAAAAAAAAAACAACAACAACAAAAAAACTTTTAGGTTGGAGATGAGATCTAAAAATTAGAAACGAAAAACCATAAACAATAGTTAAAACATCGAAATTCTTGGACTAGAAGTCATGGGTAAAAATGAATCCTCGTTCTAATGACCGAACTGACGAGAGAGGGAGAAACCTGAGAGGAAAAAGAGGTGTTCGAGCGGACAGAGGAGAGAAAGCGAAGAGAAGAGATGGGTTGAGACACTTAGAGACACACAAGGTCTACCACCTCTTGTGAATCCCTTGACTAATGACCGACCTAGACAGAGAGAGGAAAACTAAGGGGGGAAAATAGGAGGACCGGTGAAGATGGAGGAAGGAGGGAGAAGAGAAGAGACATATTAAGGTGCTTGTAGAGACTCGTCAGGTCTGACACCTCACGTGTATTCCTTCACTAATGACCGATCGAACGACAGAGGAGAAAACTAAGGTGAAGTAGAGTAAGCCCAGTGGAGATTGAGGGAGGAAGGAGAAGAGAAGAGGTACATTGAGACACTTGGAGAGACCCACAGGGAGTTACACCTCTTTGAAAAGTAGAAATTGTATGTACAAAATAGTTACCACGACATATCTTCCTTTTCAGAACTCTGATGACATTTTTATTCTGACTTTTGGTCTTCGTCTTCCGAATTCAGGTTTAGGACTCTTGTGATCTCTTGAGGACTGAGGTCCCTTGTAATTAGTTGTCCTCGAGTAGTTTACGGAGGGATAGATGTGATTTTGGTTCGTAGTGGGTTCCCGGTTGTTCAAGGTCTCGTTCTGTATGGTGTGTTTAAGGGGTCCTTGTGTCGGGACTCGAAGTTATATGTCCGACGGGTTTCAATGAGGTTTGGGTGACTGTAGAGTATTGAGTAACGACCTGTGAAGTAACGTGAGGTCTCTCTTCTTTAGGTTGAGGTGGGTGGTCTTGTGACTGTGTTCGAAGAGATTGGTTCTTTGGAACTGTTCGGTGGACATGTTGGGGTGGGTGTCACTCCTTTGAAGTGTTATTTCTCTTGAAGTGTTTGACGGTCTTATGTCTTTCCGTTGGGGTTTGAGTCGTTATATATTTGTTCTACTTCTCTGTCTCCCTATGGGTCGTCCATTTCCTTGTCCTATTTACGGGTGGTTTGGTTTGTTTTCTCCTTCTCTATTCCTTAGATGGACTCTTTCTTAAGACTTATTATTATCACTTTAACTAGGTTTAAGAACTTTATTTTTACCTTAGTGTCTATTTATCGGACCTCTGTTCCTAACTCTTCTACGTTCTTTCCAAATTGTTCCTGGATCTTCATTATTTTTTCTCAGTTATATATTACTTATTACGTTATTTAGTCTAGTTTTTGTGAGACCTCCGTTGTTTATCATCTTATTGTCTCCGTCTTCTATCCTAATCACTTCATCTTACCATCTTTATTTACTTAGTCTCTCTTTTTTTCTTTTTGTTTAATTTTCTTTACTCCTGTGAGAGTCTCTGGAGGTCCTGTTATACTTTACGGGGTTGTAATCTTAGTATCCTCAGGGTCTTCTTCTTTTGTTTTTCTTTCTAGTACTCTTTTATGAACTCCTCTATTATCAACTTTTGAAGGGATTTTACCCCTTCCTTTATTAGTGGGTTCAGGTTCTTTGGGTCTCTCAGGGTTTGTCCTATTTGGGTTCCGTTTTGTGTGGTTTTGTGTATAATTAGTTTAATTGTTTCTAGTTTGTGTTTCTTGTTTATAATTTTCGTCGTTCCCTTTTTGTCGTTTATTGTGTGTTCCCCTAAGGGTATTCGTATTGTCCACTATAAAGTTGACTTTGAGAAGTCCGGTCCTCCCTTACCGTTTTGTATGAATTTCACTACTTTCTGTTATTACATGTCGGGTCTAATGACATGGGTCGTCCCTAGAGTAAGTTTATGCTTCCTCTTTAGTTTTCGAAGTGTCTGTTCGTTTTCCACTCTCTTAAGTCGTGGTGGTTTGGCCGAGAGGTTGTTTACGATTTCCTATAAGAGATCTGTCCTTTGTGTTTTTCTCACATATTTGCGCTTGGTTTTTGTTATTTCATTTACCGTTGCCCTAGTATGAATAGTTATTAATAGAATTTGTATTTACCCAACTTACGGGGTTGGTTTTCTGTTTCTGATCGTCTTGTCTATGTTTTTGTTATGGGGATATATACAACAGATGTTCTCTGGGTGGAGTTTTGTCCCCTGTGTATGTCTGACTTTCACTCCCCCACCTTTTTATATAAGGTACGTTTGTCTCTGGTTTTCTTTCCTCATCGTTATGAGTATAGTCTATTTCATCTGAAATTTTGTTTCCGACACTTTTGTCTCTTTCTTCGTGTGATGTATTACTAGTTTCCTAGTTAAGTTCTTCTTCTATATTGTTAATATTTATATATACGTGGTTTGTATCCTCGTGGCGTTATACATTCTGTTTACGATTGTTCATACTGTCCCCTTTAATTGTTATTGTGTTATTATCACCCTCTGAAATTATGGACTGAGCGTGGATACCTATCTAGTTCATTTGTTCCTTTTGTATAGTTCCTTTGTGTTTTTAATTGTTCTTTTTGATTGTTCCTTTGTGTTTGAAATTTACTACGTTATCTAGTCAATTTGGATTAACTATAGACATCCTGTAAAGTGGGATTTTGTTACTTAAAGCGGAAAAAGAGTTCACGTGTACCTTGGAAAAGATCCTATCTTGTGTAGGACCCGGTATTTAGATCGGAACCTTTTAAGTTTTTTTTAACTTTAGTAAAGTTCGTAGAAAAGACTGGTGTTACGTCATTATAATCTAGAATTAATGTCCTCTGTTTGATAATTTTTAAGGTTGTATACCTCCGACTTGTTGTATGACGACTTATTGGTATTTTAGTCTCTTCTTTATTTTTATACGTATCTTTACTTACTTTTACTTTTGTGTTGTTGGGTTTTGGACACCCTGTGACATTTTCGACACGATTCCCCTCTCAAGTATCGTTATGTTCGTATGGAGTTCTTTGTTCTTTTTTCAGTTTATTTATTGGATTGAGATGTAGATTTCGTTTATCCCTTCCTTCTTTACTACTTGGAGTTCCAATCATCTTCCTTTCTTTAGAATTTTAAATCCCGTCTTTATTTACGTTCTCTTTGTTTCTCTGGTATCGTTTTTAGTTGTTTCGGTTTTCAACCAAGAAACTTTCCTATTTATGTTAACTGTTTGGTAATAGGTCTGAGTAGTTCTTTGTTTCCCTCTTTTTGGTTTAGTTATTTTAATCTTTACTTTTACCTCTCTAGCGTTTTCTGTTGTGTCTTTATGTTTACTAGTATTCTCTGATGATAGTCGTTAATATACGGTTATTTTACTTGTTACACCTTCTTTACCTGTTTAAGAATCTTTTCATGTTGAAATGTTTTGACTTAGTCCTTCTTTGTCCTTTAGAATTGTCTAGTTAGTGTTCGTGTTTTTAACTTTGACATTAGTCTTTAGAAGGTCGTTTGTTTTCGGGTCCGGGTCTACCGAAGTGTCGACTTCAGATGGTTTTTAAATCTCTTCTCGATGGTGGATTGGATGAGTTTGAGAAGGTCTTTTAAAGTCTCCTTCCTTTGAAGGGTTGAGTAAGGTACTCCGGTGGTAGTGGGATTATGGTTTTGGACTGTTTCTACGATGTTTTTTTCTTTTGATGTCCGGTTATAGTGACTGCTTGTATCTACGTTTCTAGGAATTGTTTTAAGATCGTTAGTCTTAGGTTGTTGTGTAATTTTTCTAGTACGTAGCACTGGTTCACCCGAAATAGGGTCCCTACGTTCCTAAAAAGTTATAGGTGTTTAGTCAGTTATATTATGTGGTGTAATTGTTTAACTTTTTATTTTCGGTATACTAATAGAGTTATCTACGTCTCTTCCGGAAACTGTTTTAAGTTGTAGGTAAATACTATTTTTGAGAGGTCTTTCGTCCTTATCTTCCTTGTATGGAGTTGTATTATTTTCGATAGATACTGTTTGGGTGTCGTTTGTAATAGGAGTTACCACTTTTTAACTTTCGTAAAGGGGATTCAGTCCTTGTTCTGTTCCCACGGGTGAAAGTGGTGATGATAAGTTGTATCAAAACCTTCAAAACTGGTGTCTTTAGTCTCGTCTTTTTCTTTGTTTTCCTTAGGTTTAACCTTTTCTTCTTCATTTTGAGAGTGACAAACGTCTACTGTACTAGGAGATATATTTTTTGGGATTTCTAAAGTGGTCTTTTAATACTCTCGATTAGTTACTTATATCATTTCAACGTCCTATATTTTAGTTGTGTGTCTTTAGGAAACGTAAGGATATGTGATTATTACTCTTTTATCTTTCTCTTTAATTCCTTTGTTAAGGTAAGTGGTAACGTTGCTTTTCTTATTTTATGAATCCTTATATAGAAGGATTTCTTTGATTTCTGGATATATCTTTTAATATTTTGTGACTACTTTCTTTAGTTTCTCCTGTGATTGTCTACCTCTTTATATGGTACAAGTACCTAGTCTTCTTAGTTATATCACTTTTACTCATATGATGTGTATCGTTAGATATCTAAGTTACGTTAGAGATAGTTCGATGGTTATCATAAAAAGTGTCTCGATCTTGTTTATTAAAGTGTTAAACATACCTTAATGTTTTTTTGCGGAGCATATCGGTTTCGTCAGAACTCTTTCTTCTTACCTTGACCTCCTTAGTTGGACGGACTGAAGTCCGAGATGATGTTTCGGTGTCAGTAGTTCTGTCATACCATGACCGTGTTTCTGTCTGTATATCTAGTTACCTTGTTTTATCTTTCGGGTCTCTATTTAGGTGCGTGGATACCTGTGGAATAGAAACTGTTTCCTCCGTTCTTATATGTTACCTAATTTCTGTTAGAGAAATTGTTCACCACGACCCTTTTCACCAGTTGGTGAACATTTTCTTACTTTGATCTTGTGAAAGATTGTGGTATGTGTTTTTATTTGAGTTTTACCTAATTTCTAGATTTACATTCTGGTCTTTGATATGTTGAGGATCTCCTCTTGTATCCGTTTTGTGAGAGACTGTATGTAGTGTCGTCTTAGGAGATACTGAGTGGAGGACCTTATGACCTTTATTTTCGTTTTTATTTTTTTTACTCTGGATTAATTTTAATTTTCGAGACGTGATGTTTCCTTTGAGATTCGTTCCACTTTTCTGTCGGAAGACTTACCCTCTTTTATTATCGTTTACTTCGTTGACTGTTTGTTGATTAGAGTTTTTATATGTTCGTTGAATACGTCGAGTTAAGGTCTTTTTATTTACTGGGTTAGTTTTTTACCCAGTTTCTTGATTTATCTGTAAAGAGGTTTCTTTTATATGTCTACCGATTGTTTGTGTACTTTTCTACAAGTTGTAGGGAGTAATAGTCTCTTTACGTTTAGTTCTGGTGTCACTCCATGGTAAAGTATGGTCAGTCTTACCGACACTAGGTTTTCAGATGTTCCTTATTCACGACCTCTCCCACACCTCCTTTCCCTTGGGAGAATGTGACAACCACCCTTACGTTTGATCATGTCGGTGATACCTCTTGTCACACCTCTAAGGAATTTTTTGACCTTTATCTTGACGGAATACTGGGTCGTTAGGGTGACGATCCGTATGTGTGGCTCTTTTGGTCTTAACTTTCTCTGTGCACATAGGGTTACAAGTAGTGTCGTGACAAATATTATCGGTCTTGTACCTTCGTTGGATCTACAGATAGTCGTCTACTTACCTATTCTTTCGACACCATGTATATGTGTTACCTCATAATGAGTCGGTAAATTTTCTTATGTAAACTTAGTCAAGATTACTCCACCTATTTTGACCTCGGATAATACGTCTCACTTCATTCGGTCTTTCTCTTTGTTGATATGTCATAGTCAAGTCAACTCAACGAGTCAGTACAGGCTGAGACGCTGGGGTACTTAGTGTCGTACGGTCCGGAGGGACAGGTAGTGGTTGAGAACCTCAAGTGAGTCTGGACGCGGGTAGCTCAGTCACTACGGTAGGTCGGTAGAGTAGGAGATAACAGGGGAGAGGAGGACGACGATTGGGGAGGGTCGTAGTCTCACAAAAGGTTACTCAGTTGGGAAGTGTACTCCACCGGTTTCATGACCTCAAAGTCGAAGTCGTAGTAAGGGAGGTTTCTTTAGGGTCCCGACAAGAGGAAGTCTTACCTGACCAACCTAGAGGAACGTCAGGTTTCCTGAGAGTTCTCAGAAGAGGTTGTGGTGTCAAGTTTTCGTAGTTAAGAAGTCCCGAGTCGAAAGAAATGTCAGGTTGAGAATGTAGGTATGTACTGGTAACCCTTTTGGTATCGGAACTGATCTGCCTGGAAACAACCGTTTCATTATAGAGACGAAAAGTTATACGATAGATCCAACCAGTATTGAAAGGAAGGTTCCTCATTCGCAGAAAATTAAAGTATGATTGAGTATATATACCTTAAATCTTTCTACCATTACTATTGGGACATAGGCTCTCTTGTTTCCTCTGTGTCTACATATCTTCTCAGAAAACCTGAGACACCCTCTTCCTCTCCCACCCTACTAAACCCTCTTACCGTAACTTTGTACATATTACAAAGTTACAACCAAACTACGTCCTATGTCCTACAAACCCAGACCACGTGACCCTACTTGGTCTCCCTACCATGTCCCTCCCTCCACCCTCCCGCCAAGTCCTACCCCTTGTACACATGTGGACACCACCTAAGTACAACTACATACTGTTTTGGTTATGTTATAACATTTTATTAATCGGAGGTTAATTTTACTTAATTAAATTTAAATTTTTTTATTTATTTTTTATTTTTGGTTAATACCCCTTTTTTGTATTTTCTGTCTTAGTTTTGGTGTATTCGAAGTATACGCTACTAGTCTTATCTTTATGAGGGTTTCAGACATCTTACTGTATTCCCATGGGTAAAAGTAACGACAATTAGTTATAAAGTGACCTCTGTTCGTTATGTTTGTCTTTTTGTTTTAATTTCGGGCATTGATAAACTAATAATAGTAGAGGAATATGTTACATTCGTTCGTTTAATTTTTAATTTTATTGTCTTCTTAGATGATTCTTGGATAATTGGTTTATTCATAGTTGTACATTTTAGCATCTTGAAAAGACGAATACGGTCTTAAAAATGTCTTTATCTTCTTTTATTAAAATAAATGAAAACGTTCTTTAGTCATTTTGTGTATCCTTACTACGATTTTTTACCAGGAAGTACCATATTCAATATTTTGAAAAGATTAATTATACAAGTTTAGTTAATTAGTCAGTAGATATTACAGAATTATAATTTACGGTTTGTACTAATTAACGTAAAGATATCTGTCTAAAAAATATTTGAAACTTATTATAAGGTTAGTTAAACTTTTTTTATATCAAAGTTGTAAAATGTTTGGGTTTTTTTTTTTATAGTCCTTCTCAAATATCCCACGACATAATGGTATATACATTTGTATAAACTTTCGATATCATTGAATTTTGTAACATAACCATGTACTTTTATTTATTTCAAGTCTTTCTATATAAATATGGATTATAAATTAAAAATTTTATCCATCGTAACGATTAATGTAAACATTCTACCCAATCCCTTTTCTTTACTAATTTACTTACTATAACACTATTATCCAATCGTTACCCCGTCCCCCTTCGTCCAATTTGGTGACGTAACAAGAGAAGGTTTGGCATTAAGATCTATTTAATTCCTTGGTTTATATTTTGTGTACATTTTCTTTTCTTTGGTTTTAATTTCTTTTATTTTGTCTGAAATTTTTATTAGAATTTTACTCTTGATGGAAAGACTCATTCCGTATTGAATTTTAGGTGTTTCCTTATCTGATGGTCCAGTGTACTGTACTTCTATTCTATGAACTCACGTTATCTCGTGGTGTACGTTTCAATTTTCTGTTTATTGTCTGATCTCCTTTTATACATGTTATGTAAATTGACTATTCCTAAAGACACATCTCATGTGTGTTACTTTTCTGTTCGTCTGGTTTCCTTTTTACATCTTTTGATGGTAGTGCACAGGTGTTTTTCTACTTCCTTTTGCACATTTCAATACGACTGAGAATTATCATAATCTCTTATGTCAAGTCGAGTAAAGTCAGTGAGTTAGTACAGACTGACAAGTACCTGACGTCACCCGGTCCGAAGGGACAGGTAGTGGTTGAGGACCTCACACGAGTTTAAGTACAGGTAGCTCAACCACTACGGTAGGTTGGTAGAGTAAGAGACGGCAGACGAAGAGGAGGACGGAAGTTAGAAAGGGTCGTAGTCCCAGAAAAAGTCCCTCAGTCAAGAAGCGTAGTCCACCGGTTTCATAAGCTCAAAGTCGAAGTCGTAGTCAGGAAGGTTACTTATAAGTCCTGACTAAAGGAAATCCTAACTGACCAAACTAGAGGAACGTCAGGTTCCCTGAGAGTTCTCAGAAGAAGTTGTGTCGTCAAATTTTCGTAGTTAAGAAGCCGAGAGTCGAAAGAAATACCAGGTTGAGAGTGTAGGTATGTACTGATGACCTTTTTGATATCGAAACTGATCTACCTGGAAACAGTCCTTGTTTTGTCTCACGTTCTGTTTCTCTTATGTTCACTCCAATGAAACATCTAAAAGGGTCAGATATTACAACCATTGTCCCGAAGGGACCACCGAGTAACCATTTCTTGGACGGACGTTGTGGCCTCTTGTGTACGTTACGTCCTCTGGATCAAAGTTAGAGACCTAACCCTTCTAGGAAACCTCTTCCTTTATCGTTGAGTGAGGTATAAGAACGGACCTTTTAGGGTACCCGTCTCCACACCACACGTTCTCGTCCTGTACTGAATCGTTGATTTGGTGGTGGTGGTTCGAACCCTCTTTAAAACTTTCGAACTTTTACAGTCCAAACAACTCCTTTGTTTTTGTCCTCACGTGTGTGTGTGTTTTCGATAATCGTTCTTACTCTTAATTACTTTAATAAAAGTTCACATTAAAGGTCACATATACCTTTTATATGTAGTGTATCTCAATTCGGGTATTGTTTATAGGTGTGTAGACGTCATTTTATCCGATTTACTATAGGTAAGGTGACGACATACACAATCTCCCTATTACTTGTGTTAGTTCCCTAAAGGGACTATCGAGTCGACCATTTCTTAGACGGACGTTACGTCTTCTGGAACCAAGTTAGGGACTTAACCCTTCTAGGTGACCTCTTCCCTTTCTGATGGGTGGTCATAAGACTGGACCTCTTAAGGTACCTGACATATCAGGTTACCCAACGTTTCTCAATAACTCGGAGGTAGTTACAGGTTTACAATTTTATATACATCGTATAGGATTCCACCTTATAAAATATAGTTAATTTCTGTTACTCTAATCGGATTTGTATGGTTGATCTATGTGTACATTCAGTACAATGTATCTTACGTATCGTACGGATGCCACTAACTTAAATTTTCACTTTTAAACACGTACGTACTTCTGTCTAGATGTGTATGTCTCTCGGACTCTCCTTCGTGTGAGTCGGTGTGACAATAATGTCTCGTATCCCGGACTTTCGTAACGAATTCTACAAGAGTAAAATGAAACATATAAAAGTGTAACAAATATAAAAAGTTCCTTCTGGGAAAAGACAAGATAAGTCAAGTCAAATCAACGAGTCAGCAAAAACTGAGAAACATTGGGGTTCCTGACGTCGTACGATCCGAAGAGACAGGTAGTGGTTAAGGGCCTCGAACGAATTTGAGTACAAGTAACTCAATCACTACGTTAGGTTGGTAGAATAAGAGACAGCAGGGGAAAAGGAGGACAGAAGTTAGAAAGGGTCGTAGTCCCCGAAAAGGTTACTCAACCAGGAAGTGTAGTCCACCGGTTTCATAACCTCAAAGTCGAAATCGTGGTCAGGAAGGTTACTTATAAGTCCTAAGTAAAGGAAATCCTACTTGACCAACCTGGAGGAACGTCAGGTCCCCTGAGACTTCTCAGAAAAGGTTGTGACGTCGAGTTTTCGTAGGTAAGAAGTCACCAGTCGAAAGAAGGATAAGGTTGAGAGTGTAGGTCTGTACTGATGACCTTTTTGGTATCAAAACTGATCTGCCTGGAAACAACCATTTCATTGTAGAGACGAAAAATTATACGACAGATCCAACCAGTATCGAAAAGTAGGTTCCTCGTTCGTAGAAAATTAAAGTACCGACGTCAGTGGTAGACGTCACTAAAACCTCAGGGGGTTTTATTACAGAGAGTGACAAAGGGGTAGATACACGGTACTTCACTACCCTGATCATCGGTACTAGAATCAAAAGACTTACCACTCAAAATTCAGTTGTAAAAGTGAGAGGAGAAAGTGAAAGTAGTTCTCCGAGAAATCAAGAAGTGAAAGACGGTATTTCCACCCCAGTAGACACATAGACTCCAATAAGTGTAAAAAGGACCGTTAGAACTAAGGTCGAACACAAAGTTGGTCGGACCGTAAAGTGTACTACATGAGACGTATGAAGGGACCACCGAGTCTACTATTTTCACAGACTGATGTTATACTCTCTGGACCCAAGCTAGGGACCCAACCCTTCTAGAAGACCTCTTCCTTTGTCGTTGGGTGAGGTCATGAGAACGGACTTTTCAGGGTTCCCGCCTCCTCGGAACATCCGATGTTAAGTACCCCAGTGTCAGTCTCTGCTGACTCGTTGACGACCTTCGGTCACACTCCTTGAAGTAGGTACCGTTTCCAGTACTCCTTCCTCCGAACCGTAATGTGTTTCTGTCCTAACTCGGAGTCCTTTGGGAGACAAGGACTCGTAGATAGGGGTTTTGGTCTCACGCATGAAATGACAAAATACGAGAGTGGATATGGAGACTGAAATACCCCCCGACAAGGGGGTGGTGGAGAGAACCTCTTCCTCAATTGAACGTCGAGGTCAATTATTTTTAAGAACCCGCATTGTTCTCACAAAGTTGGAAGTCTGAGGAGACTTCCAAAAGATCGGACGGACTCGTCCAAGCAGGCCGGTAAACACTAACAAATGTCGGAGGGTTGGCACTCTCCGTACTCTACGAAATTTTGAAAGATTTACGTCTGAGAAAACTTTTCAATGTTTTAATAATCATATCATAATCACCCAACTAATCTTTAATATAACCACTTCCCAAAAAGTAAACAACTCGGTTATAAACGACGATTTGGAGGTATAAGGGACGGGAATATTACTTATATTGATCGTATATCCTCTTTATTCATAATTGGAAATTCTAATTAGTACAGTTAGGAATCCGATTCATTTAAGGAAAAGAACTAACATTGGGCGATGTGGGAGTGGGATATCCTCACGTTGAAATAAACCTCCCACCGCGGACCAAATTCTTTTTTAGTGGGGACCTTTTTTATTCGAAAGACCAACTGAATGGTAATAGTCTTTCCCGGTATTTTACAGTCGTCCGGAGTACCGGTCTACTACAATTTGGGGATTCTGGAAACATATTAGAATATAGTTCGTGGACTAAAACTTTTCCCAGTCCAGACGACTGGGGCGTACTGAGACATAAGTAGGGATACATATTGTTTTTCATATATTCGTTTGGACTTTTATTTCTTTTGCCTAGTCAAAGACCTTTCTGACTAAGGGGGCACAGTAAGAAAGAAAGGGGAAGACCGACTTAAGGGTAGACCTCACACCCATGAGTGGTTCGGACGATTAAAACGGACCCGTAGATTCTAGCCTGGCCCCTCCGGAGTCACGGAGGAGAGGAAGCCCTCTTACCTTTCTGCGGACACCGGATGCATCCACCACTTTTAAGGAACAGAACCTCAAAATGACCATAAGGTACATTTGGTTCAATAAGTCGGAGAAAAAGAGGTGATTATAAGGATGATGTGATAAGGAAAGATTACAGAGAAATATGAAGATTAATTTATCGAAAAAGGATCCTGCGGCTAAGGTAGAGGGGAAGCTTAATGGGACCTAGGTGGCCCCGACCTAGGGACGTTCGTTGAAGTGAAAGTGAAAGTGAGACCTGTATTCAATTTATTCGTCCCACTGTTATATGTCAGAACTGCATAAGGAAAGGGTTAAAACTTAGTCAGACAACAAGGTACAGGTCACGATTGACAACCATGAACTGGACGTATGTGTGAAGTGTTCTCCTTCTTTTATCATGTTCAACACGGGACTCTTTTATAGTAGACGGGATCCAATTTTATTAACATGAACTTATGAACCTGATGAAGAAAGATACTTTTATTTCGATTTCTTAAAAGTACTTTGTCTGTATAGAGGTATCACATATAAAGACTGAAGATTATCAAGAATTTATCTGTTTGTTGTTGTTTTTTTATATTAACATTTCAATTCTGAAGGTGACTGTTCAAAGGACTCTGACGCAAAAGAAAGTCCGAGAACCAAAACTAAAATAACTAGGAACTGACAGAACCCACACAATCAGTGAGTCAGCATAGGTTGTGAAACACTAGAGTACCTTACATCAAGCGGTTCGAGGAGACAGACACCTTAAGGTTTGAACTTATGACCTCATCCACAGGTAAGGGAAGAGATCCCTTAGAAAGACTGAGTGTCCAGCTTGGGCCCAGAGGACGTAACGTCCGTCTAAGAAATGGTAGACTCGGTGGTACCTTCGGGAACTGACAGAAGGATCAAACAATTGGTGTGTGTGTGTGTTTGATCTTTTACCTCCACCAAAATTGTCATTCGAGTCGACTGTACTAATAACCGAGTCCGGTGTGTTTTGGACACTTAGTCAAAATGTAGAACGAAATATTACCCGTCAAGTGTATAGTTTCACTTTATACGTGGACAGTTTCTTTAAGGTTTGATATAAACAATATCATAACATTATGATATTGTCTTTCTCTTTTATTTACACTGTGAGATGTGTACGTGTGTGTGTGTCACGTATATATAATATATATTTTTCTTCAAGTTTCACATGGAGTCTTTGAATACCTTTTAATTCTAAGATTAGATACGAATAGTCACAAAACCGTATAATCTACATCTTTCTCCGGTATCTGTGACACATCAGGAAGAGGAATACAACATCTGTCTCTTTCCACTTGATTTCTTCGATCCAAACAAATTCCGGTGCAAATAATAATCTCGTAACCATCTAATCTAGGGTAGAGAGGGAAAAACAGGGTCCTGACAATAGGTAAAAAGATTTACTATTACTGACAGTTTTTAAAAAAAGAATAAATCTCTCAATACCAAAATGATCGTATTTTTGTTCCAACGGACCCTATGATTGGATTCTAGGTGGAATTCCTTTGGGACGTGGATTTCCTCAAAAAGATTACGTTAATATACATATTCCGAAAAAGGACTATATATAATATTTTATATAGATATAATGTTATATAGACATAATATATTAATCTTATATACGGATATTATTTACTATTATCTAATATCATATATATTATGTTGACGTACATATTCTGAAAAGGTTATGTCTAATTAAAATCGTCTTATACTTTTAATTTAAAACCCCGATAAGAAAAAGACATTCCTCAAGTAACCTACTCGACGAGATTTTTCGTATTACTATGAGTATATACACCGGTCATTCATTAATTTTTATAATTATCATCAATTAGTTAAACTAATCAGACAGAAAGTCGGTATTAGACTATAAATCTGTAACCATTTCATTACGAGTTTTAAGAGGTTCGGTCCGAAGTCGTTATGCACTTGGTACTTGAGGGACTACAAGTTCGACCAAAATCTTTTCCGTCTCCTTGGTCTCTAGTTTAACGGTTGTAGACGACCTAGTACCTTTTTCGTTCTTTCAAGATCTTTTTGTAGACAAAGACGAAATAACTGATACGGTTTCAGAAACTGATACACCTAGTGTTATTTGACACTTGTTAAGACTTTCTCTACCCTTATGGTCTGGTGGACTGGACGGAGAACTCTTTAGACATACGTCCAGTCCTTCGTCGTCAATGTTGACCTGTACCTTCTTGTCTGACCAAGGTTTATCCTTTTCCTCATACAGTTCCGACATATAACAGTGGGACGAATAAATTGAATATGTGTCTCATGTAGTACTCTTTACGACCTGACCTTCTTTGCGTTCGACCTTAGTTCTAACGGCCCTCTTTATAGTCAGTGGAGTCCATACGTCTACTGTGGTGGGAATACCGTCTTTCACTTCTCCTTGAGTTTTCGGAGAACTACTTTCACTTTCTCCTCTCACTTTTTCAACCGGATTTCGAGTTGTAAGTTTTTTGCTTCTAGTACCGTAGACCAGAGTAGTGAAGTACCTTTTATCTACCCCTTTGTCACCTTTGTCACAGTCTGAAATAACAAAACCCGAGGTTTTAGTGACGTCTACCACTGACGTCGGTACTTTAATTTTCTACAAATGAGGAACCTTCTTTTCAATACTGGTTGGATCACTCGTATAAGTTTGCGTCTCTGTAATGAAACGGCTGATTCCAGGTAGATCAGTTCCGATACCAAAAAGGTCACCAGTACATACCTACACTCTCAACCTGACACTTCTTCCGACTCTCGGTTTCTTAACTAGGAAAACTTGACACCAAAACCTCTTCTGAGAACTCTCAGGGAACCTGACGTTCCTCTAGGTTGGTCAGGTAAGACTTCCTCTAGTTGGGACCCTAAAGAAACCTTCATTAAAACGATTTCGACTTTGAGGTCATGAAACCGGTGGAGTACACTTCACAACTGAGTAACCTTTTCTGAGACTACGACCCTCCCTAACTCCCGTCCTCCTCTTCCCCTGCTGTCTCCTACTCTACCGACCTACCGTAGTGACTGAGCTACCTGCACTCACATTCACTTGAAGCCCTCAACCACTACCTGTCCCTCCGGACCGTACGACACTAAGTACCCCAGCGTTTCTCAGCCTGTGCTGACTCGCTGACTTGACTTGACAAACCTACCAACTAAGAGAATAGGTGACAGTAAGTTGTTTATTATGAAGACACGGTCAATCAACAAATGATCTTCACATTGTTTCTCTGTTTTAAAAGAGACAATATCTCTCGATGAAGGAAAGGTTTGAAGTAGATTTTGTAGTTTTAGGTGTTTTGACGTTCAATCCATATCAAAAAGGACGGATGAGAACTGAGAGTGTTTCAAAATATGTGACAAGATAATGTCGTCCCCAGGGATTAAAGACCCTAGATTACAGACTATTGGACTCTATCCCAACTACATTATTATTATCTCCATTTTACTTCTTATTTGCATTACACGAACTTAGTAGGACATTGGTAAGGGGACGGGGATCAGTCACCTTTTTTAATAGAAGGTACTTTGACCAGGGACCCCGGGTTTTCCAACCTCTGACGACATAATATAATGAATAACAAAATTTATATGAACTTGTACATGTTGAGAAAGGGTGAAAATTTTATAAATGGAGTAAGTAAGAGACATGAATCATGTGTGGACCCAAAACGTAGCATATTAAATACATAAGTAACCAGACCGAGAAGTCAGACCCCTGTCACCAAACAGGATACAGAAGGGTAGGGCCATCCTGGTCCTTCTTAACGATCAAATATTCAAACAAGTCGAAAATTGAAAACGACCCTGTCTCACTGTCTAAAGTTCGAATATACGTTTTAACTTTGATCTCAGGAACGGCGTGACGTAAATTTCTGTTAATTATTACAGATACAAGTAGTATCTATGTAAAGACTAGAATAGGTAATATAACTATGTCATATGTATATTTCCCTAAAGACCTCTTGAACCCATGGAATAGTGTAAAAATTTAATTTTTTGGACACTGAAAGGTTGTACGTTTCTTTTAGAACTAATATTCTAATTTTAGGGATAATTTTAAATGAATTTTCATCTCACTTATAAGTAGGGTAAGTGGAACGTTTTGTCCACAGTCAATAACCGAAATATTAATATTCATAATATTTCTATCTATGAACTAAAATAAAAGTCCTAGATCTTCTTACATTATTTTTTATATTTGAATTGTGATTTCTACTCTTTTTTGTATAATCGGTAAAGTCATGAGTCCTTATTACTCTCTACTACTTTTAGGGTTCCGTCAGAGAACTATCAAGAATTTAGGTAAACGTTTCAAAAGTAGGTATACGATGTATTTTCGTAGATATTACCGTCCTTATCTAATCTAGTTTGAAGTGTTTTTATAACCACCCTACTAAAAAGACTTTCTAAATTACTCACTGACTTAGAACGGAATAAAAATTAAATGTATTTGACATCGAAACGAAATGTCCATCTTGTTGACAATTGCAGATGAAATTCAAGTTAAAGTGGTAATTCATCAATGTTTACCTACCGTGAACACGTCAAGTGTTCGATAATACGTTTAGTGTTTCAAACCCTATACGAAATCTTTGTCAAAAATTTAAAAAACAACCTATCTTCGAGTGACAACCACTTTCCCATTACCAGGCAATACATTTTCGATTACGAGATAGTATTCTTTGTGAAATAGTACATGGAAGATACACAAACTGTAACGGAATTTCTTACATCGATGTCATAAATCGTTCTATTTGGGTAAAGGATAAGAATATAACGGAGTATATATCATGCTATTTCTTAGACGGAAGTTACACCCTTTTGACCCGAGCTAGGGACCCGACCCTTTTAGGAGACCTCTGCCCGTACCGTTGGGTGAGGTCATAAGAACGTATCTTATAAAGTGCCTGTCTTCTCGGACCACTTTATGTCGGGTACCCCAGAGTTTCTCATCCTGTTTTTCTCGCTGATTGTGTGTGTGTTGTTCCTTTACGTAGGTTTTATTTACAATTTACGACAGATCTTTTGTATTAGACTATATCTAACGGATTTTTCGATTCACGTGACAAGTCTAATTATTAAGATCCAAAAGAGTTGTTCCTCTAGGTTGATCAGGTAGGATTTCCTCTAGTCAGGACCCATAAGTAACCTCCCTGACTACAACTTCGACTTTGAGGTTATGAAACCAGTGGACTACACTTCTCACTTGAGTAAACTTTTCTGGGACTACGACCCTTTCTAACTCCCGTCCTCCTCTTCCCCTACTGTCTCCTATTCTACCAAACTACCGTAGTGGTTGTGTTACCTGCACCCAAACCCACCTGAAGTCCTCAACCACTACCTGTCCCTCCGGACCGTACGACTCCAAGTACCCCAACGATTCTCAGTCTGTCCTGACTCACTGACTTGACTTGACTTGAGTTGTTATAAGTACTTCTCAACAAGAATCGATTTATATTCTGAGTTCTTTCGTAACTTACAAGATGACTTCTTTAGTGGTCCTTATAAAGTCTTAATAGACCCCTATAAAATCTTTATGAATATGGAACAGAATGAAGATCTTTAAACAGAAGATATTTGTAGAGACGTAATTCAACCGAAGGGTTCACCAAGAGTGGATCGATTCTCGAAACACATGATTTTTAAGAATAATCTCTTTGTACATCGAGTATTCGGAGTAGGTATCGTTGTTGAACTTTCTTTTATTCTGAACATCCCGAATTGATGTAATTAGTTATTCTTCTCTTGTTCGTTGTGAGTCTCATGACTCACTTCCCTCAAAACACTAACCAATAACTACAAGAACGACACCCTGAAATCTTCCTCAACTGCGGACTCTATCCACTTGATTATCTTGTCTTTCGTCCTATGAAGACGAAGTGAAGTCAAGTCAAGTCAGCGAGTCATCACAAGTTGAGAAACGCGGGGGTGCTTAGCGTCGTGCGGTCCGGAGGGACAGGTAGTGGTTGAGGGTCTCAAGTGAGTCTGAGTGCAGGTAACTCAGTCACTACGGTAGGTCGCTAGAGTAGGAGACAGCAGGGGAAGAGGAGAACGGAGGATAGGGAGGGTCGTAGTCTCAGAAAAGGTTACTCAGTTAAGAAGTGTATTCCACCAGTTTCATAACCTCAAAGTCGAAATCGTAGTAAGGAAGGTTTCTTTGTCCCGACTAGAGGAAGTCTTACCTGACCAATCTAGAGGAACGTCAGGTTCCCTGAGAGTTCTCAGAAGAGGTTGTGGTGTCAAGTTTTCGTAGTTAGTAAGCCGCGAGTCGTAAGAAGTGTCAGGTTGAGAGTATAGGTATGTACTGATGACCTTTTTGGTATCGGAACTGATCTGCCTGGAATCACCCAAACCTTTAAGACTCTTTTACTGATTTCCTAAAAGAATCCGTAGAATACGAAAAGTTTGAACCATATAAACTTATCAAAGTAAAACTACTGCTTCTAGGATCTTTTCTTTTCTTTTTCACTCACTAGTAATTTCTAGTCATTGGTAGATTTTTCACGATTCCTTTCATGGGAGAGGTACATTCGAAACGATTCGTAGATTGGTCCTATTCATTAATCGGGAATGGTTTACTAAGGTAAGTTGACTTTAGGGAAGAACCGCAAACACGAATTGAGAAAATTCAATTATTCCTCCTGTTTTATATAACTCATTTGTTATGTGAACATAATTGGTATTATATAAATACAGAAATGTTTACAATCTTATTTTTACAAAGACGTTTCCACGTATATGGAAACTTTCCATATAAACGTTTATAAGGACGAATGATTTATTTTGTGTAGTGATTTCCTTAAACAGATACACTTATACGGTTAAACCAAAGACGACAGTAATCCTTACGTCTGTCACACCCCGGACTCTCGGGTTTAGAAAGACAAAAATGTTCTTTATTATTTACTTAGGAATTAATTATACGTTCCTTTATATAAATCAGAAATTATGTTTACGTAATACAAATGACCCATTAATATAATAGTGGTTCCTTTGGTATTTCGAAACACATCTTTTAGATAAGTCTCACTCAATCGCTCACTTTGTTTTATTTCTCGTAAACCTAAATCTGACCTTCTCATAAACCCAAGTTATACGGATAAAGACTTTTATTATCGAGAAAGTTAAATAGACAGTTTATATTTTGTATATTAACGAACGTTTGTGAGTTGGAGTCGTATAAATAAAATACAAAACGTGTAGACAGGAAGGTGAGAATGAAGGAAACAGAGACGAATAAAACACTGTGGAAATCTCCTTTTATTTTTCTGACCAACAGTCTCTGGAGGATAGAGATTGAAGATCTTTAAGAAATACTTCTCCTTAAGAACAATAACGAGAAAGATATATAATTTATAGTACAAAGAAGTTATGAAAAAGAAAAGTACAGTCAAAAACTTCTCCAACTTATTCTTATATAAATGTTTTGTCTTCTTTACTCTCATGTTTTGATGTCAGATATAAAGTCAGGTCTCTCAACCGTTCTTTCAACAGTTTCTCTCCTTAAGTTTTATTGGTTACCTGTTAAATTCCTTTCGAATTTCCAGAAGAGATATTTCTTTTCCTTGAGTTTCTTTCTTCCTCGAGCGAAGATATAGACGTTTGAGAGAAAGAGGTGTTTAACGGTGACCCTAGGTTAAATGAAAAACTAGATTGACATGTACAAGGACTCAATTTTGAGTCCGGTAACTTGGTGTTCGACACTCATGTAGTCTCGAAAAGATCCATATATTACCGACCCAACCTAAATATGTTGAGTTTAGATACTTCTTCACAGAACAAGAACAGTTTCTTATGAAAGAGGTAGTATTATTATTTAAAAAGTCTAACCAAACCATCTAGTTCTTCGGATAATATGTCTCACTTCATTCGGTTTTTCTTTTTGTGGTTATGTGATATTATTGTGTATATATACCTTAAATCTTTCTACTATTGCTAGTGGATATACGCTCTGTCGTTTTCTCTGTGTCTACATACATATCTTGTCAGAAAACCTGAGACACCATCTCCCGTTCCCACTCTACTAAACCCTCTTACCACAACTTTGTACATATAATAGTATACACTTTGCTTAACGGTCAGGTCCAACGTACGTACTATGTCCTACGAGCCACGACCACGTGACCCTATTGGGTCTTCCGACCCTACCCCTTCCTCCACCCTCTCCCCAAGTCCTACCCCTTCTGTGCATGTGGGTACCGTCTAAGTACAGTTACATACCGTTTTGGTTATGTTATAACATTTCATTAATCGCAGATTAATTTTATTTATTTAAATATAATTTTTTTAGTTTAAAGGTTTTTTAAAAAGAGTTCGAATTTCAAGAACTCGTTTCAAAACAAATTCTTTTTAGAAATATTCGGATTTGTAAAGACAAATTGATAACTATCCGTCCTTTCTGACTAATCTTTTACTTGGAAATTAAATAAAATCGTAAAAGATGATTACTAAGAAAATAAACATATAAAATATACTGTCTTCAAATAGATTACCTTTAAACTGTTCTAATCATGAAAAGTACCCCTGATACACTAGTTTTGATGAAATAATTATTATCATTCCAAAATAAACGAAAAATATGACAGAACTGTAAAAGTGACTACCACCTCTTCGTTACCACCTGTTTTGTCGTCTACAGAAATGGTCTTAGTTTCATCACCGTACTCTGACAATATCACCAGAGACACATGAAGTAATAGTACGTGAGTATGAATTTTAAAATACCATGTACTTATTAAAGTGAATTCTCACAAGAATTACCTTTTCTCCTAAATAATTAAAGTATTTTGGAGATTAGAACATATATAGTACGAAGTGATCTGACACATTGTTTTACCCATTAAACTCCTTTCATAAAGACAACTAAAGGTTTCATCGTACCAACGGAGTTTTATTTCACGTAAACACGTTGACAAACCAACACTTGACTTTCTTGTTTAAAAAATTCACTTTCTTCTTTACTATCCGTTTGTTATGTCTGAACTCGTAATCCGTTTGAAAAAAACAAAATTGCTGTCCAAATAAATTTTTACTGGGTATAAATTTACTGGGTACTAAAGTTCTTGTTTTTAATTTTGATAAACAACAATTACTATTTTAAACTCATAATTTTTATTGTTAAAATTTTTAAAGAAATGTGGTAATACTTGAAGTGTCAAAGGACTATGAATTCCTTAAAAGACTATAGACCCCATTATAATTGTTTATACTAAAAACCTTTAGTACAATACTTTGTATCATTGTAAACCTGTAAGACATATTGTCACTTAATTAAAAAATTTACTCGTTACGGACTGTAATGTTTTAGTACGTACTTATTTATAAGTAAATTACACGTTCTACCTGGTTACGTAAAATAACATTATCTTATACATTTTCTCATTCTTTTAAAACAACGGTCCCAAAGTCTAAGATATAACGTTGATTATAAATACCTTACTATGATTAATTAAAAACCACATCGTAGTGTTTTCCTATCAACTTTAATGGACTTTCGCTTTCACTTTTCAATTCAGCGAGTCAGTATAGGCTGACATCGGGTGGTCCGAAGAGGCAGGTACCGTAAGAGGTCCGTTCTTATGACCTTATCCAACGGCAAAGGAAGAGGTCCCCTAGAAGGGTTAAGTCCCTAGCTTGGGTTCAGAGGGTGTAACGTCCGTTTACGAAATTGGAGACTCGGTGGTCCCTTTAATAGATTTTTCTAATGATTTGTGTGCAAAAAGGATGACGTATAAAAAATTCTGCCGTAAAAAAAGTGTCTAAACTGAATTGTGTTCTATTCGTTATCTAACTTACTGCTTTGTCTATTCTTAGGTAAAAAGAATGTAATTCGGTTTTTAATTTCTTTAGACTTTTATACATTTCGTTATAACGAGAAGATTACACATAATTAAAACCGACATTTTGTTTCACTTAGTCGATATACATATATGTATAAGGGGGGAGAAGTTGGAGGAAGAGTACGGGGATAGAGTGGGAAGATCCAGTAGTGTCTCGTGGTTCGAGTCGAGGGACACGATATGTCGTCGAAGGTGACCAATAGATAAAGTGTGTGCCACCATATGTATATAGTTAGGATGGAAAAGTTAAACAGGGTGGAAGAGAGACGGGTAGTACAGGTGTTAAGTCAAGAGATACAGACTCATCAACTTACCTATTTCTTCTCCATCGTATATATAACGTATATATATTATATATAATATATATATATTACCTCATAATCCGTATTTTTGCTGACTTTGACCCAGAAAACATCGCTACACCTACTTGAATCTCAGACAGTATGTCTCATTTGATTCAATCTTTCTCTTTTTGTTTATGGAATATAATTACGTATATATACCCTTAGATAACACTAGGTGTGTCAGTTTTCGAAACCGTATCAGTTATTTCGTCTTTATCTACAAAAAGACCTTGCGAGACCGAAAAAGCTACTAGGTCGTCTACAACCGTTAAACTAGAAACCAAGGAGATGGTAAAGATTTTGGTCGAACTTGTAGATCTTCAAGTGTCAAGTTCATAACGACTTCGGACCGAACCTCTTAAAACCCGTAAACGTTTCTCAGCCTGTGCTGACTCACTGATTTGACTACCCTTAGATCTTTTTACTTTAATAAACGTCCCCTCCTTCTAAAAAAAAAATTTCTTTCGAACAATAAATACAATTGTATATTACCATAATAGTAAGTCAAGTCAATGCGTCAGCACAGACTGAAAAACTGGTATACTTTGCGTCGTGTGATCCGGAGGGACAGGTAGTGGTTAAGGGTCTCAGGTGGGTTTGGGTACAGCTAACTCAACTACTACGGTAGGTTGGTAGAGTAGGAGTCAGTAGGGGAATAGGAGGACAGGAGTTAGAAAGGGTCGTAGTCCCAGAAAAGGTTACCTAGTCGAGAAGTGTAGTCCACCGGTTTTATAACCTCAAACTCGAAGTTGTTGTCAGGAAGGTTACTTGTGGGTCCTGACTAGAGGAAACCTACCTCACCATCCTAGAGGAACGTCAGGTTCCCTGAGAGTTCTCAGAAGAGGTTGTGGTGTCAATGGTTTTCTTAGTTAAGAAGTCGTGAGTCGAAAGAAATATCAGGTTGAGAGTGTAGGTATGTACTGGTGACCTTTTTGGTATCGGAACTGATCTACCTGGAAACAACCGTTTCATTACAGAGACGAAAAATTATACGACAGATCCAACCAATATTGAAAAGAAGGTTCCTTATTCGTAAAAAATTAAAGTACCGACGTTTAGTGGTAGACGTCACTAAAACCTCAGGTCTTTTTATTTCAGACTGTGACAAAGGTGACAAAGGGGTAGATAGACGGTACTTCACTACCCTGAC
Organism: Capra ibex; assembly: GCA_006410555.1. Lineage (NCBI taxonomy): Eukaryota > Metazoa > Chordata > Mammalia > Artiodactyla > Bovidae > Capra > Capra ibex. The sequence continues at coordinate 4,040,552 of SJYO01026388.1, read as the reverse complement.
CTACGGTGCTAGAAGCAAAAGACTTACAACTCGAAATTCGGTTGAATAAGTGAGAGGTGAAAGTGAAAGTAGCTCTCTGAGATACCAAGAAGAAGTGAAAGACGGTGTTCCCACCACAGTAGACATATAGACTCCAATAACTATAAAGAGGGCTGTTAGAACTAAGGTCGAACACGAAGGAAGTCGGGTCACAAAGAGTACTACATGAGACGTATATTCAATTTTTTCGTCCCACTGTTATATGTCGGAACTGTGTGAGGAAAAGGATAAACCTTGGTCAGACAACAAGGTACAGATTAACATTCACGACGAAGGACTGGACGTATGTCCAAAGAGTTCTCCGTCCAGTCCACAAGACCATAAGGGTAGGGAAAGTCTTAAAAGGTGTCAAAGAACACTAGGTGTATCAGTTTCCGAAACCGTATCAGTTATTTCGTCTTTATCTACAAAAAGACCTTAAGAGAGCGAAAAAGGTACTAGGTCACCTACAGTAGTTAAACTAGAGAACAAGGAGACGGAAAAGATTTTGGTCGAGCTTGTAGACCTTCAAGCACCAAGTACATAGTGACTTCGGACCGAACCTCTTAAAATTCGTAATGAAATGATCACACACTCTACTCACGTTAACACACCATCAAACTCGTAAGAAACCGTAACGGAAAGAAACCCTAACCTTACTTTTGACTGGAAAAGGTCGGAACACCGGTGACGACTCAAAGGTATAAACGTCCGTATTACTCACGTAGTGAAAGTGTCGTAGTAGAAGGTCCTAAACTTTATAGAGTTGACCCTAACGTAGTGGAGGTAAACGAAACAAGTATCACTACGAAAGATTCCGGGTGAACTGAAGTGTAAGGTCCTACAGACCGAGATCCACTCGCTAGTGTAGTAGTACTAATAGACCCAACACTTCTAGAAGAAACATGTCAAGAAGACACATAAGAACGGTGGAGAAGATTATAGAAGACGAAGACAATCCAAGGATGGTAAAGACAACAAATATCTCGGGTAGAAACGTACTTTACAAGGGAAACATAGAGATTAAAAGAACTTCTCTAGAGATCAGAAAGGGTAAGACAGTAAAAGGAGATAAAGAAACATAACTAGTGACTCTTTCAGAAAGAATAGAGAGGAACGATAAGAAACCTAGAGACGTAAGTTTACCCATATAGAAATGAAAAAAGGAAACGAAAAGTGAAAGGTAGAAAAGTGCCGATAAACATTCCGGAGGAGTCTGTCGGTAAAACGAAAAAACGTAAAGAAAAAGAACCCCTACCAGAACTAGTGACAGAGGACATGTTACAGTACTTGGAGGTAGGTATCAAGTAGTCCGTGAGACAGATAGTCTAGATCAGGGAATTTAGATAAAGAGTTAAGGTGACATATCAGTATTCCCCAAACTAAATCCAGTATGGACCAGATAACCAAAAGAGGTGAAAGAAGTTAAAGTCAGACTTAACCCGTTAACGATAATACTTTACAAATATTTATTAATTTTTTTTTAAATTTAGTGATGACATAAGTTATAGTTATCTATATTGGGTGTATTTGTCTTCGAGAAACCGTAGGAGTTATCAAAGAAACTCGAAAACTCTGGTTTCATAAACTCTCGGGAGTACCTGTCTCCTCGAACCTTCCGAGGTTAGATTCCCCAGTGTTTCTCAGACTGTACTGACTTCACTGAATCGTGATCATGATCGTGTCCATCTCAGGAGACCAAGGAATACAGTCGTACCCCAATACAGAGAGATGAAAAATAAAATTTTATGAATAAATAAATAAACCGACTTGGACCAGAATCAGTGCTACACTATCGAAACTTTAAACAAAACCGTACAGCCTAGAAATCGACACTGTACCCTTGAGATTCAACGTAGTAGACCCTAGATCAAGGGACTGGTCCTACCCTCGGGGTCCGGGACGAGACCCTCACGTCTTAGAACCGGTGACTTGGTGGTCCCTTAAGGGAATGAAGAATAATATAGTATGACAACCCCTTTTTTTAAAGTGACGATGTGTATCCACCTTTATTATCGTGTAATTTAGAAATATAAGGGTATGGGTCGAAGGTATTAATACTTATAAAACGGTTAGATAAAGTTGATAAAGAAGAAAGACACTTGTAAAATAAGACGAATTTACAAAACTTTCGTTTATAGTCTATAGTACAGTAACGGTCCTTTTTAGAAGTTGTCTATATATATTGACTATTTTACATATGTATGCGTGTTAATGGATGTAGTATATGTATGTAGATACATACTAGGGATACGGGAATAGTATGTGTTGTTTTATTATAAGGAAATTATAATGGGTTGTAGATCAGATATTATTTTATAAGGGTTGACAAAGACTGTATATACTAATATGAAGAAAAGTTTAAGACACACCACATTTGTAAGTACGATTACCACACGACCTCTTTCGATAAGAGAACAGGTTGTCTTACCAAGTCAAAGGTGAAAACCGATTAACAAAGTAAACTAAAATAATTTATAAAGAGATAAGGGACATTCGACCATCTAAGTCTATATAATAAACCGTTCTTATAAAGATCTATCTACGAAAGTTGAAGAAAAACTTCATGGAGAATTCATGTCTCATAGAACAAAAAGGTAAAAATTACTTACGATTTCAATTAATCACCCATGTCCACCCCAGTCGGACTAAAGAGGTAATATTTCAAGAAGTAATTGTAAAGTGAATTACCGAAATCTTAGGTAAATTACTAACAAGGAACCTAAATAATAATTGAAACCACCAAAAGTTAAAAACATTAAGAAAGACGTAAAAATTCCTCGACTTGTAAAAATTTTTAAATAAATAAAAATTAACTTCCTATTAACGAAATGTTATAACACAACCGAAGACGGTACGTAGTTATACGTAGTTATGCAAGTATTTATGTGTGTACAGGGGAGGGAGAACTTTGAGGGAGGGTGGAGGGTGGGGTAGGGTGGAGAGATCCAACAGTGTCTCGGGGTCAAACTCAAGGGACTCAATTTGTCATTTAAAGGTGACCGATAGATAAAATTTATACCATCACATATACTAAGATACGATGAGAGACGTAAGTAGGGTGAGAGAGGAAGGGACACGGGGTACAAGTGTTCGGAAAAAAGAAACAGACGTAGAGGTGATGACAGGACGTTTTCAAAGTAGTCATGGTGGAAAGATCTAAGAGAGATATATTCATACAATTAGTCAAGTCAGGTCAGCGAGTCAGGAGAGACTGAGACGATAATATATAACCACAAAGAGAAAGACTGAATGAAATGAGACATATTATACAAGATCCAAGTACATGAGTAGTCTTGACTGAGTTTCCGTAAGGAAAAATACCGACTCATTATAAGGTAACATATATACATGGTGTCAAAGAAATAGTAAGAAGACAGTTACCTGTAGACCCAACAAAGGTACTAGATCTATAACATTTATCACAACGTCACTTGTAACCCCATGTACACAAAATAAAAAAGTTAATACCAAAAGAGTCCCATATACGGGTCATCACCCTAACAACCCAGTATACTATCAAAGTAAGGATCAAAAAATTGAGGTATGACAGAAGGTAATCACCTACATAATTAAATGTCAGGGTAGTTGTCACGTTCTCCATGAGATAAGAGATGCGGTAGAGGTCGTTAATAGCAAACATCTAAAAAACTACTTCCGGTAAGACTGTCCACACTCTACTATAGAGTAACACCAAAACTAGACGTAAAGAGATTATGACTCACTACGACTCGCAGAAGAGTACACAAATCATCGACAGACGTACAGAAGGAACCTCTTTACAAACAAATCTACAAGACGGGTAGAAGTCTGACCCTACAAACTAAAGGATCATTATACAACGTACTCGACAAACATATAAAACCTTTATTAGGTAACAGTCAACAAAGTAAACAATAATAAAAGAGGGTGAAAAGTGGAACGAATATCATGTTTGTGTACCTCTAATTTCTTATGTAAAGATTTATTACTTTTCCAATGACGTCTTTATTTTTCCTTTCAGTCTTTTAAGGTTCATAACGGTTGATACATCTTTCTTTACTGTTACTTTTATGGTACTGGGGTTTGGATACTCTACGTCGTTTTCATCAAGATTCTGCCTCTAAATGTCGTATGTTAGGATAGAGTTCTTCGTTCTTTTTGTACTTTATCTGTTTGATTGGAATGTAGATTTTGTTGACCTCTTTCTTCTTCTTGTTGTTGTTTTTTGGATTTAATCATCTTCGTTTCTTTAGTATTTCTAGTTTCTTCTTTATTTACCCTTTTTTACTTCCTTTGTTATCATTTCTAATTATTTTGTTTTCGACTAAGAAATTCCTCTATTTGTTTTGATCATTTGGAAATCGGTCTGAGTAGTTCTTTTTTTACCTCTTTTAATTTAGTTGTTTTAATCTTTTCTTCTTCCTCTTCAAGGGTGTCTGTTGTGTCTATATGTTTGTTAGTATTCTCTGATATATCGTTGATAACGGTTATTTTATCTTTTGGACCTTCTTACCTGTCTAAGAATCTTTTCAAGATGGAAGGTTACAACTTAGTCCTTCTTTATCTTTACTATACTTGTTCGACTAATGTTAATGATTTGTAAAAGATATTTCTTGTTAAAAGGGAGTAAATCACTATTGAAACTTTATGTTCAATAAACCTTTAATATCCTACTTACGAACCGGTAAAAGGAAATGAAAGATAAAGTTTCAATACTTAACCACGGGGTCATCGGTCGTAATACCTGGTTATTCCGAAAAAAAAAAAAAATTAGTAATATTTGTGTTTCAAAATACATATTACGTACAATTAATGAAAGTCACTTATAAGAAAGACTACTAGTGTTTGTACCGATTACGCTCCACGAAACTCAACCAAGGACAATTACACAGTACCAAGGTGATTGATAGACTTTTAAAGGAAGGAAAGACCACTTTTTTCTATAGAATCCGAGTTGAACAGATAAAGAATATATATACCGTTATCAATAAATACGTTCCTCTAGTCAAGAAAGGTATCCTTTATCATAATTTTAGATACTCACGTTAGAACGAAATGACAATTAAAGAGTATAATTAAAGTTGTTTAATTTAATCATTCATCATAGACGATTCCCTTAGGGTGTATTCTAAACTTGTTTCTCAACTTAGGGTGTTTCTCAATCAAGTTGTACTGACTCGTACACGTGCACGCGTGCGCGCGTGTGTGTGTGTGTGTGTGTGAAGTTAAGGGATTATTTTAGAGTTATATGAGTGATTATAGGGGAGGTTTTTGGATCTTTCCTATTTAATATAATTTTCAACCGTGGATCTAAATATAGTGTTATAATTACAATACCAGTATGATTTTCGAATGAGAATATTTAAGGAAGTCTAAATTTAGATACTCATGGAGTTATCAGGACATATCTTTTTAAAACTTAAAGATTCATAGACCCTTTCATTTTTCTAATTAGTTTACCCGAGAACTTTGAAGGTCTAAAACTTAGGAATGAAATCTAAGAGGTAGCTAGTTTCATGGGTTCATTAAATATTTGAGGTACAGTGAAAACAATTCAATCTACATGTTCAGGTTACGAAATGTTAAAACTATATTTGAAAATTTTTGACTATCAAAAGTTGAAGGAAAGTTTACTTTATAAATGGGTTATAACCGTTTCTATATTTCTCTTTTGTACGGGTTGAAGAAACAAATTTCGTCTCTACCCGTTCCTTTTTCCTACTCTGACTTCGGTACTTACCTCAAAGTTTATTTGGTTAAAAATAGTCAATAACAGTTTCACACGAGGTATCTGGACGTCGTAGTCGGAGTGCAAGAGGTCTGAATGGGACATGAGTGACTCAGTCTGTGACCCCTCAACCACAAACTTGTTTAACAGAGACAAACACACACGAGTCAGTACAGGTTCAGAAACACTGGGGTGCCTGACATCGGGTGGTACAAAGAGACAGGTACCTCAAGAGGTCCGTTCTTATGACGGTAAAGGAAGAGGTTCCCTAGAAGGGACGGGTCACTAGTTTGAGTCAAAAGAACGAAGAGGAAGTAGTCTTCCACATAATAAAATGATGGTCACGGTCGACGTTGTTTAGGACTACGTGCGATTTTAAACTTTTTCACTTTCAACGAGTCAGCACAGGATGAGAAACACTGGGGGTCCTCGATATGTCAAGTACCTTAATGGGTCCGGTCTTATGACCTCACCCATCGGAAAGGGAAGAGGTCCCCTAGAAGGGTTGAGTCCCTAGTTTGGGTCCAGAGGGTGTAACGTCCGTCTAAGAAATGGTCGACTCAAAACTCTTGGTGACTGCATCTCCTGAGGTACAAAAAGTTTCGTGTCAAGGAATAAAACAAGGAAAATAGAAATATTCTGCAGACCCCTGTCAAAGGTTTGGACGGAATATCAACTCTTTGGGCTCTGGGTTCGTTTCACTATTGTGGGTAAAACTCAGAAAAGTAGAAGCTTAACCTGTGTAAAATGAGATAGTACACCAGTGTACGACAGAGGAAACAGAACCTATAAGATACAAAGTTTACGACTTCGTATAAAATTTCACTATAAACCGTTGTTAATTACGTTCCTCGAAGGGTCCACCGTGATCATCATTTCTTGGACTGACGATTATGTCCTCTGTATTTTCTGAGTCCAAATCAGGGACCCAACCCTTCTAGAGAACCTCATCTTTTACCGTCGGGTGAGGTCAAAAGAACGGACCTCTTAGAGTACCTGTCTCCTCGGACCGTCCGACACCAGGTACCCGAGTGTTCTCAATCTATAATGACTTCGTTGAATCGTGTCGTGTCGTGTTACGTTCCTCTTGTGTTTTAGGATGAGATCACTTTACAGAATACTTTGTCCTCATTACACTTCCGTCTTGACTGTGGAACACCCCGACGGTCTCGCAATATACTTTAGTCCGAGACGTGAAAGATCTCTTCCTGTCGACACACGACCCACGTACGGACCCATAAAAACACCAACTACAGGATGAGAAAACACTGGGGTACCTACTATCGGGCAATCGAGGAGACAGGTACCCTAAAGGGTCAGTTATTATGACCTCACTCAACGGCAAAGAGTGAGGTCCCTTAGAAGGGACGGGTCTCTGGTTTGTGCGTCGAGGACGTAACCGTTCGTTTAAGAAATTACGGTTCGGTAATCCCTTCATACCGACATCAATAAGGATATTTCGGGAAGGAGTACTTCATTAGTGGATGAATACCTTAACCATGTCACATTCTACTGCGATATAAGTCTATGAAAGTGAGAAAATAAAAGGAAAGTTTTAGATAATAATAATAAAAACAAAATTAACCTCTTATTAACGACAACACAACTAAAGACGGTATGTGTTGCAACCTCTATATATACATATAGGGGAGGAACACCTCGGAGACGGCGGAGGTAAAGTCAGGCAGATCTAGTGTGTCTCGTGGTCCGCCCCGAGGGACACAATATGTCGTCAAAAGGTGATCGATCGATAGAATGTGTACTCTAAAAGTAAGAACTCCAGGGGACCTGATACTCTTTTGGGAAGTCAACGAGGAACATTCTGTACGTTCTCGGACTCAAATTCCTATTCTCAAATAAGGGAAGAGGGTTCTCTGTTTGGGGAACTAATAAACAAGTCTAGAGGGACTGTCAACTTCGTCCGTCCCGATGTCATCGGTCCGTGTCTTACTTTCCGTAACACACACCACTCTCCCTCTAAACCATGGGTTCCTTTACTTTCTTTTTTTTTTTTTAGTCTGGACAACAATAGACATGAATGTTAACTTCATCGTGTCCCCTCTATTGTCGTAACCTTTTAAAAAATTGAATAGAACGTAATGTAGAAGACTCGTTTTGGTTCCACATCTGTTGACTCCGAACAAGGTCATTGTTTTAACAACGGACTTTACTTCAAGAACTGTAAGGTGAGAAAGAGACATCGGTTTAGTCAAAAATAAGTATATTTTGTACCAACCTTTTGCGAAATTACTTACAAAACGTGAATCTGTAGGTGAAATAAAAGAAACAATTCTCCGGGAAGTCATCGGTGTTTTCTTGTTTCGAGAAGACCCTCCATATAAAGGACTGTACAATAATCGTTTTCCAGAAGGATCACTCAATTCTTCTTTGACTGTTACCAACCCTTGTTTGTACTAAAAAGAAGGAGTTAATTTCCCTCACTTACTTTTATAAACACTAACGACACAAACTATGTCATCGAATTTAAAACTTAATTTCAGAAGATTCCGGTACCGTACTATCTAGAGTAATTTCCGTTTATGACTGAACTGATAATTAACTACTCTTTTCCAGTAAGGTCCAATTCCGGTACCAGGAACTCAGACTCCACTTACGACTCTCTATATTAAATCCCCTCCTTCCTTACTGAGACCCAAATCAAGTCTATTTAGCTTGAACACACACACGACAATAAAGGAAAATAGTTCTGTGAGAGGGGTGGAGTAGGACTTGGAGTGATTGGATTATGGAGTTGAAGAGTAGTGTATCAATCTTCATTACTAAGCGGTCTCGGTAGGAACTCCTCTCATTGTGAAGTGAATAAAAATTTTGATTCTAGTTATAGTCAAAGAAAAGACTCTCGTCTAAAACCTTTGATCCACCTCTTCCTCTGAGATTCTCGCCATCACAGTCCCCCGATTATAGAGGTGACTTCATTTCAGAGGCGGAATAAGTGACGACTTAAGACCATGGGTCTCGTTACGGACGTCGTTACCTAAACAACACACTTACTTCCGAGGAAACTTCCCACTTCCGACTCTTCACAGTGACTCTCACCTTTACCTCAAGACTCACGGGGTTCATTTGTCATCCAGTGTACATAAACGTCAATTTCGACGATAAAGTGAATCTTCTACGATCCGTAAACGAGGGGGACAAACAAAAAAAAAAAAAAATTTCTTAGATGTTTATAACCGTCTCTTTGGTAGTCTATAAAACTTCGTCACTCAGAGTTTAATGGACCTCATTCCCTGGTCTGGTCAAAACAAAACAAAGTAAACGTGAGTCATCGTCTGTTTGTGAAGTCATTTTATATTACTTTATTTTGATTATCTTATTCAGTTTCTCCTTTTTCTTCTGTACGTTTTATGTTCCGGTAACTTCTTGATACTAATAACTTAGACTCGAGTATGACGAGTTACGTTCTACCGGTCACTTAGTTCTCCACTCCACATCTCCGTTCCCTAACCTCGAGTAACAACGTCTAAAGAACTACGGTCGGTCTGGGGACGTCCCTATTTTTGTCTTAAGAAACAAAAATGTCGACAGATACGTTCAGACCAGTACTACAAGGACATTTGGAGGTAGTCCTGTCTACAATAAGAGACAAGACGTTGACATATTCTTACCCTTTCACAATGTGGAGAGTTCGAGTGGGTACCTACGTTTCTGAACGTTTTCGCGATAGTACATATAAAGTCCGAAATCGGTTGTAAGAAAATGTTTTACACGTCTCGGTCGTACTATTTCGTATCCGTTGTCTCAGGTTCCCAATCTCGATTTCCTTATCTAAGTTATACCTCAGTCCAAACAAGAGACGATAATAATAGATAATAACTCGAAGGTGTTGGATTTTAATGAGACATTCTACTGACATTTTGACCGTGAATCGTAGTTGAGGTCACGGGATAAAGGAAAACGTTGGACCGTTGTTGTCGAAGGACCTCTCGTGTCAACATGTAGTACGTCAATAACACGACGGGATTGTGAACCAGGGTCCTAGGAAATGGACTTACCGTTTTCTCCTGACTAGACCCCCGTAAAAAAATAACAACTAGTCAACGAGTCAACAACAGGTTGAGAAACACTGGGGCACCTGACGTCGTGTAGGCCACAGGGAAAGGAAGTAGTAGAGGACCTCGAACGAGTTTGAGTACAGGTAACTCAGTTACTACGGTAGGTTGGTAGAGTAGGAGACAACAGGGGAAGAGGAGGAGGGAATTTTGAAAGGGTCGTAGTCCCAGAAAAGATTACTCAGTCGAGAAACCGGTTTATAACCTTGAAGTCGAAGTCGTAACAAGGACGGTTACTTATAAGTCTTGACTAAAGCAATTCTTAACTGACCAAACTAGAAGAACGATAAGTTCCTGAGAGTTCAGAAGAGGTTGTGGCGTCAAGTTTTCGTAGTTAAGAAACCACGAGTCGAAAGAAATACCAGGTTACAAGTGTAGGTACGTACTGATGACCTTTTTGGTATCGAAACTGATCTGTCTGTAAACAATCGTTTCATTACAGAGACGAAAAATTATGTAACAGATCGAAACACTATCGAAAAGAAGGTTCCTCGTTCATAGAAAATTATAGTACCGACAACAGTTGTAGACGTCACTAAGACCTCAGGTTCTTTTATTTAGACAGTGATAAAGGTAACAAAGGGATAGACAAACGTTACTTAAATACCCTGGTCTACTGTACTAGAATCAAAAAACTTACAACTCATAAAACTCCCTAAGCGATAAGTCATCTCTTGACGTCTCGAATACGGTTGGGGTAGAAGACTTTATGTCCATCTTTCTTAATTTCCATGAAAGTTGTGTTCATGGACGACATTTTATTACAGTTTATTTGAAGTGTACTTTGACTACTCTGTTTATGTTAGCGAAACGAGAAGACGAGAGGGACACGAACAGGTTCCCGTTCCTGATACTCCTCAATCCCACTCCTCCTCACGTGCATTTGCTTCATGAACGAATGGTCTATGTACAAAATAAATGACGATGAAATCTTGGATGAAAAGAATGATGATGAAATCTTATCTGAAGTAAATGATGATAAAACGTCTTAGGTGAAATCTTACATCCAAGATGTTTCAGTTTTCGTAACTAAGAATTAGTCTGAACGGTCAAAATAATTATCTGAAAAAGTTAGACGACTTTTTAGTATTCTATCACTTGATAGAACGAAAATAAATAAATATAAAGTTAATGGTTGAATTCATTATTAATAAAGGAATGTCACTACTACACCTATATTAAATAACAACTAATATCCAGATGGGATCTTAATTTTCGAGACAAGTAATTTATGTAAATCATAAATTAAAAAGGTACATCTTAAAACCTGAAAAAAATTGAAGTACCGAATGTATAAAATTTTAAAAGAATATAGACGGACTCCAATATTGAATAAATTTTAACTTTAAAATTGTAGGTTTATATAAAATCAGTTGTAAGCAAAACTCAAGATTGAAGTCACTTAAGATCAGTCACTTGTACCTCAGATACTATGACTAAAAGTTTTTGTTAACACTTTAAAAGGAAAAAACAGACTTTTTACATATTACGTACAAAGTATAGTGTCTAAAAAATAATTATATACAGATACACAAAGACAATTGTCTAAATGGGAAAAATTTAAAATAAATTAAAATAAAAAAAATTAAAATTTTAGAAATTAAGAATGTCCGCAAGGGTTTGTACTTGGGGGAGGGTGGAGGGAGGGGTAATGTAGAGACACCCAGTAGGGGCACGTGGTCGGGGTTCGTACGACATAGGACACAGTCTGTATCTGACCGCTAAGTTAAGAATGTACTATCATATGTACAATCTTACGGTAAGAGGGTTTAGTAGGGTGGGAGAGGGAGACTCAGGTTTTCAGGCAATATGTGTAGACACAGAAAAAAGGACAGAACGTATGTGCCAGCAGTAACGGTAGAAAGATTTCAGGTATATATACACAATCATATGACATAACCACAAAAAGAAAGACCGAATGAAGTGAGACATATTAACCGAGGTCAAAGTAGGTAGAGTAGTCTTGACTAAGTTTACTTAAGAAAAATTACCGACTCATTATGAGGTAACACATATACATGGTGTCGAAAGAATAGGTAAGTAGACGACTACCTGTAGATCCAACAAAGGTACAAGACCGATAATATTTGTCACGACGTTACTTGTAACCCCATGTACACAGAGAAAGTTAAGACCAAAGGAGCCACACATACGGGTCGTCACCCTAACGAGCCAGTATGCCATCAAGATAAACGTTAAAAAATTCCTTAGAGGTGTGACAAGAGGTATCACCGACATGATCAAACGTAAGGGTGATTGTCACATCCTCCCAAGGGAAAAGAGGTGTGGGAGAGGTCGTAAATAACGAACGTCTAAAAACCTAGCGTCGGTAAGACTGACCACACTTCACCATGGAGTAACACCAAAACTAAACGTAAAGAGATTATTACTCACTACAACTCGTAGAAAAGTACACAAACAATCGGTAGGCATACAGAAGAAACCTCTTTACAGATAAATCAAGAAACCGGGTAAAAAATAACCCAGAAAATAAAAAGACCTTAACTCGACGTATTCAACGAACATATAAAAACTCTAATCAACAAACAGTCAACGAAGTAAACGATAATAAAAGAGGGTAGGTCTTTAGGTAAATACTATTTTTGAGAGGTCTTTCGTTCTTATCTTCCTTGTATGGAGTTGTATTATTTTCGATATATACTGTTTGGGTGTCGTTTGTAATAGGAGTTACCACTTTTTAACTTTCGTAAAGGGGATTTCAGTCCTTGTTCTGTTTCTACAGGTCTAAATGGGAACTTAATATAAAACAAGTTACGTTGATTGAAAACCAATCATGAACTTTTATATTAATTAAGGTGAGAAAAATTTTTTAGTCGAATAATATATAAAATTAAAATCTACATAATAAATGTTGTTTTCAATGTAAATTTTTATATTACACATTTAGACGAATATTGTTTATATTATAAAATGTATCATATAAACGATAATCCTTTTGTAATTGAGTAAAATATATAAGGCATAGGGGGATTTTTTCTGTCTTTCCTTTAAACTGAATCATAGTCGTTTACTGTGAACCCTTGGTCAGGTCTATATTAGAACGAAAGAGTCTTTGTCCTTTTATGTCCACTTCTCTTTCTTCTTACCCCATTTCTCTTTCTTTTAAGATCTCATATTTGTTGGACTTTATCGACACCCCAATTCTCCCTTTTTTACCTCCAGACACTGTCGACCGATCTAGTGATACGCATAATAACTATCCTTCATTTTCGAGTCAACGTGAGTAGAGTGTGTGATCGTTTCATTACGAGTGTTAAGAGGTTCAGTACGAAGTAGTCATGTACTTGGCACTTGAAGGTCTACAAGTTCGACCTAAATCTTTTCCGTCTCCTTGGTTTCTGGTTTAACGGTTGTAGACAACCTAGTATCTTTTTCGTTCTCGTAAAGTCTTTTTGTAGATAAAGACGAAATAACTGATACGGTTTCGGAAAGTGACCTAGTGTTGTTTGACACCTTTTAAGAATTTCTCTACCCTCCGTCTAGTCTGTTGGACTAGACGGAGGTCTCTTTACACATACGTCCAGTCCTTCGTTGTAAATCTGACCAAGGTTTAGTCCTTTCCTCATGTGGTTCCGAAATATAACAGTGGTACGAATAAATTAAATATACGTCTCATGTAGTACTCTTTACGACCCGACCTCCTTCGTGTTCGACCTTAGTTCTAACGGTCCTCTTTATAGTTATTGGAGTCTATACGTCTACTGTGGTAAGAATACCGTCTTTCACTTCTTCTTGATTTCTTGGAGAACTACTTTCACTTTCTCCTCTCACTTTTCTCCCGAATTTTGAGTTGTAAGTCTCCGTCAGGATTCTACCGCCTCCTTATCCTACCCCTCTGGTGAAAGAGGGGTTGTTTAAGTAGTTTTCTTGTAAAGTTGTGACTCATTTAAGGTTTTTTGTTCAAGACTTACGACCGTCTCCTGTAGTCCGTAGGTCTTTTCGTCGAGTAACAGAAACTTTTCTCCATCCTTTTTTATATTTTCTGTTTTTTTCTTTGTTTTCTCCATCCCTCCCTCGAAGTAGGGACCTTCCCTCAGAATTTTTCTCTCTTCAAAGGTTTGTGGTCCTTTGTGAGAGTGACGGTTCAGACACCGTTCGGAACCTTCACGTCTCCCGTTGTATCGTCCCTCCTTTTTATTTATTTATTAATTTTGGGTGTCTAATGATCAAGTTGTCATTGAGGGGGTCGCCTCTTCGTCACGTCTACGGATGTAGGTGGTGATCGTTCGGCCCCGACCCGTCCCTCCACACCCGACGTAACGAAAAATTCCTAGCCCGGGTTTACGGGGCTCCCATTGGTCTCGTTTGATTGAACCCGATCGTTTGGTCTCACACCCTATCGATGGTACACTTTTCGAAATTGTATATTGTGGTGGTCCTGGCGCGTGTCTTGTTTCCTACCTTGTCTTAATCGACCGACGTCTGGTTCGGGAGACCACTGTCCGTCGGTCTCGGTCTTCCCGGCCTTCCCCCGTTGGAGCCGGGGTCTCTCTGTAATTGATGGTTTGACTTTTGTCCGAAGAAACAATTGATTCTGAAGAACCCCAAGACCTGTCAATAATAGGTGGACTCTTCCACACCGTCAACATGTGGGTCTCTTGACTCGTCGTCCCTACCCTCTCCGCTATTCGGAGTCGCTGGTGTCGAGCGGTTTGTGGCCTCGATGAGTCTGGACCCTTCCCGTGTTTTGCGTCCGGGTTGGCTCAGACGTGGAGACCCCTGATGGACTCACGGACTCGGACTCGCCGAATCTGGACCCTCCACGTACGTCGGGTCTCGGCCGGAGTCTACCAAGGGTCACCTCGTTGGATCTCGGACTCGACACACGCGGTACTCGTCCCCTTCCGGGTTCACACCGACTCTGTGACTCTCGTGTGCGGTCACAATAAACAAACGTCGTAGGGAGGGAGGGGTGTCGCGCTGACTTGTTCACTCGGATTTTTTTCACAGGTGGTGACTGGGGGAACACAGTCCCGTCTTTAGTCTGTGGCTTCTCTGGTCGTTTGTCTTCTTCGATTTTACCTCCCTTGGCGGAACCTTCACTGTCCACGTTATCTAATTTTGGGACAACAATCATGGATGATGTATCCTTCCTCGAATATCTAGAACTCTTTATGTTCGGTCTGGTTCCTTGATAGGTTTTTACTTGACTGGGGTGTGACGGACGTTATTGTGGTCTCTTTTAGGATCTATATAGAAATAATAAAGATGCTAGTAAGAAAAAAAGAAGAAGAAAAAAAATCGAAAAATTAAAAAAAATCAGGAGATAATGAGGAAATTAAAAGTAAAAATATTGGATGATAATGAAAAGTTTTTTCTGGTATAAAAATTTCGTTTGAAGTATATATATAAAAAATTATTAAGAACACTGAAAAAAGAAGAAGAAGAGAAGAAATTATAACATAAAAACTTTTAGGTTGGAGATGAGATCTAAAAATTAGAAACGAAAAACCATAAACAATAATTAAAACATAGAAGTTTTTTGGTTAGCAGTCATGGGTAAAAATGAATTCTCACTCTAATCACACAACTGAAGAGAGAGGAGGAAATCTAAGAGGAAAAAGAAGTGGTTCAGCGGAGACAGAGAGGGGCAAGAGAACAGATGGGTCGAGACTTAGAGACACATAAGGTCTACCACCTCTTGTGAATCCCTTGACTAATGACCGACCTAGACAGAGAGAAGAAAACTAAGGGGGGTAAATAGGAGGACCGGTGGAGACAGAGGAAGGAGGGAGAAGAGAAGAGACATATTGAGACACTTGTAGAGACTCGCCAGGTCTGATACCTCATGTATATTCCTTCACTAATGACCTATCGAACCAGAGAGGAGAAAACTAAGGTGGAGTAGAGTAAGCCCAGTGGAGATTGAGGGAGGAAGGAGAAGAGAAGAGGTATATTGAGACACTTGGAGAGACCCACAGGGAGTTACACCTCTTTGAAAAGTAGAAATTGTATGTACAAAATAGTTACACACCATATCTTCCTCTTCAGAACTCTGATGACATTTTTATTCTGACGTTTGGTCTTCGTCCTCCGAATTCAGGTTTAGGACTCTTGTGGTCTCTTGAGGACTGAGGTCCCTTGTAATTAACTATCTTCGAGTAGTTTACGGAGGTATGGATGTTACTTTGCTTCGTAGTGGGTTCCCGGTTGTTCAAGGTCTCGTTCTGTATGGTACGTTTAAGAGGTCGTTGTGTCCTTGTGTCGGGACTCGAAGTTATATGTCCGACGGGTTTCAATGAGGTTTTAGTGACTGCAGAGTATTGAGTAATAACCTGTGAAGTAACGTGAGATCTCTCTTCTTTAGGTTGAGGTGGGTGGTCTTGTGGCTGTGTTCTCAGGGATTGGTTCTTTGGAACTCTTCGGTGACTATGTTGGGGTGGGTGTCACTCCTTTGAGGTGTTATTTCTCTTGAGGTGTTTGACGTTCTTATGTCTTTTCGGTGGGGTTTGTGTCGTTATATTGGTTCTACTTCTCTGTCTCCCTATGGGTCGTCCATTTCCTTGTCCTATTTACGGGTGGTTTGGTTTGTTTTCTCCTTCTTTATCCCTTAGTTGGACTATTTCTTAAGGTTTATTACTATCGTTTTTGCTAGGTTTTAAAACTTTATTTTTACCTTAGTGTCTATTTATCGGACCTCTGTTCCTAACTCTTCTATGTTGTTTCCAAATTGTTCCTGGATTTTCTTTATTTTTTCTCAGTTATATATTACTTATTACGTTATTTGCTCTAGTTTTTGTGAGACCTCCGTTGTTTATCATCTTATTACCTCCGTCTTCTATCTTAATCACTTCATCTTCTATTTTACCATCTTTATTTACTTAGTCTCTCCTTTTTTCTTTTTTCTTAATTTTCTTTACCTCTGTTAGAGCCTCTGGAGGACCTGTTATACTTTGCGAGGTTGTAAGCTCAATATCCTCGGAGTCTTCTTCTTCTGTTTTTCTTTCTGGTACTCTTTTATGAACTCCTCTATCATCAACTTTTGAAGGGATTTTACCCCCTTCCTTTATTAGTGGGTTCAGGTTCTTTGGGTCTCTCAGGGTTTGTCCTATTTAGGTTCCACTTTGTGGAGTTCTGTGTATAATTAGTTTAATTGTTTCTAGTTTGTGTTTCTTGTTTATAATTTTCGTTGTTCTTTTTTGTCGTTTATTGTGTGTTCCCCTAAGGGTATTCCTATTGTCGACTAGAAAGTTATCTTTGAGAAGTCCGGTCCTCCCTTACCGTCCTGTATGAATTTCACTACTTTCTTTTATTGGATGTCGGGTCTAATGACATGGGTCGTTCATGGAGTAAGTTTATCCTTCCTCTTTAGTTTTCGAAGTGTCTGTTCGTTTTCGACTCTCTTAAGTCGTGGTGGTTTGGTGGAGAGGTTGTTTACGATTTTCTATAAGAGATTTGTCCTTTGTGTTTTTTCCACATATTTGAGCTTGGGGTTTGTTATTTCATTTACCGTTGCCCTAGTATGAACAGTTATTAATGGAATTTGTATTTACCCAACTTACGGGGTTGGTTTTCTGTTTCTGACCGACGACGATTGGTGAAGTCAGCACAGGCTGAGACGCTGGGGTATCTACCGTCGGGTGGTCCTGGGGCAGGGACCCTAAGAGATCCGTTCTTGTGACCTCACCCAACGGTAAAGGAAGAGGTTACGTCCTTTCACTTTTCACTTTCACTTCAGTGAGTCAGCACAGACTGAGAATCGCTGGGGTACCTGACGTCGGATTGTCCGAGGAGGTAAGTACCCTAAAAGATCCGTTCTCATGATCTCACCTCACGGTAACGGAAGAGGTTTTCTGACCGATTTACCTATGTTTTTGTTCTGTAGTATTACAACAGATGTTCTCTGGGTGGAGTTTTTTCCCTGTGTATGTCTGACTTTCACTTCCCGACCTTTTTCTATAAGGTACATTTAACTCTGGTTATTATTATTATTTTTTTTTTTTGACCTCATCGTTATAAGTATAGTCTATATTATCTGAAATTTTGTTTCCGACACTTTACTCTGTTTCTTCCTGTAATGTATTACTAGTTTTCTAGTTAGGTTCTTCTTCTATATTGTTAATATTTATGTATACGTGGGTTGTATCCTCGTGGCGTTATACATTCTGTTTACGATTGTTCATACTTTCCCCTTTAATTGTTATTGTGTTATTATCACCCTCTGAAATTATGAGGTGAGTCTGGATACCTATGTAGTTGATTTGTCTTTTAATTGTTTCTTTGTGTTTGAAATTTACTATGTTATCTGGTCAATTTGGATTAACTATAGACATCCTGTAAAGTGGGGTTTTTTTACTTAAAGTGGAAAAAGAGTTCACGAGTGTCTTGGAAGAGGTCCTATCTAGGACCCGGTATTTAGATCGGAACCATTTAAGTTTTTTTAACTTTAGTAAGGTTCGTAGAAAAGACTGGTATTACGTCATTCTAATCTAGAGTTAATGTCCTCTTTTTGATAATTTTTAAGGTTGTATACCTCTGACTTGTTGTGTGACGACTTATTGGTTTTTTAGTGTCTTCTTTAGTTTTTTCTTTAGTTTTATACGTATCTTTGCTTACTTTTACTTTTGTGTTGTTGGGGTTTGGACACCCTGTGACATTTTCGTCACGATTCCCCTTTCAAGTATCGTAAGTCCGTATGGAGTTCTTTGTTCTTTTTTCAGTTTATTTATTGGATTGAGATGTGGATTTCGTTGATCTTTTCCTTCTTTACTTCTTGGGGTCCCAATCATCTTCCTTTCTTTAGAATATTTAATCCTGTCTTTATTTACGTTTTCTTTGTTTTCTCTGGTATCGTTTTTAGTTGTTTCGGTTTTCGACCAAGAAACTTTCCTATTTATTTTAACTGTTTGGTAATCGGACTGAGTAGTTCTTTGTTTCCCTCTTTTTAGTTTAGTTATTTTAATCTTTACTTTTACCTCTCTAGTGTTATCTGTTGTGTCTGTATATTTCCTAGTATTCTCTGATGATAGTCGTTAATATATGGTTATTTTACCTGTTACACCTTCTTTAGCTGTTTAAAAACCTTTTCATGTTGAAATGCTTTGACTTGGTCCTTCTTTATCCTTTAGAATGTCTGGGTAGTGTTCGTACCTTTAACTTTGACATCAGTCTTTACAAGGTCGTTTGTTTTCGGGTCCAGGTCTACAGAAGTGTCGACTTAAGATGGTTTTTAATCTCTTCTTGATTGTGGATAAGATGAGTTTGAGAAGGTCTATTGACGTCTCCTTTCATTTGAAGGATTGAGTAAGATACTCCGGTGATAGTGGGATTATGGTTTTGGACTGTTTCTACGGTGTTTCTTTCTTTTGATGTCGGGTTATAGTGACTACTTGTATCTACGTTTTAGGAATTGTTTTAAGATCGTTAGTCTTAGGTTGTTGTGTAATTTTCCTAGTATGTGGTACTGCTTCAACCGAAATAGGGTCCCTCCGTTCCTAAGAAGTTATAGACGTTTAGTTAGTTACGTTAAGTGGTGTAATTGTTTAACTTTTTATTTTCGGTATACTAATAGAGTTATCTACGTCTCTTCCGGAAACTGTTTTAAGTTGTAGGTAAATACTATTTTTGAGAGGTCTTTCGTCCTTATCTTCCTTGTATGGAGTTGTATTATTTTCGATATACACTGTTTGAGTGTCGTTTGTAATAGGAGTTACCACTTTTTAACTTTCGTAAAGGGGATTTCAGTCCTTGTTCTGTTCCCACGGGTGAAGATGGTGATGATAAGTTGTATCAACACCTTCAAAACCGGTGTCGTTAGTCTCGTCTTTTTCTTTATTTTCCTTAGGTTTAACCTTTTCTTCTTCTTTTTGAGAGTGACAAACTTCTACTGTACTAGGAGATGTATCTTTTGGGATTTGTGAGGTAGTCTTTTAATGATCTCGATTAGTTACTTATATCATTTCAACGTCCTATATTTTAGTTGTGTGTCTTTAGGGAACGTAAGGATATGTGATTATTACTCTTTTATCTTTTTCTTTAATTCCTTTGTTAAGGTAAGTGGTGACGTTACTTTTCTTACTGTATAAAACCTTATATAGAAGGATTTCTTCGATTTCTGGATATATGTCTTTTGATATTTTGTGACCACTTTCTTTAGTTTCTCCTGTGATTGTCTACCTCTTTATATGGTACAAGTGCCCAGTCTTCTTAGTTATATCACTTTTGTTCTTATGATGCGTTTCGTTAGATGTCTAAGTTACGTTATGGATTGTTCGATGGTCGCCATAAAAAGTGTCTCGACGACGACGACGACGACGATTCAGCGTAGTCAACACAGGCTGAGACACATTGGGGTATCCGCCGTCGGATGGTCCGAGGGAACAGGGACCCTAAGAGGTCCGTTCTTGTGACCTCACTCAACGGTAAAGGAAGAGGTAAAAGTGTCTCGATCTTGTTTATTAAAGTGTTAAACATACCTTTATGTTTTTTGGAGTTTATCGGTTCCGTTAGAACTCTTTTCTTACCTTGACCTCCTTAGTTGGTCGGACTGAAGTCCGAGATGATGTTTCGGTGTCAGTAGTTCTGTCATGTCATGACCGTGTTTCTGTCTTTATATCTAGTTACCTTATTTTATCTTTCGGGTCTCTATTTAGGTGTGTGTATACCTGTGGAATAGAAACTGTTTCCTCCGTTCTTATATGTTACCTNCGAGATGATGTTTCGGTGTCAGTAGTTCTGTCATGCCATGACCGTGTTTCTGTCTTTATATCTAGTTACCTTATTTTATCTTTCGGGTCTCTATTTAGGTGTGTGGATACCTGTGGAATAGAAACTGTTTCCTCCGTTCNTAATTTCTGTTAGAGAAATTGTTTACCACGACCCTTTCGACCAGTTGGTGAACATTTTCTTACTTTGATCTTGTGAAAGATTGTGGTACGTTTTTTATTTGAGTTTTACCTAATTTCTAGATTTGTATTCTGGTCTTTGATATTTTGAGAATCTCCTCTTGTATCCGTTTTGTGAGAGGCTTATTTAGTGTCGTCCTAGGAGATACTGGGTGGAGTGTCTTATGACCTTTATTTTCGTTTTTATTTGTTTACCCTAGGCTAACTTTAATTTTCGAAGACGTGTTGTTTCCCCTCTTCCGTTACCGTGGGGTGAGGTCATGAGAACGGACCTCTTAGGGTACCTGCCTCCTCGGACCATCCGACGTCAGGTACCCCAGCGATTCTAAGTCTGTGCTGACTCACTGAAGTGAAAGTGAAAAGTGAAAGTGCGTAACTTCCTTTACCGTTGGGAGAGGTCACAAGTAAGGACCTCTTAGGGTCCCTGCCCCCTCGGACCACCCGACGGTAGAGACCCCAGTGTGTCTCAGCCTGTGCTGACTTCACTGAATCGTCGTCGTGTTGTTTCCTTTGATTTGTCCGTAAAGAGGTTTCTTCTGTATGCCTACCGATTGTTTGTGTACTTTTCTACGAGTTGTAGTGAGTAATAGTCTCTTTACGTTTAGTTTTGGTGGTACTCCATGGTAAAGTGTGGTCATTCTTACCGTCGTTAGGTTTTCAGATGTTCGTTATTTACGACCTCACCCACACCTCGTTTCCCTTGGGAGAATGTGACAACCACCCTTACGTTTGATCATGTCGGTGATACCTCTTGTCACACCTCTAAGGAATTTTTGGACCTTTATCTTGACGGAATACTGGGTCGTTAGGGTGAAGACCCGTATGTGTGACTCCTTTGGTCTTAACTTTCTGTGCACATGGGGTTATAAGTGACGTCGTGACAAATATTATCGGTCCTGTACCTTAGTTGGATCTAAAGGTAGTCGTCTACTTACCTATTCTTTCGACACCATGTATATGTGTTACTTCATAATGAGTCGGTAGTTTTTCTTATGAAAACTTAGTCAAGATTACTCCACCTACTTTGACCTCGGCTAATATGTCTCACTTCATTCGGTCTTTCTTTTTGTGGTTATGTCATATGATTGTGTATATATACCTTAAATCTTTCTACCATCCCTATTGGGACATACACTCTATCGTTTTGTCTGTGTCTAAATATCTTGTCAGAAAACCTGAGACACCCTCTCCCTCTCCCACCCTGTTAAACCCTCTTACCGTAACTTTGTACATATTATAGTATATTCTTTGCTTAGTGGTCAGATCTAAACTACGTCCTATGTCCTACGAACCCCGACCACGTGACCCTACTGGGTCTCACTACCATACCCCTCCCCTCAAGTCCTATCCCTTGTGCACATGTGGACACCGTCTAAGTACAATTACATACCGTTTTGATTATGTCATAACATTTCATTTTAGTTTATTTCATTTGTTTGTTTGTTTGTTTGTTTGTTTGAGAGGCTAGTTACGGTTATAATTACGTCCTTTACGTGTTCTATCTAAGTTTTCTTTAACGACTCTTCTCTTTTTTTTTTTGTCTTGTACCTGTACTCCTTTGTGTTTGATATCCCCTTATCTTAGTTTGTTAACCTTACGTGAAACACTCTTACTAACTGTACATTGATTAATTTGTACCTTATAAAACAAATCCATTGTCTTTTCATACATATTTATGTAAAACATTCATTTTTTTTTTTTGTTTTGAGTTGTAAGTCTTTTCATTCTAGTACCGTAGGTCAGGGTAGTGAGGTAACGTTTATCTACCCCCCTTGTCACCTTTGCCACTGTCCGAAATAAAAAAACCAGAGGTTTTAGTGACGTCTACCACTGACATCGGCACTTTAATTTTCTACGAATGAGGGACCTTCTTTTCAATACTGGTTGGATCTATCGTATAAGTTTTCGTCTCTGTAATGAAACGGCTGATTCCAGGTGGATCAGTTTCGATACCAAAAGGGTCATCAGTACATACCTACGCTCTCAACCTGATATTTCTTTCGACTCGCGACTTATTAACTACGAAAACTTGACACTACAACCTCTTCTGAGAAGTCTCAAGAAACCTGAGGTTCCTCTAGGTTGGTCAGGTAGAATTTACTTTAGTCGGGAATTATAAGTAACCTTTCTGACTACGACTTCGACTTTGAGGTTATGAAAGTGGTGGACTACTCTTGACTGAGTAAACTTTTCTGGGACTACGACCCTTTTTAACTTCCGTCCGCCCCTTCCCCTACTCTACCAACCTACCGTAGTGACTGAGTTATCTGTACTCAAACTCATCTGAGGTCCTCAACCACTACCCGTCCCTTCGGACCACACGACCAGGTACCCCAGCGTTTCTCAGCCTGTGTTGAGTCGTTGTTTTGACTTGACCCTTCGAGTCAACCATTTCCTAGGAGGACGTTACGTCTACTCTGTTCAAACTAAGAACCCAACCCTTCTAGGGGACCTCTTCTCTTTCCGATGGGTTAGGTCACAAGTCCGGACCTCTTAAGGTACCTGACATATCAGGTCACCCAGTGTCTCTTAGTATGTACTGACTCACTGAGAGTGAAAGTGGAAAATTATGTACACTATGGGTGAGTCCTTTAAGACACCAATGAAAAAGACAAGCGGTAACAAACACTGGTGTCTAGATGTGTATAGTTTCCGTTAGGAAGAAATTATGTTAATGAGCTTCTGACCGATACAACGTTCTGTGAAGAAATTTTCCTATTGACATTCTTTGTTTTCCTTTGTAAATTACAGAGATTTTGTATCAGAAATCCCTGTTCTTTGTAGATCAGAGATGTGACTACCGTCTTCTTCTTCGATGAACAGTCACTACTACCCCTCGGAGAATAATTTCACCGATGTCTATAGGATTTAATTCCCTTTCGTACACGTGACCTAAGTCCATTTAATCTTAAGGAACCCTTTGATTCGTGTAATTCTTCTCAGACTTTTATGGAGTGAAATATAAAAGACAAAGGAAAAGGTTTACGGTGAATCTTTTCGTCTTTAGTGTAGACACACTGAAAGACTAAGTTTCGTCGTCAGATCTTTCTGACAGACGAAAAGGAACTTTCACTCTACAAGGAGGTTGAACGGAAGTAAAGAATCTCCGTCCTTCTTCCTGTTGTCTCTCACCTTCAAAAACAACAAAAAATCCCTCTTTCCATCCTCTTCCGTTACCGTGGGGTGAGGTCATGAGAACGGACCTTTTAGGATACCTGCCTCCTCGAACCATCCGACGTCAGGCACCTCAGCGATTCTCAGTCTGTGCTGACTCGCTGAAGTGAAAGTGGAAAGTGAAAATACGTAACCTCTTCCTTTACCGTTGGGTGAGGTCATAAGAACGGACCTCTTAGGGTCCCTACCCCCTAGGACCACCCGACGGTAGATACCCCAACGTGTCTCAGCCTGTGCTGACTTCACTGAATCGTTGTCCTTCTTTCCACATACATTCTTCTTTCTACTTCTTGGTTTTATGTAGAGGGAACCTCCCCTTTTAAAACCACCACCACAATGGCTTCGTGTGAACCCAGGTGAGCAGGTTCACGTCATTTCGGCTAGATGGTTGTGGTCCAACACCACTTTCTTTTATATCCTAAATGAAGTCCCACGGTGTGTTCCTATTACCCTTCGAGTACGAGTTGTCTGGGTTTGTAAGACTACTAAAAGTCCCTTCTCCAAAATATCTGTCACACTCACTCCACAGACGTCCCGTATACTAGTCAAGCACGTGTTAAGAGTCTACCCAACCGTAGTTACACTTCGAAGTCCGTAGTAATTGAAAGACCAAAGTTGGTTAGATCCCAGATACACGAAAAACAGTCGTCAAAAGTATACCACCACCAGAAGAAGTACATTTTTGTTGAGTCCTTACATACGGTTCGGAAATAGATATAGAAAGTCCCTTGATACTTAAAGCACTAAGATGACACCGACAAAATATTAGATTTAACATTGGTGATAGGGTCGAGTTCACGATAAGAATCAAAGATGAAGTGTAAAAGGTTATTAATTGTGAACTTGGTGAGAAAACTCCGAGTTCCCTCCGTTTTCGTAAAATGAAGTTTCTTGTCCCTGTCTCTCTGAACATATACCAAAGTTAAGGAGAAAAAGAAAATATGAGGAGTCAGAACCTCCTTATTCAAGTCCTTTTCTTTCCCTCACCTCAAAACCTATGTATTAGTATTTAAGTCGTTTCCATGAGTCAAAATCCCCGTGAACCAAAGTTACCATAGGTGTAGGTATTAAGTGGTGAAGGTCGAAAAGGAACGAGTCTGAAAACAGTAACTGAAAAAAGGTAAGAAATAAAGGGTTTTCTGATACTTCATCCCAGACAGATTTAAAAAACAGAAATTTTAGAGGATGTCAGGAAAAATACGATAGTAAATTTGAAACCCCTACAGACATTTGATCCTGGGTTTACGACTTGTAGTAGTTCTTTACTTCACGAAGGTTCCTATATATGAGAAGGTATGGAACCGATAGATCTCATTCAATGATCTATCGTTACATAGATGAGTCTCTCCAATCGTCCTTCTACACGGAAAAGTACACCTTTTATTATAACGAAAGACAAACGGTCTTATCATAAGTTTAAACGGGGTCAAATATAACTAATAGTTCTTCTTTTCCTAAATAACTATAAATGGAGGATGAGACTTCGAGCAGAAATTCTGTAACTAAAGGAAGGTTCTGTTAACAGATTTTGTATATCTAACCCCTGAAAAAAAGACAGAAATTAGTTTAACTCTCTGTTATGGTCATCTACTGTCCTAATATTTACTATATGAAATTCAAAATGTTCCTTATACCAAAGTAAAGTGTATTTTTAATTCCTTTAAAAAAGTAGTGCAAATGTAATCACTTAATATGTAGATCAATTTATACATAGTAATTATACAATTTAATATGTTGATCAATTTACACGGTATTAATATCAAAATTCTCCAAGTCACCAGAGGGTCCTCCTTTTTTCTATATTCGTTTCATTTCCAAATTTTCTCTAGACAACTCTCATGTTTTATCGAATTCGAAAATTTTTATTACACACAAAAAGTTTGTAAAATAATAGTATGGGAAACAGTTCTTTTCAGAAGACTTTTTACTTTGATTACTTTTCGATATTCACCTTACAATAAACATAAGTGAATAAAAAGATGTAATTTAAAGTCCTCTTAACGAATAAAATCTATTTAACACTAGTCATCATTACTAAATTAGTCAGGTCGGTAAATTTATAGGTACCAATACTTAATATCAAAGTCTTAAAATAATCAAGGTCATGTATCAAGGTAAGATTAAAACCCCTCATCCCCACTTATTGTATTCCTTTCATGACTAAATGGATCAAAACAAAAACAAAAATAAAAAACGTTTATCTTCTTTTAATTGTACCCTGTGGAAAGATAAAGTCCTATAACAAATGTGTTTTACTGGATTCTATTTAAAAAGAAAGTTTTAACTTAGTGTCTAACTGTTTCTTCGTCAGTTTTGTCACCCCGATTCTATCAGAAAAGTTGTTTACCACGACTTCGTTGACCTGTAGGTGTACGGTTTTATACTTAGATCTGTGTCTGGAATGTGTGAAGTGTTTTTAATCGAGTTCTACCTAATCTCTAGATGTACATTTTGTATGTTAATCTTTTAAAGACTTCTTATTGTATTTTCATTCGAACGACGACGATTCAGCGAAGTCAGCACAGACTGAGACACGCTGGGGTACCTGACGTCGGATGGTCCGAGGAGGTAGGTACCCTAAAAGGTCCGTTCTCATGACCGCACCCAACGGTGACGGAAGAGGTCTTCATTCGAATCTACTGGAATTTCACTTTCGAAGAGTCAGTACAGGCTGTGAAATGTTGGGGTACCTGACATGTCAAGTTTCTTAAGAGACCCGGTCTCATGACCTCACCCATCGACAAGGAAAGAGGTCGCCTCGAAGGGTTGGGTCCCTACCTTACGTCCAGAGGGTGTAACGTCCGTCTAAGAAATGGTTGACTCGGTGTTGGAACCTATACGGAAAAATCTATATTACCGTCTTTTTGTTAGATACTCTTTTTATTAACCATTCAACTTGAAAGAACTTTAATTTAAAAGACGAGATGTTTTCTGTTACAGTTATGTTAATCTTCTGTTAGATATCTACACTTCTTTTATAAAGGTTTTGTGTGTAGACTATCTCCTCACAATAGGTTTTATATATATATATATATATATATAGAATTTTTAATCATAATTCTGTTATTGGGTTTATTTTACACTCGGTTTTACGGTCTTAAACAGTAAATTAGATATCCTATTTAACGAGTAATTTTTTTTTTATTCAAAGTACAGAAAGTAGAAAATTCCATTTTTTCTTTACCCGGTTTTTGACTGTAGAGTGTTACTTCTGTCTGTTTACTGTTCCTTTATCTTTCTATAAGGGGTAGTATACAGCATTCCTTTTTATATTTAAATCTGTAATTACTCTATAGTGGTGTGTGGATAATCTTACCGGGTTTATGTCTCATGTCTATTGGAGTTTACGACCGTTCCTACATCTCGTTATCCTTGAGAATAATCTGCAAAGAATCTTTTGACTAGTATGAGAATGATAGGTTAGGTTGTCGTTGACATGAGGAAGTCAAGTCAAGTCAAGTCAGTGAGTCATCACAGACTGAGAAACGCTGGGGTACTTGGTGTCGTGTAGTCCGGAGGGACAGGTAGTCGTTGAGGGTCTCAAATGGGTTTGAGTACAGGTAACTCAACCACTACGGTAGGTTGGTAGAGTAGGAGACAGTAGGGGATGAGGAAGACGGGAGTTAGAAAGGGTCGTAGTCCCTTCAGTCACTCAGTCGAGAAGTGTAGTTCACCGGTTTCACAACCTCAAAGTCGAAGTTGTAGTCAGGAAGGTTACTTGTGGGTCCTGACTAGAGGAAGTCTTACCTGACCAACCTAGAGGGACCTCAGGTTCTCTGAGAGTTCTCAGAAGAGTTTGTGGTGTCAAGTTTTCGTAGTTAAGAAACCACGAGTTGAAAGAAATATCAGGTTGAAAGTGTAAGTATGTACTGATGACCTTTTTGGTATCGGAACTGGCCTACCCGGAGACAACCGTTTCATTACAGAGACGAAAAGTTATACGACAGAACCAACCAGTACTGAAAGAAAAGTATCTTATTCACGTAAAATTAAAGTACCGACGTTAGTGGTAGACTCACTTTCAACAGTTATATTTTTCAGATGTAAGACATACTAAAGTTATGTACCGTAAGAAGTCTTCTGTTTTGTAACCTTGGTGATTTTTATAATCACCAACGATCTCCCGAACCCTACTCGTCCCTACTAATCCGTCTCGTGTCTCCTAAAAATCCCGTTCCTTCTATGAGACATACTATAGTACCATTAACTATGTACAGCAATATGTAAACAGATTTGACTGTCATGTTGTGGTTCAAACTTACGATTACATTTCATACCGGAAATCCACTGATCATATACACGTGAGTCAACACAGGTTGAGACACTTTGGGGTACCTGACGTCGGACGGTCCGAGGAGACGGGTACCCTAAAAGATCCGTTCTCATAATCTTACCCAGCGGTAAAAGAGGATTCACTAACACTACACAGTTACATCCAAGTAGTCAACATTGTATGTATTGTGGTGAAACCACACTCTACAACTATTACTCATTTCTTTCCTACACGTACATACCCTCGTCCCCGATACGTTTTTGAGAGACACGAAAGGAAAATCAAAACAACACTTGGAATTTGACAAGATTTTGATAGAATTATTTTTTAACTTAGTGTGTGTATATCTAAAGGAATCAGACAGTTGAGTTTTCCGACCTTCGTTACCGTGGAGTTTCGTTACTCGTGTGGAGCAAAGATTCCCTCTCTAGAACCAAAGATTTTAATAATAAGTTATTTTTATTTAGTCTTCACCCCGAACCTTTTCACTTACTAAAACTTTGACGACGTTCTTTTATATTCTACCTGGACCTCGTAGAACAAGGTAGTCTTTCATGTCTCACGATTTTTTATCTTTGGGTATTAGTACCCATACAGTCTTCATGTGTCTTCGGTTGAATTTCTCGAGGGTTACTATCTTGTTAGACTCCTTTTTCTATTTTATTATCACCTATTATTGTGTTTCATATTTTACTTATAGGTATTGGGGAATGAATATGTGTATTTATTAACTCATTTGTTTCTACACTCTCTCTTATCAGAATAGCGGACACATCTTCTTAAGATTTATTAGATACAACTGTGAGATACGAGTTCCTCTCCTTCGTATTTAGGGGTGAAGGCGATGAATTAGTTGACAAAAGTTTCTGATATGAGAACCTTCTCCCTTTTTTAGATATCTCTCCCTCATTTTCTCATTGCCTGTCACCTCTTTAGGTTGGTCATCACGGAGTCGGTCCGTTAGTACTTAATGTGACCATTAAGTATGACTTTGTTATACCACACTTCTCCAATTTTACTATGTACTAGAGAGATAATAAGGAGGGATTTTGGCTGTTTTAATTTTATTCTCTTTTTCCAATTTGAGTAAGATTATCTCCTTGTAGAACTGTTGTAGGTTGGTTATGAGGAGCTTTGACGGTTTCAGTAGTTTCGGTTTATTTTAGACTCTGATATAATTTTTCCCCTTTCGAAAATACTTAGATCTCTATAAAAAAATTGATACATAGTTTTAATTATAAGTTATCTTTTTATAATAATAAAATCTAAAATATCTGTAAACACACAAACACACGAGTCAACCAGTCAGAACAAGTTGAGAAACGTTGGGGTACCTGACATCAGGTGATACGAGGAGACAGGTACTCTAAAGAATACCTTCTTATGATCTCAACTAACGGTAAAGGAAGAAAGAGGTCCTCTAGAAGGGTTGGTTCCCTGACTTGTGTATAGAGGACGTAACCGTCCAACTAACAAATGATGACTCGGTGGACCTCGTGTGAATATCTATAAATACAAGTATATTATATTTATAATTATATTTATGTACATATTTATAAATATTATTTACATAAACAATTTTTGTGTGTATTATTCCCTTTAGTTTTCCGTTTTCTGTTTAACCTTTTTATATAAATATTACATGTAGTGAATGTGTCTCAGTTGTATCCGTTATATTATTTTTTAGTTACACTCTCTTTTTAGAACTTTCCTTTTACCCTTTGACCGTTCTTATCTGAATATTAGTATGTATCTGTGTATGTACTTCAGTTCAGACTGAATCCTTCGTAGTGATACTTGTTTCTATCTGTCCACTACCTTAAGGTCAACTCGATAAAGTTTAGGATTTTCCACTACGACACGTTCACGAAGTGAGTTATACGGTTGTTTAAACCTTTTGAGTCGTCACCGGTGTCTTGTCCATTTCCAGTCAAAAGTAAGGTTAGGGTTTCTTTCCATTACGGTTTCTTACGGGTTTATGACGTGTTAACGTGAGTAGAGTGTGTGATCATTTCATTACGAGTTTTCAGAGGTTTGGTCCGAAGTCATCATGCACTTGAAACTTGAAGGTCTACAAGATCCACCAAAATTTTTTCCGTCTCCTTGTTCTCTAGTTTAACGGTTGTAGCAACATAGTAGCTCTTTCGTTCTCTCAAGGTCTTTTTGTAGATGAAGACGAAATAACTGATACCGTTTCGGAAACTGACACACCTGGTGTTGTTTGTGAACTTTTAATAATTTCTCTACCTTTATGATCTGGTGGACTAGACGGAGAACTCTTTGGACATACGTCCAGTCCTTCATTGTCAATCTTGACCTGTATCTTGTTGTCTGACCAAGGTTTAGCCCTTTCCTCATGTAGTTCCGACATATAACACTGGGATGAATAAATTGAATATATATATATAAAATAAATATATATATATATATATATATATATATATATATATACGTCTCATGTAGTACTCTTTGTAACCTGACCTACTTCGTGTTTGACCTTAGTTCTAACG
This sequence comes from Capra ibex, assembly GCA_006410555.1. NCBI lineage: Eukaryota > Metazoa > Chordata > Mammalia > Artiodactyla > Bovidae > Capra > Capra ibex. The sequence continues at coordinate 4,009,929 of SJYO01026388.1, read as the reverse complement.
GTCCTCTTTAAAGTTATTGGAGTCTATACGTCCACTGTGGTGGGAATACCGTCTTTCTCTTCTCCTTGATTTCTCGGAGAAGTACTTTCACTTTCTCCTTTCACCTTTTCAACCGAATTTTTTTTCAACCGAATTTCGAAGTTGTAAGTCTTTTGTTTCTAGTAACGTAGACCAGGATAGTGAAGTACCGTTTATCTAACCCTTTGTCACGTTTGTCACTGTTTGAAATAAAAAAACCAGAGGTTTCAGTGACATCTACCACTAACGTCGGTACTTTAATTTTCTGTGAACGAGGAACCTTTTTTTCGATACTGGTTGGATCTGTCGTATAATTTTTCGTCTCTATAATGAAACGGTTGTTTCCGGACAGATCAGTTTCGATATCAAAAAGGTCACCAATACATACCTACACTTTCAACCTGATATTTCTTCCGACTCGAGATTTCTCAACTACGAAAACTTGACACCACAACGTCTTCTGAGAACTCTTAGGGAACCTGAGGTTCCTCTAGGTCGGTCAGGTAGGATTTCCTTTAGTCAGGACTTAACCTTCCTGACTACGACTTCGACTTTGAGGTTATGAAACTGGTGGACTACCCTTCTTGACTGAGTAAACTTTTCTGGGACTACGACCTTTTCTAACTTTCACCCTCCTCTTCCCCTACTGTCTCCTACTCTACCAACCTGCCGTAGTGGTTGGGTTACCTGTACTCAAACTCATTTGAGACCCTCAACCACTATCTGTCCCTCCGGACCACACGACGTCAGGTACCCTAGTGTTTCTCAGTCTATACTGTCTCACTGACTTGACTTGACTTGACTCTGTGTGTGTGTCGTCATGTGTATGTACGTATGTACGTCTCTTAAAAATTTATAAAGTCACATACTTGTTTACAAGTAGAAATGAATATTCTCTTGACTTTATCACTTGTTTAAGACTTTCGAACTGTTGTATAAGACAACCGTCACGACCGTTTCGACGTCCCTGTATCAGTGAGTCAAACGAGACTTCTTTCGTCATGTTGGAGATACTTGTACATTACAGATTTTTTAGTCACATAGTTAAATGGGAAACTGAGTCGTTATAGAAAAGACCTTTAATTTTTAAACGGAGGTTGCTATGTTTTTTCCAAAAGAAGTTCCAATAAGTAATTTAGTAATAAACTTTTACCTTTTATATTTGGTGAATTTATAGGTTTGCATCACCTTAACAAGTTACTTGATGCTATGTATGTGAGTATTCCCATGACAATTCGACACTTTTTTTTACTCACTTTTGACTAACTTTACTAAATGGTTTATGTAACATTTTCGGTATTATACATCCCCTTTTGAAAAAATAAGAAATATAAAACATTGTACATTATATAATTTTTCTCATTCCGTGTGTATATACACATCGTAAAAAGGTAAACACATATTTTCTTCCTCTTTATTTTGGATGTACTCAGATGAGTAAAAACATTTTTTATTGTGTTTTACCTATTGATCTTAGTACACTCTGACCGTTAGATACTCAAATCTAATCTCTTATCTATTACTCTTTCAATCGTCCTCATTGGGAAAGGACTCATATGAAAAACTAATTAAACCCTTAGTAAAAGTATGAAATTCGTAAGTTTTGATTTAAATTTTTCTTCTTTAAGACTTTACTTCCGTTTGTCTCATTCATTTAGGGTGACATAACATTTACTCATTATTATTATAACGGTTTGACTCACACATCTCCTCTCTTGATTAAGTTCATCGATAACTTGTGTTATAAAACCGATTTATTAGAGTCCAATCTCCTTGTTTGGTTTTATTTTAGGGACATATATAGAATAGAGACGGTTGTCTATTCTGGATCTTTATGACTACGGTATTATCGTAACTCTTAGGGATCGTGGGATTACGACAAAATATTTATGGTAAAGGGCAGAATCCTTTGGTATATAAGAATCTCTTTACCGATCAAGGTCCTGACCCACCTCCCTTCCGGGTTCTACTCAACTCTTAAAGGAGAATCCGGTCTTTTGTTTGTACAGTAAAAATAACAACGACAAACGAACAAACGAATTTCATTCCATCTGTAAATACTTAGACGTTATCTTTGTCGACCTATCAATCAAATCCGTTTACAGACAAGAATGTTATCTTACAACTAACTATTTATATCTTCTTCACCGTCTCAACTTTTTAATAATAAAACTTTAATACTAAGATTTCTAAAATTCTTAGTACTTACTGATAATCCAGATCCTCCTGAAGGGTCCACCGAGTCACCATTTCTTAGACGGACGGTTACGTCCTCTGTGTTCTATACGTCTACACCCAAACTAGGGAGTCGATTTTTCTAGGGGACTTTCTCCTTTGCCGTTGGGTGAGGTCACCCAACGGACCTGTTAGAACATAACAGGACATAAGAACGGGCCTGTTAGGGTACCTGTCTCTTTGGACCACCCGATATCAGGTACCCCAGTGTTTCTCAGTCTGTGTTGAATCATTGACTCGTGTGTGTTAAATTTAGATACCCCGATCGGACATACCACCTCATGATCCCATTAACACAAATGTTATTTAGTGGATTTGAATTTTTTTCTTGTTTCAAACTGCTTTAAGTCTTATCGACGTATTAGAGTTTCCTAGACGGATATGTAACGAATAATCAATGTTTTGTCTTTATTGATAAGTCACCCCTTGATCTTTTGTGAGACTAACCTACTAGTTTTAATTGTAGGGGTCGTCTCTTGTGGGTCCGTTCTCCACGGAGGTTTCTCTACCGGAAATTTTCAGTATTATACTAAATAGATCGTAAGGTCTTTGACCTTCACGTATAAAATTTAGAATCATTATTCCACTATTTATCTTTTTAACTTCGTGTGAGATATTTTATTAACCGGTCATATGACATTCGGAAGCTACATACTTTATAGTTAGGTTCCTTTTCTTTACGAAGGTCTGATATCCTCTAATTTCCCTACACTGATGTACGTGGTACACTAGAATTTAACTAGACTATAACGTCCATTTTAACGATGTTTTATATAGTAATACTTTTAACGTTGTACCTTATACTCAATCTACTTTCGTAAAATGGTCAATTAAAAAGACTTAAACATTAGTTTTACACTTCTACACGTGAGAACAAAATCCAAGAAACGAGAGTACAATTTCAAAAATACACATAAGTAGATATGTGTATCTTTTACTGTGGTTTTACCAGATTAAAAGGAAAGTAAGTGGCATGTATGAAATTTATTTTACTTTCTTTTATACAGGAAATATAAAAGGAAACACAAGTAAGATAATGAACGGGAAAAAAAGTAAGGGTCTCAAGTCTCAAATCGATCATAATAAAGGGAAATAGAACTTCTTGAAAGAAAACGTATAAAATCTCATCAAGACTGTTGAATCAAAACGAAGTGGACATTACATAAGTGAAGTAAGAATAACGACCTTTTGTAAAACTACCTATTTTTAAGACCTAACACATAAGACCAAAGATAAGAAACTCGTAAAATTTCAACGATAACATATCAGGCGATCGGAGGTGACAAACACCGTTCTTTCAAAGTTAATAGAGTCGGTATTATACGAAAGAATGTACATTACTTAATTCTAAAGTAAGTAATAGAAACTAAAGGTACAAAATTAAAACAGTAAAACCGTACCGTAAGAAACTCAAATAGGACAAATTACTCAAAGACTCTAGAGACTTAATTATAGAAAATTGTTTACACCCTGTAAAAATCTATAATGAATTTATAAAAGAGGGTGTGTTAGAGAAAGAGGAGAGGAAGATCCTAAGGTTATTGTACTTACTATTCGGAAAACAATGATTTTAACAGGGTTCGGAAACCATACAAAATTTTGTAAAATTGATGATAAAGAAATTAACCTGTTAAGACAACGAGATAGAAGTTTTAGTTATTGAAAAGGGGACAACAGTGACAAGATACTCCCTCAAGTAAACGACTTAAAGGACAAAGTCGGTTATATAAAAATAAAATTTTGAAGATTAATCAGAAGGAAAAAAAAAAAAAAAACAGACGACTGTTGACACAGAGAATTTAAATAAAATTCATGTATACTACAAATGTCAAAGAGAATACCTCCGTCTGACATTCTCTATAAATATTAGAAGTTTAACAATTCGATAAAATAAAGTGAGAGAAAAACGAACTTATTAATGACTCCTCTCCCACTGACATTAGAATACAAATAAGAAGGGATACGTTCACACCGAAGAAAAATCTCAAATAGAAAATTAAAGACATGAAACTTTTATTGTAGGAACCCATATCAAAATTCCGTAAACAGAACCACAAGAGACTCGAGAGTCCTTCACGTCAAACATAGATTGTAATCAGACTCTTTTAAGAGTCAGTAATATCAAAGTTTATAAAGAAGACAAACGAAAAGTGAAAGAAGAGGAAAATGATAAGGGTGTCAATGTGGAAATATCAACAAGGTGTCAGCAACCTATAGGACAAGACATAACAACAGAAGACAGAAATAAGGGGAACGAAAAACCAAAAACTCCTAAGATAATAATACGGGAGACCGAGTCTCTAACAAAGGAGTTGACACAGATTAGCTGTTATTTGAGTAGTTTCTATGAGAAGTAAAGACAACGTTACTAAAACAAAATAGAGATCGTAAAACCCCAGAGAATCATAAAGGTAGTGAGACGAATGCAACGGGTAGACAAGAATGTGCGACGATTTGAAATCTCGAGAATCGTATAAATAGTACCAGCAAATTTAAAGACCAGACTATTAAAGTGGTAGTTACGGAACAGATCAAGACTACAAACAATACAGAGAAGTTCAACATGAAAAACGGAAAACCACGTAAAGTATTCAAAAATGAATTATTAACCCGTACTACATGACCCAGTTTCTTTGACGACTTTTATCCGAAAGGCATTACTACACCACTCCTCATCCCCTCCCCTTGAAATCATGATGCATCAAGAAATCATGATTCTAATCCAGGACTGGAAAATTACTCGGACACGGAGGCCTGACACTTAAAGTATTGACAGAGAGTCGAGGGGGGTTTGAGGGGTATCCACCCTATCTTACTGAGGTCACTTGACCTCAACAAAGGAAAAGGGGTCCAGTCAAGGTAAGACTACTGTGGACGTCCAATCCGACATAATGGACTCCCATCCGAAACAATTCTTGTTTTTCATGGTAGTATACAAAATCCCACTGAAGAAAGGGAAGACGATAGTCTTCAGGATTTCCTAAAGAGATGTTTTAAATGATGTCCTTGGACCAATTTAAGGATCTCCTCTTAGAGTGTCTTACCATTCCTGTACGACACTGACCCAGGGGACCTCAAAAATTGAGAGTGTCAATAGGTGTAGTTCGAAGGTAGTTAAGTAGTTAATGTCAACTCCAAAAGGATGGGACTGTGACAAAGTACCACTAAAAGGAGAGAAAACCCCTAAGTTTTCCTAAACAGATAAAAATCAGACAAGTTTAAAACTAACCAAAAATCCTACTTGACCGGTGACCAGGAGTATACCCCCTTGTCTAAATTTCAGACACACTATTAGGATGTACACGCAGAAGAGTCCTAACAGTGAACAACTGATAGAAAATGAAACTCTCAATTAGTACAAATATCCAGTATAAAGGGACCCAGAAAAAAAAAAAACCTCCTGCCTCACGAAAAAATAACTTTCTATTAACGAAATGTTATAACACGGTCAAAGACGGTAAGTAGTCGTATTCAGTCGGTGTCCGTATGTGTAAAGGACAGGGAGAACTTGGAGGGAGGGTAGAGGGTGGGGTAGGGTCGGGAGATCCAACAGTGTCTCGTGGTCAAACTTGAGGGACGTAGTGTGTCACTTCAGGGTGACCTATACAAAATGTATTCCATTACATACACAAAGGTACGGTGGAAGAGTTAAATAACGTAGGCAAGGGAGGGTGTGACACAGGTGTTCCCCACAGAAAAGGGACCCAGAAAAATACATTCTATTAAAAACTAACGAAACTGACCTGTGTGTATTCCGATAAAACAGCATTAACGAGACCTCTTACAACTGAATAACAACCACGACGACACTGACATGGCCCGTCAATTGTACGAGTCCAAGTCGACGTTCGAGAAAGAACCAAAACGGTCGTAACTAAGAAAATAGCCACTACAAAACCTTCGTCAACGACACCATGAATTCCAACGAGGCAAATACAGTGAGTACCGTGACCAGGAGTTTCAGAAAAGATACGAAGACACCCGGAAAAGGTGTATGCAAGTTTAAATTGTGTAGTGACCACAATTTACTTTTGACCCGAACGACGAACGACTGACATCTCGGTTTTCTGTGTTAGTTCGGTTCTAACCCTATTCTTTACTAAATAATTGAACCCGTTATCACTGGTAAAAGGAAACAATTAGACGGGTCTTTATGTCCAAACTGAAACCCTATATAATGATATCATTATGAAATAATAATAATAATCCTCTTCTTTCCTAAGGAAGGGTCCAGACAGGAGAGGTTATTCCTCGTTCATTCCTTTTATGATCCATATAAAGAGTTCGTCACATAGGAGTTTGTCGTTTTGACCCTTTAAAAGTTCGATTCCCACAAACACATAAATACTTCTCTGAACTGAACCCAGCACATACGTATAAGTACCTCTCCGAAAACGTTTCCTTTTAAGTCGTATCTTAACTCCGTTTCCAACTGTCTCATCTACTAATTTCAGTACTCCCAGTCGTTTCCAGTCGTAGTAGTTAGAAATCAGGAATCCCCTAAAACCTAGGACTTTTTATCGATTTCTTTCACGAAGTCCGATTGGAATGGAAGTCTTATGGTTATCTTCACTCTCAGAAATGTTGACTAAACAACAGAAGTTCTACCAACAAAAGGACCGGACCAGTTCTCGTTCACAATACCGGGTTGAATCTAGTGTCTTACCAAATTCTGATTTTACCGAAGAGATTATAGTTTCTCCCCAGACCAGGAAAAGGAGACCCATGAGGAATGGGACGGACGGATGTGAACGGAACTAAGTATGTATATTAGTACCCTAAGGAACGGTCAAGACAGGAGAGGTTATGAAGTGGATGTTAAATACCGACTGCTCCAGAGAGAAGGGTCAAGAAGACCGAACTTTCAATCCGAAGAAAGTATCAAAATCGGAGGACTTGATAATGTAAACTGACTGACCCCTAGTGGAAGTCCTTCTTAAACTCTCTTTTATCTCTTTTTTATTACCTTTAAAGTGTGGTATAAGAGAAACCGTTGTCAATGGGAAAAATAAACAACTAGACCTGTCTTTATGTCCAAACTGAAACCCTAAAATACATGGGTACTGAGATGAAAGTTATGATTTCCTCTGTATACAGGAATCTTAACAAACTGTGACGTTGTCTCGATTTTTTCTTTTTTTCCTTAAATAGGAACGGTTCACTTGTTTTACCTGTTGGATTCTAAACTCTCAATATAAAGTAAGTCACTAGAATGACTCCTAATATCGGGTCTTTAATCGGAGAGTATATGGAGACGGTTTGACAAGGTTTCTGCACTCCGGTCCCATATATCCTCAGAAACGTTTATTATTATTATTATTATTATTATTATTGTTATTATTGAGTATCAGTTTTTGTTTTTATAATGAAGATTAGTGTCTTAGTTTGTAAAGTTTAATAACCAAAATTATAAAATGAAACATACCCTTCCACATCTTCAGATCCAAATAACTTTAGAAAGAAAACTATACGTAGAATAGATAGATCCCGGTCATAAAATTAAAAGGAGGTAGGACTTAAGGGGTGACAACCCTAATAGACGTCAAAGACTAACCGAATTACCGGTGTTGTAAGAAACAAATAACTTTACCGTCCGTTGTAAGAAACAGGTGTGGGACGATACGGGTCTTTCTCGATCAAAGAGAATTTCAAAAAAACGACAGACATAGGTGACGTGTCGAAGTATTGAGATCGATGAACTAGAAGAAACCCAGTTCCGACCCTTTGTTTCCTCTCTGTTTATACTTTTCTATTGAGTCCTTGTCATGACCACAATTAACAAAGAGTTCCAAAATAGAAGAAAAATAGACGGACAACAAAAATTGAAAAACTCAGGAGTCCATCAAAAACAAACAAACAGATCCTAAAACCAAAGCCATAAAACAAGTCCTACATATCGACATTAGTCACTTAGTCACCCTCTCCATCAGAGAACACGAAATACACAAGGTACCGTACATTTCAGAAGTAAGGATTTCCTTTTGGAGTACTTTATAATTTTCTATTTCCCCTTATAATATAAATTGGATCAGAATTTACAAAGTCTCTTTCGTTAATATAAATGTATTAGATTTATACATATATCAAAATCTTACTTTTACAATTTTTAATCACCTTGACAAACTCATACATCGTAAGAGAGAAGATTATTGTTGAAAAGTACTGTTAAAATTAATAAATTTTTTATAATTTTTTAAGATTTTGTTGATGTTGAATTTTGACAAAAGATTATTTTAACAAGTTGTGTACCGTAAATCGTTATGTTAAAACTTTCTCGAACTGTAGAAAAAAAAATTATCCCATACGAAAGGGTCCTTGTACCTTACTATTGAAACTGTGTTATTTAGAAGTAATAAACATTTTCTTATACAAAGACCTCGTTATCAAGAACGATAACGAAAACATGATAGTTAAGTCTTCACTTACAAAACAATATTTAATTATACGACCCCAAGATTTTTAACTGCCTTTGTGAAATCCCGTAGAAACAACATATGTACAGTTCACAAAAACTTTACCGAAAAAAGGTAACATAAGTGAACGTACTTTAAAGACATAGTTTTGTTCGTTTCATCTCTACTTGTGTTACTGACACGAGATAAAGTCGACTTGACACTACGGGATGACTTAATATTCTTACAGTGTTTCGAAATAGGAAATTTATTTAAGTGGTCAATAATGTCTACAACTAAGAACCTAGTCTGTTACCATTTTCGATGTCAAAAAACCATCGTAAAAAAAAGTATTTTTGTGAACAAAGTAACAGTCACCGTATTCCAAACTGAGAAAAAAAGGAAGGACTTACAGGCACGAAGAACGGCAGGAGCTTCGTTTGTTTGTTTTTTGTTTTACATTAGTGTCCCAGGTATCTCATAAAAATCATTATAAATTAAGACCTTTTATAACTCATCAAGAGAATAATATTTTACGTATAATAGAGTAATGTATAGGTTACTGAAACCCGTCCTTATAAACTAGTATGTACGAAATTAAGACAGGGAGTCTAACAGTCAACAATGTGTAAACAAACGATTTAGAAGGGTCCACCGAGATCATCATTTCTTGGACGGACGGTTACGTCCTTTACATTCTCTACGTCCCAGCCGAGGACCTAGTCCTTCTGGGGGACCTCCTCCCGTACCGTTGTGTGAGGTCCTAAGAACGGACCTCTTAGGTTACCTGTCTGCTCGGACCGCCCGATGTCAGGTATCCCAGTTTACCTCAACCTGTACTGACTTGGTTGAATCGTCCGTGTGTGTGTAAATCATACGAAAGACTTGGTTTCCTTCCAATTATTCCAACCCCTTCTCACTTACTCCCTTCTCACTTACTCCCCTCTCACCCTTCTGAAGTCACGTCTTCTCATCTGACCTCTTCATCTGGCACACCTCTTTGGTACACCCTGAGACTTACGGTACTATGATCTAATCTTAAAATACGATTTGTGGTTTCCTTTCTTGACAAGAAAGTCGTATACTATAAATGTTACTCTTAATACAAAAAGAGACTTACTGTTCACTGATTATCTTGTTTTGTTCTTACTTTGGTCCTTGTGGTCGACCCTTCAAAAAGGAAGTTAGTTCTCTACGATCTAACGTGTTTCAACTTTAGATACCTCTACCTGTCTATATCTACTTGACCCCTGTGTAAAAAAAAAATTTATTTTAGTCGTTCTTTACGATTTTATAATCTGTAACTGATAACTCTTTCATTCTCTGTAATAAGGGTTCAAAAACCGAACTCATTAACTAATCTTTTAATACGTCTGTTACTTCTTACCCCCTCTTTTTAGATCTTTCCTTAAGTAAGTCCCCAAATTAGACTCATAGAGTCCCCTTCACCCTTTCCCACTATAAATATAGTGTATTATCTTTCGGATTGTGATCTTTCCTTTTCCTATAAACTAGAAAAAAGAAGAAAAGTTTCTTAACCGACTTACTGTGTCAAATTGTTCTTCCTCCATATAAAACTTATTATTAACACTTTTAAAACGATTTATTCGTTACTTTTATTTTATTTTTCAGTTGTCTATAAAACTCTACAACGATCAGTCTATGGTGTTTAAACGTTATTTATAGAACTTTAAAGCATAATCGGTACTAAATAAAAAGTAAAATAAATCTTTACATCTGTTTCAGCAAGAACGCAGTGATTCTATAATTATGAAATATGTGTGGTTTCCCCTCTCACACGTCGGTATCTTCTCATCCGGTTATTGGTCTTGGGGTGACCGTCACTCGGGTACCAATCAAGACGGGGCAGTGATGTTCAGACAAACGTTGACCGGTGACAGTGATGTATCCTAGACCATCGACCGGAGGTCTCGACTCATCCACGTGTGGTGACCGAGACCGGGGGTGACGACGGACGCGAGTAGGAATCGACAGTCTTATCTCCACGGTCACTCTTGGGATTGTCGTTAACATCGGTGAAGAATGGGACCGTAAAGAGTTTTCGGTGGTGTGTTAACGGTTATGTCACCTGAGTCTCCCTGGCTCGGTTTCACTGTAGTATAGTGGGGATCTGGGTCATGGTGGTATACGAAGGTGATAACTGTGAACGTGGCAATCTGGGTGTGACAATATTGTGTTAGGCAGTACAGGGGTGGATGTCCACTTTTGGGAGGGAATGGTATTAATTAGGTCTTTTAGACTTTCTCCATTGACGAAGTTTACGATCCTTTTGATGTGTTCTGAATTCTCTAGTGTTTATTAGTTCCTTTATAATGAGGTAGTTTCCTTATGTCATTTAGAGGTCATTGACCGTGGTTTTTTTACCTCAAGATTCTTAATGGGTCGTTTCTTAAGTTTATTTACAAGATGTTTACGAGTCTCACGATGTTCTCTTATGGTTATTTGTTGTATTGTTAACCTCATCTTATTACGTTCTTGTTTTAATTTTCAGGTTGTCTCTCTTTTGTCTTTCTTAGTTTGTCTTTATAACGTCGACTTTTTATGTTACTTGTGTGATTTATTACGTTTTCTCTCGAAGTTGTTATCTGAACTTGTCCGTTTCCTTTCTTAGTCCTTTGATTTTCGGTCCAGTTAACTTTAATAAATTAACCTTCTAGTTTTTCTTTTTTTTTTATTTTTCTTTCTCCTTTCCAATACCCTTAAAACCTTGTCATCGTTTTTATATTACACATGTTGTGACAACAGAGTCCACTTTTCATTCTCTTTCTTTATCTGTTGAATAAGTCTTTATATCACTGACTCTTGAAGGAATTGGACCCCTCTCTAGACCTGTAGGTTTAAGTAATTTCGATCAATCAATAGAGTTTTAAAATTAGATTTTGTTACAAGAGTTTTTGTGTATTGTTATTTCGACGTATTTTGACTTCAGTTTCTCTTACCCTACTATAAAAGTCTCACACTTTTCCGTTTTGTTTTGTTTTGGACAGTTGATCTTATTGATAACATTATGTTGGTTCCAACAGGAAGTCTTAACTTCTTATTTATTTTGAAAGGGAGTTTTGTCCTCGTCCCTTTCAAATACTGGTGATTTGGACGGAATGTTCAAGGATTTTCCTTGAGAAGTTTTCCTATGACTAATCGTGGTACTTTTGTACTTACATATATCGTTTAACCATTTCCCTTGCAGGTACGGAGTAGAAGATGTTTCTTATTTAGTAGACCTGTATTTTGGTTCCTTTGTAACCTGAACTCGGTATGAAATCTGTTCTAAATTGATTGTCTGTATTTGACTTGTAAGATAGGTTACCGTCGTCTAATATATAAAAAGAGTTCATTGTATCTTGTAAGAGGTTTTACATAGTTGAACATCCAGTATTTTGTTCAGAATCTTTCAAATCTCTCTGACTTTAGTATGGTTCACAGAAAAGACTGGTATTCTAATACTTTGATCTTCATTTATTATTCTTCTTTCGACAATTTTAAGTATTTTCTACAATTTCTTGTACGAGGACTTACCCCGAAGGGTCCAATGGGTGGACAGTTACGCCTCTGTACCCAAGTTAGGGACCCAACCCTTCTAGGGGACCTCTTCCTTTTACCATTGGGTGAAGTCATAAGAACTACCTCTCAGAGTACCTGTCTCGTCGGACCACCCGATGGTAGGTGGCCCAGTGTTTCTTAGTATGTGTTGACTCACTGATTCGTACTAACTACTGGGAGGACTTATTGGTTTACCCAGTTTCTTCTCTAACTTTCCTTTACTTCTTTATAGAATTGTTTTTTTCCTTCGTGTTGTAAATTTTAGATACGTACGTACAAGTCAGTGAATCAGGACAGGTTGAGAAACGCTGGGGTACCTGACATCAGGACCTAAGAAGTCCAATGGTACGAGAGAAGGTCCCCTAGAAGGACTGGGTTCCTAGCTTCCGAACAGAAGACACAGAGGACGTAACGTCCGTCTAAGGGATAGGTGACTTGTTGGACCCTTCAGGGGTATTTTGAATACCCTCTGACGTTTTCTTTAGGATTCTTCCTTCGATTATCGTTATTTGTGGATGTAATTTTTCTTTTTTCTAGAGTTTATTTGTTGAACTAAATTGTGAAGTTCCTTGATCTTTTTTTTCCCGTTTGGTTCGAGTTTCAATCGTCTTTCTTCCTTTATTGTTTCTAGTGTCGTCTTTATTTACTTTTACTCTGATCTTTCTGTAACGTTTACTATTTCCTTCGACCCGACTAAAAAACTTTACTATTTTAACTGTTTAGAAATCGATCTGATGGAGTTTTTTTTCTTGGTTTATTTATTTCGTTTTTTACTTATTTTTTCCTCTGTAATGTTACTTATAGTCTTTACATTTACTAGTACTCTCACCTCTTTCTTTATCGTTAGGTGAGGTCATAAGAACGGTCCTATTCGGGTACCTGTCTCCTCGTTCCGTCCGATGTGGGATATCCCAACGTTTCTGCGCCTGACTTCACTGTCGTGTGTGTGTTTCCTAGTACTCTCTGGTAGTACGTGTTAATATACGGTCGTTAAACTTGTTGGATCTTCTTTATTTACTAAAGGATCTTCGTATTTTGGAAGGCTGTGACTTAGTTCTTCCCTCTCTGTTAGACTTGTCTGATTATTGTTCATTCCTCTGACTTAGTCATTAGTTTTTTAAGGATTGTGACTTTCAGGTCCTCGTCTACTGAAGTGATCACTTAAGATAGTTTTTAAATCTCTTAATTGCAGTCAGGAAGAGTTCAAAAAGATTTTTGAACTTCTTAAAAAGTTTGAGAACTTCTCAAAAAGTTTGAGTAAAATACTCTGGTTGTAATAGAATTATAGTCTCGGTCTATTTCTGTGGTGTTCTATTCTTTTAGTATCTAGTTACGATGACCAATGTCTATTTATGTCTACATTTTCATGAGTTGTTTTATGATCGTTTGGATTAAGTTGTCGTCTGAAGGGACCACCGAGTCTGCCATTTCACAGACAGATGTTACGCCCTCTGTGCCCAAGTTAGGGACCCAACCCTTCTAGGGGACCCCTTCCTTTACCGTTAGGTAAGGTCCTGATAACGGACCTTTTAGGGTACCTGTCTCCTCGGACCATCCGATGTCAGGTACCCCAACGTTTCTCAACTTGTGCTGACTCGCTGAAGTGAAAGTGAATTAAGTTGTCGTGCAATTCTTCTAGTATGTAGTGGTAGTTCACCCTGAATAGAGACTTTACGTTCTTACCAACGTCGAGGACGACGAACGTACGAGTCAGGACAGACTGAGACACTGGGGTACTTGACATCGGACGGTCCGAGGAGATAAGTATCCTAAAAGGTCCGTTATTGAGAACTCACCCAACGGTAAAGAAGGAGGTCTCCTAGAAGAACTGGGGCCTTATCTTGGACGTAGAGGACCCCGAGGACGTAACCGTCCACCTAAGAAGTAGTGGCTCTGTTGACCCTTCGGATGTTCTCACCAACTTCTGTACTTTTATTTATTTACACTATACGGTGTAATTATTTCACTTCACATTATTAGTAAAGTAGAATTTTCTACGTCTCTTTCGTTAACTGTTTTATGTGGTAGGAAAGTACTATATTTGGAAATTGTGTAACCCATAGCAATGATAAATGAGGAATCCTCTTTTCAATACTGGTTGGATCTATCATATAAGTTTTCGTCTCTGTAATGAAACGGCTGATTCCAGGTAGATCAGTTCCGATGCCAAAAAGAACACCAGTACATACCTACACTCTCAACCTGACACTTCTTCCGTCTCGCGGTTTATTAACTACGAAAACTTGACACCACAACCTCTTCTGAGAACTCTCAGGGAACCTGACGTTCCTCTAGGTTGGTCAGGTAAGACTTCCTCTAGTTGGGACCCTAAAGAAACCTTCCTTACTACGATTTCGACTTTGAGGTCATGAAACCGGTGGACTACGCTTCTCAACTGAGTAACCTTTTGTGAGACTACGACCCTCCCTAACCCCCGTCCTCCTCTTCCCCTACTGTCTCCTACTCTTCCAACCTACCGTAGTGACTGAGCTTCCTGCGCTCAGACTCACTTAAGGCCCTCTACCACTACCTGTCCCTCCGGACCGCACGACACTAAGTACCCCAGTGTTTCTCAACCTGTACTGACTCACTGACTTGACTTGACTGATATTCCACTTTAAAGTCAACTTCTCTCGTTTCGATTACTTACAGTTGTGACGTCTCTGCTAACCTTCAATTATGGAAGAACTGTAAGACCTTTTGACGGTGACGATTCTTTAGGTTTCTGACTCTGAGAGAAGAGGTAATTCGTCCCAGTATTAGAAACGAACAACACCATTTTAACATTATTTAAATCCCTCCGAGTTTCGAGAACCCGAGAAGATATCCAACACAATTTGTGATTTCACTCTAAAATTGACACCAGTCATTATGACATTAGTCTCAACACTCTTTTGGGGAAAAGAGAGGTACTACAAAGACTCTTATAATTATGTAGTCTATTATTTTGTCTAACCTTAAGTCTAAAGATGATCAAGTGANCCTCTAGTTGGGACCCTAAAGAAACCTTCCTTACTACGATTTCGACTTTAATGTCATGAAACCGGTGGACTACGCTTCTCAACTGAGTAACCTTTTCTGAGACTACGACCCTCCTTAACCCCCGTCCTCCTCTTCCCCTACTGTCTCCTACTCTTCCAACCTACCGTAGTGACTGAGCTACCTGCACTCAGACTCACTTAAGGCCCTCTACCACTACCTGTCCCTCCGGACCGCACGACACTAAGTACCCCAGTGTTTCTCAACCTGTGCTGACTCACTGACTTGACTTGACTGATATTCCACTTTAAAGTCAACTTCTCTCGTTTCGATTACTTACAGCTGTGACGTCTCTGCTAACCTTCAATTATGGAAGAACTGTAAGACCTTTTGACGGTGACGATTCTTTAGGTTTCTGACTCTGAGAGAAGAGGTAATTCGTCCCAGTATTAGAAACGAACAACACCATTTTAACATTATTTAAATCCCTCCGAGTTTCGAGAACCCGAGAAGATATCCAACACAATTTGTGATTTCACTCTAAAATTGACACCAGTCATTATGACATTAGTCTCAACACTCTTTTGGGGAAAAGAGAGGTACTACAAAGACTCTTATAATTATGTAGTCTATTATTTTGTCTAACCTTAAGTCTAAAGATGATCAAGTGAACTACGAATGTGGGATTCCGTCTTGGAACCACTTTCCGACGGAATCCCGACAGACAACACAAGGTGAGGACACTATATATCAGTTTTGAGTTCGGAAAGCAGGTAAAGGAAAGAGAAATTAAAGTTTGAGTTATAAATAAAAAGAGTTTTTATAGTTAAACACGTCACCTCATGGGGTATCTCTCTCTCCTTAAGGTCATCAAAGACAAGATAATTTTCGAAGGACTGACAGAAGTCATTCCAACATGGAGTCTTCCGTAGAAAGGTCGAAGGACATATTGGGTCCGGCTCTAAACTATATAATATCGTAAAGAGAAGTCAAAGTAGTACAGAATAAAACGATCACCGAAAGAAGAGTACTTTCCCTGGTCCAATAAGAATAAAGAATGACTGTCGTGATACTTTGGGTCGATTAATACGGATTCTACAAAAAACCATTTTTGGACTAGAAGTGAAGAGTTACGGTAGGTATAAATAATATCACAACGTCGTCTAGTCTGTCTTACTGTAGTTATCCCTAAAAAGTAAAAAATTTTTTAATAAAGAGGGAGACTCAGGAGGAGTCTCTCGTGAAAGGTTAGGGAACTAAGTCCGAAAACCTACCCCCTATGACTATGTGTCTGGAGACTTTTGAACAGTTACCAATCTAGAGAAACCCCGAATTTATCCGGGTATAAGGATCTTGGTAATGATTTACGTTATCATATATTTGTACGGAAAAAAAGAAAGAACAGGAACATCGGAAGGAAAACCTTGTCACCATTTCTTAGGTGGACGGTTACGTCCTCCGTGTTCTCTGTGTCCAAGTCAGTAACCCAACCCTTCTAGGGCACCTCTTCCTTTACCTCTGGGTGAGGTCATGTGCACGGACCTTTTAAGGTACCTACTTCGTTGGACCGACCCATATCAGGTATCCCAGTGTTTATAAACTTGTATTGACTTGTACACGTGTGTGTCGGAAGTAGAATCTTACCCAAGTGAACCATATTTAGTGAAACTAAGGATATACAACGAATTCCTGTCGTGTAAATCAGTTACGATTTCGAGATATCAAAAATCTCACTTCTATATAAAAAAATAAAAATTTATACAAGATTACAATGAACTTACTATAACTATAGAGAACTTTCGTGGACCCAAGAACCCCTTCCATATGAAGTAATTACAATCATATACGAATGGCACCTTTAGTCAAAAAACCACTATTCTAATTCATAAAGTTCTTATTAAACACGATGGGACTCAGTCACATTCATCTTTTCTAGAGATACTTCTCGGGTGAAATTTCAGTCATGTATCACAAGTCATTATAGTGAGTCACTATTGATTTAAAATTTCATAAGTCCCATATACAGTTTCTTAAAGTACTCTTTTACAAAACTTTTTATACAAATACCAAATCACTGTTTGGTGTTACTTTATAAAAATAAACACTGTCTTACAACGTTTTGGAAGATTAAAGGTTCCTCAAGAAACAACCCGTAAGAAGTATACTGTGTTTAGGACCCGAAATAATACTATACCCGTTAGTTCTAAGGGACTCATCCCATTATACTTAACAACGTGAATATTGACAAGGTACACCAATAACTGGTGTGAGAAGAAATTTCTAGGTTTCACAACCTCAGGAAACGTATCACATTGGCGTGTGAACTTTAAATATTACAATATTTACAATATTATAAGATTGACCGACTTCTCAGTGAAAGTACTTCTGTATACTTCCATAAGGTATCAGTTTAAAAGATTAAAAAAAGACTATTAAAACCGTTCCGAAACGGAATGTGAATCGGAATATACAAATAAGTTTCGAAAGAAATTTCAAAGACATTGAACCTTATTAAATAAAAGAGTTTATCCGACAAACGTAAGGAAAAAAAAGTCTCAGGACATCTACTTTGTTCGAACCCCTGACCCGAGATTCTTTCCTGTCTCAACTTTTGTTTACCTCTATTGAACTCTACTAACACATTTATAACTCTCAAGTAACCCTAGTACAACCAGTACTGGAACACGAATTTTATATCTTAATATTGTCTATAATAGGGAGGAATTAGAAGAACTAGAATTCTGAGAAGACCAGACATCGGAAGGGTACCTTAGTTGTAACCAACGGTAACTTTACAATACAACTAACCCATCTGATCAGTCAACAAATCCTAACATCCTAACATTTTAATCCACCCTCTTTTACTAAATTTACATAGTCACTTCGACTTTCATTACTACCTTCAACTAATGATTACTAGAACTTATCTAAATTCATACAGAAGGTATAAAAGTCGTATCTACGGACCGTTATTATACGAATCTCTTCAAGGGTTCTCCCTCTGAAAAAGTGTACTACTCCAGACAGGTGTACAGAACATCACGACAAATTATACAATCTCTTATTGAAGTCTAAGAAGATTATGTCTCGTCACTACCCTAACGTCTACATAAGTTTCTGAGTTAGTCACTCTCTGGTATTTTATTGATATATTTGACACAAAAATATAGAGTTATTCGGACTGTAATTTTTTTCGGTTCAGTAAATGTCAATTTGTATTTTTAGTTATTTAAAAGTTTTAATTTTTCTAAGAAACAAAAACCACCACCACTATCTTATAAAGTATAAGAAGAAGGTCAAAATGACGTCCTTCGTTTACTTACTAAAGGGAGACCAACGTACATGGTCTGTTAGTCTGTTTGGTTACTTTACTGACACCTGTTTACGTTAACTAAATAAGATAGGTCAGTGACTCTTTTTTTACACTATATGTTACTAATGAGACCTTAGTTGGTTGTATTGAAACTTAGAGAGACAGTGTGTCGTCGACTTAGTAGAACCTTTACAGTAAAATAGTTAAATCCGTAGTTTAAGGTACCTGACACATCAGGTACACCAGAGTTTCTCAGCCTGTGTTGACTCACTGAAAGTGAAAGTGTACTCTTTTATACTTATGAATCGAACATCCGAACAACTACCCTGATTATGTATGTTTATAGTTATAAGTTATATAATAACGTGTATTTCATCACGGACTCTCTGTCGTTCTTGTTTCCTCAGGAGGTGATAGTAATACGACTACTCTTCTCCTTATTCTCTCGAACATCCAAAACTAGTCACGGAGAAAGAACAACAACGACAAGTCAACGATTCAGTATAGACTGAGAAACCCTGGAGTACTTACCGTCGTACGGTCCGAAGGGACAGGAAGTGATGGAGGGTATCAAAAGAGTTTAAGTACAGGTAACTCAACCACTACGATAGACTGGTGGAGTAGGAAACGGTAGGAGAAGAGAAAAACGGACGTTAGAAAGGGTCGTAGGCACAGAAAAAGTTACTCAGTCGAGCAAACATAAGGATTGGTAAAGTATGCCCAATACTAAGTCTGGGATAAACCGAGGACCAAGTAAGGAGTCAAACGAAAATAATAGAGTCAAGGAACTGTAACGACAGTATACAGAGAGACTGTAGACACTGAAGGGAAAACTCTGGAGTAGTCCCTGAAAGGAACCTAAATAGGGTGAAGAGTCAAAAAAGTCACAGTATACAAGTGAAGGTGACACACCCTGTGGGACGAGAGTCGGATAGGTTGTCCGCCTCTTAATTACTCTTGTCCACTCCTGTTCGTTAAAAGAGGAAACTCCGGTACCGTCGGTACAGTCTCGAAAGAATTGGTCTCGTGTCCAACAACCAAGTTACTCGAACATGACTTTCTCCTGAAACCCGAGGTTATAACATATATGAGACAATCACCGTTAGACCTGTGAGTCATATAATTAATTCGTCTACATCAGGACTACACGTTTATTTTGGTATCATTTCTTTTCGTTCGAGGTATAGATATGACCAAGGTAGTGTCGAGACGACTCACCAGAGTCCGTCGGACAGAATCTTTTAAAGTTGACTAGAATTTGGAATTCAAAGGAGTAGATTTTTTACCCCTTGTTATAGTGTAAAGGTAGTATTTCAATAAGATTCTTATTTTATTTAATCGAGTACTTTCAATTTTGTCCTGGACGATAAAGACAATGATAATGATAATTTATATACTGGATCTCCTCTAGGTTGGTCAGGTAGGATTTCCTTTAGTCAGGACTTATAAGTGACCTTCCTGACGACGATTTCGACTTTGAGGTCATAAATCCGGTAGACTATGTTTCTCGACTGAGCAAACTTTTCTAGGACTACGAACCTCCCTAACCCCCGTCCTCCTTTTCACCTGTTGTCTCCTACTCTACCAACCTACCGTAGTGGGTGAGTTACCTGTACTGAAACTCATTGGAGGTCCTTGACCACTACCTGTCCCTCCGGACCTCACGACGTCAGGTACCCTAGTGTTTCTCAGTCTGTCCTGACTCACTGACTTGACTTGACTTTCTCCACCTTACCCGAAGGATACACCGAGATCAACATTCCTTGGAAGGACGGTTACGTCTTCTGTATTCTCTACTTCCAAGTGAGGGACCCAGTCCTTCTAGGGGAACTCCTTCCGTACCGTAGAGTGAGGTCATAAGAACGGACCTCTCAAGGTACATGCCCCCTCGAACCACCCCATGTCAGGTATCCTAGTGTTTTCTCAACCTGTGACGATATTCGTTCCACTTTTCTGTCGGAAGACTTACCCTCTTTTATTATCGTTTACTTCGTTGACTGTTTATTGATTAGAGTTTTTATATGTTCGTTGAATACGTCGAGTTAAGGTCTCTTTATTTGCTGGATTAGTTTTTTACCCGGTTTCTTGATTTATCTGTAAAGAGGTTTCTTCTGTATGTCTACCGATTGTTTGTGTACTTTTCTACGAGTCATAGTGAGTAATAGTCTCTTTACGTTTAGTTTTGGTGGTACTCCATGGTGAAGTGTGGTCAGTCTTACCAACGCTAGGTTTTCAGATGTTCGTTATTTACGACCTCTCCCACACCTCTTTTCCCTTGGGAGGATGTGACAACCACCCTTACGTTTGATCATGTCGGTGATACCTCTTGTCACTCCTCTAAGGAATTTTTTGATGTTTATCTTGACGGAATACTGGGTCGTTAGGGTGACGATCCGTATGTGTGACTCCTTTGGTCTTAACTTTCTCTGTGCACATAAGGTTACAAGTAGGGTCGTGACAAATATTATCGGTCCTGTACCTTCGTTGGATCTACAGGTAGTCGTCTACTTACCTATTCTTTCGATACCATATATATGTGTTACCTCATAATGAGTCGGTAATTTTTCTTATGTAAACTTAATCAAGATTACTCCACCTGCTTTAACCTCGGTTAATATGTCTCACCTCATTCGGTCTTTCTTTTTGTGGTTATGTCATATGATTGTGTATATATACCTTAAATCTTTCTACCATTACTATTGGGACATACGCTCTGTCGTTTTCTCTGTGTCCACAAATCTTACCTGAAAACCTGAGACACCCTACACCTGGTGTCTGGAGAGGTGGCACTGGGCGGGTAGAACCCAACGGGGTGTCCGTACCGAACCAAAGTAACTCAGTCTGTTCCGACACCAGGATCACACTAATCTAACTGATCAAAAGACACTCATACCAAAGTCACACAGACGGGAGACTACGGGAGAACGTTGTGGATGGTAGAATGAACCCAAAGACAATGCAACGTGCACCCCATAGAGAAGTGTCGACGAGGTCGTTTCGTGTCGGCGACGAGGAATGGAACCTGCTCCCCATACACGTTATTAGTGATTGCGACTACCGGTCATCTTGAAAAAAAAAAAAAAAAATGTCAAAGAAATTGGTTTTCTTGGTTCTTAAGTTCGTACTCACAAGAGACACATGAGTCATTTTTAAGTACTCTAAGTGTATCAATTTATTTCGAGGATGTTTAATTTTACTAGACACTCCTAAATTTTCATGGTCTAGTCTGTGGTCAAACTTAGAGTCAAAGTGACGAATATAACAACAAGTCAACGATTCAGCACGGGTGAGAGACGTTGAGGTTGATAGAGGGTCAAACGAGTTTGAGTGTAGGTAACTCAGTCACTACGATAGATCGGTAAAGAAGGAGATACAGGGGAAGAGGAGAACGGGAGTCAGAAAGGGTCGTAGTCTCGGAAAAGTTTACTGAGTCGAGAAACGTAATTCACCGATTAAATATCATTGGATTTTTGAGAACCTTCTTGATGAACGGATATCAAAGGAATAATATTATATTATGTCCCATGTCACAGTCGTAGACAAGTTTCTACTTTACTCTTTACGTCGGGTTCCTGACTTTCGTCCTAGACGAAAGTTAGTTACGTACGATAATAATCAAAAGGAAAATCTATGTAAATGACACTCATAAGGAAAATATCAATTGATAGATAGTGAACTTTTTTTCAGAAGAAGAGAAAAGGTCCAAACACACAATTTACGATCTGCATTTTTCTATTCACTTTAACTTAGGAACATTAGTAATCGATCCTACACTTGGACAAGTAAACATGTAGAGGGACTTATTGTGATAGACCATGGGTATTATAAAATTAATTTACTCAATTACAGAGCATCACGAAAACCGACTCGTCGTCTCTACTAATATATTTTTTTAAACGTTTCAAGTGACATCATTCACAGTATTAAATCCTCAGATGACAGAGTGAAATTAAAGTAAAGAAGTATTACAAGGTGACAACGAATGAACTTAAAGAAACAAAAATAAAAGGAAAAATACCGAAATGATGATAAGCAAGAATCCGAAAAGGTTGTAAACGTCAGAAAGGGTTAAAACATGGTACATTTGTAAAGTAATTAAAATATAAATAAGTGAGACGGACTACAACTTATTTCTATTAAAATATGTTGGTAATGATTGTGGGTGGAAGTGAGATACTGACGGAGGAGGAGAGGAAAATTTACGACGTAAATAGTATACGAAACTAGAGACCGGAAACTCGTTCAAACTTATAAGTGTTACTACTAAAATGGTTCTCATTAAAGTATTCGTATAAAAGAATATTATGTGAATCCTTCTTGATATCCTCTGGATGTAGTCGTACACGGACAACACACTCACTCACACACTCACACACACTTTTTCTCTCTTTAAGTCAGTTTAATCTAGACTTAGTTTAAACTTTCTAAATATAAACTATTATTAGTGTAGTATTTTACCAAATCTTTAATAAAAGATTTCGTGTTATATGTAATCTAGTACTTATATCTGTAATTCAGAGTCTATTTTAATATTAACTGATTACAAAAAACTCATGAATCGCTCAGTCCATGACGAGATTCAAAAAATACTCCTTTTAGTCGGAAACGTACTCTACTCAGATCTTGAAAGAAAGTAGATGTCTACTCCTTATACTCCGTGTCTAGTCAATTCATTGAACTCGTCTCAGTGTTTCGGTTACTTGTATACCGTCTCAAACTTGAGGTTAGGGGTGTGGGACCGTGGTCCCGAGGAAAAGAAGACCTTACCCTGAAAAACAAACAGTATTGAAACGGACGGTCTCCGGAAAGGAGGACAGAGACAATGATCGTGAAACTAAAACGGGACCCGTGGTAGGATCTATGACTTCTTTCAGAGTCATCTTGACAAATAGTTCGAAGAACTGGAGAGAAATGTTTCTCTCTACTCGTATTGAACTCTCGTTTGAAAGAGGAAGTTTGAAAATAGAACTGACCTCCGGATGTTTCTTACTTTACTGACCTCAGGTAAGGTCTATTGTGGGACTTCTCTGAGATAATTAAGGTCGAAAATTTCAGAGACCTCAAAGAGACTAAAAACCGGTAGGTTTCAGACCAAGAAGTAAAGAACGTTAAGAACCTCTAACAACTTATTCCGGTACTTAAGACTAGTGTATTCAATAAGTCACGGGTTGCGATCACACATGTCCGAACACGTTTCAGTCGAATCAGGACCTTTAGGTGAGTCGTACGAGGAAAAACAGATTTAATCAGTACCAGACACGGATCATGAAGACTAATTTCTTGGGATACTTATCTTATGTCACTTCCTATGTCACCTATAATATCTGACTTAACACCAGGGGGTCACAAAAACTTCAAGATTGTGGGTTACCCTACTATAAACTTCTGTCAAAAAATCCCCTCTTTTTGGAGTAAATTCCAACTTTCCCCAGTATTCATATCCCGGGATTAGACTATCTTAGTTATAGGAATATTCTGCTTCTCTGTGGTCTCTGGAGAGAGAGACGTACTTGTGTCTCCTCCGATGAAGTCCTGTATATTCTTCCGTCGACAGACGTTCGGTCTTTTTATGTAGAGTGATCTTCCATTGGGGCTGTCGTGGAACTAGAACCTGAAGATCGAAGGTCTTGATACTCTTTCGTTTAAAGACAACAAAGTCGGGTACCATGAAACGATACCGTCGGAGAGTCCCATTATGTCACTGGAACTTGGGAGGGACCTAACCACCCTATACGACACAGAAGACCGATAGGTCTCTAATCACAGATGGTACATTCCGATAAAACCAATAAGGAGAGTCTCACGTAGTAACACACGATTCACTTCTCCTCAGTCTCTACTTGTTTCGTCTACGTTAAAGACGGGAGTACCTCTATATGTGTTATAATATATATTTTATCTATAATTATTCCTGGATGATATATCGTCCCCCTCGAAATGAGTTATAAGACATCACCGAATGTACCCTTTTCTTAGAAATTTTTCTCCCTTATATACTTTGATCTTGGATAACATGTGTCACTTCCTCAGTCTTTCCTTTTGTGATTATGTCATAGAATTGAGTATATACACCTTAAATCTTCCTACCATTGCTACTGGGACACATACTCTGTCGTTTTCTCTGTGTCTACATTTCTTGTCTGAAAACCTGAGACACCCTCTTCCACTCCCACCCTACTAAACTCTCTTACTGTAACTTTATATATATAAGTCAAGTCAAGTCAAGTAAAGTCAGTGAGTCAGCACAGGTTGAGAGACTCTGGGGTACTTAGCGTCGTGCGGTCCGGAGGGACAGGTAGTGGTAGATGGACTCAAGTGAGTCTGAGTACAGGTAGCTCAGTCACTACGGTAGGTCGGTAGAGTAGGAATCAACAGGGGAAGAGGAGGACGGGGGTTAGGGAGGGTCGTAGTATCAGAAAAGGTTACTCAGTTGAGAAGCGTACTCCACCGGTTTCATGACCTCGAAGTCGAAATCGTAGTAAGGAAGGTTTCTAGGGTCCCGTCTAGAGAAAGTCTTACCTGACCAATCTAGAGGAACGTCAGGTTGCCTGAGAGTTCAGAAGAGGTTGTGGTGTCAAGTTTTCGTAGTTAAGAAGCCGCAAGTCGGAAGAAGTGTCAGGTTGACAGTGTAGGTATGTACTGGTGACCTTTTTGGTATCAGAACTGAGTCAAGTCAGTCAAGTCAAGTCGGCGAGTCAGCACAGGCTGAGAAACACTGGGGTACTTAGCGTCGTGCGGTCCGGAGGGACAGGTAGTGGTAGAGGGCCTTAAGTGAGTCTGAGTGCAGGTAGTTCAGGTACTACGGTAGGTCGGTAGAGTAGGAGATAGCAGGGGAAGAGGAGGACGGGGATTAGGGAGGGTCGTAGTCTCAGAAAAGGTCACTCAGTTGAGAAGTGTACTCCACCGGTTTCATGACCTCGAAGTCGAAATCGTAGTAAGGAAGGTTTCTTTAGGGTCCCAACTAGAGGAAGTCTTACCTGACCAATCTAGAGGAACGTCAGGTTCCCTGANCTACGGTAGGTCGGTAGAGTAGGAGATAGTAGGGGAAGAGGAGGACGGGGGTTAGGGAGGGTCGTAGTCTCAGAAAAGGTCACTCAGTTGAGAAGTGTACTCCACCGGTTTCATGACCTCAAAGTCGAAATCGTAGTAAGGAAGGTTTCTTTAGGGTCCCAACTAGAGGAAGTCTTACCTGACCAACCTAGAGGAACGTCAGGTTCCCTGAGAGTTCTCAGAAGAGGTTGTGGTGTCAAGTTTTCGTAGTTAAGAAACCGCGAGTCGGAAGAAGTGTCAGGTTGAGAGTGTAGGTATGTACTGGTGTCCTTTTTGGTATCGGAACTGATCTGACTGGAATCAGTCGTTTCATTACAGAGACGAAAACTTATATGATACATCCAACCAGTATTGAAAAGAAGGTTCCTCATTCGCAGAAGTGTACACTTTATCTAGTAGTCAGGTCCAAAATACGTATTACCTCCCACGAGTCCCACCCACGTAACCCTACCGGTACTCCCTACCCTACACCTTCCTCCACCCTCCCCCCAAGTCCTACTCCCTATGTACATGTGGGTACCGACTAAGTACAGTTACAATACCTTTTTGGGTGATGTTATGACATTTCATTAATCGGAGGTTAATTTTAAATAATCAATTTTTCTTCTCACTTATATACATATTGACTAAGTGAAAGGAAATGTGGACTTTGATTGTGTCATAAAATGTAGTTGATATGAGGTTATAAAAAAATTAAGACATCACATTTGAAGTATTAAATTATTTCATCGTTTTTTTTAAATACTTCATCGTTTCACTTTAAGAGTTAACGACAGTTAAGTCTTAAGGAGATTGAAGAGAGATACACAAAAGGGACGTACACTTGTCGAAGAAAGAAGGTCCTACACAAAGAAAGGCCGTGGTAAACAATAAAGACCGAAGAATGAGAGATAAACGGAGGGAGAATGAACAAAAGTAAATAGAAGTTTGAACGAAGGAGACTAGTGAAAGGGTAAAGATGAAGGGGAGGAAAAATCAATATTGTACTATTGTATCCACGTTACATATAAAGTTTACTGAAATAATTCTCCATATAGACAAGAACAAGTAAATTTTCGACTATTTCAGTAAATCGATTTTAATATAGACTATCTTTTCCCGTTCGGTTCAGTATAAACTAAAAGTAAGAATAACTGATCATTCGGTACTTAATTGTTATTACAAAGGAGACAGGGTATTGTTGGAGTCTCGAAATGAGACTTTGGTGACTATAAGGTAGTACTTAAATCTTTTAATTTAAATCAACGATTATAATTTTTAACAAATTACGGAATGAATTTTTTGAGAGTTTTTGGAACTAAAGATCTAGAAGAACTCCTTGGTGCAGGACTTCTCCGGGAACAACTACCGGTTGATCGTCGACGGAACACACTATATGTCGGGAGGGAAAGAGAAGTAGATTGTTCAAAATAATCTACCGGACGGAAACTGACGAAAACAGGTTGACGTAGAGTATCAACCGGGATTCATACACTGTAGGATTATGACTAGATGGGTTTTACTATAAAACATATCCTATATTTTACTAACAATTTCTTTTGGTAACGTGACTCAATTTAGAAGGTTCTGGTAAACTTATCTGATTCTCAATAAAATTTAGTCTTAGTCAAACTTAGTCATAATTAGTGGACGGTTTAAATACCGTGAAAGGACAAAGGATTTACGGAGGTCTCTCACAGTTTGTTAGGGATTGAATTCTCAGACTTGGATTACAATAGAACGGAGTTTTTCCTAAGAGAAGTCGTAGAGTTAGAATATCGATTAAGACGAGAAGAAAAGGTCGGGTTCAACGATCTCGATCCTAGAACGTAACAAAGACCACGGTTCTGGTGTCAAACTTTGAGGTAAATTCGTTGTTCCGAGAGGGAAGGACCGGAAGACGGAAATGTTGTTAAGGTCCTAACTACCGAGTGGATGAGAGTGGTCAAGGACATCCCTGATCTAAGAACGGAAACTTGAGTATATGTATGTGAAGTATATGAGAAGGAACTACCCTTAAATCCGTTGAAATCACAAGATACAAGAAAGTGTTCACTACTACAGTTACGTATCACGGTCTACTTTCGTTTCATATCACAACTAAGATAAAACACATTTCAACACACCCTCGGACACCGATACCAAAATAACCTTTCCTCCACAGAGAGAAAGGGGGTCCGACCTAGAACTCTGTAAACCTAGAACTTACTATGTCTTTCAGTAGTATGTCTTTACTGGAAAAAAACATGTCTTAGGTATACCAAAGTAATTTATGTATTACAGGATTTACAATCTATCGAGGTCTTTTCTATGTTTCCACCCATCCACCAGTCCATCTGGAGATTGATCCGGAAATCTTCCAGACCGAACGAAGGACCCGGTTGTTCTATTTTCGGAAGGGATCACTAATCTTATCGTCTTCTTTCTTCGAGGTCCTGTGAAGGAGAAAAAAAAAAAAAAAATTACGTCACTGTTTCGAGTCTCAATTACACTGTCATATATTTCCAAAAGGAATACAAGTTGACCGTACAAAAATAAGAAAAAAATGTAACTACTCGTTCCTCAATCTCTTCTCCATCTTTATAAAAATTCTGACGGAAGAGAAACTCGACGTCCCTAGTTGGTTTTAGTCATTGTATTCGTATCCGGTTATGAGGGAAACTGTAAGCATTCTTCATTCATATATATAACACAAGTAAAATGTCCACTCCTTTGATTCCGAAACTCTGTAATTCGTTTAACGTGTTCCCGTATACGAATCGTCCTCCTGTATATTCTGAACTTGAACCGGAAATAAGGAATAACTATTCTTAGGACTTATCCTTGTGGACAGTCGGATTATGAAGTAAAAGTGATGACACCTCCCTTGGTTCCAAGGATGGAGTTGGATGATTCTTTCGGATAAGACGTTCAAAAAGAAGTGAATGGTCAGTAAGTATGACTGTTGATACAGAGGTAAGACCAGTAAAGTCGTTTGATTACAACAAACCTATGTCATAGATGTTATGTAATCTTTCTTCTACTGTCCTTACTAAAATTACAAAGACAGGTTAAAGATCTCTGGTCTTACTCTTATAAGAAACGAATTTCAGTAATTTACAAACGAAACCCTCCATCACCTCTCTAGTCTAACGTGAAGGAATTACTATCCTCATTAACAGGACCTTGTCTCGTTACTCAAGTAAACGAGTAAGTCTCGTTTCAATATAAACATTTACTATTTTGTAAAATAAATAAAATGATGAACACTTTCATCAAGTATCTTTCCCTGATGAATATTGGACATTCGTTTTGAAGGGACGTCGAAAATCCATATAGATACTATCCAGAACGACAACAAATCAAAGATTCAACACAGACTGAGAAAACGTTGTGGTATCTGACATCGGGTGGTCCGAGGAGACAGGTACCCTAAAGGGTCCGTTCTTGTTATCTCACACAACGGTAAAAGAAGAGGTCCCCTTAGAAGGGCTGGGTCCCTAGTTTGGGTAAAGAGGACGTAACCGTGAAAGAAATCGTGACTCGGTAGTCCCTTCGGGTACTATCTAGACGTGATATTCTTTACAATGTCACTTTAAGTTTAAATTTCCTACAAAAAATTTAGACTTACATTTAGGGACTCACTTAAAACAGGTAAAACAAGTGTCAACAATGGTCGTGAGTCTTTTATTATACCACGTAAAATCCGTTATTTACAACTTATTCACTCATTTTGAAGTCCTTTGATAATTCAGTCTCCCACAACCTCGTACTCGACAAGTGATCTCGTACGTCTACTCATTAATTCAGGACACTACCCTACAATAATAAGTCTTAAATAAATAGTAAAATGACGTCAATCGTAGTTCGCATGTAGACTAAATTGGTTTTAGTCATAACCAAAGGTTACGTCAATTCGGAGAATCTCTTAGGAGAAAGATCAGTGTAATCCACAGGTAAAGGCTATACCAGGAAGGAAAGTAAAATGAAATATCAAAGATTTACATTTTATACAAATCTTCTTTCGTAGAGGTTAAGTATAATTCACACCATATCTGTGGTATTAAAAAATACGAAAACTATCTCTACTTGTATATTTGCGTTATGTTCTCTTTGTTCTTTCTCTTTGGGAGGACCAAGTAAAAGTATATTCTCTCTCCTTCTTGCCTACGTGACGACCTCGGTGGTTCGTGCACCACCGGGGAGACAATGACGTCCCGTTCGTTTACGGACACGTCAGACGTATAGACTGGTGAGAACCCTGACTCAAACACTCTTGAGATTGTGTAAATAATTATAATAAATTTTTATAAATCAAGATACATAAGCTCACAGAGAGACCTGTTATTGTCGATGAGTTGAGTTTAACCATCACAACTCGGAATTTCCTAATAGATGATTTACGTCTACAAAATTAATGTCCAAGTAATTCAAAGTTCCCTCTTGAAACTCTTTCTTGTTTTTCTCAGTAGTCCTACAGTCCAAAAAAGTAAAATACTATTTAGATTGTCCTTCCTAAATAGTACGACTCTATCATCTCCACTAGTATGTTTCTAAGTTTTATCTTTCTTGTCTTTAAGTAATACATCGTATAGATTCAGGAAGTCTCTAAATATTTGTGATCACGTATTGGACACCTTTCGACTCGGTGACGAAAGTAACATCCATCGGACCACGCACGTACGAACCGGCAATTCAACACAGGTTGAGAAGACCCTGGGGTACCTAACATCGGGTGGTCCGAGGAGACAGGTACTCTAAAAAGTTCATTCTTATTACCTCACCCAACGGTAAAGAAAAAGGTCCCTTAGAAGGACTGGGTCTCTGACTTGGACGTAGAGGACGTAACCGTTTAAGAAATGGTGACTCCGTGGACCCCTCAGGTCAATCGACCCGAATCACCATAAGTGGGTGATTTACTTCCTTTGATTTTAAATACTCTTTTATCATCTTTAATGTAATACCAGGAATACGATAAACCGAATGAAACTACAGTGTAAGACACGTTAAAGATTTAAAGGTTTTACCTCATATATCTGTTATACATTGATAAAAAGAACTATTATAGTAAAATATATTATATACGTAGAAGTTAATTCAGTCTCAACAAATACCTAGTTGACGAAAGGATAGAAGATACTGTGTCTAATATTGTCGTTTGTAGGTTATCCACGAATTATTTATATTTAAACACCTTAGTTGTTGGAAAAGGGTGGTTAGGTAATAATCAGATAAAACAAAAAATAAACTTTTAGTTGTGATGATTACACCGTCTTTTAATTTTCATGAGGATACTCGAGGAAATTTAAAAAAGTGAGAACATAAGAGTCAAGAAGGTTCGTGTAGTTCTAATGTAGATTTATAAGGACTAAGTTCTTGTACCTCGTCGTGACACAAGAAAATAATGACTTACAGATAAACCCTTCCCCTTTTCTCTTTTGACAGACAAGTTCCACTTAGAACAGGATAGTGCACAACACTTTCAAAGACTCAGAAACGATTCCGGGTACTTAAGAAACTATCGGAGGAGAAACCATGGACGAAGATTCAATAGATTAAGACCATATCGGAGTCTTTGTAGAAGGACTACAAAATTTTCAGAAATGACCCACGACTTCAAAAAGGATATACTATGGTCACTATTTCTGGGGTGGACGGTTCCGTCCTCTGTATTCTATGTATCCAAGTTAGGGACCCAACCCTTCTAGGGGACCTCCTCCCGTACCGTTGGGTGAGGTCATAAGGACGGACCTCTCAGGGTTACCTGTCTCTTCGGACTACCCGATACCCAAAGTGCCCCAGTATTTCTCAGTCTGTGGTAACTTCACTAAATCGTACGTTCGTGAGTGACCTACGTCCCACCTCTTGAAGTTTCCCCCGGAAGAGTGGACGACCTGTCCAGGACTCCTTCCTCGAAGAGGTCTTTCTTGAGTGACGTAATAGAGACCTCCAACGAGGACACTGGAAAATACCACTGGTCAAAGATTTGGAGTAGATTAATAGAGTCCGTCCACCTGTAGTCGTAGTGAACTGTTCTATTCCACCTTTTGTTTTTACTGTTAATTCCCTAAATCCTTGAAAGGACGAGTAAAGTCTTGATAGTTATTCTGTCTCTCCACCACCCCGAATCACCTCTTCCACGATCCAGACCTGATTTCGTGAATTCGAACTCAAGACTGAGACAGGGACTAACCACGACCACAAAAACCTATTCAAGTAACTCGAAGAAATTCAGAGTGGAAAGAATATTTTTGGTGAAAGGAATATTATTGGTGTCTCACAATACCGGAGATTCACTGTATCAGATACGTTTCAGGATCATGATAGATCATAAGTTCTATATTCTATAGAACATGTGCTTCAGGATCGAACATAAGAGAAAATACTTGGTCGGCTTGGTGACGGACGAATCAGTTAAGAGTGGGTGGATTCGTACTAAGAACGTTAAAGACTTTTTGTACAGAAAATTAATGGTTTTGTTTAACTTCCGAAGGTTAAAGGACTATCGGGATTTGTACCGAAAGTAATACAAGTGACTTTTGTTTGGAACGTGTTCTACGTGGACGTCAAAGCGTCACGAAAATGAAACAATGTATTTTGAACTTGTTTACTCTACGTATTTATTATGGTCGTAAGGACGAGTAGTCGAAGTAGGAGTCTCTGTAAATGATAGAAGTTTTGTAAAGAACCATACAGTCTCGTGACGGACGTCAAAGAGTAGAAGGACCTCTTTACTGATGCAAGATACACAAATTAACGAGACATTCTGAAAGGAAAGAGAGGACCCTCCCCCTTTTGTTCAGGTCGTACACTCGGTGTAACTTGGGGAGGAAGTCTTTGTGTCACGACCCCCTTCCTTCACGGAAACTTATGAAGTGTCCGGGTCGTCCTTCGAGAGATTTCTGTCATAAGACAGATCTTCCGTAGATTTTACCGGACAATCGTTCTAGATTCTCTTGCCGTGAAGGGAGATCAACATAAATTTTTATACTTCTGGCGTTTCCCTTAACCGAAAAGTTTTGTGTCGTCTCTTGTAGGACAGAGAATGAACGGGATTTCAAACTAAACCAACACAACGTTTTTCTTTCTTTTTTTTTTCTCTCTCTCTCTCTCTCTCTTTCTTCGTTTGGATAAAACCCCTACCTTACAAAGCAAAGGTAAAAAAAAAAAAAAAACTCTAAGGACTCAATACAATAGGCAAGTGTTTAGATTGCGGTACTTGGGTAGGGTGACGACAGAACGACTTTAGGAAAATTAGGGGGTAAGGAATTACCCATGTAAACTTTTTCTCGTCAAATGAAATAGTGGAGGGACCAAAAAGAGTGGTTCAAGTGGGATAAACTTTAGGAAAAGATAAACAAAGGTAGATAGTTCAAAAGTTTCTAAATTCAAGAAGGGTTTGATGAGACCCTGAAGGACCCATCGAGTCGACCATGTCTTAGGTGGACGTTACGTCCTCTGGACCCAAACTAGGGACCCAACCCTTCTAGGGGACCTCCTCTTGTACCGTTAGGTGAGGTCATAAGAACGGACCTCTGAGGGGTACCTATCTCCTCGGACTAACCGATGACAGATACACCAGTGTTTCTTAACCTACGATGACTCACTGATTCGTGTCGTGTCGAGTTTGGATGAGATTTTTAGAGTTCGGTTTGACCCGGGAAGAAGTAGACTTTCAACTATGAACTGAATGGACATAAAGAGTAAAGTGTCGATAAATAGTGTATGATGTAATTCTACACTCCGAAGGGTCTACCGTGTTATCATTTCTTAAGTGGGTGGTTACATCCTGTATGTTCTCTACGTCCATCCTATGGACCCACTCCTTCTAGTCGACCTCACCTTCACCGTTGGGTTAGGTCATAAAAACGGACCCTTAGGGTACTTGTCCCCTCGGACCACCCGATGTCAGGTGCACCAACGTTTCTCAGTCTGTACTGACTTGTGTGTGTGTGTGTGTGTGCGTATGTGTGTGTGTAATTCACTGTCCAGGTCTAGAAAACGTTGTGATAATTTAGACGGTGTATCACATTAAAATAGAAGGTCAGACTTACGATCAATAGATCCATGATGAGATGGAATGTGTTTGTTTCAAGGAATCGTAAACAATAAAAAACTATAAATGAATAAACCGACGTGGTTCATTTATCAACGTTGTACCCCCCCTAGAAACTGGAAACAACACCATACACCTTGGAAATAACGTAGTACTCCCGAGAATCAAATCAACACCGGACACCTTAGATCAAGGGACTGGTCCTTAGTTTGGGTCCGAGAGGTGTAACCCTCGTGTTTACAATAAGTGACCTAGTGGTCCCTTAAGAGTCGTAAACAGTAAAAACTTTACTCACCTATAGTGAATTATAACAGGTTCAAAACAAATATTTGGGGTAAAAATAACAGATAAACCGTTTCCCAGTTCCTCCTAACCTGTGTGTCAGACTAAACAACGAATTAATCAAAGATACCATAGGTATATTTTCGACTACAGAGAATCTTAGGAACGTAGAAACCTTTCTGCAAACCAGGACGTAACTAGTATCCGAGTTTAGTGTCCAGACACACAAGAAGATTACTTCTACAACATAAATGGAGTTCTTTGTATTTCTCTATAATCTTTTAGTCTTCCTTAGCACTTACAGTTCGATTAATTCTGAAACCCCGTTATTTTTGGTTTAGTCCCGACATTCGAAAATTTGTCATCTTGATTAAGTAACCAGACTTTCTCTCACGAGGTATAATCACATAGAGTTATATCAAGAACAATTGTCATAAAGAAACAGATAGACATATTCAGTAATTACTAAGGTTCCACCTCTAAACTATCTTTGTAAATCGATATATTAATAATTCATTTAGTCTTACTCCTATTTAAGTATTCAATATAACTAACTTTCGAACGTTGGACCTAAAATAAAAATAATAGGGTTTCGGGATTCTCAATTAATTGAACTGTAAGTACTAAGGAATCTGAGAGATTGTAGAGATTAACAATCCCATTTATATTATAGAAGTAACTTACACAGACCTCTGATGGTCGACTGGGTTGGGGATGTGACCCGACCTTTCTCAGTCGTCCACCGGGTCCTTGACCGCTACGGAGCATACACTGGCGGAGAATGGAGTCGTGGGCCTCACTTGTCACGTGTCAGATTCGTGGGGGTACAGAGGTTGAAATGGAAGGAGGTGGGTTTATTTGGGAGTATCGAATTGATAGTCATTGAAAGACCTCCGTCATCAAGATTGAAATACCGGAGAAAGGACCAATATTCTCATAAACTCTACGCGACCTGTTGGTCAGATAGAGAAGGAGGTGTCTCCAAGAGAAGGGCTACCTACCATTCCGGTGTCAAGTGGTAATGACAGTAACGGAGAAGAGACAAAATAAAAAGAGGTGTCGTGTGTAATGATCTACTTTTTCAATATAAAGTGAGTAATAGACAAAGGGGACTGAACTTATATTTAAGATACCCCTGTCCACACACACACATGTACATAAACACAGATACACACCACCCCCAACCTCCACCAGACACTTTTAGACAAAGACTTAGAGGTCACAAATCTTATCACAGACGTGTATCATCCGTGACTTGTCTATTACTTACTTACTTACTTATGTACATAGTTGTAAAGGGACCTCTCAAACACCCGGCTATTTCAGTCCCAAGTTGTCTCCTTCCGGAAAGAGCCATTAAGAACTTCAGGTAGAGTAGTTAAAATTCTATGAGGAATCAATAAAAAAATTTACAGACACAAACAAAGTTTTCAGTCAGGGTTTAAATTTGAGAAATCTGTTGGGAGTGAATCCCGAGGTACCGTTCTTTGTTTGGTTCTCTTCCCGTTCGAAATTACAAACATTTACAACTAACGTCAGAAAAACTTTTATTGATCTGTAAAGTGGTAAATAGACAGATAAGCCGATATAGAGATCAGTTTTTTAAAAGTGACTAGTGTATAATAAATGACCTTTTACACAATCTGCGACACATATAGTACCACTCGTTTCGGTCTTATCATGAATAGGAGTACCTCTTAAATGTCTGATCACTCTTACTAAATTTAGAGGTTGGGACTATGTTACTTTTGACTGGAAAAGGTCAGGACACCGGTGACGACTCAAAAGGTTTAAACGACCGTACAACTCATTTCGTGAAAGTGTCGTAGTAGAAAGTCGTAAACTTTATCGAGTTGACCTTAAAGTAGTGGAGGTGATCGAAACGAGTATCACTTCGAAAGATTCCGGGTGAACTGATCATGAAACTGGTGGAGTACTCTTCTCAACTGAGTGACCTTTTCTGGAACTACGACCCTCCCTAAACCCCGTCCTCCTCTTCCCCTGCTGTTTCCTACTCCACCGACCTACCGTAGTGGCTGAGATATCTACACTCAAACTCACTTGAGGCCCTTAACCACTACCTG
Organism: Capra ibex; assembly: GCA_006410555.1. Classification (NCBI taxonomy): domain Eukaryota; kingdom Metazoa; phylum Chordata; class Mammalia; order Artiodactyla; family Bovidae; genus Capra; species Capra ibex. The sequence goes on along the minus strand of SJYO01026388.1, from coordinate 3,974,001 downwards.
TTCCTCCGGACCGCACGACGCTAAGTACCCCAGCGTTTCTCAGCCTGTACTGACTCACTGACTTGACTTGACTTGACTTGACTATGTTACTGAGCCGTCTAACTTATTCCAATGAAAATCATATAAAACGTAAAACTACCGTTTTATTAAAACACGACAACATAGTAATAGGGACAGTAAGAGATTGGTGGGATCCATTATAGATCGTGTCTGGAAAACAAGTAATGTAAAGATTTGGATTTTGTGGAGTATAAAAAGGAAAGTGAATGACTCACTTTCTCAGTACAGACTAAGAAACACTGGGGTACCTAATATGATAGGTATCTTAAAAGGTTCGTTCTTATGACCTGACCCTTCGACAAGGAAGAGGTCCCCTAGAAGAACTAAGTCCCTAGTTTGGGTCCAGAGAGCGTAACGTCTTTCTCAGAAATGATAGACTCGGTGATCCCCTTGGAACCATATGAGTAAATGATTCATCAATACAAAAGATAATAAAAGATTATTCGACGTATAGAGACAGTATTTAAATAGTTTAATAAAATATTAATAAACGAATAAACAGTCATAAGAGAATAAGTCATAAGTTTTATTGTATATAAGAATAATTAATAATTTCGAGATTGTGTCTTTAGTGAGAGACTATGTATCCTTCGATGTATTTACAATTAGCTAAGTACCTATTTAGATATTTACTGACTTACTACCTTAAAGTCGTTATGTCTTACTACCCATTTCGAACTTCAATCTATACCAGTAAGAAATTGTTAAAATTAGTAAACGAATCAGCGAGTCAACACAGGTTGAGAAACGTTGGGGCACCTGACATTGGGAGGTCCGAGGAGACAGGTACTCCTAAGAGGTTCGTTCATATGACCCCATTCAACAGTACGGGACGAGGTCCCCTAGAAGGGTTGAGTCCCTAGCTTGGGTCCAGAGGACGTAACGTCCGTCTAAGAAAGGGTGGATTCGGTGGTCTCTTCGGGTTCTTATGACCTCACACATCGAGTAGGGAAGAGGTCCCCTAGAAGGGTTCGGTCCTAACTCGACCCCAGAGGACGTAACGTACACTTAAGAAATGGTCGACTCAATGGTTCTATACCAGTAAGAAACTGTTAAAATTAATATAAGTCATTTATACGTAAATTATAAATTATACTTAAAATAGAAGGGTTAAAAGAATATTGAAGATACGAATACGTATATACTCTTTAAACTTGAAGAGACAGGATCCCGACCGCCGAGGTTAACGTTCATTACCATTCTCTTTTTATGTGATTTGTAGATTTTACGACGTTACATTAGAGAATTATATGAAAGTTTAGAGATAAAGATTTAGAGTTGAGGTAAAGGTGTTTCCCACTAACTTAAAAGTAATATGATCAGGTTTTCTGTGACGTAACATACAAATTCTGACTGAGGGAGATACAAATGGTTTAAGGAAAACAATTCCAAAGATAAAACAAACCAAATCCTGGATCAGTTGATGTATTAAATTGGTTATAAATATCCTCTAACTCTATGTCGACAGTGGTACTCCCCGGTACTACTCTTTTACATTGTCTATTTAAAGTGTAGTCTCTTTTATAAATGAAGTCTTTGAAGCCTGAATAAATTATAGAATGTTGTACTTACAGTTGAAGGTAACAGTAAAAAAAGGTGGACTCTTCGACGGAAAAGCATCCACTTAATCGACAGTGATGTCAACAGTTAAAAGTATATCATATTCATTCATCGATAAAATGTGTCATATCCATTACATCAAACAAATTCACGACAATCTAAGAAATCGATGAGGTACCTGACATCGACCGGTCCGAAGAGACAGGTACCCTAGAGGGTCGTTTTTTATGACTTCACCCAACGGCAAAGGGAAGACTCCCGTAAAAGGGTTGGACCCCTAGGTTAGGTACATAGAACGTAACGTCCATCTAAGAAACGATGACTTGGTAGTCCCTTCGGGTCCATGGTAAAGTCAGTGAGTCATCACAGACTGAAAAACGCTGTGTTATCACGTCGTACGGTCCGAAGGGACAGGTAGTTTCAGGGTCTCGAACCAGTTTGAGTACAGACAACTCAGTCACTATGTTAAGTTGGTAGAGTAGGAGACAATAGGGGAAGATAAGGACAGAAGTTAGAAAGGGTCGTAGTCCCCGAAAAGGTTACTTAGTTAAGAAACATAGTCCACCGGATTCATAACCTCGAAGTCGAAGTCGCAGTCATGAAGGTTACATATAACTCCTGACTAAAGGAAATCCTACCTGTCCAACATAGAAGACCGTCAGGTTCCCTAAGAGTTCTCATAAGAGGTTGTGGTGTCAATCTTTCGTAGTTAAGAAGTCACGAGTCGAGAGAAATATCAAGTTGAGAGTGTAGGTATGTACTGACGACTTTTTTGGTGGAGAAACTGATCTACCTGAAAACAGTGGTTTCATTACAGAGACGAAAAATTATGTAACGGATTCGACCAGTATCTAAAAGAAGGTTCCTCGTTCACGAAAAATTACAGTACCGACGTCAGTGGTAGTCGTCACTAAAACCTCGGGTTCTTTTATTTTAGAGAGTGACAAAGGTAACAAAGGGGTAGATAAACGGTACTTCACTACCCTGGTCTACGGTACTAGAATCAAAAGACTTACAACTTCAAATTCGGTCGAAAAAGCGAAAGAAGAAAGTGAAGTAGTTCTCCGAGAAATCAAGGAGAAGTGAAAGACGGTATTCCCACCACGGTAGACGTATAGACTCCAATAACTACAAAGAGGGTCGTTAGAACAAAGGTCGAACACGAAGTAGGTCGAACCGTCAAACGTACTACGTGAGACGCATATTCAATTTATTCTCCCACTGTTATATTTAGGAACTACGTGAAGAAAGGGTTAAACCTTGGTCAGATAACAAGGTACAGGTCAAAATTGACAAGGAAGAACTGGACGTATGTCTAAAGAGTCTTCCGTCCAGTCCACCAGACCAAAAGGGTAGAGAACTTCTTAAAAGGTGTCAAAAAACACAAGAAGTGTCAGGTTCCGAAACCGTATCAGTTATTTCGTCTTCATCTACAAAAAGACCTTGAGAGAACGAAAAAACTACGAGGTTGCCTACATCCGTCAAATTAGAGACCAAGGAGACGAAAAGATTTAGGTCAAACTTGTAGACCTTCAAGAGTCAAGTGGGTGACAACTTCGGAGAGAACCTCTTAAAACTTGTAATCAAACGATCGAACACTCTACTCAAGTTAACACGCTATCAAACTTGTAAAAAACCGTAACGGAAAGAAAGCCTGACCTCACTTTTGACTAGAAAAGTTGAGGACACAGGTGATGACTCGAAAGGCTTAAACGACTGTATAACTCACGTCGTGAAAGTGTCGTAGTAGAAAATCCTGAGCTTTATCGAGTTGATCTTAAGGTCGCGGAGGTGATCGAAACAAACATCACTGCGAAGGATTCCGTGTGAACAATTCAGAGTCTTATCAATCTTTTAATGTGTCTTTTCACTTGAAATAACGAAAAATATGAAGGACGAGTACATGAAAATTAGAAAAATTACCTTTGATAATTTGTATTTTTTCATATATTTTATCTATCGTACCTATCATACCATTTAGGGGTTGTCGTTTATTTGAATGAAAGTACTAATAATTGAAAACCGGCCACAACAGACAAGACATGACTGTGATTGAAGAGACGGAGAATGAGGACGATGTCACGTATAACACTTCATTTATGTACTAAAGTAGGGATTATAAACGTAAATATTGAGACTTTATTTTCGAATAATAAAACTGTTTTTAGTACAATATGATTTTAAAAATTATTAAAGAATTAAAATTACTAGTATAAAAGTTAACAAAGTATTTATGGTAATAGAAAAAGAAACAAACTTAGTCCTATAGACCACCGAGTCTGTCATTTCTTAGACGGACTTTACGTCCTCTGGACCCAAGTTAGAACCCAACTCTTCTAGGAGACCTCTTTCCGTACCGTTGGGAAAGATCATAAATCGACCCTCTTAAGGTACCTGTCTCCTCGGAACACCCGATACCAGGTACCACAGCGTTTCTCAACCTGTGTTGGTTTGCTGATTGTTGAGTATGAAGTGAAGTATTTGTTCAATGTGTGTAACTTCAACTAATGACACTAAGAATTAAAGAAGACACAATATCCAAAAAAAGAGGACATTGATAAAAGGGAACGTTAGATAACAATTTCTTTGGAATAGTAAACAAGACATCTTAAACTTTTCAGACCTAAAACGACTGACGTAACGATATCAATGTATAAAACATAAAAGACAGAAAAAAAATTTTATTTAATCACCGACCTAGATTATCCTAAATCCAAGGTGTAATAACCAAAAAACAAAAACAAAAACAAAAAAGTTTTTTACAGTCAAAACAGAAGATAATACTTTGTATATTACAGACTAATAGAGATAAAAAACACTACAGTCCTTAAGAACTACGAGTCAAAAGATCTAGTTAAGTAAATAACTATCGACACTTTTCCCTTGTAACATTTTAGATTGAAAAAAGTAAATAAGTGACTTTACAAAGATATTTCTCTTTATAGAAAAAATGATAAACAAGTGATTCACCTTGTTAACCATACCCCTTCAGTCGAATACGATTGTAAATATACGGATTAAACAAATGAATGGGTAAAAGTTATATTATTCAATCAAATAATTGTAGATAGTCATCGTTGATAAAACGAAAGACAAAGACCATAGATTTTCTTGATTATTCAAATTCGTATAAACCATAAGGGTTATGTAAAGTGAATAACAATGATAATTAGGTCTATAGGGTTAAGACCGGTTACCCTTTGAGAAGTTTAACGGAAACTTAGAGTGTCTATCTCGGGATCTTTTGAAACTACCTAAGGAACGAGAAACTATATTGTTTTCGTAGACCACATAAAATACAGAACCACAACTTTAATCGGGAATGAGGTTTTTAGAGAACAAAGAAAGTTACCCTTTATTACAAGTTTTTTAGATTAGATGTATGATCCCCATGAGTATTATTAATCAAATATAAATAAAGGTCGGAGAGGTCACCTGTCTCTTTTCCTTAACTTACGCACATAAAACTTTTTGTTTGATTATTTCTTATTCATAAATGTTTAATTTTACTGTGATATCTTAAAAATGAATTAGGGAAGATAAAATGTAGACAAAGAGGAAAGAGGATGGAACTTGGGAGGGACCTAACCACCCTATACGACACAGAAGACCGATAGGTCTCTAATCACAGATGGTACATTCCGATAAAACCAATAAGGAGAGTCTCACGTAGTAACACACGATTCACTGTCGGTGAGACCCTTTCTCACTTAAACTTATAATGTACAAGTAAATGAAATAGGGTACAACGTATGTACTAAAAGAGTCTTATTTTACGGTCACAACGGTCTTTATTATACTATTAACTTTGTCCATTAAAAATTATGGAACAAACGGAAATCCCATACAGAGAAATCTCTACTGTAGGTTAATGAGTCAAAATTTCCGTTAACCTTTTCCACCAAAGACACACCAATACGATGTTTGATCTCTTTATAAACCTAAATAAAATCCCTACCGAAAAGTTTAAATTAAAACAGAATAAACATAAGTAATTACAAAAACCTCAGTTAATTTTTTATTTATTACTTCGTATCGACGATTGTTCTAGGAAAGATTAGATAAAAGACTTAACGAGATGTCGATTGGTATTTTTGTACGATATCAAATAGGAAAGTACAAATGAATAAAAAAATTAAGATGTTTCTTTAAATAAATAAAATAAAAATGAAAATTAAAAATTTATATTTAAATAAATAAAATTAACCTCCGATTAATGTTATATCATAACCAAAATGGTATGTAGTTGTAATTAGACGGTACCCATATGTGGACAAGGGGTAGGACTTGGGAGGGAGGGTGTAGGGAGGGACATAGTAGGGAGACCCAGTAGGGTCACGTGGTCGAGGTTCGTAGGATATAGTACGTAGTTTGGATCTGACCGTTAAACAAAGTATATACTATAATACGTACAAAGTTACGGTAAGAGGGTTTAGTAGGGTGGGAGAGGGAAAGTAAAAATTACAATCATATATAAATTCTAATATATATTTATATACAAATTAGAGAAGAGTCTTTATATAATAAAAGCATCTTAAATCATCAGAAGAAACCATTAGAAGAAAGGGATTCAAAAGATAAAATGGTCGAAAGAACTTAACAAAAACGTAAAATTGTTCCTCCCGACATAAAAAAAAAAGGTTACCATTAAAAATACCATCAGGTCATGGGAATTTTACGAGAACGTTCACTTTTACAATTGGAAGATCAACTAAGAAAACTGGGGAACCCGACATCGGACGGTCCGAGGAGATAGGAACCCTAAAGGTCCGTTCTTATGACCTCACCCACCGGTAAGGGAACAAGTCCCTAGAAGGGTTGAGACCCTAACTTAGGTCCAGAGGGTGTGACCCCCGTCTAAGAAACAATAGACACGGTGGTCCTTTCGGGAATCAAAGGAGGAAAAAATTAATTTCAAAGTGAACCTATTATTTTTAATTTGATTTGATCATCGAAGGAAAAAGGTAAACTCGGATTATAGTGACATCTATAGTAAGAAAACGAAAACCGATACCCAAAAAAAAAAAAAAATTCGACGGGAGACAAAAATAATTCCCTAAGTCCATCTATTTTCTTTATAAATGGAAGATGGAGACAAAGGGGTCCATCTTGTGTTTATACATTGAATAAAACGATAGAAATTATATCGTCTAATAACCCTTAAATGACATCTTCCCTTTTAGTTAAATACTAAATTAAAAGAGAAAATGTTGTAAAGGTTACATTCCTTTTGATAAAATATTATACAATATTTGTCTTAGTCTTTTCTTCTCTTCGATTTCCTTTTCCTCTTTTTCTTTATATATGGATAAACTTACGTCTCAAGGTTTGTTTAGTTCCTCTCTATTCTTTCGGAATGAGTCACTAGTTACGTTTCATTATCTTCTTTCGTTATCTTACTGTTTTCGATCTCTAGAGAAGTTCTTTTAATCTGTATGGTTCCCTTGTGAAGTACGTTTCTACTCGTGTTATTTCTTGTCTTTAACATACCTAGATTGTCTTCGTTTTCTATAATTCTTCTCCACCGTTCTTATGTGTCTTCGTGATATTTTTTTTCTAGTAATACTGGGTCAACTGGTGCTACCACACTAGTGAGTGGATCTCGGTCTATAGGACCTTACATTTCAGTTCACCCGGAATCCTTCCTAGTGACGTTTCGATCACCTACACTACCTTAAGGTCAACTCGATAAAGTTTAGGACCTTCTACTACGACACTTTCACGACGTGAGTTATACGGTCGTTTAGACCTTTTGAGTCGTCACCGGTATCCTGACCTTTTCCAGTCAGTCAAAAGTAAGGTCAGGGTTTCTTTCCGTTACGGTTTCTTACGAGTTTGATGGTGTGTTAGTGTGAGTAGAGTGTGATCATTTCATTTTAAGAGGTTCGGTCCGAAGTCGTTATACACTTGGCACTTGAAGGTCTACAAGCTTAATATAAATCTTTTCCGTCTCCTTGGTCGCTAGTTTAACGGTTGTAGAAAACCTAGTAGTTTTTTCGTTATCTCAAGGTCTTTTCGCAGATGAAGAGAAAATAACTGATACGGTTTCAGAAAGTGACACACCTAGTGTTATTTGACACCTTTTAAGACTTTCTCTACCCTTGTGGTCTGGTGGACTGGACGGAGGACTCTTTGGACATACGACTAGTCCTTCGTTTTCAATTTTGACCTGTACCTTGTTGTCTGACCAAGGTTTAACTCTTTCCTTATGACAGTTCCGACATATAACAGTGGTAGAATAAATTGTGTACGTCTCATGTAGTACACTTTACAGTCCGATCTACTTCGTTTTCGACCTTAGTTCTGTCGACCCTCTTTATACTTATTGGAGTCTATACGTCTATTGTGGTGGGAATACCGTCTTTCGTTTCTTCTTGATTACTCGGAGAACTACTTTCACTTTCTCCTTTGACTTTTTCGACCGAATTTCGAGTTGTAAGTCTTTTAATTCTAGTACCGTAGACCAGGGTAGTGAAGTACCGTTTATCTACCCCTTTTTTACCTCTGTCACTCTATAAAATAAAAGAACCTGAGCTTTTAGTGACGTCTACCACTGACGTCGGTACTTTAATTTTCTGTGAACGAGGAACCTCCTTTTCGATACTACGTGGATCTGTCGTAAAATTTTTTGTCTCTATAATGAAACGGATGTTTCCAGGTAGATCAGTTTCGATACCAAAAAGGTCATCAGTACAGACCTACACTCTCAACCCGATATTTCTTTCGACTCACCCCTTCTCAACTAAGAAAACTTGACACCACAACCTCTTCTGAGAACTCTCAGGGAACCTGACGTTCCTCTAGGTTGGTCAGTTAGGATTTCCTTTAGTCAGTACTTATAAGTAACCTTCCTGACTACGACTTCGACTTCGAGGTTATAAAACCGGTGGACCATACTTCTTGGCTGAGTAAACTTTTCTGGGACTAAGACCCTTACTAACTTCCACCTTTCCCTTCTCCTACTGTCTCCAACTCTACCAACCTACGGTAGTGGTTCCGCTGCCTGTACTCAAACTCATTCGAGCTCCACAGCCACAACCAATCCCTTCGGACCGTACGACGTTAGGTACCCCAGAGTTTCTCAGTCTGTATAGACTCGTTGACTTGACTTGACTTAACTATTAGTCTTGTTTTATGTATCGAACATCTACGAACCACCAGTCTTCCATTTGTAGAATAATGTTTAAACTAAAATGGGAAGAATAATGTTTACATGTCTATTAATGGAAGGAGATGGACAATTTTAGGAGATTTATCAAAATATGAAAACCATAAACAGTCTACTGAAGGTCCAAAAAACGGAAACAAGAACATAAGAATTTTCAATTAGAGTATTAATTGTTCTTCGTTAATATTTCATGAAATATTGAGTGTTCTCTATGACTGATTATTGACACTTGAGACGTACTGAAAATATTGGACATAGAAAAATACGACTTATTTTATTTTAATGGGACCTTTGATTACCTATCGAGGTGACACTACTCAAATTATTAAACTCGTAATCCCACTCCCTAGAGTTTCCTCCTTTCATATTTTTCCTAGACTTGACTATGTGTCCCTATCCCTTAACACATGGTAAGTTGGTTCAGGGAAATCCTTACCTCGTGTAAATGTAAAAATATCAAATAACTTAATATCTGAGGCAGGCAGATCAGTTCCGATACCAAAAAGGTCTCCAGTACATACCTACACTCTCAACCTGACACTTCTGCCGACTCGTGGTTTCTTAACTACGAAAACTTGACACCACAACCTCTTCTGAGAACTCTCAGGGAACCTGACCTTTCTCTAGGTTGGTCAGGTAAGAGTTCTTCTAGTCGGGACCCTAAAGAAACCTTCCTTACTACGATTTCGACTTTGAGTTCATGAAATCGGTGGAGTACTCTTCTCAACTGAGTAACCTTTTCTGAGACTACGACCCTCCCTAACCCCCGTCCTCCTCTTCCCCTGCTGTTTCCTACTCTACCGACCTACCGTAGTGACTGAGCTACTTGCACTCAGACTCACTTGAGACCCTCTACCACTACTTGTCCCTCCGGACCGCACGACGCCAAGTACCCCAGTGTTTCTCAGCCTGTACTGACTCGTTGACTTGACTTGACTTGACTTGACTTGTAAACATACCACCTTCTCTAAAGACGACTTAAGTCTATAACACACACAGCAGATCGGTCTCAGTGGTAGTAAACCAAGGACGGTACATATTTTTGATTTTTCACCTATAATCTGAAGACTACCGTTTACGTGTTTCACGTAAGACACTAAGAAAAGAAAAGTCTTACTCTTTATTAAGAAAAACTAGACAAATCAATACATTCGTTGTCCATTGTCTCGTATTTTCTATGGATATCTTTATTTCTTATATGAAAAGGGAACACGAAAGTGGTACATACGATAAACTTCGTATTACACACACCGTGTACACTCCGTAACCAATCTCCTTTGTAAATACGTCTTTTGTAGACGGAGATGGAGACAGTGACAGAATGTTTAAACCCTTCCTCTGTTTTTCAGGGAAAAACCTTCTGTAAAAAACATTGCGAAGTCACAAACGTGATTGTTAAACCAAGAGTAGAAGGTGTTTAACATTGGCTTCTTTACAAAACCGACGACGCCGATTTTTCGTCTTGCAAAAGTAGAACTTACACTTACGGCAACACGAAGTAAAGACTTGTCCCTAACACAACGGTCACAGGGCCAGTCGTGGTTCTTCCTCGACTTAAGGAGTCCCGAGGACAATAGAACCCAACGTGGTCTTACCTTCCACAATCTCAGGACTTGAAATCCCGTATAGACACGGAATTGTCCTTCGACTTTACGGGGTCCGAGGAACTGATTCAGCAAGACCCGACCAATTTCGTCCTTAAAGGGTCTGGAATGTGAGACAAGGAAATCCACTAAAAATAATAATAATAAAAAAAGATTTCTGACTGTATTTCTATGACGATGGATGAGTGACACGTCAGCTTTACTTCTACTACAAAAGTCTCTTGTTGTGTGAGACGTCGACCCTTCAAGTCGTCGGGTCTCTACCTCGAGTGGGGTCTCGTTCGACCATGTGTCCCTCCGTTTCCCGGCCTGTGATCACTGGTCAAAAACCCAAATGGGAGACCTCTGAGCTCAGTAGTAAAAAGTAGAGGAAAGTGCAATGTCGGAAACAGCTAGCAGGGTGACTGAACTGAAATCCAATAGAGGTATCGCGTAACGAGGTCGGTTACCGGAAGAAACCAACTGCTACAATGTGTAGTTCGTAGGAAGGACCCTGAAAAGAGAGACCTCTCTATCTGTCTGTCCAAACGGGGTCCAGACGGTGACCTAGAAGGGGGTCTGTGTAGGAAACCAGTTAATTAAGAATGTCTCCGGAAGAAAGGTGTAGATTAGCGGTCAGATACAGACTGCGTCCTTTGTTGTACGAACCCCGACCAAGTACCCCTACTGGGTCTCTCTACAATACCCCTCCCTCCACCCTCCCCCCAAGTACAAACCCTTACATACATTCTTAATTTCTAAAATTTTAAATTTTTTATTTTTTGATTTTTTTTTTTTTTTCACCAGAATACGTGAGGGGTCGTATGGTAGAGTATTGTTAAAAAGTTTAATGGTATTATAATTGAATAAGTAAATAAATCAATCGATAAAACATTTACATTCGGGGTACGGGGTTGTGATTAAGGTACGAAACAATTTCCTTTCAGATGTAAATTGAATACGTAAAGACACAGAGGTAACGAATCTATTATACGTGAGTTATTTATAAACAACTTAGCATAAAAGACGGAAAAACCTCGTTCACATCGAGATTTTTTCAGTAAATTTTTAATCAAGTCAAGTCAAGTCAATCAGTTAACACAGGTTGAGACACTGGGGCACTTAACGTCGTGTGGTCCGGAGGGAAAGGTAGTAGTTGAGGACCTCAAGTGGATTTGGGTACAGGTAACTCAACCACTACGGTAGGTCGGTAGAGTAGGAGACAGAAGGGGAAGAGGATAACGGGGTTAAGGAGGTTTGTAGTCCCAGAAAAGGTTACTCAGTTGAGAAGTGTACTTCGCCGGTTTCATAACCTCAAAGTCGGAGTCGTAGTCAGGAAGGTTACTTGTGGGTCCTAACCAGAAGAAATCCTATTTGACCAACCTGGAGGAACGTTAGGTTCCTTGAGAGTTGTCAGAAGGGGTTGTGGTGTCCAGTTTTCGTAGTTAAGAAACCGTCAGTTGAAAGAAGTGTCAGGTTGAGAGTGTAAGTATGTACTGGTGACCTTTTTGGTATCGGAACTGATCCACCTGAAAACAACCGTTTCATTACAGAGACGAAAAGTTATACGTTAGATCCAACCAGTATTGAAAGGAAGGTTCCTCATTTGTAGAAAATTAAAGTACCGATGTCAGTGGTAGACGTCACTAAAACCTCAGGTTTTGTTATTTCAGACGGTGACAAAGGTGACAAAGGGGTAGATAAACGGTACTTCACTACCCTGGTCTACGGTACTAGAATCAAAAGACTTACAACTCGAAATTCGGTTTAAAAAGTGAGAGGAGAAAGTGAAAGTAGTTCTCCGAAAAATCAAGGAGAAGTGAAGGACGGTGTTACCACCACAGTAGACGTATAGACTTAAATCACTATAAAGAGGGTCGTTAGGACTAACGTCTCCTGAAATCCATAACTAAAATCAACAGTCATATATTGAATAAACTTATAGTATACGAGAAACCGTATAAAGTTTCATTTTTAGTTACTCAGTGTGTCATTAACTACGTCAAACTATTTATGTCTAACATTTTTGAGTAATGGACGTAAAATTTATCCGAAGTCAAAACGTTCCAACTGACACACCTAGTATTGTTTGACACCTTTCGAGAAATTCTCTACTCTTATGGTCTGGTGGAATGGACAGAGGACTCTTTGGACATACGGTCAGTTCTTCGTTGTCAATCTTTGGACATACCTTTTTGACTAATCAAACCCCAACTCTTTCCTCTTTTTATCTCGACAGATGACAGTGGGACAAATAAATTGGATATACGACTCGTGTAGTACTCTTTATGGTTCGACCTACTCGATGTTCGACATAATTGTATCCGTCCTCTTTGTAGATGTTGGAGTCTATACACCTACACTTCAACAAGTCAACAGACTGAAAAACGCTGGAGTACTTGACATCGGACGGTCCAAGGAGATAGGTACCCTAAAAGGTCCGTTCTCATGACCTCACCCAACGGTAAAAGAAGAGGTCTCCTAGAAGGACTTGGTCCCTAATTTGGACCCAGAGGGTGTGATGTCCGTCTGAGAAATGATAGACTCGATGGTCCCTTCGGGGTCTATAAGTCTACTATGGTGAGAATACCGTTTTTCTCTTCTTGATTTCTCAGAGAACTACTTCCACTTCCTCCTTTCATTTTCTCGGTCGAATTTTGATTTGTAATTTTTTTCTTTTTTTTTTTTTTGTCTTTTTTGATTCTAGAACAGTAGACCGAGGTAATGAAGTAACGTTTTCCTTCTCCTTTTCACCTTCATCACTGTCTAAAGAAGAAGAACCCGAGATTTTAGTGACGACTACGACTGACGTCGGTACCTTAGTCTTCTCTAACGAAGAACTGTCCTTTCGATACTGTTTGTATCTGTCACACAACTTTTCGTCTCGATAGTGAGGCGGCTGTCTCCAGGTATATCAGTTCTGATGTCAGAAGGGTCACCAGTGTTTATCGACACTGTCGACCAGACACTTCTTCTGTCTCGTGGTTTCTTAACTATGGAAGATTGACACCACGACCTCTTCTGAGGACTCTAAAGGGAACCTGTCGTTCCTCAAGTTGGGACTTTAGTTGGGACTTATGAATAACCTTCCTGACTACGACTTCGACTTCGAGGTCATAAAACCAGTGGACGACACTGTCCGGTTGAGAAACCTTTTCAGGGACTACGACCCTGTCTAACTCCCGTATTCTTCTCCCGTAGTCTCCTACTCTACCGACCTATCTTAGTGACTACGTTACCTGTACCTGAACCCGTTTGAAGTCCTCTACCACTCCTTGTCCCTCCGGACCACACGACGTCAGGTACCCTAACGTTCCTCAGTCTGTACTGTACTTGTGGTTATTGTTCTTGGGAGTCCTCCTCCTTTGAAACCCTCTTCAAAGAAGACCTAAGGAGTCTAAATTAAGGGGGATAAGACACTGAAAGATCTTAACTAGTAATGTAGGAACTTATTCAACCATCTTCGTATTCCCAAGTATTTGGTATTTCCCAAGGAAGGAAGTATTTCCCAAGACCAACAACAAAAAAAAAAAAAAAAAAAAATACAACTACATTTTCAACAAGATTTAAAACTTAATCGTCCCAACTCACAAATCAACCGTTCAACCTATACACTGGGTTCACTGGTCTACTGTGGACTCACTGAATATCCTTAGAGTTAATATGGGGTGGAGTACTTCCTTACCGATAGAATAGAACTCCGTGTAAAGAAAAGTCGAGATACATTATTAGGGGTGAAAAGTTTGTACGTCGGTACAAAGTAGTCTTAACCACTGATCTTCGTCGACTGAATCGTGGTATAATCTGAGTGTCCGGGGACCCCACTCACGATATCAGGGAAGGAAGAACACTCATGACTATGACGTACTTTCACACTCACTACGGTAGGTGGACTCTGGATGAGAGAATACGAGGACCTGGTTCACAAACCCTTTACTATTACTCAACCAATCTCGTAAACGAATTTTTACACCTACAACAAGACGGGAAACAGTGATCCTTATCTACTTTCAAAGTATTTTCTGATCGATGCTTATACGTTGGTCTAGATACTGGACTAGTACTTACTATGGGTGGAAGAGTAGATTCTCTAGATAAACTTATTAATTTAAGGTTTTAAAAAACACTTATATTGACGGTCTTTTTAGATTTATTTAACTGGATATTAAAACCTCCTGTACTTTAAAAGGAAAATTGGTGATTAAAAGGGATAGGGGTTTCAAACCGTTTAATTTAATTCCGTATGAAAAATAGTTCTTTACACTGGACCTTTAATTGTGTCATAAATTTAAGATTTATAAAAAACCGTTTCTTTTAGAGGTTTTAAAATCATTTCTAATATGAAAACTTTTAACCTTTGAAATAAAGTTCAAGACTGATTTGGGGTACGATCTATATACTTAAATCCTTTTTATAAATTGAATAAATTAAAATGGATGAAGTGGAAATTTTTCTTGAGGGGAGTGAAGGTTGCGAGATTTGGTCTCTGGTTTAGGTCTTATATAATTATCTACCCTAGGGAGGTGTTGAAAGAGGGTGGAAGGTTCTGTGAAGATCTCGACATATTAGTTTGTCTGTTTTAGACATATTGGTTTTCTGTTTTAGTGTAACAGAATGATATACCCTGGAGACTTTTGATGGAGTTTTACTGGTTTCGGTAACGAGATAGTGTAGAACTAATGTTTGTAGTGATACCCCTGAAGTGAAACCCTTGACACCGTGTTACTTAGTAACAAGACATGTGGACTCTGATTGTATTATAACATTTAGTTGATATAACGTTATTATTTTTATTAACATGGACCTGACAATCTGAATATGAAACGATGTTACGTAACTTAGATAACCAATTATACTTCCTCTAAATACCAAAGTACTAAGTAAGATAAAGTTGTCCACTCTTCCCTACCTTTCCCCTGTCGAACTACGTTTCTGACCCAGATACTTATTCCTTTATTAAATCGGCCTCTTCATTTAGTAGTCACCCTCTTTAGGAACCTCAACCTTCCTGGATATGTCTATTTTACTAACTACTGTGTCCTACTTTGTTTATGACCGACAAATAAACACAAAAGAGACTCGTATTAAAGAGTCGAATAAGAGTCTTCAGTTATACCCGAACATCCTTCAGATCTTCTATGATCTACTTGATTCTTTAATTAAAAGTAACCAGAGATATGGTACTCACTAAGTCACTTCTCCAGGTAGACCGAATTTAATCCGTTAGATAAAGTCTCATGGATTCTTCTCGAGACTTTTTATGTAAAATATTTGTCTTTTTATATTTTGACGACGATGAAACCTTTATTTTTCCTGATCAGTACGAATACTTTTTAGTCATTAATTCTTACTAAACAAATTTTAACTAACCGACAAGTAACTCAAACACGGAAAGACATACCTTCGTTTAGACTATCGAGTGGAATGGAGATAGTACGGTCACAAGTGTAGTGTATGGTGTCAGTATCCCATTTTTTCCTTGAAAAGTTTAACTTTATTTGACTTTTTTGTCAATTGAGATGTATCAAGATCAGATGCCTTATTTAATTTGAAACTCTAAAAGGACTTTCGATGACTGAAGAATTATTTGTTAAAATAAGTACTGAAAGTGTAATTACTACAGTTTTACACCTTTTCGGAAACGTTTATGGTATATATAAACTTTTTTTGGATGAAAAAAGGATGGTAGTTTACCGATTGACATTTGACATTCTATTGAAAACGATAAAATGTCCCTAGAAAGAAAACTTGAAAAAAAAAAAAGAAGAGAATTTAAACCACAAGTTGAAGGAGATTTCGGATCTGAGGTACCATTTTGAAAAAGTATTCCTAGATGAAACGAGAAGATTTGTTAGAACGGAGAGATTGAGAAGGAAATGTACCTTTAACATTTTTCTATTATTTGTATTATAAGGTTATAAAATTTTACAAGAGTCTCTTAATATATGAGACTCCGTTGTTCCCACAATTATATACAATCTCCTCTTTGTACTAAGTAGGATTACGTCCTACAATTACTCCGAACCAACATAATAAGGAAATATGTTCATCTTTTAATTGACAGTTATATTATTTTTGTTCTATTGAAAATATGGTCAAACTGTTTGAAATGATATCCTGGATTTTAGTCTTATGAACGTCTTTACATGACAATAACTACCCATGTGAATTATATCCCTATAAGTAAGAGTAAATATTGACTTCGTTAGAATTAGTTTTAGGGTTCATCTATTAAATCTTTGAACTGTTTATATAAAATTCTAAATATATTTTCTTATTACATGTTGTTTATCCATTCAGTTACTTTTTGAATTTGTTTCTTACTCCTTAACGTGTTGGTCTATTTTATTAAATGAGTTTTTAGATACTGTTATTGTAAGATATTGTCATAAGAAATTGTCTTATAAGATATTGTCTGACTAAACTTCGTCTTTGTCTTTTTTTGTCTTTTCATCTCGTCTTATGATTAGAACCTTTGTCTTGATGTATTTTTAACCTTTAGGTAATTACCATTTTGATTACGATGTTTTTAACTTATTTCAAACCCTTTGACCGAGTCTATACTTCTTATAGTTTCACTCCAAGAATAAAGCATGATATATATTTCTCCAAATGTACATTTTTCATTTTCATATTTCGATTACCTACTTTTAAACACTCTCATAGAAATATATGAATCCATTCCTTTACCGTTGGGTGAGGTCATGAGAACGGACCTCACAGGGTACCTCCCTCCTCGGACCATCCGATGTCGGGTACCCTAGCGTTTCTCAGCCTGTGTTGACTCACTGAAGTGAAAGTGAAAGTGTATCATAGAAATACATATGAATTCATAAAAATACTGAATTCTCACTCTTCAATAAAAAAATCTTATATGTTTACCGTACTTAGTGTTCCATTTTGTAACTAAACAATTATAATTCTACTTTCGAAAGTTACTTCCTGACGTGTTCGTTTTAATTATCTACCTATTGATACATCCTCTTTCCGTCACGGTTTCTTACGAGTTTGATGGTGTGTTAACGTGAGTAAAGTTTGCAATCATTTCATTACGAATTTTAAGAGGTTCGGTCCCAAGTCGTTATGTACTTGATACTCGAAGGTCTGCAAGTTCGACCAAAATCTTTTCCGTCTCCTTGGTCTCTAGATTAACGGTTGTAGACGACCTAGTACCTTTTCGTTCTCTCAAGACCTTTTTGTAGATAAAGACGAAATAACTGATACGGTTTCGGAAACTGACATGTCTAGTGTTATTTGACACCTTTTAAGACTTTCTCTATCCTTATGGTCTGGTGAACTGGACGGAGAACTCTTTGGACATACGTCCAGTCCTTGGTTGTCAGTCTTGACCTGTACTTTGTTGTGTGAACAAGGTTTATCCTTTTCCTTATGCAGTTCCGACATATAACAGTGGGACTAATAAATTGAAGATACGTCTCATGTAGTACTCTTTGCGACTCAACCTCCTTCGTGTTCGACCTTAGTTCCAACGACCCTCTTTATAGTTAGTGGAGTCTATACGTCTACTGTGGTGGGAATACCGTCTTTCTTTTCTTCATTTCTTGGAGAACTACTTTCACTTTCTTTTCTCACTTTTTCAACAGAATTTCGAGTCGTAAGTCTTTTGATTCTAGTACCGTAGGCCAGGTTAGTGAAGTACCCATTATCTACCGCTTTGTCACCTTTGTCACCGACTGAAATAAAAAGACCTGAGGTTTTAGTGACCTCTACTACTAACATCGGTACTTTATTTTTCTGCGAATGAGGAACCTTTCTTTCAATACTGGTTGGATCTGTCGTATAATTTTTCGTCTCTGTAATGAAACGGTTGTTTCCAGGCAGATCAGTTCCGATACCAAAAAGGTCACCAGTACATACCTACACTGTCAACCTGATATTTCCTCGGACTCGAGATTTTTCAACTACGAAAACTTGACACCACAACCTCTTCTGAGAACTTTCAGGGAACCTGACATTTTTTAAGGTTGGTCAGGTAGGATTTCCTCTAGTCAGGACCCACAAGTAACCTTCCTGACTACAACTTCGAGTTTGAGGTTATGAAACCGGTGGACTACGTTTCTCGACCGAGTAACCTTTTTCGGGACTACGACCCTTTCTAACTCCGTCCTCTTCTTCCCTGCTGTCTCCTACTCTACCAACCTACCGTAGTGACTGAGTTACCTGTACCCAAACCCACTCGAGGTCCTCAACCACATCCTGTCCCTCCGGACCGTACGACGTCAAGTAACCCAGCGTTTCTCAGTCTGTGCTGACTCACTGACTTGACTTGACTTGACTGTTTACGTCCTTTTTTATAAACGTAAGAAGTTTTGGTTTTACCTTAAATAGACAAAATATATACATTAGGAAGGTTTTGGTTCACTATTATTCCTTCATATTCATAATTTATATTCATTTCATAATCAGCGAGTCAGCACGGGTTGAGAAACACTGTGGTACCTGACGTTAGGTGGTCCGAGGTGACAGGTACTATAAAAGGTCCGTTCCTATGACTTCACTAAACGGTAAAGGAAGAGGTCCCCTAGAAGGGTTGGGTCCCAAACTTGGGTCCAGAGGACGTGACGTCCGTCTAAGAAATGACTAACTCGATATCACCCTCGGGTCATTCCTTCATATAGATTATCTTTTTTATTTCCTCAGTTTGTCATTCCTTTAAAATCGTCCGTTGAGCACCTACCCCTTTGTACATCAATTTTTCACAAACCTCTATGATTTTGAGTCATTATTTGAACTCTTTGAGTTTGACTTTACTCTATTGTACTTGTGGATAACCTAAGTATTTTTATTCTTCCACCCTTTGTCGTTAACAACTGTTCTTGACATCGTTTCTATTAAGAGTACGGGTGGAACACCCTTACACTCAACGTTATTTAGTGTAAAACCCCCCTTTTAATCAAAAGTCTTCAGTCATACCATTATAAACCGTCTTTATTCTTACGTACATTAGATTCAGGGACACTATCGAGAAGACCTATATATTCGGTTACTTAAGTGCATGTATAAAATTCCTTGTATTTGTTCTTATAAACAAGACGAACATAAGTCACACCACATCTCCGTTTGATGAATAAAACTTCCACATAAAGTACACTCCTTTCTCATTCATTTTACACCGGTGACGTAAAAATATAATACGAGACGTCATTAAACTTAGTTGTGTAGTCGTATGGTTCATACGTATGTTGTACCAATCTAAAGTTCAAAATCACTTTTTTCTTTGTCACTCTAAATGTCGTGTCATGTTAGTTTTACTTTGTCCCGAGTCACTATAGATTAAGAAACTCTGAGGTACCTGACATCGTGAGGTCCGAGAAGACAGGTATCTTAAGAGATCCGTTCTTATGACCTCACCCAACGGTACGGGAAGAGGTTCCTAGAAAGGTTGGGTCCTTAAGTTGGGTCCAGAGGGTGTAAACAGTTATATAACTGGAAATCGAATCTTTATTAGAAACCCATAAAGTATATAAGACTACAGTCCATATGTACTTCGAGGATATCTTTCTGTGGGGGTGTTATGTCATCGAGTTTATTCTTTCTGTAAATTAAGATAGAATGTATTTTAACTCTTTTTACTTACACTAGATCCCGTCTATCCACCAAGACGACACACCCTAGAAATCCTGGGGCACAGGGAACTCCGTGGGGTTAAGACTTCTCACAACAGGAATAGATATACCACCTCCGATACAGTAATCTTAATATAGGTGTCAAAATATAATTCTTTGTTTGTAAAACCCCCGAAGGGACCAGCGAGACACTACTTTTAGGCGGACGGTTACGTCCTCTGTGTCCAAACCGCGGTCTAAGTCCTCCTAGGGTGTACGGTGGTTCGTTGAATCGGGTACATGGTGGACATAATTGACATTGATAACTTGGACACGAGATCTCGGACCCTTTGTGTCGATGACTTCGGGCACACGGGATCTCGGGAACGAGACGTCATTTTCTTCGGTGGTGTTATTCTTCGGTCGTTGATCTCTCATAAGGGGTGAACGGTGTCGATCTACAAATATAGAACTATGGTCTCGTCAAAAGTTCTTCCAATTGACCAACACAAGGGACGATTTTGACCCCAAGATGATTTTCCTCCTTCCCCATTTATTTGTCCTCTGTTACTTCTCAGACACAATTCTCTATTGGTCAAGGTTGCTCGTCTCATCTTTTACGTTCGATTCAGAGAAGTCAGTACAGGCTAAGAAACGTTGAGATACCTGACATCGGGTGGTCCGAGGAGACAGTTACTCTAAGAGGTCCGTTCTTATGACTTCACCCAACGGTACGGAAGGAGGTCGCTTAGAAGGGGTGGGTTCCCAGTCCAGAGAACACAGAGGACGTAACCCTCTGGTAAGAAATGGTGATCATGGTGGAACTTTCGGATTCATCTTTTACCCTACCCCGGAATTGACACCGTGTTTCTGGATTCCAATACTAATTCCTCCCCACATTCTTTACAACCCACCCCAGTCCCCTACATCTACGACCCTAGTGGAAGATATAGGAGTTTTAGTTAGAGAACGTTATTTGGTTCTCTCGTCTTGGTCCATTGATTTATTAGATCACTTCTATTCCGAGTAAAAAGTGACTCGGGGTACCATTCAGACGTCTTGGTGGAACCAGGTTAATTACTATTAAAAAAATCTCACCCTTCTTTACATAGGTTATATTCACTTAGAGGTTTTTTTAACTTCATATTGTTCTTAAAGTCGATATATTATATTTAGTCTCCTCAAACTTTACGTTTAATATGGTAAGGTACCTTTCGGTCTTTACGAGTCTAAAATTTGAGACGGACTGTGTCTCTCTCTCTCCCACCCCCCCCCCCCGATGGTACATCGGGAACCACACATACAATCGTGTCCCCGTTAGACGTCTAGTGTAAGAGGAAATCGGACGGACAGTCTTGTGATACCTTATTCCATTTCCCATCCTGACTGTAAGTCAACCAGTTATGGTCCTGTTGACCCGATAAGAGTGGTGGGATCAAGGAAGACTAACCGACTATAGGTAACTAGTTACACTGATACGTCCAGTAACGACATGACACGAGTTTCTTGAGAAACACTGGGATACCTGATATTGTGTGTTCCGAGAAGATAGACCCGAAAAAGTCCTTTCTTATTACCTCACCGACGGTAAAGGTGGAGGGCCTCGAGAAGGGATGGGTCCCCAGTTTTGGTTAGAGGACGTAACGTCCGTCGAAGAAATGGACGAAGTCAATCAAGTCAAGTCAAGTCAGTGAGTCATCACAGGCTGAGAAACGTTGGGATACTTAACGTCGTGCCGTCCGGAGGAACAGGTAGTGGTTGAGGGCCTCAAATGAGTTTGAGTACAGGTAGTTCAGCCACTACGGTAGGTCGGTAGAGCAGGAGACAGCAGGGGAAGAATAGGACGTGGGTTAGGGAGGGTCGTAGTCCCAGAAAAAGTTACTCAGTTGAGAAGTGTACACCACCGGTTTCATAACCTCAAAGTCGGAGTCGTAGTCAGGAAGGTTACTTGTGGGTCCTGACTAGAGGAATTTTACCTGACGAACCTAGAGGAACGTCAGGTTCCCCGAGAGTTCTCAGAAGAGGTTGTAGTGTCAAGTTTTCGTAGTTAAGAAACCGCGAGTCGAAAGAAGTGTCAGGTTGAGAGTGTAGGTATGTACTGGTGACCTTTTTGGTATCGGAACTGATCTGACTGACTGGAAACAACCGTTTCATTACAGAGACAAAAAATTATACGACAGATCCAACCAGTATTGAAAGGAAGTTTCCTCATCGCAGAAAATTAAAGTACCGACGTTAGTGGTAGACGTCACTAAAACCTCGGGTTTTTTCATTTCAGACTGTGACAAAGGTGACAAAGGAGTAGATAAACGGTACTTCACTACCCTGGTCTACGGTACTAGAAACAAAAGACTTACAACTTGAAGTTCGGTTGAAAAAGTGAGAGGAGAAAGTGAAAGTAGTTCTCCGAAAAATCAAGGAGAAGTGAAAGACGGTATTCCCACCACAGTAGACGTATAGACTCCAATAACTATAAAGAGGACCGTTAGAACTAAGGTCGAACACGAAGTAGGTCGGGTCGCAAAGAGTACTACATGAGACGTTTATGCAATTTATTCGTCCCACTGTTATATGTCGGAACTCCATGAGGAAAAGGATAAACCTTGGTTAGACAACAAGGTACAGGTCAAGACAAAGAAGGACTGGACGTATATCCAAAGAGTTCTCCGTCCTGTCCACCAGACCATAAGGATAGAGAAAATGTCAAAAACACTAGGTGTGTCAGTTTACGAAACCGTATCAGTTATTTTGTCTTTATCTACAAAAAGAGCTTGAGAGAACGAAAATGCTACTAGGTCGCCTACAACCGTTAAACTAGAGACCAAGGAGACGGAAAAGATTTTGGTCGAACTTTGGACGAATCGGTAGTCCTTTCAGGCATGTCCGGTAATTTGTAATAGTTACAATGGGGACGAAAGTCCCCATAAGTTTTAAAAGAACTTTCTACAAGTCTGGTGTTTCCCGGTTCCTTCTTCCAAGCAATTTTTTTTTTTTTTTAGTCGTCAAAAAAGAAGAGGTCAGACATTATTAAGACGTAAACTTTATCTATTTTACCTTTTCTTTTTCTATTGTGGGTCTAAATAAACAGTTGAAGAAAAATTCACACTTCCCAGACGTCTTTCGTACGTAAAACGGTAAAACCAAGTATACGATAAGACTTAAACGACCGGAAGAGTCTTAAAACTACTTTTAAAAGACTAAAGGATATGTAAGGTTTACGGTATATGGATGAGACGGATGTCTAATGTTTTATAACACTGTCTAATGGTTCCTTCGACACTTGAAAGATGAGACGTCCTTAAATCTTCATCCTAAAAGAGACTCGACCTTACCGTTTCCGTCTACAGACATTCACACCATACCTCATCACAATAGATAACTAAACACGTCGAAAAATTTATTTATTAATGAAACATTTCTCCTTTACTCTAGTCCTTTTTCTTTGAACGTTGTATCGGACTACTTAGTCACCCACTATTTCATGTAACCTTGAAGTTGTAGGTCGGAAAATACAAAAGAAGTCTTGTCAACGTGAAGTAAGTCTTTGGTCCATAGTGTATTTTCTCCTTTAAGTCGGTCGTCACAAACAGAAATTCTCTCCGTTATTTCTTCTTTCCAATTTCCACATCTGGGACCTGGGTCTGAATCGGATCCAAACTTAGGATCGAGACGGAGGTTGATTGACACCACAATACCCATTTAACGTATTTGAGACCTGAAGTCAAAGTAGTGGATATTTTATTATGTTGAATGGAATATACCAACAATACCCCTAATTATTGAGAACGAATATCATTTGTTACTTACAATCGATACTATAAAAATGTAGGGAAATTAGGATTTGGTAAATGTGGGTGAGTGAGAAGATGGGTATAAGAAATCGTTAGAGGTTCGAACCGAAGACTGGAATAAACTAGTGAAGAAAAAACCATAAAAGGAATGACCCGATAAACTATAAGTCCTGACGGACGAACTCGAGGAGGGTAATTGTAAGTCCTTCTAAAAGAAGATTATAAAGTTCGAAACGTAACTTTTTGTACAATGAGAACACTGGACATTGGATTACAGGTGTAGACGACCCCAGATCGGGGTCACCTAGGTCCCTTAAGTTTCACCCCTACCGCAACCGTTCCTTTTTTGAATAAATAAATAATTATATTCTAATCTAATCCTTCTTTATCACATCATCTTTTTAATTCACCTCTTTTCTTCGACTTATTGAACCAAATGTACCTTTCGGTTATTTAAAGGTCTGTTCCTCTGACGTGGTAGATGCAATCCGGTGGCCACAGGCAAATTTATAGTCTCCCACGGGACGGAACCCGAGGGAGAGAATGCCTAGAATCTTCGACCCCGTTCATTCATATGTACCGCTCGGAGATACGGGGTCTACTCTTAAGTCGGACTTTAATCTCATTTCTCCTCTGTGCCCCCTTTGGTCAGGAAGGTTACTGACCGGGCGGAGATAACAGATCTTTCCGGAATGGAAAAACTAACATATATCTCTAGTTACCCATTATGTTTTAATACGTCGCAATCGTCGGGTCTGAGAATAGTTTTGGTCCGAAAAGAGAGACGTATGGATCAACATATGTGTTCAGAATCCACTAAATGTAGTAGAAGGGCGGTTTTCCCGGTTAATTGTCAAATGTCGGAAAGAAGACTATTCCCAAACAGTTGGTCTTCTGAATAAACACAGCTAGAAGGGTTTCAGACGACGGTGAGAGTCTTTTGTGATTTATTTCAATGTAAGAATGTATCGTTTCTATGTCGTTAAATATTGTTCATTTTCCTCATGTCACTAAATATTATTTTCTTTTCATTAATTGAGTTTTCAGATCACAACGATTGTAGTTTTGATTATATATAGGAAAAGGTATAGGGTAAATGTAACTAATTGTAGGAGGGTCCACGGATTTTCTATTTCTTATACCTCCGGACCATCGTTAGTAACTCAGTTGTAACTTTAGGCAGTGGTTATACTAAAAACCGGAAATCTTTTCCGAGACATAGAAATTCTACTAAAATTCAGAACACGGAGAGCACAAACCCCCCGACATTCGTTAAGTGTTCGACATTCTCCAGGCCCCCTTGGACAATCCGTTCGATCTCTCAATAGTCTCCCCCAAATTGACTTTGTAGGGAAAGTTTACGTCTTCTGATTTCGGGACTCAACTGAAAAAGGTCTCACACAGTCTTCTCACCTTTTCGTCTCATGTTTCCGGCCGTCTCAAAACAAAAACCCCCATGTACGAGTCCTTTATGGTTCCCCTGTGGGACTCTAGACTAAGTGGAACGGGTAGTCTAGAGACGGCGTACTGGAACAGTGCCCACCCTAAGGAGTGCGACCGAAGGCCGTGTGTAGTATTGAAACTGGAAAGGTATTTTAAGTAACCCACGAAAACGACGAACTTCTTTATTTAAGGGAATTTACCACACCTTCTCTGTCACGATACTCGAACGGTTTAAGTTAAAGTAAACAGAGAAAGGTTCGCCTGTCATCCCATTGTCCGTCCTTACGGTCCCCAGAGGTTTACCTCCTTTATCGGACGTTCACAGTCTGAAAAAAATAGAGAGAATTCACCGTCCTCCTTTGTTTGATGACTATAAAAAAGGAAGAGATATGTTTAAATTTTTCTCCAAAGAGAATTTTAAGACACAACGGTATTACTGTGGACCAAAGTGGACTTCAATTGATAAGAGTTTGGATCTCTATTGGTTACGGAAAAAGAATACCTTTATAAATAGAATTCGATACGATTACATGATACGTAAATGAGGTTTGAGACAGAAGTTCAACCAAGGCGGAAAACCGAGTCTTGGATGAATTATTTGGTCATACAATACGAATCTATAACAAGAAGATTAGACACATTTACTTTAATAAACATACCACTGGACGGGAAGAAGTTCTAAATTCAATTAGTAAAATCCCGGGTTCTATTTGGTAAACCACGGTTCTAATAGGGTTTTACGTAAAATACCCACTTCCCGGACCACCGTAAGACTCAAGACTCTGTAAGGAAAGAAAATAATTGTCTGACGATCACTGATATATTGTAGGTCGACTTCTGATCGTCCCCCCGTGAGGACGGGGGAAGACCACAGATACAGTCTTCGAAAGAGATAGAGGAAATATGAAATTATTTTGAAATAATGTGTTTTCGAGACTCACTAATTCGGAGTAGAGACCGGGGCCTAACTTAAGAAGAGGAAGTCCTGGTTCTTAGGGTCGTAGCACTAAGTTGTTGTTGGAAAGTTGTCCTTCCGATGTATCGAGTCCGAGGGAACGTGAATCCAACCCAGGTATACGGACCCAGACGTAGGATCACAAAACCACCTTCACTACATGAGTGACCAATATTGTGAGTCCTTACTAACAGAGTCGAGAGTGAAGGAATGATAATTGCGGACCCTCAAGAGTTCAGACCCTACCGTTGTAGTGTCTTACCTTCCTCTGATCTAGAGACTTAGTAGAACACCTCCTTTCGATGGTTCCTCTCAACGGTTTAACGTAACCTGACACTACATTGACTATTTATATAGAAATAAGACACATGAAGTACTCTAAAACCATGTAACGGGACTAATTAAGTCGCCCATGACTTATTCTTATAAAAATGTCTTATATTCGGATATCACTTATCATAACATCATTCAAACTTACACAAACATGGGATTACCAGGGATATAAGTTCTAATGGCTTAAGTAGTACCTCAAATCAATCGATCGACTCGTCTTACAACATCTCTTTTCTTATACCTACCCTTAGGGTGACTTTCACAATCAGCGAGTCAGTACAGACTGAGACGTTGGGGTGTCTGATATCGGACGGTCCGAGGATTCAGGTACCTTAAAAGGTCCGTTCTTATGACCTCACTCAACGGTAAGGGAAGAGGTCCCATCGAAGGGTTGTTTCCCTAACTTGGGTCTAGAGGACGTAATGTCCGTCTAAGAAATGGCACACTCGGTGGTCCCTTAGGGTGACTTGGTCTAAGTTTAAGACAGAGTCTATGAATAATAGAACTGATATTACACAAGTTGGGTGTAACGTCCGTCTGACAAATAGTAAACTCGATGAACCCTTAGGTTATATTTTGTCACGATGAATAATATATTTCTATATACGTATATACCCGAAGTTCCCCTTGGATCACCATTTCTTGGGCCGACGGTTACGTCCTCTGTATTCTCTAAACCCAAGTTAGGGACTCAGTCCTTCTAGGGGACCTCCTCCCGAGTCATTGACTGAGGTCATAAGAACGGACCTCTTAGGGTACCTGTCTCCTCGGACCACGAGACATCAGGTATCCCAACGTTTCTCAGTCTGTGCTGACTCGGTGATTGTGAAAGTACCCCGAACTATTACTCCTTGTTTTTTACTTTATTTTGTTTACCTCCTTACTGTGTACCTGGTTACTACTCTTGCACGACACTTTACTTCTCATACTAGTAGTAGTATTTGGAGTTATAGACTCGCGATGTGCGAGGGGTAGTGTCTAGTGAAACTGAAAGTGACAAAGTTAAGTAGATTACACAATTACTCTCTTCGGGGAAGGAATTATGAGGGGTTGACTGAGAGAAAGAGACAAATAGACACAGAGAAAAAGAGACAAAAAGAAAGAGAGACAGAGAGTAGTACCTATTTGTATTACATCTAAAGATGTTTGTGACACATAACAGCCCAGGGTTCTCTATTGATTCGTGACCCTAAAGGTTAGTATATCAAGTCAAGTCAATAGTCAGTACAGACTGAAAAACGTTGAGGTACCTGACGTGTGTGGTAAGGAGGGGTAGATAGTCGTTGAGACCCTCGAACGAGTTTAAGTACAGACAGTTCAGTCACTACGGTAGGTTGGTAGAGTAGGAGACAGTAGGGGAAAAGGAGGACGGAAGTTAGAAAGGGTCGTAGTCCCGGAAAAGTTCACTTAGTCAAGAAGGTGTCCACCGGTTTCATGACCTTAAAGTCGAAGTCGTAGTCAGGAAGGTTACTTATAAGTCCTGACCAAAGGAAATCCTACCTGACTAACCTAGAGGAACATCAGGTTCCCCGAGAGTTCTCAGAAGAGGTTGTGGTGTCAAGTTTTCGTAGTTAAGAAGTCCCAAGTCGAAAGAAAGAGTGTAGGTATGTATTGAAGACCTCTTTGGTATGGAAACTGATCTACCTGGAAACAACCGTTTCATTACAGAGACGAAAACTTATACGATAGATCCAACCAGTATTGAAAAGAACGTTCCTCATTAGTAGAAAATTAATGTACCGACGTCGGTGGTAGACGTCACTAAAACCTCGGGTCTTTTCATTTCAGACAGTGACAAAGGGGTTGATAAACGGTACTTCACTACCCTGGTCTACGGTACTAGAATCAAAAGACTTACAACTCAAAATTCGACCAAAAAAGTGAGAGAAAGTAAAAGTAGTTCTCCGACAAATCAAGAAGCGAAAGACAGTATTACCACTACGGTAGACGTATAGACTCCAATAACTATAAAGAGGGTCGTTAGAACGAAAGTCGAACACGAAGTAGGTGGGGTCGTAAAGAATAATACATGAAACGTATATTCAATTTAATCGTCCCACTGTTAATATGTGGGAACTGTATGAGGAAAGGGCTAAACCTTGGTCAGACAACAAGGCACAGGTCAAAATTGCCAACGAAGAACTGGACGTATGTCTAAAGAGTCCTCCGTCCTTGGACTCGTACCAGAGTTTACCAGACCATAAGGGTGGAGAAATTCTTAAAAGGTGTGAAACACCACTAGGTGTTTCAGTTTCCTAAACCCTATCAGTTGTTTTATCTGCATCTACAAAAGAAGACCTTGAGAGAGAAAAAACTACTAGGTTACCTACAACCGTTAAACTGGAGACCAAGGAGACGGAAAAGCTTCAGGTCGAACTAGTAGACCTTCAAATACATGACAACTTCGGACCGAACTTCTTAAAATTCGTAATGAAACGATCGGACACTCTGCTCACGGTAACACACCATCAAACTTGTAAGAAACCGTAACGGAAAGAAAACCTAACCTTTCTTTTCACTGTAAAAGGTCAGGACACCGGTGGTGACTCAAAAGGTTTAAACGACCGTTTAACTCACGTCGTGAAAGTGTCGCAGATAGTACCAATAGTCCTAGTAATTCTAGAAAAAAACATATCAAGAAGACACATAAGAACGGTGGAGAAGAATTACAGAAGACGAAGACAATCCAGGTATGGTAAAGACAGGAAATAACACGGGTAGAAAACCTACTTTACAAGGAAACCATAGAGATTAAAAGAACTTCTCTATAGATAAAGAAAGGGTAGGTAAACAAAAAGAGATAAAGAAACGTAACTAGTGACTCATTCCGAAAACATAGAGAGGAACGATAAGAAACCTTGAGACGTAAGTTCATCTTAGTGTACGAACTTAAATAAGAACCCCAGTACGAACTTAATGACCGAACCGGAGAACGTTTGGTAGTCTTCACTACACTCCCAAGGACCAACTTTCTTGGTAAACTCAGATCAATTCTGGCCGAAATCAACAGAGGGACTTATTAAAATAACAAGTAAAGGTAAGGACACCATTTCTCCCTCACTTGTAATATCACTGGAGGAAATCTTCGACAAATAGTGATAGTAATAGAAGTATACTGGAGTACTACTGTTCCAGACACACCAACATATGTAACTAGTGATTGGTCCGAAAAAAACCGTACTTTGAGTAAAAAGAATGATAACATGAAATATAATTTTTTATATTAGGAAGATTGAGACGGTTGGGAGGTTCTGGGTAAACCCGAAAACTTGAACCTACACGATGACACGAGTTAATGTATAAGTAGATTGAAAGTAACCATACTTTAATTGTCATTCCCATAAAAATGTATCTTGACAGGGGTTTATCTATTGACAAGGATTAGAGAAAATTGCGAGAGAATTAACAAAAATTAACTACTTAAAAATCTTGGTCTATGTCTCATAGGTTAATTGGAGTTGTCCTCTACTGGGAGAAAATAGACTTCACGGTCCAAGACAAGACTTAAAGTCACTTCTTTTCTTCCTTTTCTTTTGAAGAGAAGAGAAATTGTAGAATTACGTCTATGTACGGATGTAAAAACGGTCAATTACCCTTTCTCTTTTGGTTCCTAAACTTTTATTCCCAAATATTTTATCTGGGGTCCTTTCAATCACGTTATATTTAAGACCGAAGAAAAACACTGGAATATCTAACCTTCCTACCAATGGACTATATCGAACTAGTATATTTTATCGTTTGAAAACTTAGACTAGATTGATAAAGGTAAAGGAACTCTTTCTTTGTTGTTGAATGACGTAGACTCAAAGAAATTAGTATTTGATCTATAGAAAAGTCCGAAGAAACTTTCTAGTTTACCCTATTATGTGATTTTACAAATACAAATATATATAGCGTGTATAGTTCATGTATGTCATGTTATTCATCATACTATCAAAAAGAAAGAAAGTCACAGAACTATACGTATAATCAAACGGTGAAAACTCTGAAATACAACATGTTGACTACACACTTCATTTTTCACAATTAATTACTACTAAAAACTTTACACTGTGAAATTCATTACCTTATAGAGGTTTAAAATGAAAATACCATCCAGTAATGAATCTCTTATACCACTTTGGTAGGTTAGAGATATATATTTTAAGACTCTTTAAGGAAAGTTAGAGAGACTATAGATCAATTACTAATCCTGGTGAACAAATTTTAATGCGATATTACTCTTATAGAGTCTTAAATGAATTTAGCGGAACATTTATCATACAAAATAAAGTCACTCAAAAAAATTCTCGTACTTTAATAAAGGTGATTCGAAACTAAAAGAAATTGTTGGTAATGTACTTTTACTCAATGAATGTTTATTTGATCTTTGATGAACGTAGTCTGTGGTCGATAAACATTTATAATTCATTTTACTTTGTATGATGTCGTCCTTTCGTTGTGTCTCGGTTATAAATCCGTGAACGTTTATATCTTTGTCATCTTTGTCACCGACTTAAATAAAACCCCCGAGGTTTTAGTGACGTCTACCACTAACGTCTGTATTTTAATTTACTATGAATGAGGAACCTTCCTTTCAATACTGGTTGGATCTATCGTATAATTTTTCGTCTCTCTAATGAAACGGTTGTTTCCAGGTAGATCAGTTCCAATGCCAAAAAGGTCACCAGTACATACCTAAACTCTCAACCTGACACTTCTTTCGACTCGTGACTTCTTAACTACGAAAACTTGACACTACAACCTCTTTTGACAACTCTCAGGGAACCTGACGTTCCTCCAGGTTGGTCAGGTAGGATTTCCTCTAGTCAGGACCCACAAGTAACCTTCCTGACTACGACTTCGACTTTGAGGTTATGAAACAGGAGAAGTACGCTTCTCGACTGTACAACCTTTACTGGGACTACGACCCTCCCTAACCCCCGTCCTCCTCTTCCCCTGTTGTCTCCTACTCTACCGACCTACCGTAGTGGTCGAGCTACCTGTTCTCAAACCCGTTTGAGGTCCTCAACGACTGTTTGTCCCTCCGGTCCGCAACGTTCTCAGTGTTTCTCATCCTGTAATGACTCGCTGACCTGACTTGACTTTATATGTTTATATACGATTCTTCACTAAAAGTTATTTTTACACGTCACGTCCATAAGTGTTAAACTCCTTTTGACGACAAGCTGACTTGGTCAATTAACGGTATTATTATCCTTTTAAAAACAAAGGACCTATAGTTACCCTATAAAAGTATATTACTCGAAGGATCATCTTCCGTACTAAAGAATCATCAGAAGCTGACTGTTTCACTGATAAATTTAAAAGGTTCAGTTTTTATAAAAAATTTTTCGGAGAAAGAGAGAAAGGGGAATGGTGTAAATAAGTCCTCAGAGTCGTGGTCTCTAAATAAGATAAGGAAAGTTCCAGACCCTTGGGGAACAATTCTATGTCCACAGGGACCATGATTAGTTATTAATAAGTAATCACAGGGTTGTAACTGGTACAGTAATTAACGTAAGTAGATTGATCTGAGAAGACCTCTTCCGTTACCGTGGGGTGAGGTCATGAGAACGGACCTTTTAGGGTACCTGCCTCCTCAGACCATCCGATGTCAGGTACCCCAGCACTTCTCAGTCTGTACTGACTTCGTTGAATCATCGTCGTCGTCGTCGTCGTCGTTGATCTGAGAAGTCCAGTACAACTCTTTGTGAGCAAGTGTCCAGAGAATCTAAAGACGTACAGAACTTTTACTTCCACCGACCGAAACAAGACCTGTTAGAAAAGTCTCTTCGAACATATCATTTAACGGAACCCTCTGTTACAAAGAGTACGAAAGTCAGGTCATATCATTTCTGCTACACAAAGTAGTCTTGTTTCCAGTCCTTCCGAAGGAACATCGAGTTACTGTTTCTGTCCAGAGGAGTTGAACCTCGAAGAGTTGTTTTGGGGTAACACGAATGTCGTAGGTGGGTCCAATGAAATATAGTAGAAGTACACTGAACTCCCAGTTTTCCTAGACTACGTTGGTAATGTGAATACGGTGAACGATACGACATTACTTCAGACAACAAAGGCTGGGTCATTGAGTATAAAAGATAGTCGTAGGTACTTTGACTCAGTCCGATTGAACAATTGAAGGTTCATACTATTATGGTGTTTGAAAGTGTCAGAACAGTCTGGTATTTCTTCTATGTAACACTACCCTCCACTTCGTTCCTTATCAAAATTTTATATCCCGTCAGATTACTCTATCCGAAAGTCACCAAAGGGACCTATGTCTCTTCCGTATCTTTCACTCTCTATAACTTTAGAGTTCCCGTCCTTAAACTTCGTCGTTACAAATAAGTATTTTCCTACCTCCTTCTCACGTACCTTTTAACTGAGTAAAATAAATAAATTCAATCACTAGTTTACAGAAAATTAAGGAATGGTCCGTGAATAATACAAGACTGTGGGACTATAATCTTATACTTTTATATTTGCAAGATAATGTTCAAATACAGGGAACTTTCCGTACTTTATTCAATATGATCTTATTCGTTTATCAAAAACAGGAACAACAATTACTTCTCTTATAACTTTATAACCCAACTGGTTTCCAAATGAACCCAGGGGTGTATTTGATAATGTCTTTTTGAGTTTACTTGAAGAACTGGTTAGGTTATTTTGTCACGGTAATTTTTTTTTTTTACTTCTCACTAAATTCAACTTGAAGGTTCACTTATTTATAATTAGTTTACGAACTCACAAGATTCGTAAGGGGTGGGAAGGTGAAATTAGTCGATCTCGTAAAGGAAACTTTAGACTCAGTCTAAGATACGACGTGACGAACCTTCAGGAGGTCAACTAGGGGTTTAGGGAGTCTTTATGTGGGTCTAAATGCGTGTCACTGAATCTTCCGGGTGGTGTTGGACCAAGAAACAACAGAGACTGAAGTAGGTGTTGGTGCAAGGAGGAGTGAGAGAGGAAAGGTCGATGGACCCACGGAACAAGAAGTAGTTTGTACTGTTCTAAAGAAAGTAGACCCTCATAAACGAGAACCACAAAGGAGATGGGACCGGTGTAGAGGGGATCTATAAGGGGACGGAGGGTCCAAAGAACAATTTAACATGGAAAACTCGTTCCGGAAGGGACTCACGGTACGACGACGACGATTCAGAGAAGTCAGCACAGACTGAGACACGCTCGGGTATCTGCCGTCGGGTGATCCGAGGTGACAGGGACCCTAAGAGGTCTGTTCTCATGACCTCACCCAACGGTGACGGAAGAGGTTACGTTCTTTCACTTTCACTTCAACGAGTCAGCACAGGTTGAGAAGTGCTGGATGGTCCGAGGAGGTGGGTATCCTAAAAGGTCCGTTTTCATGACCTCACTCAACGGTAACGGAGGAGGTGAGACTCGTGGTATATATAATTATTTTATCGTGATAAAGGAATCGAACTGAAAGACAGGAAAAATGCTAGAAAGTAACAAAAGTAGTGTGTTTTATGGTGTTCCGTACTATACACATGAGTAGTTACATGTTATACATTCATATGTTTGTAGGAGTAGGTGAAGATGTAGTGAAGGAGTCGGTATAGTTACCCTTAGATTTTTGGACGAAGTATGTGTGTACACTAATTCAATGTAAATACTCTTTCGTCAGTTAGTGATACAGGAGTAAATGTAAAACCACATTTTTAATCGAGAGTTGTTCCCCAGAATATAAACTGTCTATTTTCACTTACTCCAGCGAGTCGGCACAGTCTGAGAAACGTTAGGGTACCTGATATACATCGGACGGTCCGAGGAAGTGGGTACCCTAAAAGGTCCATTTTTATGACCTCACCCAACGGTAAAAGAAGAGGTCCCCTAGAAGGGTTGGGTCCCTAGTTTGGGACCAGAGAACATGACGTCCGTCTGAAAAATGGTAGACTCGGTGGTCCCTTCGGAGGTAAACTATCTATTTCGACAAGTTTATTTCGAGAAACTTTAAATTTCCTGTGTTAATATTAGAGTAATCCTATCTCTAGTAGAACCTAAGAGGATACTTTTAGTTCCACGTATCAGTAAGACAAATATGCACTATGTCACACTCTTTAAGTCCCTTCATCGAAGGGAGTTTTAACCGGGTGAAATGGTTGTAAACGGGAAAACGGGTGTCTTTTGGAAAGGAAATTCTGAATAGTGTATGAAGGAAGGAAAGTACTTTTGAAGGACCCATGAGAATGTAAGAGTCCGGGGTCGTCTCTATCAGTAACAGAGAAGGTCTCAAAAACATGTATGGAAACAAGTACACACTAGGGAGTACTGGGTCCGGTCCCGAATTGTGGGTAATCTATAAGTCATTTAGAGGTAACCTACTTACTTAAGTCCTGAACTCCGAGTGACCCTGGACGTACAGAAACGTATCCTACCCTGTATAAATAGGTCCTCACCCGGGACCCAAACTAAAGTTTAGTGTCGGTGGTGAGTCCGACTATTTCTCGACCCTCAGTCTCTAGAAGACTACGTAGTGTACTAGGACTAAAATAATACCATATATTACTAAGACTCTAAATACAGACTCTATCACTGATGTATTGTGTTAAGGTTCCCTTTCCTCTTCACAAACCCCAAAAATAAAGAACCAACAAGACACAAAAATACCCCCCTCCACCCCTCGTTGAAATGATGAGGAAAGATCGTCGGTCAACTCAACGGACGAAATGAAGGGAGACCTTGTACCGTTAATTGGTGACGGACTTCGGGAGGTCAGTCCGGAGATCCTTGAGAAAATTGTGGTTATGAAGAAGTTAAAAGAGACGATTCACTCAGAAGTGTCAAGTAATTGACTCATGGTTAGAAGAACATCGACAAAAACGTCCAAAAAGAATTTGGACGTTGTAAAAGTGGAAACCCGTAACCTTTAAGTAGTATATTAAAAACCAAGTATAAAACAACTACAGAAGTGAAGATCTTTTAAAAGGAATTAGTCTTGGAGTAATTAAAAGTCTTCCGAAGAAAGATAAAGATCATTTTCCTTTTAAGAAGTGTTTTCTTTAGTCAGATGTTTTTGAGTAAACCGTCTTTTTTCTAAGACTTTTCATCTTTGAGACATCTCTCTCCATTTTGTATGGTTTCGTGTATAGTAGTTTGTTGACGACGTAGACAACTTCATCCGTGTAATAAAAATACTAAAATTAATTCATGAGTATGAAAAATATTTTAAAAAGTTAGTTACTAAAGTCTGTTAAAATATGTCAAGTACGAAAGACAGAAATGTTTAAGAAGGTCTTTATGATATATATAACGCCTAAACAAGTGAGACCAAAGTGTGATTTCTCAAATAGATTCTCTTATGATAACTTATATGAACTATTCGTGAAACATCGAATATTTATCGACTATTGATAAGGTACCTCTGGGATATAAATTTTCGAAAAAGTGGAGTAAACTCTGATTCCTACAAGTTTAATCGGTAGTGACCGGACGTTCTGATATTTCGTGTAAACGGAAATTTAAGTCCCGTACACTGTATAAAGAAGACCTTTACAGAAGTTTCAGAATTGAGAATGATCTTGATCGATCGGGTCGGTATTGTGTTGTGTACAGAACTTCCGTCATTCCGTTTGAGTTTACACAGAGTCGACTCCATAGTAAAGACCAGAGGTTGAGATCCTATAGGTATCCTTACCCATCTGAGTGGTGCACTTCGGGGATACACCCACTTTTGAAGGTCCCAAATTGGTTTTTCCTTCCTTTTAGTTGGAGTGAAAATAGAATAAACGGGGGGGGAAAAAAAAAAATTTAAAGAGACATAGTAGTACTCACCGGAGGGGATGGTAGAATAAAAAGAGAAGGTGTAGAGGAGACTCCTGAAGAAAAACGGTAAACACACAGTCTGATTTAGAGAGGATGGGTTAGGAGTTAAAGGAGTAACGAGTACAGTAAAAATTTTTTTAAGAGAAAACTCTGATATAAGTTTCCATCAAAAATTTGGTGTATTCGTATCAATAGAAAGTCAATTATTATCAAGTAAATAATAGTTGAAACACACTAAATCCGGTCACCAAGAGTTTGAACTTGTACGTAGTCTCTCTCGGTGAACCTCCGAACAATTTTAAACCTCCAAGATGAAATCCTCTCGGTCCTACACCGTACTTTCAAACATACAGTATGTCCAAGGTCGGTTATGACTACGACAATCAGGTCCCTAGTGTAAAACTCTTGGTGACCAAATCCGTCACGGCACTTCTTGGTAGTAATGTCAACCAAACCTCCCTATCTTCACGACAGAAGTTGAAGATGAATCCAAAGACCAAATAACGTATTAATAGTTCTACAGGTTGAACCCCTTAGACTTCCGAACCGATCAGACCTTATTATAATTCGGTCCCAGATTAAACCAGATACTTGTTACGTCACTTCTGATCATACAATGAACCTTTACATAAAAAAATATGAAATTTCACTCTTGATAATTATGAACCGGTAACATTTCCTAACAGAAAGAGACAAAAGTCCATGGATGACACACGAACCTCGTCACCGACGCACCCGCGTCCTCCCGGATCTCCTCGATAAGGTACAAGTTCCAGTCCTCCCCGTTACCACTCCTCTACGGGGAGCAGGTTCCATTCCTCGTCACCGACGCAAAACGACCTCGTCGACACTTTTCTATGGGGTGCAGGTCCCACTTTCTTTGGGTTCATTCTGCCATCCACAACGTTCTCACGTACTTTCCCGTCTGTGTGACTTTGGTATGAGTGTCTTTTGATCAGTCAGATTAGTGTGATCCTGGTGTCGGAACAGATTGAGTTACTTTGATTCGGTACGGGTACCCCGGTGGGTTCTACCCACCCAGTACCACCTCTCCAGACCGTCTTACACCAGGTGTCCCCTTCCCTTTCCGTTTGGTGAAGTCATAAGAACGGAACTCTTGGGGTACTTGTCATACTTTTCCGTTTTACTATCCTATGGCTTTCTCCTTAAGGGGTCCAGTCATCCACGGGTTGTACGACGACCTCTAGTCACCTCTTTATTGAGGTCTTTCTTACTTCCCTACCTCGGTTTCGTTTTTGTTATGGGTCAACACCTACACTGACCACTATCTTCGTTCTAGGCTACGACATTTCTCGTTATAACGTATCCTTGGACCTTACAGTCCAGGCACTTAGTTCCGTTTAACTTTCACCAGTTTGTTCTCTACCGTTCTCACTTGCAACCGTAAGATCCTTAGTCGCTTGATTTTACCTGACCTTACCCACTTAAATTGAGTCCACTGGTAATATTGATAATATAACCCTTCCTTAGGGAGTCTTCTTTACCTCATCGGTAGTACCAGTTGTTTTCTCAGGCTTTACGTCATGAACCTACGTCAAAGTTTTTGATGTCTTACTAGAGACAAACAAAGGTTCCGTTTGGTAATTTATAGTGTTATTAGGTTCAGATACGGGGTTTATCACTGCGACTTCTCCGACTTCAACTTATTAAGATACTTCTGGATGTTTTGGAAAATCTTGATTGTGGGGTTTCTCTACAGGAAAGTAATATCCCCTAATCTTACGTTTTCATCTTCAGTTCTTTGTTGACCTTATTGTCCGTTTAAACCGAACCTCATGCCTTACTTCGTCCCGTTTTCGATTATCTCAAAACATTTCTCTTACGTGACCAGTATCGTTTGTGGGAGAAGGTTGTGGTGTTCTCTTCTGATGTGTACCTGTAGTGATCTACCAGTTGTGACTTTAGTCTGACTAATTTCAAAAACGTCGTTTTCTATCTCTTCGAGATATGTCAGTTGTTTTTGTTCTGGTCCTCGACTGACACCGAGTCTAGTATTTGAGGAATAACGGTTTAAGTCTGAATTTAACTTCTTTCATCCCTTTTGGTGATCTGGTAAGTCCATACTGGATGTAGTTTAGGGAAAACTAATATGTCGCCTTCACTCTTTATCTAAATTCCCAGATCTAGACTATCTATGTCACGGACTACTTCATACCTTACTCCAAGTACTGTGACATGTCCTCTGTCCCTAGTCCTGGTAGTGGTACCTTTTCTTTACGTTTTTTCGTTTTACCAACAGACCCCTCCGGAATGTTTATCGACACTTTTCTTCTCTTCGTTTTTCGTTTCCTCTTTTCCTTTCTATATTCGTAGACTTACGTCTCAAGGTTTCTTATCGTTCTTCTCTATCCTTTCGGAAGGAGTCACTAGTTACGTTTCTTTATCTCCTTTTGTTGTCTTACCCTTTCTGATCTCTAGGGAAGTTCTTTTAGTCTCTATGATTCCCTTGTAAAGTTCGTTTCTACCCGAGCTATTTCCTGTCCTTTCCATACCTGGATTGTCTTCGTCTTCTATAATTCTTCTCCACCGTCCTTATGTGTCTTCTTCACATGTTTTTTCTAGAAGTGCTGGGTCTATTAGTGCTACCACACTAGTGAGTGGATCTCGGTCTGTAGGACCTTACACTTCAGTTCACCCGGAATCTTTCGTAGTGATGCTTGTTTCGATCACCTCCACTACCGTAAGATCAACTCGATAAAGTATAGGACTTTCAACTACGACACTTTCACGACGTGAGTTATACGGTCGTTTAGACCTTTTGAGTCGTCACCGGTGTCCTGACCTTTTCCAGTCAAAAGTAAGGTTAGGGTTTCTTTCCGTTACGGTTTCTTACGAGTTTGATGACGTGTTAACGTGAGTAGAGTGTACGATCGTTTCATTACGAGTTTTAAGAGGTTCGGTACGAAGTGGTTATGCACTTGTTACTTGAAGGTCTACAAGTTCGACTAAAATCTTTTCCGTCTCCTTGGTCTCTAGTTTAACGGTAGTAGACGACCTAGTACCCTTTTCCTTCTCTCAAGGTATTTTTGTATATAAAGACAAAATAACTGATACGGTTCCGAAATTGACACACCCAGTGTTCTTTGACACCTTTTAAGACTTTCTCTATCCTTATGGTCTGGTGGACTGGACCGAGAACTCTTTGGACATACGTCCAGTCCTTCGTTGTCAATCTTGACCTGTACCTTGTTGTCTAACCAAGGTTTATCCTTTTCCTCATCCAGTTCCGACATATAAAAGTGGGACGAACAAATTGAGGATACGTTTCATGTAGTACTCTTTGTGACCCGACCTTCTTCGTGTTCGACCTTAGTTCTAACGGCCCTCTTCATAGTTAGTGGAGTCTATACGTCTATTGTGATGGGAATACCGTCTTTCACTTCTCCTTGATTTTTCGGAGAACTACTTTCACTTTCTCCTCTCACTTTTTCAACCGAATTTCGAGTTATAAGTCTTTTGATTCTAGTACCGTACACCGGGTAGTGAAGTACCCTTTATCTACCCCTTTGTCACTTTTGTCACAGTCTGAAATAAAAACCCCCGAGGTTTTAGTGAACGTCTATCACTGACGTCGGTACTTTAATTTTCTACGAATGAAGAACCTTCTTTTCAATACTGGTTGGATCTATCGTATAACTTTTCGTCTCTGTAATGAAACGGTTGTTTCAGATCAGTTCCGATACCAAAAAGGACACCAGTACATACCTACACTCTCAACCTGATACTTCTTTCGACTCACGGTTTTTAACTACGAAAACTGGACACCACAACCTTTTCTGAGAACTCTCAGGGAACCTGACGTTCCTCTAGGTTGGACAGGTAAGACTTTCCCTAGTCGGGACCCCAAAGAAACCTTCCTTACTACGACTTCGACTTTGAGGTCATGAAAC
The DNA here is from genome assembly GCA_006410555.1 of Capra ibex. Taxonomy (NCBI): domain Eukaryota; kingdom Metazoa; phylum Chordata; class Mammalia; order Artiodactyla; family Bovidae; genus Capra; species Capra ibex. The sequence continues at coordinate 3,933,863 of SJYO01026388.1, read as the reverse complement.
CGGTGGAGTACACTTCTCAACTGAGTGACCTTTTCTGAGACTACGACCCTCCCTGACCCCCGTCCTCCTCTTCCCCTATTGTGTCCTACTCCACCGACCTACCGTAGTGCCTGAGCTACCTGTACTCAGACTCACTTGAGGTCCTCAACCACTACCTGTCCCTCCGGACCACACGACGCTAAGGACCCCAACGTCTCTCAACATGTGCTGACTTCCTGACTTGACTTATCTTGACTGACACACGAACGATGAATTTAAACTCTTAGATATATTATGACAAATCCTTTCGTCCCTAACACTATAAACCTGTTATCGTTTTGCTTTCTCTTTTATTTGTTTTTAAGTCTATCGAACAGAAAAAGATTTCTTCCCTCACATCCCCTTTATAATCCGAGACACAAAAAAGACATTTAAGTCGAAAAGTCGTTGTTGTGGGGAGGAACCTTTGGTATCGGAGACCCGAGTAGTAATATAGGAAATACCAGACCAAAGAGTTAGTTTGGGGTAAAAAGACAGGGAAAGAGAAAGAGAGACAATAAATACATAAAGATACCACTGAGTTATAAGTCATTGGATTATAAAATAACATTAAAGTCTTTAGACGCACTCCGAAATCTTAATCCAGAGGGTTGAAAATTTGACAGTACACGGTGTTCCCTGTAGTTGTGGGTAGTTTATGGTTGACTATTTACGTTTGACTCGATGAACAACATTTTATAATTTTAATTCACAATCAAGTGAGTCAGGACGGACCGAGAAACGTTGGGGTACCTGACGTCGGGTAGTCCGAAGAGACAGGTACTCCAAATGGTCTGTTCCTGTGTCCTCACCAAAGGGTAAAGGAAGAGGTTTTATTATTTTTCCTTCATGAATTTTATAAAGCTCTTAGTACCTCCTTACATATAAAGATTACAAGAGACCGTCACGTTCTAACCGTTAAAAGAGAGGAAATAACGTAGGATTAAAAATTTTATATCAAATCAAACCTTACCTAAGGTCATGAACTATCGAGTTAATTAAATGACTGATCCCGGTCATCCTATCTTACTTGAGATCAAAGAATAAAAATTTTTCTTTAAAGAAAGGTCATTGTGGTTCTTGATTTATACGATGACATTTTTCCTGGACGATTGATTTCGAATATAGACCAATGACGAATCAAGGGGAAACCCAACAAATTCCCCGTAGGTACAGTTACAATGGAAAGACTCACCTATTTATACCACGATTAGACATGTCGAAAGTCAAATCGTTCGATTTTACTGGAGTCAGTTACTAAATTTACTATACGAGGGGGAGTAGTCAGACGAATTATAGTAGGTAAACGGTTGATGCATTTAAGGGAGTTCAAAAGTTTAATAGGAAAGTAAAAATTTCCTGAGTACTCAAGTTCTAAAATTTTCTTACAGTCGAGTTGGTGGTAGTAGATAGGGTTTGACGCTAATAATTTATATCGGTGAGAACATGAGTCTACCGATCGTGTCTCTTTTTCTCCCTCCGTCACTCTCCTTTAACCTACACAATTCTTAGAATAGGTAATCAGTATGGAAAAAAAAAAAAAAAAACGGAACAAGAATAGTGGCGTACTCCGGAAACGTACGAGCAAAAACTTCTGTTACTGATTTGCTTTTAACTCCAGGTCATACGATGACAATTCCTTTCCATTCAAAATTATTCGACTTAATGTGGTTTTAAAATTAAAAAAGACAAATAGAACATTTAAACGGTTCCAGTACCGATGTTCATTTCGAATCTTAAACACATTAGTAGATCTAATAGTTGAACTTTTTAAAAGGTTAATCAAGACACCCCTCTAAACTTTTAATAAAAATTAGGTTTTGATGGTAGGGTGACGACACATTAGTCCGATCCCCTAGGTATGTTTTCCAAGGTATCAATAATAGAGGACAACTCCTGTCCGTATTTACGACATGGATAGAGAAGAGTATCAAACCGTATAAAATATTTCACGATGATTCCACTACTCTGTACGTATTTAATTCGTATCGTTATGTTCGAACGAAGTTTCTTTATTTATTTTACGGAAATTTTTTTAAATTTTTCCTAATTTAAAAATCCAGATACTTTTCCTATACCCCGTATGGGATGAAATAAAAGTATATGTATGAACATACTCCGGATCTTTAACGATATTGTAGTAAGTTCAAAGTAAGATACTAGGATAAATTATATTTATTAATTCGTTTGTTTAAAGAAAATGGTATATTGTACAAACGTTAGTACAACTTCAATTCACAGATATAGGGGGGAGTTAAGAATGACTTCTTAAGTCCTCGTTGTCGTAACAACACACATGTAAAGAAAGAACTTCTCTAAATAATGATACTTTTAGATAAAGAAAATAAAGAAATAATTTAAAAATAAAAATGAAATAAAATGAAATGTTATGACATAACCAAAAGGGTATGTAACTGTACTTATGTGGTGCCCACATGTACGCAAGGGTTTATACTTGGGGCGAGGGTGGAGGGAGGGGTATTGTAGAGAGACCCAGTAGGGCCACCTGGTCGGGGTTCGTAGGATATAGGACGTAGTCTGTATCTGACCGTTAAACAAAGAATGTACTATCATATGTACAAAGTTACGGTAAGAGGGTGTAGTAGGGTGGGAGAGGGAGAGGGTGTCTCAGGTTTTCAGACGAGATGTGTAGACACAGAGAAAACGACAGAGTGTATGTCCCAGTAGTAACGGTAGAAAGATTTAAGGTATATATAGACAATCATATGACATAACCACAAAAAGAAAGACCGAACGAAGTGAGACATATTAACCGAGGTCAAAGTAGGTAGAGTAGTCTTGACTAAGTTTACATAAGAAAAATTACCTAGTCATTATGAGGTAACACATATACATGGTGTCAAAAGAATAGGTAAGTAGACGACCACCTGTAGATCCAACAAAGGTACAGAACCGATAATATTTGTCACAACGTTACTTGTAACCCCATGTACACAGAGAAAGTCAAGACCAAAGGAACCACACATACGGGTCGTCACCCTAACGACCCAGTATTCCGTCAAGATAAACGTTAAAAATTCCTCAGAGGTGTGACAAGAGGTATCACCGACATGATCAAACGTAAGGGTGGTTGTCACATCCTCCCAAGGGAAAAGAGGTGTGGGAGAGGTCGTAAATAACGAACGACTGAAAACGTAGTATCTGTAAGACTGACCACACTTCACCATGGAGTAACACCAAAACTAAACGTAAAGAGATTATTACTCATTACAACTCGTAGAAAAGTACACAAACAATCGGTAGACATACACAGAAGAAACCTCTTTACAGATAAATCAAGAAACCGGGTAAAAAACTAACCCAGCAAATAAAAAGACCTTAACGCGACGGATTCAACGAACATATAAAAACTCTAATCAACAAACAGTCAACGAAGTAAACGATAATAAAAGAGGGTAAGTCTTCCGACAGAAAAGTGGAACAAATATAAAAGGAAACAACACGTCTTCGAAAATTAAAATTAATCTAGGGTAAACAAATAAAAACGAAAATAAAGGTCTTATGATCCCCCACCTAGTATCTCCTAGGACGACACTAAATACAGCCTCTTACAAAACGGATACAAGAGGAGATCCTCAAAATATCAAAGACCAGAATGTAAATCTAGAAATTAGGTAAAACTCAAATAAAAACACATGCCACAATCTTTCACTAGATCAAAGTAAGAAAATGTTCACCAACTGGTCAAAAGGGTCGTGGTGAACAATTTCTCTAACAGAAATGAGGTAACATATAAGAACGGAGGAAACAGTTTCTATTCCACAGGTATACACACACCTAAATAGAGACCCGAAAGATAAAACAAGGTAACTAGATATAAAGACAGAAACACGGTCATGGTATGACAGAACTACTGACACCGAAACATCATCTCGGACTTCATTACCTGTTGGACCTTCTTTACCTGTTTAAGAATCTTTTCATGTTGAAAGGTTTTGACTTGGTCCTTCTTTATCCTTTAGAATTGTCTGGGTAGTGTTCGTGTTTTTAACTTTGACATTAGTCTTTAGAAGGTCGTTTGTTTTCGGGTCCAGGTCTGCCGAAGTGTCTACTTAAGATGGTTTTTAAAGCTCTTCTCGATTGTGGATAGGAGGAGTTTGAGAAGGTCTTTTAACGTCTCCTTCTATTTGAAGGTTTGAGTAAGATACTCCTGTGGTAGTGAGATCATGGTTTTGGACTGTTTCTACGATGTTTTTTTCTTTTGATGTCCGGTTATAGTGACTGTTTGTATCTACGTTTTTAGGAGTTGTTTTAAGATCGTTGGTCTTGGGTTGTTGTGTAATTTTTCTAGTATGTGGTACTGGTTCACCCGAAATAGGTTCCCTACGTTCCTAAGAAGTTATAGGTGATTAGTTAGTTACATTGAGTGGTGTAATTGTTTAACTTTTTATTTTCGGTATACTAATAGAGTTATCTACGTCTCTTCCGGAAACTGTTTTAAGTTGTAGGTAAATACTATTTTTGAGAGTTCTTTCGTCCTTATCTTCCTTGTATGGAGTTGTATTATCTTCAATATATACTGTCTGGGTGTCGTTTGTAATAGGAGTTACCACTTTTTAACTTTCGTAAAGGGGATTTCAGTCCTTGTTCTGTTCCCACAGGTGAAAGTGACGATGATAAGTTGTATCAAGACCTTCAAAACCGGTGTCGTTAGTCTCGTCTTTTTCTTTATTTTCCTTAGATTTGACCTTTTCTTCTTCATTGTGAGAGTGACAAACGTCTACTGTACTAGGAGATGTATCTTTTGGGATTTCTGAGGTGGTCTTTTAGTACCCTCGATTAGTTACTTATATCATTTCAACGTCCTATGTTTTAGTTGTGTGTCTTTAGGGAACGTAAGGATATGTGATTATTACTCTTTCATCTTTTTCTTTAATTTCTTTGTTAAGGTAAGTAGTGACGTTGCTTTTCTTATTTTATGAATCCTTATATAGAAGGATTTCTTTGATTTCTGATATTTTGTGACAACTTTCTTTAGTTTCTCCTGTGATTATCTACCTCTTTATAGGGTACAAGTACCTAGTCTTCTTAGTTATATCACCTTTACTCATATGATAGGTTTCGTTAGATGTTTAAGTTACGTTAGGAATAGTTCGATGGTCACCATAAAAAGTGTCTTGATCTTGTTTATTAAAGTTCTAAACATACCTTTATGTTTTTTGGAGCTTATCGGTTTCGTTAGAACTCTTTTTTCTAATCGTAAAGAAAATTTTCTCGTTTATCTTCAATCTTCCTTTAACATCCTTTCGAACGAAGGTGAAGTGGAAGAAAGAGAATTTATTTGTTTTCGTATTTTAGTAATAAGACACTAAAATTTTTTTCAAAAGATAAAAATCAAAAGGTTAAAAGTCAAAACTAAGTACTGTGAATTGAAGTTGTACTGACGTTTGTACAATGTACCATTTTCTTTAAACAAACGAATAAATAAATATAATTTATCCTAGTGTTTTACTTTGAACTTACTAAAATATCATTAAAGATCCGGAGTATGTTCATACATATATTTTCATTTCATCCCTTACGGGGTATAGAAAAAGTACCTGGATTTTTAAATTAGAAAATTAAAAAAAAAAAATTTCCGTAAAATAAATAAAGAAACTTCGTTTGAACATAACGATACGAATTAAATACGTACAGAGTAGTGGAATCATCGTGAAATATTTTATACTGTTTGATACTCTTCTCTATCCATGTCGTAAATACGGACGGGAGTCGTCCTCTATTATTGATACCTTGAAAAACATACCTAGGGGATCGGACTAATGTGTCGTCACCCTACCATCAAAACCTAATTTTTATTAAAAGTTTAGAGGGGTGTCTTGATTAACCTTTTTAAAAGTTCAACTATTAGATCTTCTAATGTGTTTAAGAGTCGAATGATTATATGAACCGACATGTCGTCTTTGATTGTGTAATATTTAGTAAATATGGGATCTTAAAAAAAAATTTCTCAACTCGTACATAGTTACTTCATTTTGACTTTGAAATTCACGTGACGATACATAAAAGAGAGACTCTTTTGTGGTGTTATTCGTGTATTACTCACAGACGATTTCACTCACTTACAGGTCTGAATCAAAGATTGGTGATTTTTGACATCCTACGTCCCTTTTTCGTTTCTCTCAACCAATTTTCTCCTTTTACCGTAAAGTATGTCTATTCTTGTATAGTGTATGAGGGTAAATCCTTTACCAGAAGATGGGAAGTTTAGGGAAGAGAAAGTTGGTGAGTAGTGTCATTTACTACAGAGAAACACTTCTAATCTAAACAACTTCTGTCGGAACTGGTCTACCATCCTGACTCCGGTATTACTACTACTCAAAAGTAACTTAATTAAGAAGTGAATAACATCGGGGTGTGTAGACGGGAAATCCTAGATTTTTACATTTTGGTAAGGAGAAACTGGAAGAACTTATTGTTGTGAAGTCAAATATGAATTCATTACTAAGAATGGTCCCCAACAAGAACTACTCTCAGACCTAGAAATTCAACGACATTACTGGGTTGAAATTAACAGTTTGTGTCCTCGGTTAAGTTATCTGTTAAAATGGACAAAAGATTGAAGTATTTCCTACCGAGTTCCAGTAGGAGTAAATTTAATAGTAAAAACCGTCTACAGAAGGTTTTAATTTAATCAAATCTTATAGTTTATACTCTCCTTAAAAAAACACTGTTATAAAATTTCTATACAAGTGTCTCTGAGATAATTCGAACAAATAGAACACCCATTACAAATTGATTGAAACAACTTGACGGTATATATATATATATATATATATATATATATATATATACAATATCCCAGTTTCGTTATGAAGGTATGAGACACAGAGATCTTGAAACCTTCCTCCTAAGAAGTAAGTTCGAAGTACAGGACCTCATCTCCTTCTGTGCATAAGTTTGTTTTCAGGATCAAGATAGGTGTCCCTATAGATGTAGGTAGAAATGCTTCTGTCAACAGATAAAAAAGTTCTTTCTAAAAGTACATTCGTTGGTTTTAATATTCTCTTATATTTGAATGTTAAGAAGTCAAACCGTAAATTTCATAGAAAATTAATTCTCAAGTTTTCGTTACACAACGATCACTTATATTTGAGTTCGACAATTAATATTATTCAAAACATTTGTTTAATTTTTTTATTTGATACACTTTAGGGTGGACATTTTGTTCTTTACCAGGTATCTTAAAACAGAATGACACTATGAGTAGTAATAGTAAATTTCGTGGGGTAAAAATCACGATAAAACTGAAACCGTTATCGTTCCAATGTTATTTTACTCTAGAGTAAGTTAATTAACTTTTGTATAACGTCAGGTTGTATAACGTCAGGTTGTATAACATAATTAGAATTTCTTTATTTATACATTTGTTTTCTTCTGTGTCTTATTTTCTGTAAACATTCTCCAATAAACTAGTAAGACGGTACAATAATAGGTACCTTTCTCATAACAACGAGTTTTCATACTCATAAACATCAGGTTCCTTATAGATGGTGGTCTTGTCCTCTGATACGGAGATTTATAGAACCTCCTCCTGTCACGATCTACCAGACGAAGACCCCCAAATCTGACATGTGAGTAGTTCGTTAGAAGTCTAAAACTGATAGGTATATCGACAAGGTGTCTCTATCTGATACGATTGGTAATTTACATCTGTAAATCAGATGAACTTTCTTGACCAAAAAAAATAATATTTACTTATATTATATTAAGACTAATACGTATAGGAAAGGGAACTCGAACAAATCGAACTTAAATAGGGTCTCTCTGAATAATTAAGAGTCAAGAACCATTTTATCTTAAAAACCAGTAAGTTTTGACTCTTACTTTAGAACCTGTATTACTAGACGAAAACCTCCGTCGAAGGGTCTATAATTTTCTGATTTAATATAATTACCATCTTTCCCATCTTTTACCACATGTATCACCCTTAATGAACTCCACATTTGAGTCCGTAGTGATAGACCGTAAAATATCTGGTGTCGTCATATCATATAAACACCCCCCTTCTGTATTTTATACTATTGGAGATATTAGGACCCTTCTTTTTCATTACATAATCAATTTATCGGTTTAGAAGATCGTTACGTCACGACAAGTTGTAACGTAAGTGTCACATTAGTGGTTTCCCCGGTCACGAATTCTCCATCCTCGAAGTAGTCACTTCCTGACTGTACCTGGATTGATCTACGGTCAAGATCCCGACGGTCTCCTTGTCTCTCCCCTCTTTTCGGTTTCGACTTTAAGACTTCCTACTTCACCTTTTACTGTTATCTACCCCTTTCAATCTTAAACTTGATTACTGGTCACAGTATTCCGACTCACTTCGTATAATGACTCCCTTCCTATAATAAGTCTCACCTGACCCTTTCTGGGTTCTCGGAATATGAGACCTCCAAGAGTATGTAGAAGTCGTCTTTGATACTGGAAGAAAAAAATTTTATAATAAAAATTCACTTCCTATCAACGAAATGTCATAACACAATCAAAGACGATATATAGTCGTACTTAGTCGGTATCCATAAGTATGCAGGGGAAGGAGGACTTGGAGGGAGGACGGAAGGTGGACTTTGATACTGGAAGATTACACGTTGACATAGGTCAGTGTTCAGTGAACCCCGTAGTCCACACACTACCGTTTAAAGTTACGGTTAAACTCACCCGGTATCTCATAGATCTTTAAACCAGTCGGAAATAAGATCCACACAGACACTCAAACCAACCCCTACTCCAATTGTAAAGTTAATCATGAGACTCATTTTGTCTAACGGGAGTGATTACATCCACTTGGAGTAAGTTAATTAACTTTTGTATATCCTAGAAGGACGGTTCGACACCCAAGTCCTGAAGTCAGTCTCTGAACTACCACTGTACGGAGCCACCCGAACTTTATGTCCTGTACCTAGGTTTCTCCTAATAAGAACTCAAGATTCTAGGTCACCTTAAACAGAACGATTTAAAACCTGAACGAATCCTGGGTAATGGAGAGGAAAAGGAAGAATGAAGAAAGAAAACTTTACCCTTTCACTATCGAATGTCACTTGTTACAGTCTAAGTACTAGAGGCTTCTTCTAAATCGAAACCATGGTCCAAGGTCTGAACTAGTGAGTTCCCGAAAACACATCGTCAAAATGGCTTCACTTTTTCCCTGTTGATTTCGAAGACTGTGTCTGTAATCTTCCCCCTATCTTTCACGGGGACAACGATCAGAATAGTTCCGAAATATATGAAAATAGTCTGGGTGAGGTTGTCGTATGTGGAATTTAATTGTTCAAACCTTGATTGTTACCTTTCCATAATGGTCTAGGTGAGGGTGTTATATCCAGAATTCTATTGTTCTAATCAGTTTTCTAAGAACAAATCCTCTTTGTACAGGAACTCGTTCTATGTAACAATATGACTGATTCCGTTTCGTTACATCCTTTTTTTTTTTCACAGGAAAAGAGGAGGAACACTTGGGGTCTGTGGACAGAGGAAGAACTCCAGGGATCTGGGGAAGGAGGAGTTCCAGGGACCTGAGGAATAGTTGGATGGATTCCTACTTGAGAGAGTTTTCATATCTATAAGACTACAGACAGGGTAATAACATAAAACCCTCTTGTATTGAATAGACCAAAGTGTCCAAGTATCGACTTCCCCTCAAAACGGACTTCCATTTATTGTGGATCTCAAAGTGGGAATAGGATAAATCTACTATATAAATCTACTATGAAACCTGAATTTGAAATCTCAATTTCAACCTTGTTCAATTCTGAGACCCTGTTCAATTAAACCTGTCCCGTCTCCACCTTACAAAACCAGATTTAACACAAGAGAGTTTTACACACACAATTTCGGAGTTAAGGGTTAAACCTTAATCAAGGGTATATTCTTCTCGGGAATTCGTGAAAGAGAGAGAGACGGTATACTCCTGTGTCACTTTTCAACTGGTCGTTTCTCGGTAGTAGTCTAAGTTGGGACGACCTTAGGACTAAAACCTGAAGGTCGGAGATATTGATACCCATTTATTTAAAGACGACAATACAATGAGTCAATTACCACAATAAAAGTATCGTTGGACTCTATTCTGTTCCTATGTAACAGGTCATCTGTCGACCTGTCTTTTATGACTTTGAGTCTCTTCTCTTTCTCGTATTACTACATTAGTCCCTTTCTACTCTCTATAATATATTACCATATAGTCACGAGTACATCAGTCTTTTCACTCTCTCCTTTTCAAAAGTCCATCCATTAACCAAGTTCCCTTTCAAAATTCGGTCCTCTTTCGAAGCTTACGTAAACTTCTTTCATTCAGTTTATCGATCGATTTCCCCTCTTAAAAATCCCTTTCTGTATTTCCTGAATTTCAATCAAATGTCAGTGACACATTACTAAGTACATACTTCTACTACGTACGTAAAGACTCCGTAACACGTAATGGACCAAAAATGGACACCTGTATTTAAAGGTGACTAGGACACGAGAAGATATAATGTAAAACTTCCGTTATACTAACCTGGTAACGTTAAAAAGGTTTAGGGTTCCATGAGACTAGGTTAACGTGCAAAACTTGTACGGACTATATCTACTTCCTGTCTCAGACAACGATATATATTTTCCCATAATTGATCATCTTTGTCGATAGTTTTGACACAGGAACCAAAATAATTAACTTCCCAATTTTCCCATCGTCTCTACACGGACGTTTGCCCAAAGAGACGAGTCCGACTTGTAGGAACGTTTGCTCCGTAAGACGGTTCCTCAGACCTGTGTCGGAACTCAAATTACCAGGGAACGTTTGCTCCCTCGTAAGGGAAGAACACTATTCTTCCTTTTCCCCCGAAACTTGTCTGAGACGTCATCTGTCCCTAAAGTGAGGGAAAACGACATGCTATTGTACATACATGAACACGACATGACTTTTCCGAATAAGTACGTCAGACCTTAAGACGGGTCCCCCGAAAATATTATTATTTGGTGTTAATCAAAACACGTCAAGACAAGGAGGCCGGCCTCACACATAACAGACAGAGAACACACAGAGCACAAAACAGAAACACAGTAAAGCGAACGTTGATGATTATTTTGACAAATTGAGTCTCTAGTGGTTTCACCCAAGTGTTTGAGGAGTCCTCATGTGTTATACTTCCGGTCACGGTCTTTGTATCGGTACGAAGATAAAGACAAGTAAATTAGATTGTAAAACCACTTATAAGACGTTATACTTATCGTAATCGTTAAGTCAAGTCAAGTCAAGTCAGCGAGTTAGTACAGGTTGAGAAACGTTGGGGTACTTGACGTCGTACGGTCCGGAGGGACAGGTAGTGGTGGAGGGTCTCAAATAGGTTTGAGTACAGGTAACTCAACCACTACGGTAGGTTGGTAGAGTAGGAGACAGTAGGGGAAGAGGACGGAGGTTAGAAAGGGTCGTAGTCCCAGAAAAGTTTACTCAGTCGAGAAGCATAGTCCACCGGTTTCATAACCTCAAAGTTGAAGTTGTAGTCAGGAAGGTAACTTGTGGGTCCTGACTAGAGGAAATCCTACCTGTCCAACCTAGAGGAACGTCAGGTTCCCTGAGAGGTTGTGGTGTCAAGTTTTCGTAGTTAAGAAGTCGTGAGTCGAAAGAAATATCAAGTTGAGAGTGTAGGTATGTACTGATGACCTTTTTAGTATCGGAACTGATCTGACTGGAAACAACTGTTTCATTACAAAGACTAAAAATTATACGATAGATCCGACAGATCCAAGGAAGGTTCCTCATTCGTAGAAAATTAAAGTACCGACGTCAGTGGTAGACGTCACTAAAACCCCGGGGGTTTTATTTCAGTCGGTGATAAAGGGGTGAATAAAAAGTACTTCACTACTCTGGTCTACGGTACTAGAGTCAAAAGACTTACGACTCGAAATTGAGTCGAAAAAGTGAGAGAAGAAAGTGAAAGTTCTCCGAGAAATCAAGAAGTGAAAGACGGTATTCGCACCACAGTAGACGTATAGACTCCAATAACTATAAAGAGGGTCGTTAGAACTAAAGTCGAACACGAAGGAGGTCCGGTCGTAAAGCGTACTACATGAGACGTATATTCAATTTATTCGTCCCACTGTTACATATATATTTTCCTCGGAACTGCATGAGGAAAAGAATAAACCTTGGTCAGACAACAAGGTACAAGTCAAGATTGACGACGAAGGACTGAACGTATGTCCAAAGAAATCTCCGTCCAGTTCACCAGATTATAAGGGTAGAGAAAGTCTACGCTGTCACGTCCTCACTGGCTCTCCTCGATGGGGTGTAGGTTTGAGTCCCCGTCGCCGGCTCTCCTTGTAATCGTTAATACACGTATATTAATATTTATTTATATATGAATACTCGGATACAAATTCTATGAATGATTGTCCGGACATGTTGTATTTTCAAACTTCCGGTAACGAAATTAGTTGACATAATAAGACGTCCACTTTCTGAACTTACTAAACTTACTAGAACTTACCGTAAAGAGTCCTCAACTTCTCTCGACTTCTCAACTTACTATTTCAGTCTGACAAAGAGTCTCTCGAGTAAGACTTCTGAGTGACCTCTGTCCAGACTCTCTTGCTACTTTTCGTCCCATTCGTGAATTAAGGAGAGAGGTTGACTATCTATTACTTCCAAACTGGACCTCTCCCCGAGTTATTTCTGACTCTCTTTTTCCTGACTTACTTGTTCATTAATTGTCGGTTTCATACGACCCACACAACTGTCTAACTTACTCTTCACACTTACCTCCCGAGATTGAAAAACTGGTCTATTTCAATAGACGTTATCTTTTACGTTAATCCTTTACAATTCTCCATTATATATTAAACACGTCAATATTACTCTTCGAGTACACAAACCATCCACTTCGATGTGTCTCTTCTCGACCCTAGACTCCCAGTCTCCTCTCCAGACCTAACTACGTACTTAAACTTTCAGTCTTTTCCATCTTCCTTTACAAGATCCTTAATTTTTCTCACTCCTATATTTCACTTTTTGGTTGTCGTTGTCCTTGTTCGTGTGACCTTTATAATTCTCATAAACATACGGTCTCTCCGTTTCCGTTCCGTGAAAATAAATAGACTTTTACAACACCAAACTTAAAGAATTCACTTACCAACTCCATCTTTTACTTCTAAGTGTTCACCAATCACTATAAAAAGTTAGAAACTTTCGTAGACGATACGTTGTACCGTAGTAACTCTACACTTTCATTTGAAAGAAATACTTTTTAATTACCTCACTATTAAACTAAACATAAAATGTTTCTTATTATTGAAATCTCAACTAACAACTTTAATTTAATTAATATACACTTAGATAGAAAAAATATCTTTTATAACCGGTACGAAACAATTCTATTTACTTTTTATCGAATTAGATTTAAAATAAAATAGTATAAGACTCTTTTTATAATACATAACTTTTTTGTTGTTTATACAATAAAGTAGAGTTGATTAATTTTTTGTATAGTAAGAAAGTGTAAAACTGAGAAGATTATCAGAAAATGAAGTAAGACTTACAAAAGGGACTTGTAAAGTAGAACCACTTGAGTTGGACGTTGTCGGTTAATTGTTAAATAAGTCTTTCGAAATAACCGAAGGATTATACAATAGAAAACATAGATATGAAAATATCTCGTAAAAAATTATATAATAGATTAAATAGTATAAAATGACATTAATAACAAAAGAAAATAACATCTGACGTAAATGAAGAAATGAATTGTCTAAAAAAAAAAAGAAAAACTGAGAACCTATGTCTCCTAACACGATTATTATAAGAAATCAAATTCCGTATAGTAGTAGTAAAAAGGTCAACTGAGAGGAGAGGAATACGTATCCACTATAAGAGTTCATAGACACTGTTCATAAAAGAAATATAATAAGGTTTGTGTTATATCGTATTTTATACGTATAACATCTACAAAGAAGAAAAAGGAGGTTTGTGACATAAAAGTTTTTTAATAAAGAATAACATAATGTATATAACAACTTAGATGTTGAAACTCTCAAAGTTCATAAGTATCGTACGGGGGAGGTGTAAAAAGACTTTCTGAGGATAAAATGGGGATCAAACCTCAATTGTGTCTAAGACTACTTTATATACAAAGACTTATATAGGAGAATGTCTATATCAACTTTATAAAAAGTTGTCAACCTAATGACCCGAGATCTTATACATATTAAAATTACACTTATTAATAATCTTATCGTAGTTTTCATTTTGAGTTTATTATTTATAGAATATAACGATGTAGAGATGATTATGTACTGTTGTCTCCTGGGATTGAAAACGGTTTGTACAATCGATAAAACCAAAATAAGATTAGTACTTATCTAAACTCCTATCGTCAATCTAATAGAACACAAGTAACTAAATGAAATCTTAAGACAAAAAGAGACCAACTAAATATCCACGAATCTATACCTCTTCCGTTACCGTTGGGTGAGGTTATGAGAACGGACCTTTTAGGTACCTACTTCCTCGGACCATCCGACGTCAGGTACCCCAGATCTCCTCAGCCTGTGCTTACTCGTTGAAGTGAAAGTGAAAAGTGAAAGTACGTAACCTCTTCCTTTACCGTTGGGTGAGGTCACAAGAACGGACCTCTTAGGTTCCCTACCCCCTCGGACCACCCGACGGCAGAGACCCCAGCGTGTCTCAACCTGTGCTGACTTCTCTGAGTCGTCGTCGTCGTCGTCGTCTATATAAAGTCTATGACAAACAGACAGTCATCATCTGTGACGTACAAAGGGTAGAGTCATATAGAGGACAGACAATCGAAACAAGTATTACAGGAAGTAACTTCTTCTATGGTAATTAAGATATATTGGTAGTAATTCGTGAAAGGTAATGTAAAAGTATATGTTATCTTTTACATAAGTGATGTAAATAAAATCTTTTAGGTCGGCCTAAAGACTAATCATGAAAGACGTTGTTAGAACATGTGAACTTAACGAATATAATACTCGTAAACTTTACAAGGATATTCCCTTGTATCTAAAAGAGAGGTAATTAGACCTTCGAGAAAAGACATTATTTTAACTTAAAACATTATGAAAGGTATAGAGACCATATAAGAAACAATTAAGCGTCTGTGAAATTATAAAATGACGATGGACATAGAACGAAAACCTATATAAAAGATCAAACAACAACGGACTCAAATCTTTACCATAAATAAAAATATACAACTGGAATAAAGTCCTTTATGTGACTTTAATTAAGGTTATTCGATAATTTCGACAACCTAAAAATTTAAAATAGTAGAGATTTATTATTGAAACATAGAAATTAAAAGTTTTCAATGTACAATAAAAGAAAAGGATACTATAAAAAGTCCTGAAGTCATGAGACCATTTGTTATATTCATTATTACCAGTAGGAACAGAAGAAGATAGAAAATTGTTCCAGATGTAAACTTACGGAAAATTTTCACTTCACATAGAATAACCCAAAAAAAATCTAAATGGTCTAGTTACTTTACGAGGATACTAATATTAGAGACAAAGGGTAAACACGACTAGGTATAGACTACTAAAAGACGAAGATAATTTCATTAGTACTCAAGTGACGATTATAGACACCGGTTAATGTGACTATAGAAAAGACTAGAAGTTAGTAGGAACTTAATAACCCCGTTTACTATGAATTAAGACTACATAATATTACTATACAATGTTAGACTATTGAAGTCTATTGGTTATAAAGAATTTTTACACACGAAGATACTAGTATGACATTAAATGGGAAACACATAATAGAGGTCCTAATCTTATTTTCCAGGTCATTGGAGTACTTTTGTGTCACAAATCGTATAAAGAGACAGAGGGGTAGAGAGAGTTGACCATGTATTTAATTTTCTATATTAAGAAGTATTACTATAATAGACATATAGACATATACGTCAAAACTATAATACACGAAAAGATTATAATAGATCACAGTAAAGTAGAATTTCCATAGGAAACTTACCATTACATTAAACAACAAAAAGTCAAAGAGTCAGTACAGACTTAGAAACACTGGGGTACCATTATATTATCTAGTATTTTGTCCATTATAAAGTCTCTATGAATTAGAGACTGAAAAACCCTTTTATAAAGGAAGATTTATTTTGATATGACGATACACAAAAACTGTTCGTTTTGAAGTATGATCTAGCACTCGAGGGATACGGAGTTCCCACTACTATAGTATCTGAAAGATAGAAGTCAAATACCTCGTCATATTCTTCACGAACTATGGTTGTACAATCTACTTACTAACTTACTCACCTCTTTACCAGTAACAAGGGGTTTTCATACAACTAAACCGATTACTCTAAATCTCACCCTATCCGTGACCGGTTATCTAACTGAATTTTTCGTATCTTTGTCCCTTTGAGATCTTCTTTTTAAGATAGTAAAGGAGGAGAGATAATTCGAGATGAAGACTTTATCAACTATATAAATTACCCCATAAATTGTCTTTATTATAAAACGAATGGTCTTCTTTCAGATAAAAAAAAATTCCAATGTAACAAAGATAAACGAATATATAACCGACACGACCAAGAAGGAACGAAACACGTCCAAAAGAGATTAATACCACTTACCCCCAATAAGAACCAACACCACGAGTCCGAAGAATAACACTACTGAAGAGAACAACGTCTCGTGTCCGAGATCCGTTCGTCCGAAATCCTCAACATCGAGTACCCGAATTATCAGCACCGAGTACCCGAATCAACCAAGCACCGTACACCTTAGAAAAACCTGGTCTCTAAAGAAGAGACAACGAAAAAGTTACTAGAAACATTAGACACAAGATAACCAACTTACTGTACCTTTGAACGAAAACGTCCTTAAAAATAAAAAAGTAAAAAAAAAGAAAAAGAGGACACTTGTAATGAATAATTCCCAGGAAAAAACGGAGTCTCATCAACGGAAAAGCGTTCTAACCGTAAAGGTAAAACATTGCACCGAAAGTACTCTCCCTGAGACGACGAAAATCAGTGACTACCTTACAAAGTAATCTATTACAATCTGTATTGAAGTATGTAACAGGATCGACGTCCCTTCATCAGTATGAGGTCCCGAGACTTAGACTAAACAATCACGTAATTCTCGTCCGAAGGATACCTTTCTGTCCAGAAATAGACTCGCAAACGACCGACAAAAAATTTTTCAATTTCTGATTTAAGCTTACTTAAAAATATAGACGTTTTGAGAAAATCTCAACATGAGCGTCCAAGAAGAGTACCTACTTAAGTGTTTTTCTACACTTCTTTGTCAAAGTCTTCGAGGGTCGTTCATATCTGTCTGTATCACTACAGACTATAGATACACCTCCGAACGTAAATGGTAATATCAATCTTGTTAACTCAGAAAGACATTTTAAACTACAATTACTTTCCTTTTCTACATTCTTGATCTATAACTGTACAAAAATTGTCTTTTTGTCGTTGAAGATAAAAAGAAACATTTAGGTAATTAAAGGGTTTAAATAACTATATATTAAATGTATAATACATTCCAATTTTACATGTTGTACTACTAAACTACTTACATGGGAATTCCTTGGATCTTAATATGGATGACATATACACTCTGGAATCCAAAGGGAAAAAGGAGAGAAAGACAGAATACGGGTATAGGGAGATACTCGAACTGTTCTTTATTTAAATGTTGAAGGTGAGTCTCATTTGAGTGTAGAGGGCATACCACTTTTGTGACACACCTTCACGTTACCCGTATATAAACTTTCCCGAAGGGACCACTGAGTTAGTCATCTCAGATAGACGTTACACCCTCTGTACCCAAGTTAGGGACCCAGTCCTTTTAGGGAACCTCTTCCTTTACCGTTGGGTGAGGTCGTAAGAACAACCTCTTAAGGTGTCTGTCTCCTCGGACCACCGATGTCAGGTACCCTAACGTTTCTCATTCTGTGTTGACTCACTGATTATGAAAGTGATGTAAACTTCATCCGAAACATTCCCGTATAGATAATCCTTGTCCCTTTGAAAAAA
This sequence comes from Capra ibex, assembly GCA_006410555.1. Lineage (NCBI taxonomy): Eukaryota > Metazoa > Chordata > Mammalia > Artiodactyla > Bovidae > Capra > Capra ibex. The sequence continues at coordinate 3,915,819 of SJYO01026388.1, read as the reverse complement.
AAAAAAAAGTAAAAACATAAAATACGAATCAAAAGATTTCAAGTTAGGTCTTTAAAATTTATAAAACATATATATAGATATATCTCTCTATCTTTGTATCCCTGAAGGGACCACCGAGTCTGACGTTTCTTAGTCGGACATCACGTCTAGACCTAAGGTAGGGACCTAGTCTTTCTAGGGGATCCCTTCCCTCCCCGATACGTACCCACGTATGATTCACCGAAGTCAACACAGACTGAAACGATGGGAAACCTGACATGGAACGGTCCGAGGAGACAGGTACTCCTAAGAGATCCGTTCTTATGACCTCACTCAACGGTACAGGATGAGGTCCCCTTGGAACGGTTGGATCTATAACTTGACTCCAGAGAACACAGAGAATGTACTCGTCCGTACAAGAAATGATGATCACGATGGACCTTTCGGGTATATATACATATACCACCGAGTCTGTCTTTTTTTAGAAGTACGTTACGTCCTTTACGACTAAACTGGGTACCTAGTTCTTCTAGGGAACCTCTTCCCTTCCCGATGAGTGAGGTCATAAGAACGGTCTCTTATCCTTGGTGTAGGATAACTTCATAAGTTTTTCTTCGTTGGTACCAGGGGTAGGAGATCTGTGAAAAATACGGTCTATAATTGTTTACATGATCCAAAGATAAAATACCTAAAACTAGTTATAGAGATAATCGTTATAATATCCGGTTCTGTGTGTTACAGATCTCTCTTATAGATGTAATATCAATTATAATCTCACACAGACTACTTACTACTCCGACACGTAGTTGACCCGGACGACAAATACAAAAGTTCGTTGTTTCCTTCCTTTGATATGACGATTCATCGTAGAGGCACTTCTTAAAATGAGATACCAGATCTCTGTTTAGATGAAAAAAAGGACCTCTAGGATTAGAGAAAAAATTTTTAATTTTATATCAATCATATATTATAACGTATTCAATGTCCACATGTTATATCACTAAGTACGAAAGATTTCTACGAGGTAAATATCAATAGCATTGTAAAACTATTGTAAAGGGTAAAACATATTCTGTAGGAACATCGAATCAAATGTAGATTATCAAATTGAAGAATGAGGACCGATGGTCACACCTCTCCCTTCACACCTCCCCGTTATTTCTCGATCCCTTTATTCTCCATAAATAAATAAGGGAATTATAGATAAAGCGGGAGTAAAATGTATGTGTTTATGTATGTGTACGGTGTTTTGAGATCCTCGTGTCCCAGAAACCAAGTGACGAGTTAATTGTTACGGACCATGTACTTTTTACACCTTCATAACCTACGAGTCAACACAGGTTGATAAACGTTGGAGTACCTGACATCGGGTGGTCCGAGGAGACAGGTACCTTAAGAGGTCCGTCCTTAAGACCTCACACATCAGTAAGGGAAAGGTCCCCTAGAAGGGTTTGATCCTTACCTTGGGTCCAGAGGGTGTAACACCGTCTGAATAATGGTAGACTCCGTGGTCCCTTCGGGTCTACTAATTATGACTTGTGTAATAATTTAATTAACAAACGTATCATAAAGTAAAGTATCTATTTATTCGGAATGAGACGAATTGAGATGTCAACCTGTTAAGAGATAATTCATTACACTACAAACCACTCAATAACAATAGATAGTTCAAATACAGGTAGTTAAGTCAAGTCAGCGAGTCAGCACAGACTGAGAAACGCTAGGGTACTTAGCGTCGTGCGGTCCGGAGGGACAGGTAGTGGTTGAGGGCTTCAAGTGAGTCTGAGTGCAGGTAGTTCAGTCACTACGGTAGGTCGGTAGAGTAGGAGACAGCAGGGGAAGAGGAGGACGGGGGTTAGGGATGGTCGTAGTGTCAGAAAAGGTTACTCAGTTGAGAAGTGTACTCCACCGGTTTCATGACCTCAAAGTCGAAATCGCAGTAAGGAAGGTTTCTTTAGGGTCCCGACTAGAGGAAGTCTTACCTGACCAACCTAAAGGAACGTCAGGTTCCCTGAGAGTTCTCAGAAGAGGTTGTGGTGTCAAGTTTTTGTAGTTAAGAAGTCGTGAGTCGGAAGAAGTGTCAGGTTGAGAGTGTAGGTATGTACTGGTGACCCTTTTGGTATCGGAACTGATCTGCCTGGAATCAGCCTTTTCATTACAGAGACGAAAACTTATACGATAGATCCAACCAGTATTGAAAAGAACGTTCCTCATTCGCAGAAAATTAAAGTACCGACGTCAGTGGTAGACGTCACTAAAACCTCGGGGTTTTTTATTTCAGACCGTGACAAAGTTAAATTGTTTTTTTTTTTTGGATAAACCTATTGTAATAGTTTAAAACTTTTTAAGAGAAATTGTCCTATCAATAATTGGAGAAATATTTTTTAAAATTCGTTAAATATGTCTAAAAGTTTAACAGTAAAATTATGAGATATGATTAAAGATGAAAAGGACAAAACGTATATTTACCTATAAAATCATCTTAGATCGGTCCTTCTTATAACTAAAAAAAAATTTCGATCTTATTAATTTTTTTTAATAAGATTTATCCTTTTATCGTTTGATATAAGAGTATACAAAATCACTACAAACATTAATAAGACGAAAGACATAGCTTCGAAATATCAAATTGACGACAAAAGAAGTGTTTTGTATTTGTATCTCTACTGTGTAGATATGTATAAAAGTATCAATTTTATGTACCTATAATTGTTTTATAGGTGGATATATTCATTATTTTAAATTCCTTATAGACATAAATTCTTTGTGGAATATAAATTCAACACGTCAAAAAGAATATACATTCGACTTTGCGGTTATAAAACCGGTAGACTACGCTTCTCGACTGAGTAAACTTTTCTTAGACTACAACCCTTTCTACCTTCCGTCCTCCTCTTCCCCTGCTGTCTTCTACTCTAACAACCTACCGTAGTGAGTGAGTTACCTGTACTCAAACTCATTTGAGACCCTCAACCACTACCTGTCCCTCCGGACCCTACGACGCCAAGTACCCCACTGTTTCTCAATCTGTGTTGACTCACTGACTTGACTTGAATTGACATAGAGATTGACGATTTTATCGTACCCATGAACATAAAATAGTAACAATAAAAAAATCACTATAAAAAGTAATTATGTAAAGAAAAAAATTTAAAATTAAAAAAATTTAAAAATAACTTCCTAAAAAAAATGTCGTAAGACAACAAAGGACAGTTGGAAGTTGCACTTAGTCGGTATCCCTATGTTTATAGGGGAGGGAGAACTTTGAGGTAGGATAGAGGGAGGGGTTGGGTGGGGAGATCCAACTATGTCTCGGGGACAAACTCAAAGGACTCGGTATGTCGTTTAAGGGTAACCGATAGATAAAATGTGTACCATTACATTCAAAGGTACAATGAGAAAGGTATGTAGAGTGGGAGAGAAGGGGAGAGGGGTACAGATATTCATAAGAGATACAGATAAAGAGGTAACGACGGGACATTTATTTAAGGAGTCATGATAAAAACATCTAAGGTATATATACGTAATCTTATGTTATAAATAGAAAGAAAAATACTGAATGAAGTGAGACATATTATCCAAGATCCAAGTAGGCGGAGTAATCTTGACTGAGTTTATACAAGGGAAAAAACCGACTTATTATAAGTTAACACATATACATGGTGGTGAAGAAATAGGTAAGTAGACAACTACCGGTAGATCCAACGAAGGTACAAGATCGATAACATTTATCACGACACTACTTGTCACCCTATGTACAGAGAAAAAGTTAAAACCTAAGGAGTCCCGTATACAGATCCTCACCCTAAAGACCCAGAATACCACCAAAATAAGGATCAAAAAATTCCTTGGAGGTACGACAGAAGGTATCACCGACATTGTTAACTGTAAGGGTGGTTGACAGGTTTTGACAAGAAAAAAGAAGTGTGGGAGAGGTCGTAAATAACAAACATCCGTAAAAGTACTACCGGTAAGACTGGTACACTCCACTATAGAGTAACATCAAGACTAAACCTAAAGAGATTATTACTCACTACGACTCATAGAAAAGTACACAAACAATCAGTAGACATACAGAAGAAACCTTTTTACAGACAAATCCAGAAAAAGGGTGAAAAACTAACCCAACATACAAAAATTCCCTAAATAAACGAACTCGACAAACGTATAAAACCTTTATTTAGGAAACAGTCAACAAAGTAAACGATAATAAAAGAGTGTAAGACTCCCGACAGAAAAGTGGAACGAATAATCAAAGGAAACAACACTTTTTCGAAAATTCTAATTAGTCCAGGGTGAACAAATGAAAACAAAAATAAAGGTACTGAGATCCTCCACCCGGTACCTCCTAAAACGAAACTAAATACAGTAAAGCACAAGATGTATACGAAAGGAGATTTTCAAAATATCAAAAACTAGAATGTAAATCGAAAAATTAGGTAAAACTCAAATACAAGTACATACCACAATCCTTCACAAGATTAAAGTAAGAAAATGTGTCTCGACAGGTTAAAAGGGTAGTAATAAATAACTTCTCCGACAGAAACAGGGTAACATATAAGAACGGAGGAAACAGTTTTTATTCTATAGGTATTCCCGTGTTCAGTACCCGTCCTTACGTGCAAAAACACATAAACTTTGTACGATTTCTCTTCCCCTCATTTATCTTTCGACTTCTCTATTTACACGACGCGAATCAGTTAGTCAGTACAAGTTGAGACATTAGGGTACCTGATATCAGACGGTTCGAGAAGACAGGTACCCCTAAGAGGTTCGTTCTCACGACTTCACCCAACGATACAGGAGGAGGTCCCATAGAAACTCTAGGTCCCTAGTTTGGATCCGGAGGACGTAACGTCCACCTCTATTTATCTTAATGTTAATATACTTCCCTATTTTGATTATGTATCTTTACGTACAATATGGAAAGATTTATTTTAACAATAATGAACGGAATGACAAGAGAGTCTGTTAGTTCTTAATTTATAAACCTCATGGGACAACAAGAGGACAACGTATATAAATTAGTAGACTAGGATATTTAGACTACTGGAGAAAAGTATTTGAGATAACGAACATAATGATGGTGACTAAGAAATTAAGTATAGACGTAGGGGAAAAGAATCTGATAAAATTATTGTAACTACGAAGTGACGAAGACTTAACAGAAGAAATAGACTTCGTATATGTTGGCGGAGACCATCTAAGAAATAAATTTTTATATATATATATATATATATATATATATATATATATATAAACTAAGACAGGGTAGATCGAGTGATTTGAAGTCGTTAAGATGAAAATGATTCAGTTACCGAGGAGTAAAACCGTAAGTTTAAAGTAGTCGTTCGTAAGAATTAGATGGATAGACTGTAATGAAGAGATGGTACGACGTAAGAGATGGTTTGACCTAAAAGGGTCTCAGATTACGTGGAATTATCTTAAATGGTTTATACCATGTATAAAGTAGGTAGACCAGTAGATAACTTGGTATAAATAACTTGTATAGATACGGAGATACACACAACAAGTTTTATAGGCTATAAGATGAGAGGTGAAAGTAGACAATTTAATGACGTGTAAATAGTTCTAGAAAGAGTATATCTAGGAAAATATTCCGGTGATATATTCAAGTCGAAACCAATAGGATGACTATTATTATATAAATCAGAAACTTAGGGGTATCGTAAAATACGAAAGACCGATATAATATGAGACTAAAATACATCAATAAATAAAATAAATAATTTGTTAAATCACCCGTATTTTAATATGACGTTTATCTTAAAGTTTCATTTACATTCTGAAGTAAAACGGTAATAATAATAGCTATAATTAGAAGAACAGTGACGTTCAGACTTTCAAGTAATTTATACGTAACATTCCATGAGAAACAGAGTCACAAACTCCATCAATAATACCTCTGTGTCTACATTTATCGTTTAATTATCTACACGAAAATTAACTTAATTATGGTGTAGAATACAACTTTATTTTTTATGTATAATTAACTCCATATTGGCTAAATGTCATAAAATATACAAAGTCCATACGTTTTATAACTAAGTGTTAAAACATATTTTATACAAATGTACACTTTTAATGAATAAAGTCTCAGATTGAAGTAGTAGTCTTCATATAAAATATCCAAGACAAATATTAAGTAAATATTCTCGTTTACTTCGAGAAAGGTTGTCCGATCGAGAGAAGGGGACTGATATTTTGTGTATTCAGTTTTTTGAAGAAACGTATTTTCGATCCAATTCGTCACCGAGTTTTGATCATCAATGACGTAACCTTATTATAATAGTAGGGGACCCCTCGAAAACTTTGAGAGTTACGGGTCCTATATAGACTTTGGTTAATTCAGTCTTAGAGACACCTAACATGGTTCCATAATCACAATAAATTTAGTATAGGTAGTTACATATTTTTCTTATTACACGGTACTGGTTCAGTCTAAATGAGGTCTATACGTGTTGACCAAGTTATAATCTTTTAGTTATTTATATGTGTGATAAAAATTATCAGATCACTTCTTTTTTGTGTACTCGGATAGTTAACAAAGTTTTATTTAGTAAACTACTTTAGATTGTGTGTAAGTTCTATTTTTGAGCGTCAGTTGATCTTTATCCTCCATTGTAGGAGTTTTACTTTTTTTTTTTAACAGATATTTTCTCAGGATTTACTTTACTATCACTTCAGTTTTACGAAAGAAAATTTAAATTTTTTTCCACTACCGTTCTTATAAAACAGAGTAGTGAAAATATATTATAACCTTCAGAATAAGACACATTATTCCGTTTATATTTTTATTTTCGTATTTTGAACTTTTTCTTATTTATAAAGGTCTACTATATTAATAGATACATCATTTATGGTTAGATATTGTTTTAATCTTAATTATTCTCAAACTATAACATCGTACTATGTTCTACTTGTGTATTTTCAGTTATTCATATAATCATCACTTGTTCACCTTTATTTTAAAATGTAACAACATTAACAAATCAATGGTTCAACACAGGTCAAGAAAACACTAGGTACCTGAAATCGGGAGGTCCCCTAACAGGAGTAGGTCCTTGACTTGGGTGTAGAGGACGTAACCGTACACCTAAGAAATGGTGACTCGGTGGTGCCTTTAGGGTTTAAAATTTATGTTATATTAAATTTTAGCGAGGTATTTTATTTCATTACATGTCTAATTTTTTAAGTATCATCGGTACATGATTTTTAAAATTCACAACTCCTTTATTTGATATAAATTTGTTCGTATTTCCGTATAGTGCTAATACATAATCTTCTTAGTCGTATCATTCATTTCTACCATTAATTGTGTGTGTGTGTGTGTGTGTGTGTGTATATATATACGAGTTACTTAAAGATAAATTTAAGGTCGTTGACAGAAAAACTTTATATCTGTTCAATTAAGATTTTGAGAATACTTTTCCGTTTCCTTCATCTTATCGAATTTATTAAGAAATTTTTTCTTATTTCGACTTTCTAAGATTGATTGATGGGTTAAAATTCCGGTATATATCGGTATCACTAATTCCATCATAACATAACCTCCTCACTGTCTGTGGGATTAACTACTATATCTTTGTCTGGGTGTGTTTACATGACTTGGCTAAAAACTGTTTCCTTGTTTTTATTAAGTCACTTCTTTCCCGTCTTAAAATTATTTAATACATTTTTATTTATAAACTTAAACTGAATTTAAAGTGAGGTATATTTTTTAATTGTGTTTTACTTATTTTATAAATTTTATATTTTAGGATTTATTAGATTTTCTTTTACATCCTCTTTTAGAAACACTACATCTCAATCCACTCCTCAATAACTTGTACTGTGGTTTCTACGTTAGATCTTCTTTTTACTATTTCATGTAAAAAAAGTTTTAATTTTTATATAAAAGATATTTTATAGGGTAATTCTTCTACTTTTGAATTCGATGTCTGACATTTATTATGAACGTTTTGTATATTCTTCAGTTTTCTTAAGATAGGATTTATGTTTTCTTTTTATACAAAATGGATTTTCCTGTACGTCTACACTCTACTCATTTATTTATTACTAGTTTAGTATTCGGTTTGATCTCGTGTCTAAATTCGGTGCTGTTCTGTTATGCAGGTGGTTTGTTTTACCGACTTGGTTTTTATGACTTTTATGGTTCACGATTGTCACTACGTCTTGTTGATCACGGAAGAATTCGATCACCCCTACCCTTTACTATACCGGTCAGACGTTTTGTGAAACTGTCAAAGAACACTTCAATATATACGTGAACGGTATGATGGGTTCTTAGTGAAAACACACATATAAATAAGATCTTTTCATTTTTATCGATAAGTAAGTTTCGAGTCCTCTGGGATCAAACTAAGGACCCAGTCCTTGTAGATAACCTCTTTCCTATCCGATGGGTGAGGTTGTAAGACCCGAAAGGAACACCGAGTCGACCATTTCTTAGACGGTCGTTACACCCTCTAGACCCAAGGTAGGGACCCAACCTTTCTTGTGGACCTCTTCCTTTTCCGATTGGTGAGGTCATAAGACAAGACCTCTTAAGGTATTTGACATCAAGTACCCCATCGTTTCTCAGTCTGTGCTGATCGCTGAAAGTGAAAAAGTAAGTTTCGAGACATATGGTTACAAGTATCCTCGAAACATTCTCTGTTTTTGACCTTTGTTGTGTTAACAGAGAGTCACCCATTTACCTACGTATTTGACGCTGTGTATGTTTGATACTTTATCATAAGTCGATAATTTCTTTATTTGAACTATGTATATTGTGGTTGGTCCTATTTGGATTTTCCGAAACACGACTCACTTTTTTTTTTTTAGAGTTTTCCGATGTGTGACATACTAATATGAATATATTAATAAAGTTTTAATTTTTAACGGAACTACCTCTCTTTCATCGGTCCAAATCCTAACCTCTTCCCAGACTAATACGTGACTAGTCTCGTTTGTGGGAGAAGGTTGTTGTGTTCTCTTCTGTACCTGTAGTAGTCTACCGGTTTTGTTTTTAGTCTGACTAATATAAGAAACGTCAGTTTCTACCTTTTCGAGATATGTCAGTCGTTTTTGTTCTGGTCCTCGACTGACACCGAGTTAAGTACTTGAAGAATAACGGTTTAAGTCTAAATTTAACTTCTTTCACTTCAGTGAGTCAGCACAGGCTGAGAATCATTGGGGTACCTGACGTCGGATGGTCCGAGGAGACAGGTACCCTAAAAGGTCCGTTCTCATGACCTCACCCAACGGTAACGGAAGAGGTCCCCTAGAAGGGTTTGGTCCTTACCTTGGACGCAGAGGGCGTGACGTCCGTCTGCGAAATGGTAGACTCGGTGGTCCCTTCGGTTTCACCCCTTTTAGTGATCTGGTATGTCCATACGGGATTTAGTTTAGGAAATACTAATATGTCACCTTCACTCTTTATCTAAATTCCCTGATCTAGACTATCTGTCTCACAGACTACTTGATACCTGTCTCCAAACACTGTAACATGTCCTCTGTCCCTCGTTCTGGTAGGGGTTCTTTTTCTTTACATTTTTTCCTTTTTACCAACAAACTCCTCCGGAATGTTTATCGACACTTTTTTTCTCTTCACTTTTCGTTTCCTCTTTTCCTTTCTATATGGGTAAACATACCTCTCAAGGGTTCTTGTCCTTCCTCTCTATTCTTTCGGAAAGAGTCTCTAGTTACGTTTCTTTATCTCCTTTTCTTGTCTTACCCTTTCTGATCTCTAGAGAAGTTCTTTTAATCTCTATGGTTCCCTTGTAAAGTACGTTTCTACCCGAGTTATTTCCTGTCTTTAACATACCTGGATTATCTCTCCTTTCCACCGTTCTTATGTGTCTTCTTGACATGTTTTTCTAGAAGTACTGGTTCTATTAGTGCTGCCACACTAGTGAGTGGATCTCCGTCTGTAGGACCTTACACTTCAGTTCACCCGGAATCTTTCGTAGTGATACTTGTTTTGATCACCTCCACTTCCTTAAGGTCAACTCGATAAAGTTTAGGATTTTCTACTACGACACTTTCACGACGTGAGTTATACGGTCGTTTAAACCTTTTGAGTTGTCACCGGTGTCCTGACCTTTTTTAGTCAAAAGTAAGGTTAGGGTTCCTTTCCGTTACGGTTTCTTACGAGTTTGATGAAGTGTTAACGTTAGTAGAGTGTACGATCATTTCATTACGAGTTTTAAGAGGTTCGGTCCGAAGTCGTTATGTACTTGACACTTGAAGGTCTATAAGTTCGACCTAAATCTTTTCCGTCTCCTTACTCTCTAATTTAACGGTTGTAGGTGACCTAGTAGTTTTTTCGTTTTATCTCAATGTCTTTTTGTAGGTAAAGACGAAATAACTGATACGGTTTCGGAAACTGACACGTCTAGTGTTATTTGATACCTTTTAAGACTTTCTCTACCCTTATGGTCTGGTGGACTGGACGGAGGACTCTTTAGACATACGTCCAGTCTTTCGTTGTCAATCTTGACCTGTACCTTGTTGTCTGACCAAGGTTTATCCTTTTCCTCATACAGTTCCGACATATAACAGTGGGACGAATAAATTGAAGATACGTCTCACGGAGTACTCTTTGCGACCTGACCTTCTTCGTGTTCGACGTTAGTTCTAACGGCCCTCTTTATATTTATTGGAGTCTATACGTCTACTGTGGTGGGAATACCGTTTTTCACTTCTTCATAATTTCCCAGAACTTTCACTTTCTCCTCTCACTTTTTCAACCGAATTTCGAGTTGTAAGTCTTTTGCTTCTAGTACCGTAGGACAGGGTAGTAAAGTACCCTTTATCTACCCCTTTGTCACCTTTGTCACAGTCTGAAATGAAAAAACCCCGAGGTTTTAGTGACGTCTACCACTAACGTCGGTACTTTAATTTTCTGCGAATGAGGAACCTTCCTTTCAATACTGGTTACGTCTGTCGTATAATTTTACGTCTCTTTAATGAAACAGTTTTTTCAAGGTAGATCAGTTCCGATATCAAAAAGGTCAACAGTTCTTTGACCTGAACTGTTCAGGTCAGTTCCTTCTCAACCTGACAGTTCCTTCGACTCTCAACCTGACAGTTCCTTCGACTCGTGACTTTTAAACTACGAAAACTTGACACCACAACCTCTTCTGAGAACTCTCCGTGAACCTGATGTTCCTCTAGGTTAGTTAGGTAGGATTTCCTTTGGTCAGGACTTATAATCAACCTTCCTGACTACGACTTCGACTTTGAGGTTATGAAACCGGTGGACTACGCTTCTCGACTGAGTAGACTTTTCTGGGACTACGACCCTTTCTGACTCCCGTCCTCCTCTTCCCCTGCTGTCTCCTACTCTGCTAACCTACCGTAGTGACTGAGTTACCTGTACTCAAACCCATTTGAGGTCCTCAACCACTACTTGTCCCTCCGGACCACACGATACCAAGTACCCCAGTGTTTCTCAGCCTGTACTCACTGACTGACTTGACTTGACTAACGTTTCCCATTCGTTTTCTTTTAAAGAAAAACCGTTACTTTGTTTAAACACAGTACCAATGTCGTCAACAATCTATTTAGATAAGTACACTATGTTAAAGTAAAGTGGTGTGAGATTTTTTGTCGTTTTCACTCTCATACATCTTTTACGACTTGACATGTACTTCAAAAATCAAATCAATTATCACAATATGGTTACAGCTATAGATTCTAAATTTTGACATAAAACCGGTTGATTCTACAATAGTGTCCCCTTCTACCCATTTTGAACATACTTTTAAGATGATAAAAACATTGAATAATACTCAGTTGATAGAAGTTTTTCTTTTCAATCCCCTTTTTTTCACTTTAAAGGTAATAAAGGTTTCAATCCAGAATACGGATTTTTATTGTTCCCATAGGAAGGGGAGTTCCCCGAGTGTCATTTCGTTACAAATAAAAAATTGATCGTATCATTTGTATCCTCCCCTCCATCCAAACTCTCACCCTAAAACCTTTACGAACATTTTAGATTTACATTCATGTCCTTTATCAACCTACCCTCATTTTAAGTCTTCTCTCGTACGTATATGTCCACCCTCAGTAGTCGTATCCTACTCTCATAGTTCTCTCGTATAAAATACTTTCTACTGAACCTTTCTATGGGAGTATTATAGACCGGACAGGGGAAGTTGACGTGTCGGTGTGTTCGAACTCCACGACAGAGAAGAGGAAGATAATCGCATAACCACGACACCGTCTCCAGTGTTTGAGTTTACGGTTCTTTATTGTATTTATACACTAAACTCACGTCGTCTTTCTTCTATCTCCTGGTCTCCCGGTGGCCTCTTACCAGTCTTCGGACGGACAAATTTCAGAAATTTGAGTTTAAAACAAGTTTGTACAAAGATGATCGGTTAGTATTTTTCTGACGTCAGTCTAAGTCTCGACGACTAAGATGGTCCGTGCATCGACTGACCGAATGATTAGAGACTAATTAACTACTATGTGAGTGACCAATTATACAATGGACAGATTCTACGAATATAAAGTCTTTTCACAAAGTACTCTACGTTATTAAAATCGAGAACCCTTAAAGTGTAGTTCTTCGTGACATTCTACCGTATCCTCTCAAGAAATTCGTTGGGATAGATTTAACGTTACGTTTCTCTTTTATCACACTTTTCGGTTAGGAATAAATTTTTTATTCGGGTATATTGTGTTTCACTATCACTGGGAACCTTTAAGACAAATAGCAGTCGATAAAAAAAATCTGTAGAAAAACAACTGACTGAATAATATTTACGACACATTCATGTCCGTATGGAAGAAGGAACGTGTACAATTAGAAATTCTGTCTCTAAAGGTAAATAGTTAAGTCTATCGTTCGATTAGTTGATTTTTCTTAAACTGTGTACTTTGTACTCAGTTAGTTAAAATGTTAATACTAACCTTAGTCTATGGAGTGTAAAATACGATTATAATCACGAAGTCCACTGTCATTAATCTTTATTTAATAAAGACGTTTTTAAGTAGAGTTGTGTATCGTTTAGTCCCCGATCCTTATTCGATTAAACAAATTCCTTTAGTCTAACATCGTTTATAGATTACTCTTCGTATCATGACATATTATATAATTCTTTCTATTTACACTACATTCTACTTCAGACTGTATTCGTACCCAGAAGTATTTTAGAGGAATGGGACTAAATGTTCGAGGAAATGGGACAGACTCAACCAAGTACAAACGTAACGATTCGTATAGACGAAAAACAGTAGATAATACAAGATCGATACACTAAAAGAAAAAGATAATAAAAATCTGTAGAAAAATAACTGACTGAATAATCTTTACGACACATTCATGTCCGTGTGTAAGAAGGAACGTGTACAATTAAAAATTCTGTCTCTAAAGGTAAATAGTTAAGTCTACCGTTCGATTAGTTGATTTTTCTTAATTATAAGAAAAACCATTTTGAATTACCGTTTTCGCAAAATCGAAATCTCGGAAATGTAGTCGACGAAGGAACCGGACCCTAGGAGTAAGGGGTCTATGAACTTGAAAATTGAGGAAAGAACAGTAAGTCTAACAATTATAATAATTCTATAATGATTGAGTTACTCAAGACAGATCTTGTTAATTAAATTTCATCAATGGACTATCGAGAGATATTGTAATAAAAGAAAATTAATAGACGTACGTGACTAGTGATCGGCTATAAAATTTTGAATGAGTAAACACCAAAAAGAAGGCAAACTTAGGTAGGAATGTGAAATACTCACGACCGTATATTATGTTCGAGATACATCGTCCGAGTTACCACAGAAGTTTTCTCTGTTCAAGATTAGAGGTCTTAGACAGTTATATTGAAATATGTCGCTTTCTGTACTCTTCAATTCCTACAACTGTCCTCCTCAAATGGAATTAGATAGACCCAATGGGAATGGTGTGTGGCTCTTCTTCCACTATACTTCCATCTCCGTCCTTAACCTTTCTACTTTACTACTCGGTTCCTTACGGTTCCGTTCAGACTTCGGTGATCTTAGATCTTCTCCTGTTCTTAAGAAAGGATCTGGGAGGTTGTCGTCGTGACGGAACTACGGTTGAACTTAAGTCTGAAGACCGGAGGTCCTGAGTTCAAGTCAAGTCAAGTCGAGTCAAGTCAACGAGTCATATATATACACACACACACACACACACACACACACACACACATACACACACACACACACAAATAACTCGTTTCCTTTATGATGAAGGGGGGTTGATTATATTAATTACTTATTTATAATTCGACATGAAATATATAAAGATATTTTTATTTCCGTATAGTAATATCTTCATCGTTTTTATTCTTAACAGGTTATAGTCTTTACCTTTCTTCCATTGAATAAATTAGAGTCTGAAAGAGACTTGGTGTGGGTTAGAGGTTTTTATACTTTCGTATTTTGAGTAACTTAAATCTTTTATTTTTTTATGTCGTATTTACTTGGGAATGACCTTATAATATAAACTCCCACTTCAGGTTGATTAGTTCTCTAATTACTATTATTATGTTTACAATCCTTACATTTTATTATTTACAAAACCATATTCTTTACGAAAGATTGATACCGAGTTTTAGGACTTAGTTGTTTTATTTCTAACTAAAGTTATTGTAATGTTACTTAAAGACTAATCAGTTAGTGTTCTATTTAATGAAAGACACTTTTAATAAACGTCAGAATAGTGTTTGTTCTGGTTTATAAAGTTTAGACATTTCTAAAATGTTCACAACTATTCCTATTTTAGTTATTGGAGTGTTTGTTTACCCATTTAATACACTGATCCGTCGTATGCTTTTCCGTCTTTGTTGAATAGGTAAGTGTATTAATTTCTACAGGTTGGAACAATCTTTGTCTCTACCTGTCATTTTAACGTGACTTTATAGTAAAAGGGGTAATCACTCCACTTTTAGGTTTTTAAACTATTATGGGGGATAAACATTATAAAACCTATAGTCCTTGAAAACATGTAACGACAGAGTCCTTTTAAATACGTGTGAGATTCCTTCTTTTAAACATTCTTTTAAATAGTCTTTTTTAATTCTTTATTTAATTATTAGAAACGTGTGATTTAAGTTAAACTCCTTAAATAAAATGTCCACATGAGGGTCTCCTTTTTATTCATTTATAACGGAATAACAAACATTTTTATTCCTGAAGGGACCACCGAGTCTACCATTTCGTAGACAGTTGTTACACCCTCTGGACCCAAGCTAGGGACCCAGTCCTTTTAGACGACCTCTTCCTTTACCGTTAGGTGAGGTCATGATAACGGATCTTTTAGGGTACCTATCTCCTCGGACCATCCGATGTCAGGTGCCCCCAGTGTTTCTTTTTATAAAATTTGAAGGATTCACAGGTAATTATCCTTTGACAAATTTTCTCAATTCTATGTAGTTATATTATCTTTTGACACGTCTCTTTAAATACTGAGACGTCATCACTGTACAACACTTTATTATCTGTATATAAGGGTGTATATAACACTTTACTATTTGTATTCTACTTTATTTTCACTCATATTACGTAATAGAAACTGTAAAATTCATGTTACATATCACTGCACCTGGAGAAACAGAATAAACATTGAGAGACCAGAAGAATTTTGACCCACAGATAAAGGAAAGGGTTCAATTCCTTCAAAAGTCGGCGATGAGGAAGTTTACTCAATAGACGGAGAAATAAAGAATGAGGAAGAAGATCCTGGGGATCTTATACTTTCTCACATACGACCTACAAAAGGGTCTTTATTGAAATTTTTCTAGTAAAATTCAGACAAAGAAGAGAACGATTCCTTTGTTTGTTTTCGATTCTAATAAACGTAATGAGACAGAAGGTAAAGTGTCTAGGTAAGAACACATAGTAGATTAGGTGACAACTAAGGAAGATTATATAAAAATTGAAATCAATTACATAGAAAGTCCAGACAAAGTAAGAAATATAAAAGACCACCGCCAAATCAGTGATTCAGTACAGGCTGAGAACATTGGAATACCTGACATCTGACGGTTCGAGGAGACAGGTACCCTAAGAGATCCGTTCTTATGATCTCACCCATCGGTATGGGACGAGGTCCCCAGAAGGGTCCTGTCTCCATTTCGGACGTAGAGAATATGGAGGACGTAACCGTCAGACCGGGGTACTTCACTGTCCTGGTCTCCGGTACTAGAAGAAAAAGACTTACAACTCGAAATTCGGTTGAAAAAGTGAGAGGAGAAAGTGAAAGTAGTTCTCCGAGAAATCGAGGAGAAGTGAAAGACGGTATTCCCACCACAGTATCCGTATAGACTCCAATGACTATAAAGAGGGTCGTTAGAACTAAGGTCGAACACGATGTAGGTCATGTCGTAAAGTGTACTATATGAGACGTATAATCAATTTTTTCGTCCTACTGTTTTATGTCGGAACAGTAAGACGAAAGGGTTAAACCTTGGTCAGACAACAAGGTACATGTCAAGATTGACAACGAAGGACTGGACGTATGTCTAAAGAGTTCTCCGTCCAATCCACCAGACCATAAGGGTAGAGAAAGTCTTAAAAGGTGTCAAATAACACTAGGTGTGTCAGTTTCCGAAATCGTATCGGTTACTTCGTCTTAAGCTACAAAGAGACCTTAAGGGAACGAATAAGATACTTGGTTGTCTACAGTCGTGGAACTAGAGACCAAGGAGACGGAAAAGATTTAGGTCGGACTTATATACCTTCAAGAGTCAAGTGTATGAAAACTTCGGATCGGACTTCCTAAAACTCGTAATGAAACGATCATACACTTTACTCACATTAACACACCATAACTTGAAAGAAACTCTAACGGAAAGAAACCCTAAACTTACTTTTGACTGGAAAAGGTCAGGACACCGTTGACGACTCAAAAGATTTAAACGACCGTATAACACCGTGAAAGTGTCGTAGTAGAAAATCCTGAACTTTATCGAACAAAACTTAAGGTAGTGGAAATGATCGAAACAAATGACACTACGAAGGATTCCTGGTGAACTGAAGTATGAGGTCCTACAGACCGAGATCGACTCACTAGTGTGCTGGCACGAATAGACCTAGTAATTCCGGAAAAAACATAACAAGAAGACACATAAAAACGGTGACGAAGAATTATAGAAGACGAAGACAATCCAGGTATGACAGAGACAGGAAATAAGTATTCCTTAAACTAAATCCAGTATGGACTTACCGGATCACCAAAAGGGATGAAAGAAATTCAGACGTAAAACGTGATTACTAAGTAATAGACTCGGTGTCAGTCCAGGTCCATAACAATAACGACTGTCATATCTCGAAGAGGTAAAACCCACGTTTCTTATATTAATTAGACTAAATTCACAACTGGGAGACCACTATAGGTATACATCTCAGTAGAGAACACGATAATCTTCTCCCACAAACGATACTGGTGACGTAAGAGAATCGTTCATATTCTCCAGTCCTGTTTACAGAGGAGTAGGGAACCGACCTATATATAGTAATATAGAAACAGGGTTAGGTATCTTAAATATCGTGGTTAGACTTAGGAAAATATTTTGACTTAAAACCCACTATTATTACACAGTTACATCAGAATAGTTAACATTTTTTACGTGGTAAGACCATCCCTTACAACTATTACCTTCTTCAGTACGTACTGAACCCTTTCCTCCATATACCCTTAGAGACACTGACGCTGAGTTGAAACAATGCTTAAATTTGAATGAGATTTATTTCAGATAAAAATTTTTCCCTATACGAAACATCCATTCAAGTTTTTGTCTTTATGTTAATGTCTACACCTTTTATTTGAATACCAATGACCTTCGATTTCCCCTCCCCTGTCTATTTAACCTTCTAACTGTGACTTTATATGTGTGATAATATATATTTTATCTATTGATCATTCTTAGATGATATGTCGTGTCCCTTAGGATGAGTTATGAGACATTACCGAGTATACACTTATCTTCGATTTTTTCTCACTTATATACACATACATATTGTCTAAGTGAAAAGATATATGGACTTTGATTATGATGTAACATTTAGTTAGTATAAGGTTATTTTTAAACTTTTCTTTTTTTATGATAACTCATACGACAAATAATGAACACCCAGTACGTTCATATAAAACAGGATATAAAATCTAATGTGTAGGGTCATACTGGACCTAAAGATCTAGGTATTTTAAAGTAAATGTACGACTAGAAACTTAGAAATACGTCAAATGGAGGGTGTGAGACCTCGGACTCAAAGAACGATTCGGCAGACACGGGAAACGGTAAAGGACAAGCTGATAGACAGTTACTCTATATTTGTGATTTGACCTGGTTTCACTACTAGACCCCTTTTTAGTCTTCCAGTTCAATGAAAACTTTCAATTATATCGAGACCCTGGTTTTGTATTACATATGACAAAAGGTATAAAACACTACATTTGTCAAAGATTAATAGGAAGACTTATCCATACTTTTCATTAGAATCGGTTTAGTCATGGACGTACACAACCTTCAATTTAAGTATACAGGATACTTTCTATGGTAGGAGAGTGTTGAAGATGTTAACTTTGATGATGAATCATCAGAAATGATTATAATCCGATGACAGTGGGTATTTAGACAGGTGTTAAAATCCCCAATCTGACGGCTTGATATACCTCCACCATTCTTGATGGTGTGGACAGTAGAATTTTTTAAATCCCACTATCATTTATTAGATAAGGAAGTTTTTACACAACAGTAAAGTATAAATTATAATAAAAGACCCCTTCACCTTTCAAAATCTCCAAAGGTCACCGGGAACAGGTGGTATTGACATTAGTGTACCTTTTAAACCTTTTTAGTGTAAGAGTCTGGAATCTGATGTTATGTTTCGTTGTTATTATCATTGTTGTATCATGTACGTTTTTTTTTTTTTTCTGTGTTTCTAGTTACCCAGTCTTATTTCTCCGGTCTTTATTTCGGTGTATAAATACCAACTAATTAGATACTATTTCCTCCGTTCAGATATATTATCTCTCTTCTGTTAGAAGTTATTTACTACGACTCTTTTGACCTGTCGATATACATTTTCTTACGTTAATCTTGTGAGGGATTGTGGTATATTTTTTACTTGATTTTACCTAATTTCTGGATTTATATTATGGACTTTGGTATTTTGAAGAACTTCTTTTGTATCCGTCTTGTGAGAAACTGTATATAATATCGTCGTAAAAAAAAATCAAACAGAGGATTTCGTGTTCTTTATTTCCATTTTTACTTGTTTACTCTGGATTAATTTGGAATTTTCAAAAACGTGTCCTTTTCTTTGGAAACTGTTCTGTTTTATATCGGACTACTTACCCTCTTTTATAAACGTTTATTACTGGTTATTTCCCAATTATAGGTTTCTATATTTATCGGATACGTTGAGTTGTAGTTTTTTTTGTTTTTCGTCTAATTTTTCAGACATCTCTGAACTTGTCTGTAAGAAGGTTTCTTCTGTATGTCTATCGGTTGTCCGTATAATTTTATATTAGTTATAGGAATTAGTCGTCTCTTTACGTTTAATTTCGATGTTACTCCATAATGGACTACGGACAGTCTTACCGATAGTAGTTTCTGGTGTTATTCTCTACACCCGTTCATGCACCTCTTTTCCCTTACGAACATGGAACAACCGCCCTTACATTTAATCACGTGGTGATATATACCTTCAAAGAGTTTTCTGATTTTTACTACTAGATGGTACAACAACAACGACAAGTCAGTGATTCAGTACAGACTGAGAAACACTGGGATACCTGACGTCTAACGGTCCGAAGGCACAGGAAGTGATATAGGGTTTGAAACGAATCTGAGTACAGGTAACTCAGTTACTACGGTAGATTCGTAGAGTAGGAGACAGTAGGGGAAGAGGAGGACGGGAGTTAGGAAGGGTTGTAAACCCAGAAAAAGTTACTCAGTCAATAAGCGTAGTCCACCGGTTCCATACTCTCGAAGTCGAAATCGTAGTCAGGAAGGTTACTTATAAGTCCTGACTAAAGGAAATCCTACTTGACCAACCTAGAGGAACATCAGGTTCCCTGAGAGTTCTCAGAAGAGGTTGTGGTGTCGAGTTTTCGTAGTTAAGAAGTCACAAGTCAGAAGAAATACTTGGTTGTTAAGGTCAGAAGTCAAAAAACAAAAGAAAAAAAATTACCTGTTTTATCGTTTCACTCAGTGGGAGAAAAAAAAATTTCCTCTTTACGACGTTTCCTTCCTGCACGTCGTCAAAAAGCGACAAATGTTTTGTGACAACTCTCACCTTCACCGTTGGTAGTCATCAACTCTTTTACAGAACCTGCACTCTATCGGTGTCTTCACACCAAGGACGGTGACCGAGTCTTTCCGGTGTGTCTCAAGGACCCACTCGTTCTCTCAAGGAGATCGTCTCGTGGTTTTTCCGAGTCAGAAGATAAAGAAGTATACAACAGAGTAGTTTCCTGGACATGTCCTCCTCATGACTGACTACTACCCTTGTGAAGTCCATGTCATCCAGGGACTGAAGTAGACAGAGGAAATTTCGTCATAGTTCGTAAAATGACCATACTCGACGTCTGTCCGTTTTGGACCGAGACCTCCTTTAGGATGGTGTTGATGTGGTTATAAGGCGAAGTCGTAGAGGACTTAACGACGACAAGACTAGAATGTATCATATAGTGATGTCGTCCGTGCAAAGAAATTCAGTAAAGTATGAAAGGAGAAGACAGTGAGTCAAGACCACAAAGACGAAATGAGAACACCTAACAGTTCAAAGTCTGAAAGACACACTGTAGGATCGTTACATACTGGTGACGGAACGGTTACACAATTTAGTACTAGTATCCTCTTATGCGGTATAGTTATGTTAACGATAGGTTGAATACAAGAAATGAAGAACCAGGTGACGGAAGTCCTGTCAAAGAAAGTACGAAAGAACCCGGAAAATTCGTCTAGAACGTAAAGGAAACCGTATCAGAGAAAACAGGATACCAATCGAGTCATGAGTGACATGATCATAAACTGGGAGAACTAGTCAGACAAAGTAGAAGGGTCTACCGTGATCACCATTTCTTGGAGGGACTGTTACGTTCTCTGTATTCTCTACACCCAAACTGGGGATCCGATTCTTCTAGGGGACATCTTCCTTTACCGTTGGGTGAGGTCATAAGAACAGACCTTTTAGGGTACTTGTCTCCTCGGACCACCCGATGTCAGGTACCCCAGTGTTTCTCAGTCTGTCCTGAATTCACTGAATCGTGTTCTTGTAATCAGACAAATGAACCCCCCTCTATTCCCATCTAGGAACCCTACATCCCACGTGTCCACCTTTACGACTGAAACTTTCGTGGATTGAGTAAACTTAGGAGACGTACTAGAGATTGGTCTCAGAGGAAATTTTGTCTTGATGTTAGTAGTTTGTTTCCTCACACTGAATGGAGGTGATGATTGTCCCAAACCCCCTTTTTACTTTGAAGTTCCAATCGTTGAAGTAGATTAGTTAATAGAAATAAGGTTTAGAGTCGCCTTATACGGAAATAATAATCTTGAGACTGGAATCCGATCCTCTAGATGACCCGACTTTTAAGTTAAAAGAAACTACGAAGTGATCAAGATACTAATTCAAAACTTGGACCAGAAGATAGACAGATGACAGATCACTGTCCGTTAATTTATGAAGAATTTACGACGGTTCACAGTGAGACCATAAGTTTAAAACGGAACCTAACTATTAATTAGTGGACTTGAACAGTAATAGAGAGAAGTCGATTTTGTTTTACCGAGTTTCATTTCGGAAGAGTCAAGTATCAAGAATGTAGATGATAAAGGGAAAACGGTGATTCAATTTATATATTAGTGTACCAATCACACAGGAGAAAGTGGTCGTGCCACGGGTCAAGTTCTGACCACTGTTAAAATTGTCAAGTCTATCGTTTCTGAAACAAAAGGTCAATAGTGGTCGTAACCTCAGGAATTACGATCTGTCGGAAATATTTGTTTAACTGTCTTATTATCGGTAAAGGATGATCATAAAAGAAGAATCGGGAGCAAAGTAGAATTAAGCTTTCCGTTGACATATATATCATGAGTTACGGTCAAGACGAGTACGTAGAATTCAGTAAGTCAACAGACATCAAATAAGATTATCCAAAGAATCCATTGTGAGTACCCTTGTCATAAGAAACTTAAGAATGTATAATTATTGTCGAACAGACACAGGAAATATTATCTTTCAGTGAAAAGAATCTATATATCTGTCTCCGAGTACTGTAACATGACCTCTGTGCCTAGTTCTGGTAGGGGTACCTTTTATTTACGTTTTTTTTTCGTTTTGGTGACAGAGTCCTCCGGAATGTTTATCGACACTTTTCTTCTTTTCACTTTTCGTTTCCTCTTTTCCTTTCTATATTCGTAGAGTTACGTCTTAAGGTTTCTTCTCGTTCTTCTCTATTCTTGCGAAAGGAGTCACTAGTTACGTTTCTTTATCTCCTTTTGTTGTCTTATCCTTTCTGATCTCTTGAGTAGTTCTTTTAATCTCTATGGTTCCCTTGTTAAGTACGTTTCTACCCGAGTTTTCCTGTCTTTACCATACCTTGATTGTCTTTGTCTTCTATATTTCTTCTCCACCGTTCTTATGTGTCTTCTTGATATGCTTCTTCTAGAAGTGGTGGTTCTAACAGTGATACCAGACTAGTGAGTGGGTCTCGGTCTGTAGGACCTTACACTTCAGTTCACCCGGAATCTTTCGTAGTGATACTTGTTTCGATCACTTCCACTACCTTAAAGTCAACTCGATAAAGTTTAGACCTTTCTCCTACGACACTTTCACGACGTGAGTGATACGGTCGTTTAAACCTTTTGAGTCGTCACCGGTGTCCTGACCTTTTCCAGTCGAAAGTAAGGTTAGGTTTTCTTTCCGTTACGGTTTCTTACAAATTTGATGACGTGTTAACGTCAGTAGAGTGTGCGATCATTTTATTACGAGTTTTAAGAGGTTCGGTCCGAAGTCGTTATGTACTTGACACTTGAGGGTCTACAAGTTCGACCAAAATCTGTTCCGTGTCCTTGGTCTCTAGTTTAACGGTTGTAGACGACCTAGTATCTTTTTCGTTCTCTCAAGGTCTTTTTGTAGATAAAGACGAAAGAACTGATACGGTTTCGGAAACTGACACACCTAGTGTCATTAGACACCTTTTAAGACTTTCTCTACCCCTATGGTCTGGTGGTCTGGATGGAGAACTCTTTGGACATACGTCCGGTTCTTCGTTGTCAATCTTGACCTGTACCTTTTTGTCTGACCAAGGTTTATCTTTTTCCTCATGCAGTTCCGACATATAACAGTAGAACGAATAAATTGAATATACGTCTCATGTAGTACTCTTTGCGACCTGACCTTCTGTGCGTTCGACGTTAGTTCTAACGACCCTCTTTATAGTTAGTGGAGTCTATACGTCTACCGTGGTGGGAATTCCGTCTTTCACTTCTCCTTGATTTTTCGGGGAACTACTTTCGTTTTCTCCTCTCACTTTTTCAACCGAATTTTGAGTTGTAAGTCTTTCGTTTCTAGTACCGTAGATCAGGGTAGTGAAGTACCTCTTATCTACCCCTTTATCACCTTTGTCACAGTCCGAAATAAAACCCCCCGAGGTTTTAGTGACGTCTACCACTGACGTCGGTACTTTAATTTTCTGCGAATGATGAACGTTCTTTTCAATACTAGTTTAATCTATCGTATAACTTTTCGTCTCTATAATGAAACGGCTGATTCCAGGTTAATCAGTTCCGATACCAAAAAGGTCACCAGCACATACCTACAGTCTCAACCTGACACTTCTTCCGACTCGTGGTTTTTTAATTACGAAAACTTGACACCACAACCTCTTCTGAGAACTCTCAGGGAACCTGACGTTCCTCTAGGTTGGTCAGGTAAGACTTCCTCTAGTCAGGACCCTAAAGAAACCTTCTTTACTACGACTTCGACTTTGAGGTCATGAAACCGGTGAAGTACGCTTCTCAGTTGAGTGACCTTTTCTGAGACTACGACCCTCCCTAACCCCCGTCCTCCTCTTCCCCTGTTGGTTCCTACTCTACCGACCTACGGTAGTGACTGAGCTACTTACACTCAGACTCACTTGAGGCCCTCAACCACTACCTGTCCCTCCGGACCGCACGACGTTAAGTACCCCAGCTGACTTGCTGACTTGACTTGACTTGACTTGAAAGAATCTTTATTTTAGTAAGTCAAGTCAAGTCAACGAGTCAACACAGGCTGAGAGACGCTGGGGTACTTAACGTCGTGCGGTCCGGAGGGACAGGTAGTGGTAGAGGGCCTCAAGTGAGTCTGAGTACAGGTAGTTCAGTCACTACGGTAGTTCGGTAGAGTAGGAGACAGCAGGGGAAGAGGAGGACGAGGTTTAGGGAGGGTCGTAGTCTCAGAAAAGGTTACTCAACTGGGAAGCGTACTCCACCGGTTTCATGACCTCAAAGTCGAAGTCGTAGTAAAGAAGGTTTCTTTAGGGTCCCGACTAGAGGAAGTCTTACCTGACCAACCTAGAAGAACGTCAGGTTCCCTGAGGGTTCTCAGAAGAGGTTGTGGTGTTAAGTTTTCGTAGTTAAGAAACCACGAGTCGAAAGAAGTGTCAGGTTAAGAGTGTAGGTATGTACTGATGACCTTTTTGGTATCGGAACCGATCTACCTGGAATCGGCCGTTTCATTACAGAGACGAAAAGTTATACGATAGATCCAACCAGTATTGAAAAGAACGTTCATCATTCGCAGAAAATTAAAGTACCGACGTCAGTGGTAGACGTCACTAAAACCTCGGGTTTTTTAGTAATCGAATGTTAATAAAGGAACTTATGTAATTTTAAAAAGAGGTAAAAGAACAACGAATTCATATATCGAGAACTTTAGGAACACTTATAAATACGAATGAATATATTTTGTTTATGATTTAAAAGAACTACCTTTTAACTAAAAATAATATTAATAATTCTTAGATCAATAAATAAACTTATACATTACACTTTAGTTATTGAGACCTCGTTTGTTCAAACCCAAATACTATACGAGAGAGTTAAAAATCAAAGTTTCTATAAAATTTAACAATAAATCCCTTTAAATAAAATAATGAAACGAAATTAAAAATCGAGATTTTGAGAAATAAAAAATTAAATCTGAAAGAGAAGGTTAAAAAGTACAAAAGGAAAGAAGGATTATGAAAATAAAAAGAATTTCGAAAATAAAATAAATTTTTTCAACGAGGAAATGTTGAAGATACAGGAAACTCCATAGTCACAAAAAAGTGAAAACATAAGAAAGATCAAGTAGCGATAAAAGATTTATTATTATTAAAAACAAAGAGTAAAAAGGACTCATGACCGTGGAGAAAAGTTTAAAAAGAAAATACAATATAAAAAAGTACAAAAAAATTTTAGTAAAAATTTACAGTAAATCGATTGAATTCCCGTATAGAAATACCGTATGAAACAAACATTCTGACGATAAACATAAAAAAAGAACCTCATTAAAATATGACATATAAAAGTGTGTTTATAATCTGAAGTGTCCGAAAATCCTACTTTCGTATAAATTTCTTTCGAAACTAGTCAAGTGTCTGATGCGGAGACAACTAAAGATATTACTTGTTTACATACCGCCGAATAAAATACTCTATAGGACTGACATCCGACGAAGGAGTGAAACCAAATTTAGAAAAAAACAACAACAACAAAAAACGAAAATGAAAAGGAAAGTAGGAGTCAAAACTAAGATAAGAGTCTTCGAAAGAAAGTGAGAATCCGGGACAGGTTTATCTCACGATCACCCAGTCAAAAGTTCAAATGTCCCCAACGAGACGAGGTCGTCAATTTATAGGGTAAGAATCTTGTTAAACTTCGTAGAGAAACTAAGAAGACTCTCTGTAACCATTTACCCCAATTAACTTATTTAACACCGATATAATGTTTAAAATTTTACATAAATGTATATTGTTATTTAAATAAAGGTCTATAAAACAGGGTCAGATCTGTTCAGATAGTCCCACCTTATCGTTAAAGGCACAGTGGTGTCGGAACGTACCTGACTTATAACAAGAAAAGGACAGAACTGTTAAATTAATTTCCAGTAAAAAGTCACAGAATTAGACGTAGAGTTTAACTTAGAGTGAGATAATTTTGTGTTTGTTTGCACGAATATACGGATTCAATTTACTACTCGTACTTACCAAACAAAAATTATTATTTTTTCATCATACGAACCAAACTTTTGAACTCTCCTTAAAATAATATCCTTAGGAATCTGTAATCTACCCTCTTTCGTTACCGTGGGGTGAGGTCATGAGAACGGACCTTTTAGGGTACCTGTCTCCTCGGACCATCCGACGTCAGGTACCCCAGTGATTCTCAGCCTGTCCTGACTCGCTGAAGTGAAAGTTAAAAGTGAAAGGACGTAACCTCTTCCTTTACCGTTGGGTGAGGTCACAAGAACGGACCTCTTAGGGTCCCTGCCCCCTCGGACCACCCGACGGCACATACCCCAGCGTGTCTCAGCCTGTGTTGACTTCGTTGAATCGTCGTCATCGTCGTATGCAATCTACTTTGTAGTTTTGGGTCCAACCGACACTGACCAAAAGAGAGAAATAAGTTTATCCTTTTTCCTTAAGAAAGTCCGATACCAGAAACCTGAGACAAAAAAACGAGAGGATGACCAGGGAAGAGAAGGATTACTACGAGGAATTAAGAAGGTATATCAAAGTTATCTTTGAAACAGAAAATACGGTGTATTAGTAAAAAAAAACATAATTGGAGACAAGGAGATAGTAAAGTGAAGTGGGGGTTATATGTTTACACGTACGCACGTGTGTGTGTGTGTGTGTGAGTGTCTATAGAAAAGAGTATTCTTTAAACAAAATTTAAACATGAGACTTGGGGTGTTAGGATCGTGTCTTCGACTTCAAAGTACAATGTCCAATCTTCTTTCTTTTATGTTACTAAAAAGACTTTATTATTTTTGTCCTCAAAACTTATATCACGGACACGATGAACGATGATCGTTTGTGTGTCCTTCTTTTAATCTTTAAAGGAAAATTCAAAAGATTAATCTTTAATCTTCCTTTAATCTTGTATGAGTCTTTTAATTAAAGGACTGTAACACGATCAGTAAAAAGTACGATACGACAATAGACAGAAATAGTTATTAAGTCACTTTATCTTTAGTAATAGGGGTTAAACACGAATGAGTGAGTCAGTACAGACTGAGACACTACGGTACCTGACATCGAACAGTTCGAGGAGACAGATACTCTAAAGGGTCCGTTCTTATGACCTCACTCAGTGGTAAAGGAAAAGGTCCCTTAGGAGGCCTGTGTCTCTAGGTTAAGTACAGAGGATGTAACCGTCCACCTAAGAAAATGGCGACTTGGTGGATCCTTCGGGTAATGGTCAAATGGTCTTTCCTTTGTCTGCACCTTCGTACACTTTGATGGTTTCTTCGTTCATAGTTTAGTGAGAATGTCTAAAACTTAATATTAGAATCTGGACAAACTCAGAAGTGTCAGATACTGAAAAAGAGTATGCTAGTTTGATGTCTCTTGTAAAAAGATACTCTAGAAATAATTACTACGATAAACCCAGTACCATTCTGTCACAGAGACAAAATCGAATGACACAAAACATAACCTAATAGATTTTTAAATCAAGTCTAAAAAGGTATTGTAGAATGTCTTTTGGACTTACTTCGAAAAACCGGTTAGGTTATCATCCTTTGTTTGAGTTAGAGATAAAGGAGGGTACCCGTATGAAGAGATTAGTAGAACATACTTTTTCCTCAAAAGTTTATGACGAGTACCTCTATTAACTCTGTCAGGAGTTCATTCTTCTAAATATTTGGATTCAGAACACAAAGTGTGAATTTTAAATGTTCCTAAATCCCAGACACCTGAAGTTTATAATAATTTTAATGAACGGAATAATTTTACGTACAATTTGATGTATAATTTTTCATCTTACTAAGTATTCATATTATTATTGAACTATAAAATTTTTAGACTATATTTGTCTAGTATAGAACGAAATTAAATTTAGACAAGACAAGAGTTTAGGTACTCATAACGAACACTTCTCGTTCCTCCTCATTAACTCATCCACACACAACCCTACCCGAAACACGAAGAAAACGTTTGAACCAAAGAGAAGGTCTTCAGACCAATTGAAAATACGAGACAGATGAAGATTTGATCCGGATCTCTCAAATTGTACTGTAAAACTACTCTGTAACGAGTAAGACGTAATCTCAAAATAAATTTTATTTTGACCGTCATTAAGACAAAAGTAGATTAGTATTTTAAGAGACTAGTCTTTTAAACCTCACACTTAATCGATCATGATTGACTTCTTGTCTTTTCTTATAGTTTCGTTCTAGAAAAAACGGTGGAGGATCTTATTACTTTTTGTTTGTTTGTTTGTTTACCTTGGATTAATTTGAAATTTCGAAAACACGTTGTTTCCTTTGGTATTTGTTTTGTTTTTCTGTTGGGTCTCTTACTCTCTTTCATAAACGTTTCCTTCGTTGGTTTTTCTAACGAGGTTTTATATGTTTATGGAGTACGTCGAGTTATTGTTGTTATTGTTTATTTTGGATCTACTTTTTATCCGTCTATAGATTTATCCGTAAAGTGGTTTCTTCTGTATGTCTACCGGTTGTCGGTGTACTTTCTACGAGTTGTAGTCATCTATTTACTTTTAGTTTTGATGTTACTCCAAATGGGGTGTAGTCAGTCTTATTAGTAACAGTTCTTTTAGATATTTTTTTTTTTTATTTACAACCTCTCTCATACCTCTTATTCCTTGTGAAAATTTAACAATCACCTTTACATTTAACCGTGTCGGTGAAACCTCTTGTCATACCTTCGAGGACTTTTTTAATTTCTATGTCGATGGGATACTAGGTTGTTAGGGTAAGGACCCATATATGGAAGTCTTTTAACGTTAAATATACCTACCGATTGTTTGTGTACTTTTCTACGAGTTGTAGTGAGTAATAATCTCTTTACGTTTAGTTCTGGTGTTACTCGATGGTGAAGTGTGGTCAGTCTTACAGACGCTAGGTTTTTAGACGTTCGTTATTTACGACCTCTCCCACACCTCTTTTCCCTTGGGAGGATGTGACAACCACCCTTACGTTTGATCATGTTGGTGATACCTCTTGTCACACCTCTAAGGAATTTTTTGACGTTTATCTTGACGGTATACTGGGTCGTTAGGGTGACGACCCGTACGTGTGGCTCCTTTGGTCTTGACTTTCTCTGTGTACATGGGTTACAAGTAGTGTCGTGATAAATATTATCGGTCCTGTACCTTTGTTGGATCTACAGATAGTTGTCTACTTACCTATTCTTTCGACACCATGTATATGTGTTATCTCATAATGAGTCGGTAATTTTTCTTATGTAAACTTAGTCAAGACTACTCTACCTACTTTGACCTCGACTAATACGTCTCACTTCATTCGGTCTTTCTTTTTGTGGTTATGTCATATGATTGTGTATATATACCTTAAATCTTTCTACCGTTACTACTGGGACATACGTTCTGTCGTTTTTTTGTGTCTACACATATCACCTGAAAACCTGAGTCTCCCTCTCCCTCTCCCACCCTACTAAACCCTCTTACCGTAACTTTGTACATATGATAGTACATCATTAACTTAGCGGTCAGATACAGACTACGTCCTATATCCTACGAACCCCGACCACGTACCCTACTGGGTCTCCCTACCACACCCCTCCCTCCACCCTCCCCCCAAGTACAAACCCTAGCGTACATGTGGGAACCACCTAAGTACAGTTACATTACGTTTTGCTTATGTCATAACATTTCATTTTATTTCATTTTTAATTTTAATTTTTTTTATTTTTATTTTTCGATACATCTGGAGTTACAAGTAATGTCGTGATGAATGTTATCGTTCCTGTACCTTCGTTAGACTTACAGGTAACTGTCTCCTTATCTATTTCTTCTACACCACATATGTGTGTGTGTGTGTGTGTGTGTGTGTTTCTTTATAGTGAATCGGTATTTATTAAGGTAAACGTCATGTACTTACTTGGATCTCTAGCAGTATGACTCACTTTGACAGTCTGTCTGTTTCTGTTTATAGTATACTATAACGAATCCACACCTTGGATTCTTTAACCATGTTTAATTGAATAAATGTTTTGTCTTTATCACAGTGTCCACGTCTTTTATTGGAATACCAATGGTTCCCACTTTCCCCCCTCTTCCTATTTAACCCTTTATCTCTAATTGTATACGTGTGGTAACATATATTTTATCTATTGATTATTCCTGGATGACACACCGTTCCCAAGTAAAACAATGTTGCTTATACATTGTAACAACCATTTTCTGTTTTGTAGTCATTTTACATTTTTATAGAAATTTATTTTTTTTTATTAAACTTCTTACTGTTTTATATATCTCTATTTTTAATCTTTATTAAATGACCCTATTGTAGTCGTGTTCATACGCAATTACAGTTAGTTAGTAAGGGTCAAAGAAACCCCAACTTCGGAGAAACAATCCTCCTTCATCTTAACACTGGAAGTACGGTCAGATCTATTTGACGAAAATATTAGTGTAAATAAAGACACCGAGATTTAAAATAAGAGGAAAAAGTGGTAGAGTACCAAGGTAGGATAACGATTATCGTCTCTGAAGACGAGTACTTCTCTAACGATCAAAAGAAACTACGTCTTCTGTAGATGAGACAAGTGTTTTCCCTAGTTGTTGAGATAAAGACAACAGAACAAAACCAAAGATTAAAATTCAAGTACTTGGAAACGATATAGTACGTAGAAGTCCTTCGCTTCGAAAGAACATGTTAAATAAACTTTCCGTGTACATGTCACAACCCGACTTTCTAACTAAACTGATAAATATTTTCCATATAACACTTTGTAAGATAGACAATATAACTCGTAAAGGGTACTTCAAGACGAGACGATAAGAAACTTATGTAAAGGAAGTGACTAATAGGTGGTGTTTATAAACAATCTATGAGTTTGGACTCTAATTTAAATAAAATCTGGAGATCCTAAAACTACAAATTGAAGAACTATCGTTCAATGTGGTTTCAAACCCAATGGAATTGAAAATTCACAGTTGGTTTTAAGATTTCTATTTTAGTACGACTACACTAAATCACCTTTAAGAAAAAAAAAAAAAAAAACTACTAATTATGAACTGTAACTCATCTGGTCCAATTCTTATGAACGACTAAAGTCCACTGTAAACCTGTAAGTCAAGTCAAGTCAGCGAGTCAGTACAGGTTGAGAAACGCTGGGGTACTTAGTGTCGTGCGGTCCGGAGGGACAGGTAGTGGTTGAGGGCCTTAAGTGAGTCTGAGCGCAGGTAGCTCAGTCACTACGGTAGGTCGATAGAGTAGGAGACAGCAGGGGAAGAGGAGGACGGGGGTTAGGGAGGGTCGTAGTCTCAGAAAAGGTTACTCANTAGTGTCGTGCGGTCCGGAGGGACAGGTAGTGGTTGAGGGCCTTAAGTGAGTCTGAGCGCAGGTAACTCAGTCACTACGGTAGGTCGATAGAGTAGGAGACAGCAGGGGAAGAGGAGGACGGGGGTTAGGGAGGGTCGTAGTCTCAGAAAAGGTTACTCAGTTGAGAAGCGTACTCCACCGGTTTCATGACCTCAAAGTCGAAGTCGTAGTAAGGAAGGTTTCTTCAGGGTCCCGACTAGAGAAAGTCTTACCTGACCAACCTAGAGGAACGTCAGGTTCCCTGAGAGTCCTCGGAAAAGGTTGTGGTGTCAAGTTTTCGTAGTTAAGAAACCACGAGTCGGAAGAAGTGTCAGGTTGAGAGTGTAGGTATGTACTGGTGTCATTTTTGGTATCAGAACTGATCTGTCTGTAACCAGTCGTTTTATTACAGAGACGAAAAGTTATACGATAGATCCAACCAGTATTTAAAAGAACGTTCCTCATTCGCAGAAAATTAAAGTACCGACGTCAGTGGTAGACGTCACTAAAACCTCGGGGAGTTTTTCATCTCAGACTGTGACAAAGGTGACAAAAAAGTAGATAAAGGGTACTACACTACCCTGGTCTACGGTATTAGAAACAAAAGACTTACAACTCGAAATTCCGTTGAAAAAGTGAGAGGTGAAAGTGAAAGTAGTTCTCCAAAAAACCAAGAAAAAGTGAAAGACGGTATTCCCACCACAGTAGACGTATAGACTCCCATAACTATAAAGAAGGCCGTTAGAACTAAGGTCGAACACATGAAGGTCAGGTCGTAAAGAGTACTACATGAGGCGTATCTTCCATTTATTCGTCCTACTGTTATATGCCGGAACTGTATGAGGAATAGGATAAACCTTGGTCAGACAACAAGGTACAGGTCAAGATTGACAACGAAGGATTGAACGTATGTCTAAAGAGTTCTCCGTCTAGACCACCAGACCATAAGGGTAGTGAAAGTATTAAAAGGTGTCAAAGAACACTAGGTGTGTCAGTTTCCGAAACCGTACCAGTTATTTCGTCTTTATCTACAAAAAGACCTTGAGAGAACGAAAAAGGTACTAGGTCGTCTATAACCATTAAACTAGAGAGCAAGGAGACGGAAAAGATTTTGGTCGAACTTGTAGTCCTTCAAGTAACAAGTGCATAACGACTTCGGACCGAACCTCTTAAAACTCGTAATCAAATGATCGTACACTCTACTCACGTTAACACACCATCAAACTCATAAGAAACCGTAACGGAAAGAAACTTTAACCTTACCTTTGACTGAAAAAGGTTAGGTCACCGGTGACGACTCAAAAGGTTTCAACGACCGTATGACTCACGTCGTGAAAGTCTCGTAGTAGAAAGTCCTAAACTTTATCGAGTTGATCTTACGGTAGTGGAGATGATCAAAACAAGCATCACTACGAAAGATTCCGGGTGTACTGAAGTGTAAGGTCCTACAGACCGAGATCTACTCACTAGTGTGGTAGCACTAATAGACCCAGCACTTCTAGAAAAAACATGTCAAGAAGACACATAAGAACGGTGGAGAAGAATTATAGAAGACGAAGACAATCCAGGTATGGTAAAGACAGGAAATAACTCGGGTAGAAACGTACTTTATAAGGGAACCATAGAGATTAAAAGAACTCCACTAGAGATCAGAAAGGGTAAGACAAGAAAAGGAGATAAAGAAACAACGATAAGAAACCTTGAGACGTAAGTCTACTAATATAGAAAGGAAAGAGGAAACAAAAAGTGGAGAGAACAAAGGGGTCGATAAACATTCCGGAGGGGTCTGGCGGTGAGACGAAAAAACGTAAAGAAAAGGTACCCCTACCAGAACTAGGGACAGAGGACATGTTACAGTACTTGGAGGTAGGTATCAAGTAGTCCGCGAGATAGATAATCTAGATCCGGGAATTTAGATAAAGAGTGAAGGTGACATATTAGTATTTCCTAAACTAAATCCAGTATGGACTTACCAGATCGCTAAAAGGGATGAAAGAAGTTAAACTCAGACTTAAACCATTATTCTTCAAGTACTAGACTCGGTGTCAGTCGAGGGCCAGAACAAAAACAACTGACATATCTCGAAGAGGTAGAAACCGACGTTTCTTATATTAGTTAGACTAAAGCCACAACTAGTAGACCACTATAGGTACACATCTCAGAGAAGAACACAACAACCTTCTCCCACAAACGATACTGGTCACGTAAAAAAAACGTTTTGAGACAATCAGAAACGGGACGAAGTAAGGTATAAGGTACCGGTTTAAACGGACAGTAAGGTCCACAAAGAACTGAAGGATGAAAACGTAAGGTCAGGGGATATCACTTTCCTGAAGAGAAAACCCACAATCAAGACTTTCCAGAACATCCAGAAGTATCTTGGTAAACCGAAGTCGAAGAAGTCGTAATGACCAACCCCGGATCTGAACCTAATGACACTATAACTTACCAAACGGAACCTTTGCTTGTCTCTAATAAGACAGCAAAAACTCTAACGTAGGTTCATGACGTAAAACCTGAGAAAACAACTGGTGCTACCGATGAGGTAAAGAAGACTCCCTAAGAACGGGTGTCATCATCTATATTACCAGTAGACTCAATTTAAGTGGGTAAGGTCCGGTAAAATCAAGTGACTAGAGAGAGAGAGAGAAAGAGAAAGAAAGAAAAAAAGACGTCTATAAAAGGGCACACAAGATTACACCATCAACTCTTCCGGTTACTATCAGACAAAAGAAAAGGCTAACTTTTGGTCCAAAAGGATACATCCTCGAACAGTCCATACGAAAATTAAACCCTCAACACCTTTATAATGGTCCTAGATAAATCAAGTTTAGACCCACACACTGAAAATGTAATCGGGATATATTTTAACATATAGGTAAAGGTAATCCTCTTGATCGTAAGGATAAGTACGTTTTACAGAAATAGTAAAGAAATTAAACGATAGAGTAGTAGAAAATGATGAAAAGAAGGACTTTTGATAATGAACTTACAATCCCAAATACTTAGACAGGAACTATTTTCCATACCCTTAAAGTTTTGAAAATTTTAAATAACACTTTAAAGGATCCTATACGGAAAGTCAAAATAAAAGGTCAAATAAGAGAATGTAAAAATGTACATCTTTAATAAAAAGTAGGGTACGTTATAAAATACGAAGAAAAGTACCCTCGAGAATTACAGCGCATACGTAAAAAAAGACCACGGAGTGATTATAGATTGTTAATATTATAAATCAAAGTAAAAGGAGGGAGTATAGGTGTTCAGGAACGTTTACCTATACGGTCGGTATAGGTAAACGTTCAGCGAAGTCATCAAAGGCTGAGAAACACTGGGATACCGGACGTCGGACGGTCCGAGGAGACAGGGTACCGAAGAGACCCGTTCTCATGACCTCACCCATCGGTCACGGGAGGAGGTCCCTTAGAAGGCCTGGGTTCCTAGTTTGCGTCCAGAGGACGCCGAGGGCGTAACATCCACCTCAGAAATGACGACTCAGTGACCCGTTCGGGACGTTTTCCCATATGAATCGAAAATATAAGTAGAAATAACAAAGGATGATCCATACGACAGTTCATAGTGTACACCTCCGGTGACCGTCTTTTACTATCAAGTCAACGTCTTGGTCTTGAAGTAGTTACCAAGAGACCACTGTACCCCTGTCACCCACCGAAGAGACGAAGATCCGAAAAAGTATACATTTACTCCCACCACACTAGGACATTCTGTATTCCTCCGTTAATTTAAGTGGACCTATCCAGGAGAGGTCCCAAAGGTAGTAGTCGAGGTAGTCCGTCTCAGGATATCGGTTCATGGATGGTTACACCGTTCAAGTTTGAAAGTGAAGTATGGTAGTTTCGTTACGAGACTGTGGACACTGTTGACTCATAAGAAACCTAAAAGGAGGTCTAAAATACCCTTTGAACCCTTAGAAAATAAAAGAATCTGTAAGGTTTATTAAAAGGAGACCCATGAAAGTACAAGATACTACGTGATTCCAGATGGAGGAAGCCTAAATAAAATAAAAGGTTACGAAAGTCTAAATCTTCTGTTCCCTCAATTTTTACATTTAAAGATTATGAAAGAGGACATTTATTCGATAACCCCTAGGGTTAAGGAAATGTACAATGTTTTGGTGAAGTGTTGGTCATATACTCTTTGATGTTTTCTTACCGAATAACACACCTTCCTCCGGAAGAACTTTGTTACTAGTACTACTATCACTGTCATTTCTGTGGATAACAGTTCCTCAGGTTTTTTTCTATGTGTGTGTGTTTTTTTTATAGACATCTTTTATCTGGAACATTAGTGTAAGTGAGTACAAAAGTAAATAAGTTATTTACAATGAAATGTAGGTAATACATGATCCGTGTTAAAAAAAAAAAAACGACTCCTATATTTCTATTTATTCTGTTTTCGGGAAGAGAATTTACAGATTATTAAACTTTCAAAACTACCGTAATCAACATCGTTATCCTTCGTCGCCATTCGTCGTAAAGAACACGTGGTTTTTATAAGTCATAAGAGAATATTCACAAGATATACACAAAAGAGTAAAGTTAATTGAATAAATTACAAGTTTTATACAGATACTATGTCCTGACAATAATAGGAGTAAAAAGTTGAATCTTTTACTTCCGTAAATTTTTAGTTCGTCGTTCTAGTGTGAACATGTCCACTTTCACTTTCACTTCAGTGAGTCAGCACAGACTGAGAAACGCTGGGGTACCTGACATCGGGTGGTCCGAGGAGACAGGTACCCTAAAAGGTCCGTTATCATGACCGCACCCAACGGTAAAGGAAGAGGTCCCATAAAAGGGTTGGGTCCCTAACTTGGACCCAGAGGGAGTAACATGTGTCTACGAAATGGTAGACTCGGTGGTCCCTTCTGACAATCAATGATACTGTAGATCGTCTATCCATTGCCGGAAGTTCTCTTCGTTGGGGTGAAGGTTCCTCGACACCGACGCGTCCACGTCCTCCCGACTCTCCTTGATGAGATACAAGTTCCAGTCCTCCCCACTGGAGGAGGTTCTATTCCTCGTCACCGACACAAAACAACCTCGTCGGTACTTCTCTATAGGGTGTAGGTTCCATTCTCTTTGGGTTCATTCTACTATCTACAACGTTCTCCCGTAGTCTCCCGTCTGTGTGACTTTCGTATTAGTGTCTTTTGATAACGTGATCCTAGTGTCGGAACAGATTGAGTTACTTTGATTCGGTACGGGACACCCCGGTGGGTTTTTTCTACAGGAAAAGTAATATCCCCCGACCTTACGTTTTAATGTTTCAGTCCTTTTTTACTCATTGTCCGTTTAAACCGGAACCTCATACCTTACTTCGTCCCGTTTCTGATATCTCAAAACGGTTCTCTTACCTGACCAGTATCGTTTGTGGGAGAAGGTTGTTGTGTTCTTTTCTGAGATGTGTACCTGTAGTGGTCTACCAGTTGTGGTTTTAGTCTAACTAAGATAAGAAACGTCAGTTTCTACCTCTTCGAGATATGTCAGTCGTTTTCGTTCTGGTCCTCGACTGACACCGAGTCTAGTACTCGAGGAAGAACAGTTTAACTACGAATTTAACTTCTTTCATCCCTTTTTGGTGACCTAGTAAGTTCCTATTGGATTTAGTTTAGGGAATACTAATATGTCACCTTCACTCTTTATCTAAATTCCCTGATCTAGACTATCTGTCTCACGGACTACTTGATACCTACCTCCAAGTACTGTAACATGTCCTCTGTCCCTAGTTCTGGTAGGGGTACCTTTTCTTTACGTCTTTTTTTCGTTTTGACGATAGAGTCCTCCGGAATGTTTATCGACACTTTTCTTCTCTCCACTTTTCGTTTCCTCTTTTCTTTTCTATATTCGTAGACTTATGTCTCAAGGTTTCTTATTGTTCCTCTCTATTCTTTCGGAAGAAGTCACTAGTTACGTTTCTTTGTCTCCTTTTGTTGTCTTACCCTCTCTGGTCTCTAGAGAAGTTCTTTTAATCTCTATGGTTCCCTTATAAAGTCCGTTTCTACCCGAGTTATTTCCTGTCTTTACCATACCTGGATTGTTTTCGTCTTCTATAATTCTCCTCCACCGTTCTTATGTGTCTTCTCGAAGTACTGGGTGTATTAGTACTACCACACTAGTGAGTGAATCTCTGTGTATGACCTTACACTTCAGTTCACCCGGAATCTTTCGTAGTGACGTTTGTTTCGATCACCTCCACTACCTTAAGGTCAACTCGAGAAAGTTTAGGTCGTTCTCCTACGACACTTTCACGACGTGAGTGATACGGTCGTTTAAACCTTTTGAGTCGTCACCGGTGACCTAACCTTTTCCAGCCAAAAGTAAGGTTAGGTTTTCTTTCCGTTACGGTTTCTTACGAGTTTGATGGTGTGTTAACGTGAGTAGAGTGTACGATCATTTCATTACGAGTTTTAAGAGGTTCGGTCCGAAGTCGTTATACACTTGTCGCTTGAAGGTTTACAAGTTCGACCGAAATCTTTTCCATCTCCTTGGTCTCTAGTTTAATGGTTGTAGACGACCTAGTACCTTTTTCGTTCTCTCAAGGTCTTTTTGTAGACAAAGACGAAATAACTAATACGGTTTAGGAAACTGACACACCTAGTGTTCTTTGAGACCTTTTAAGACTTTCACTACCCTTATGGTCTGGTGGACTGGACGGAGAACTCTTGAGACATACGTCCAGTCCTTCGTTGTCAATCTTGACCTGTACCTTGTTGTCTGACCAAGGTTTATCTATTTCCCCATACAGTTACGACATATAACAGTGGGACGAATAAATCGAATGTAAGTCTCATGTAGTGCTATTTGTGACCTGACCTTCTTGTGTTCGACCTTAGTTCTAATGACCCTCTTTATAGTTATTGGAGTCTATACGTCTACTGTGGTGGGAATACCGTCTTTCACTCCTCTTTGATTTTTCGGAAAACTACTTTTACTTTCTCCTCTCACTTATTCAACCGAATTTTGAGTTGTAAGTCATTTGATTTTAGTACCGTAGACCAAGGTAGTGAAGTACCCTTTATCTACCCCTTTGTCACCTTTGTCACAGTCTCAAATCAAAAACCCGAGGTTTTAGTGACGTCTATCACTGACGTCGGTACTTTAATTTTCTGTGAATGAGGAACCTTCCTTTCAATACTGGTTGAATCTATCGTATAAGTTTTCGTCTCTATAATGAAACGGTTGTTTACAGGTAGATCTGTTCCGATACCAAAAAGGTCACCAGTACATACCTACACTCTCAACCTGTACTTCTTTCGACACGTGACTCCTTAACTACGAAAACTTCACACTACAACCTCTTCTGGGAACTCTCAGGGAACCTGACGTTCCTCTAGATTGGTCAGGTAAAATTTTCTCTAGTCAGACCTACAAGTAACCTTCCGACTACGATTTCGACTTCGGGGTCATGAAACCGGTGGAGTACTCTTCTCGACTGAGTAACCTTTTCTGGGACTACGACCTCCCTTATCTCCGTTATCCTCTTCCCCTACTGTCTCCTACTCTACCGACCTGACTTACTAGCTGAACGACCTGTACTCAAACCCATTTGGTACCCTCAACCGCTACCTATCCGTCCGGACCACACGACGCTAAGTGCCCAAACGTTTCTCAGCCTGTGCTGACTCCTTGACTTGACTTGACTTAACTGACTTGATTATTTTTGTAATTTAACTCTTTTTACATTATTTACTCCGAACTTTTTAGTAGATCCACTGTGACTCATATATTCTTTTTTGAGACTATACCTTATCTGTGGATACTCTCAGGAGTTATTAAGGACGTTAATAGTTGTGTTACAGTTAGGGTGACCCAATCGACTCTTCTAAACATAACCTTCCTCATATTAAACCTTTTTTTTTTTTGCTTTAATTGTCTTCTTTTAATAGGGTAACCTCTTCTAGTGTTATTTTGCACCTCAGTTTTTCGAATGAGAAAATCTATCTAGTGATTGAAACTTAGGAGTTTGTATGTCTGTTAATTAAAAATTTTTGAGAAAGTTTACTATTCCTCATTATGTTGTTAAGAATATTTAATGTATAGTCTGACTTCTTTTATGTTTCATCAAAATCAATTTTCCTCTTTTTAAATTAATATACCTTAGTATTTCTAGTAATCCTTAGGGACTTTTTGTAGAATAAAGATAAAATCACTTATTTCCTTTTTGTAATAACATCAAATGTGTAAACAGGTGAATTCGTTTACACCCATCTTACTCGATCGTTCAGAATCCATACAAATTAATAAGTCACCGAAGGGACCACCGAGTCTCCACTTTCACAGACGGACACTACGTCCTCTGGACCCAAACTAGGGACCCAGTCTACTAGGGGACCTCTTCCTTTACCGTTGGGTGAGGTCATAAGAACGGACCTCTTTGGGTACCTACCTCCTCGGACCATCCGGTGTCAGGTGCCCCAGTGTTTCTCAACCTGTGCTGACTCGTTGAAGTGAAAGTGAAAAGTAACGTTTGTTTTATTTAAAAACAATTGATAGAATTAGCATTGGTACAAAGAAAATATAGATAAGTAATGTTGTACATCGTCTTATTTAACAACAGTTTTGTTTACCTGGGTTGTTCGGTCAAGTCAAGTCGAGTCAGCGGGTCAACACAGAGAAACGATGGGGTACTTAACGTTGTACGGTCCGGAGGGACAGGTAGTGGTTGACGACCTCAAGTGAGTTTGAGTACAGGTAGCTCAGTTACTACGGGAGGTCGGTAGAGTAGGAGACAGTAGTGGAAGAAGAAGACGGAGGTTAGGGAGGGTCGTAGTCTCAGAAAAGGTTATCAGTTGGGAAGGGTAGTCCACCGGTTTGACAACCTCAAAGTCGAAATCGTAGTCAGGAAAGTTTCTTGTGGGTCCTGACTAGAGGAAATCTTACCTGACCAACCTAAAGGAACGTCAGGTTCACTGAGAGTTCTCAGAAGAGGTTTTGGTGTGAAGTTTTCGTAGTTAAGAAGTCACGAGTCGAAAGAAGTGTCAGGTTGAGAGTATAGGTATGTACTGCTGACCCTTTTGGTATCGGAATTGATCTGCCTGGAAACAACCGTTTCATTACAGAGACGAAAAGTTATACGATAGATTCAACCAGTATTGAAAGGAAGGTTTCTCATTCACAGAAAATTAAAGTACCGACGTCAGTGGTAGACGTCACTAAAACCTCGGGTTTGTTTATTTCAAACTGTGACAAAGGTGGCAAAGGGGTAGATAAAGGGTACTTCACTACCCTGGTCTACGGTACTAGAAGCAAAAGACTTACAATTCGAAATTCGGTTGAAAAGTGAGAGGAGAAAGTGAAAGTAATTCTCCAAAAATCAAGGAGGAGTGAAAGACGGATTCCCACCACAGTAGACGTATAGACTCCACTAATTATAAAGAGGACCGTTAGAACTAAGGTCGAACACAAGAAGGTCGGGTCACAAAGAGTACTACATGAGACGTATCTTCAATTTATTCGTCCCACTGTTATATATCCGAACTGTATAAGACAAATGATAACCTTGGTCAGACAACAAGGTACAGGTCAAGATTGACAACGAAGGACTGGACATATGTACTCTCCCATTGTCCGTCCTTCCGGTCCCCAGAGGTTTCCCTTCTTTATCGAACGTTCACAGTCTGTAAAAATAGAGAGAATTCGACGTCCTCGTTTGTTTGATCCCTATAAAAAAAAGAAAAGATATGTTTAAATTTTCCTCCAAAGAGAATTTTAAGACATAACGGTATCACTGTGGACCAAAGTGGACTTCAATTGGTTACGGAAAAAGAATACCTTTACAAATAGAATTCGATACGATTACATGATATGTAAATGGGGTTTGAGACAGAAGGTCAACCAAGTCGGAAAACCGAGTCTTAGATGAACTGTTTGGTCATACAATATGAGTCTATAACAAGGACATTAGATACATTTACTTTGATAAACATACCACTAGACGGGAAGAAGTTCTAAGTTCAATTAGTAAATTACCGGGTTCTACTTGGTAAACCACGGTTCTAATAGGGTTTTACGTAAAATACCCACTCCCCGGACCACTGTAAGATTCAAAATTCTGTAAGAAAAGAAAGTAATTGTCTGACGATCACTGATATATTGTAGGTCGATTTCTGATCGTCCCCCCGTGAGAAAGACGGGGGAAGATTACGGATACAGTCTTCGAAAGAGATAGAGGAAATATGAAATTATTTTGAAATAATGTGTTTTAGAGACTCGTTAGTTCGGAGCAGAGAACGGGACCTAACTTCCTAACTTAAGAAGAGGAGGCCCCCCGGTTCTTAGGGGCGTAACACTAAGTTGTTGTTGGACAGTATGTTCAAAGAGTTCTCCGTCCAGTCCACCAGACCATAAGGGTAGAGAAAGTCTTAAAAAGTCAAAGAACACTAGGTGTGTCAGTTTCCGAAACCGTTATTTCGTCTTTATCTACAAAAAGACCTTGAGAGAACGAAAAAGGTACTGGGTCGTCTACAACCGTTAAACTAGAGACCAAGGAAACGGAAAAGATTTCGGTTGTTCGGTACAGACAATATTTAATTCAAACATCTTTTAGGACCCTAAATAAAAGTATACAACGGAAAGGATACCCTTTTTTGTAACTATCTTTTACATCTTTTTAACTCAAAGGAAAACCCTCTCCCGAAAATTCTGAGAGTCCGAACTACAAAATTTAAAAAGTATCCAAATAAGAATTGACAAAAGAACTTACCACTTTTACTTTAGTGAGGTTGAAGTCATAGGTATCGACAAATAAGGAAACAAGTAGTGATATATCTAAATAAATATTAATAGCACCCTACTGTACCGTTGGGTGAGGACATAAGAACGGACCTTTTAAAGATATCTGTCTCCTCATACGTCCCGATGTCAGGTATACTAACGTCTCAGTCTGTATTGACTTCGATGAATCGTACGTACGTATATA
Organism: Capra ibex; assembly: GCA_006410555.1. Classification (NCBI taxonomy): domain Eukaryota; kingdom Metazoa; phylum Chordata; class Mammalia; order Artiodactyla; family Bovidae; genus Capra; species Capra ibex. The sequence continues at coordinate 3,873,372 of SJYO01026388.1, read as the reverse complement.
TAATACATATATAAATACAAATGAAAAAAGGAAGGTTGAAAACACGTTCAAAACGTCAGGGAATCACAAGGTCCAAAAAGTTGTGGTACAACTTCATCACTCTTCTCTACTTAAACGCAATAAGGGTTAGAATTATACAACAGTAATTCATATTATAATCTACATATAAAGGCGATCTAAAAGAAATAATTTATCTCCTTTAAAAGTGGATAACGTATAAACGATTCTAAAATCTTAACACGTACTCACAACTTTATCCAGTTTAAGAAAAAGATACCGATGACTTTAAATATGTACGTGTGAATTATGACAATTACATCACACACAATGTTCTTAATAAATTACAACTTGGTTGAAGTATAATAACCTGTAAAATTCTTGTAACGACCCAAACGAAACGATCTAAAAACCGTTAATAAAATGAAAATAACGATTCTCATTTAAATCATACATTATAAAAATATTACAAGGATATAGTCTTAATATACCCTAAGTGTATTATGTAACCATTCATAAATGAAGACGAGATAAAAGATTTCGTTTTTATATATTCTAGACATAGTAGAGAAGGAATTTTTATATTATCTTACATAGTCACTTCTCTAGACCCGGACCTCAATGACAACGTTCTTCTAAATCAATACTTGGGTTAAATAAATTAAATAAGTTACATAAAATTTTACAAGTTATTTATGTTCAGACAAAATAAATTACTTAAATTATTATTAAGGTAAGTTATTCATATGTACACAAGAAAATAAAATTATTTTACAAAATGTCTTAAAAGGATAACGTAAATTTAACAGTTAAAATAATGTTATTTCGATACGTGTTATAAAGATGTCATAATAAAATTAAAATTTAAAATTACTGTAAATTTTTAAAAGATTGTAATCGTGAAACACTAAAACTGAAAAAATAAAATATGTAAAATTATCTATAAATTTACTAATATTATTGGATCTTTTACTTGAAAACTGAAACGATTAAAAGGAATAACTTTCATGTAAAATTTAAAGTAACTGAGACGTGAACAAAGAAATAATAAAAGAAAGAGGATTAAAGGTACTTTTTTTAATGAATCAAAAAATTAGGATTGATTTTAGAAAGAAATAAGATAGATATAAATAAAGTAAATCACTTTAGTTCAAAAATTCAGAAAGTAAGATTACAAAAAATAAAACAGAAAACGTAAAACACAAGGAAGTAGAAAGAGAAGAGTTAAAAAAATTAGATACAAAACATAACTAGATAATTACGATATACAAAATTTTAAAAGGTGAAAATACAAGAGATGATCGAAAAATCAAAACCAATACAGGAATCATAGTAAGGGACCATCGAGTCTCCAATTTCGCAGACCGACGTTACGTCCTCTGGACCCAAGCTAGGGACCCAACCCTTCTAGGGGACCTCTTCCTTTACCGTTAGGTGAGGTCATAAGAACGGACCTCTTAGGGTACCTACCTCCTCGAACCACCCGATGTCAGGTGGCCCAGCGTCTCAGCCTGTGCTGACTCGCTGAAGTGAAAGTGAAATCAATAGTAATTGAATGACCAATGGAACCTTTAATATTTTATGTTAGAACTTAACAACCGTTCTACCGTCACATCTTCCTGTACTCGATACTTTTGTGGTTTTAGTCTTGATGGTAGTTGTTGTTATTTTTACAACCTTGAATGGTTTTTCTATGGGATGTGGATTTCTGTTTTTTCTTCGGTGTTATCTTACCATCCCTCCCTCATTGGTACTATTTTAGTTTAGAATATGGACGTATAGAGTGTTTGACCTTTTATTAATGTGGTATTTTCAAGAGTCCTCACTTTCAGGACTCGGGTTGTAGTCCGAAGGGGTGGGTCCCAGACCGTTATCCTCTGGGGTCTCTTAGACTGAAACTTTCGGTCGCCCCAAACTAGTGTCTTTAAGGTGTCCTGACCCCCTTTGTCTTTAAGAACCTTCCATCTGTGTTCCAGGACACACGTGGTCCTGGGTCCCTTTTTTTCGTCACTGAAGTATTCTCTGACGAGGTCTGGACGATCACCCACACCTTTCTTCCCTTGAAAGGATGTGACGACGACGACGACTACGATTCAGTGAAGTCAGTACAGGTTGAAACACGCTGGGGTATCTACCGTCGGATGGTCCGAGACGGTAGGAACCCTAAAAGGTCCGTTCTTGTGACCTCATCCAACGGTAAAGGAAGAGGTCAAGTACTTTCACTTTTCACTTTCACTTAAGTGAGTCAGTACAGACTGAGTCGCTGGGGGACCTGACGTCGGATGGTCCGAGGAGGTAGGTACCTTAAAAGGTCCGTTCTCATGACCTCACCCCAACGGTAGTGGAAGAGGCGGATGTGACAACTACCTTAGATTTGACCATGTTGATGATACCTCTTGTCATACTTCCAAGGATTTTTTTTGATTTTATCTTGATGGTATACTAGGTCGTAAGGGTGAGGACCGGTATATGGGTTTCTTTTCGTTTTCTTATGTACGAGGGGTTACAAGTAAAGTCACGACAAATGTTATCGGTTCTATACCTCTGTTAGATTCACAGGTAACTGTCTCCTTACTATTTTCTACGTCATGTATATGTTTTACCTTATAATTAGTCGGTATTTTTCTTACTTTAATATGGTAAACGTCGTTCTACCTGTCTGGACCTACTATAGTATGATTCATTAAGTCTCCTTCTGTTTATTGTAAAGTATAACGAATATACGTCTTAGATTTTTTTTCTTATACTATGTTTTATTAAATTATCTATAACTTGAATACCAATGGCCCCCCTTTCCATCTCCCTTCCCTGTCTGACCCTCAAACTCTAACTGTATATGTGTCACGATAAATTTTATCTATTGGTTGTTCCTGAATGATATATCGTGTCTCTTGAGACGAGTTATAAGACATTATTGGATTTGTCCTTTTCTTAAACCTTTTATTAAACAACAACAAATCAATGATTCAGTTCAGGTTGAGACGTTGAGGTACCTCATGTCGTGTGGTCCGAAGAGACAGGAAGTGACAGAGGGTCTCAAACGAATTTGAGTGTAGGTAACTCAGTTACTGCGGTAGGTTGATAAAGTAGGAGACAGTAGGGGAAGAGGAGGACGGGAGTTAGAAAGGGTCATATTCCCAGATAAGGTTACTCAGCCGAGGAGTGTAGTCCACCGGGTTCATTCTACGTACAACACCCCTTTAATTGTTCTACCGTGGTCAGTCCGAGAGAACGAGGTGTGAGAGTACTGGAGAACGGGGCACAAGACATTTGTTACTGAAACGTACCAATACATTACCGACTCTAATGAATATCGTGACAAACGTACAACGTTCCACGAACGAACGAACCAGTACACAATGAAACACGGTATGCGGACATACTCGAAACGGTACTTCCGGGACCCACGACGACGTGACCCCGAGGTAACCTCTCTGTAGTACCAATACAATATACTCCAATACAAGACCGATACAGTACCAATACAATACCGAAGACGATATGGACGACGTAGTCGGTCCTCTCTCCGAGACAATACCGATAACACGGTCGGTCCTCTGCTATTGCACAGACGTCAAGGATACCGAGGAGTTCGGAAGAAGGTCGGAGAATTAAGTGTGGAACGGATAGGACCCAAGTCCCGTAAAAAATAGACTCTCAAACCATTGTGTTCTTGAAACAGAAATGATTATGATAGATATCCGTCCTATAAAGGATAAATTGTTACTTTATTCAATGAGTGGTTAGTTGTCTTAATATCGTTACGGATACAAAAAGTGTCACACTAAAATTATAGGGTTTAAGAAACCTTATTTAAAATAATTATTAATTGAGTAAAACTACAACCCTTTTCGTATGTGGTTGTTAAAGACTGATTTTTTTTTTACATTTACGAAATTATCTTCCTTTGTGACACCAATAAAAACGTTAGTATACTGAAATGACTCTATACGACTAAACCCAGTAACGAAACACTCCAAAATGGCACCTAGAATCTTCCAGAAACAAAAGGACTAGATATCTTTTGTATACCGGACGATTTAATATTCTGAGTCCGATAGGAACTTTTTATATTTATTCCCAGAAGTCAAAAGAAACAGGAAGAATTTCTAGGAAAACCTTTCCTTCCTTGATCAGTCCCAAAGAGTCAGAGTCGTGATAACTGTAAAACCTACCTTATTAATGAAAAACACTATCCGACAGGACATGTAATAATCAGCAAGTCGTCGGAGGGACCGAAGATGGATGATGTACGATCTTCACAGATGGGTAGGGTCACACAGTTGATTTTTACTGAGGTCTGTAACGGTTTACAGAGGATCTTCCACTCTGTCGATATTTTAATGGGAGACAAAACAGTTCAGTCCTTTGTAAAACGATCTCCTATATTGTACCAAGGGTAATCTCTTTTGTAACGACCTCTTACATCTAAGTATCGTCGTCTTACCATCTCATCCATACCATATCCCATCATCATCCTCGTCCTTAAATTGTATACGTCATGAATCATATACCATTCGTAAAGACATTCAAAACTGGATATAATTTAATGAATTGTGAGAGTTGTTCGAATAACTAATCCAGAATAATAGACGTAAAATGTCAACTCTTTTGACTCCTTAGTTTTAAGTAAACAGGTCTCAGTGTGTCATTCAACAAAGTTATGATTCCTTGAATAAAGGTCGTGTCCTGTCACAAAAATTATATAAAAATAAATCTTATCAAACTCTAAGTGTCTTCTCAACGTCACTATCATGTTTCTCAAGGGTATACGAAGTATATTAAGAAAGATAACAAAGGGATTAAATGAAATCACACCATGTAAGTAAGGTTCATTACTGATGTATAACAATATGTTACTCGTTCTCAGGTATATAATAAGCTAGTGAAAACTAAAATGGATTACATGAAAAAGAGAAGGTCTTAGAGTGAGTATGATGTAAAGTAAATCCGTATTAGAACATAATCTCAAGGGATGTGACACCGTCAAAGAGTCTGAAAGAAACAAAAAACACCCCAAAAATTTTTACAAAAATACAACACACACACACATAAAACAGAAAAAGGACTTCTTCCTTTACCGTGGGGTGAGGACGAGTACGGACCTTTGAGGGTACCTGTCTCCTCGGACCATCCTACCAGGTACCCCAACGTTTCTCAACCTGCACTGACTCACTGAAATACATGAAGGAATGAAAAACACAAAAATGTCATAACTCCACATGACCGGTCCAAAAACATCTTCCATCCTCTTCCGTTACCGCTAGGTGAGGCCATAAGAACGGACCTTTTAGGGTACCTACCTCCTGGGACCATCCGACGTCAGGTACCCGAGTGATCCTCACCCTGTACTGACTCGCTGAAGTGAAAGTGAAAAGTGAAAATACGTAACCTCTTCCTTTACCGTTGGGTGAGGTCACAAGAACGGACCTCTTAGGGTCCCTGTCTCCTCGGACCATCCAACGACAGATACCCCAACGTGTCTCAGCCTGTGTTGACTTCGCTGAATCGTCGTCGTCGTCGTCGTCGTCGTCGTCGTCTTCAAGAAATACGAAAGAGTCCTCATATGACTCTAGGACTTGAAACCCCTACCTCTTGTGTCTCCATTTGACTGGAAAAACAGTATGATATAGTTCTCGTGTCCGACATTTATACGTAATAGTTACAATTATTGAAACGAGTGTACCAACTCTATCCCGAACAAGCTGAAGACATTTCAATGAAAAAAAAAAAAAATCACATTTTAATTAAATACACGTTTGGTTTTAATGTCTCACCCTTCAATACGAGGTGGTATTTGAATACATCAAGTACATACATTTAATGAACCCTAAGATGTACGCCGTAATTAGAAAGTTAAGAAAAAAAGGGGGTAGTAAATCGATATAATTATACTTAAGAATAAATAAAAAGATAGACGATATTAGGTGATAATGAAATGAAGAAAACAATGAGTTTAACGAGGTCGAAACTGTAACTCTCGAAAAAATCAACCAAGGATAAAGGTAAACTATATTTGAAGGTAGTGAGAGACACAAACACACACACACTTTGTGAAAGAATAAAATACCGTAATATTCTACAGAGGGTCCAAGTAGTACGTATCAGTAACTGAGTCTGGATCTTAGTCGGTTAAGAAAAAATCAAATCGACCTCTTACCATAATCTTTCGTTCTAGACCCATGACCTAAACGAGTAACAATGATCCCTTAAGATCCCTTGCGAAAGAAGATCCGGAAGAGTTGATTATCTCGTTCCCTTATATATACACACATGATTGGGTACGTACGACTGACAAAATACGGTCATAGTCGTAAAACTATTACTAAGAGACTGAATTCTTACGGACTTCCGTGACCCAGTATCGAATAACTAAAAATAAAATAGACAGTCAACACAGGATGAGAAACACTGGGGTACCTGACATCGATCGGTCCGAGAAGACGGGTACTTTAAAAGGTACGCTCCTATGACCTCGTTCAACGGTAAAGGAGGAGGTTCCTAATAAGGAGTGGGTCCCTATCTTGAACGTAGAGAATACAGAGGACGTAACCGTCCGCTCAAGAAATGGACTCGGAAAGGGTACGATGGACACTACTTTTCTGTATCTGTGTAAGGGTTGGTCTCTGTTGCAACATTGACCTGGTCAGGAACACCCAGAATAATACTAACGTCCACGTGGAGTCGTCGTTGGTAGTCTCTTGTAACTTTTGTGTTTCTGGTGTCTAGGACCTCTTGTACCGTACGGACCCTGGTGTGTCACATCTGTCACTCCGATGACCCTCTCTGTCTCTCTTCCTCTCCCTGTCTCTCACCCCTCTGCCCCCACTTGGATCCCAAGACGGAAGTAACTCCAATTCTCACTCCACTGATCCTAAAGTGTCCAAGTGAGTTCAAATTACATAATTTCGAGTTGTGAAGTACTCTTTTATCAGAAACCCACCAATTGAATTACCTTCCATTTAACAAATTTTCGAGCACCACACGTGTACTTAGTTCCATTTCTTCATGTCCCTTTTATGGTACATTCATTTACCTTTTAGTACCGGAAGGAAAGGTCAAGACGAGACGTTTTAAAACCAGTAAGACAGAGTGTTTGGGATCGGAAAAATCCCTTTCACCCCGTGTTAGGTTCTGGATGGAAGATCTTTCTTAACGTAATTTACTGACGACGACGACGACGACGACGATTCAGTGAAGTCAATACAGACTGAGACACGCTAGGGTATCTGCCGTCGGGTGCTCCGATGGGGCAGGGACGCTAAGAGGTCCGTTCTTGTGACCTCACCCAACGGTAAAGGAAGAGGTTACGTACTTTCACTTTTCACCTTCACTTCAGTGAGTCAACGTAGGTTGAGAATCGCTGGAGTTCCTGACGTCGGATGGTCCGAGGAGACAGGTACTCTAAAACGTCCGTTCTCATGACCTCACACGGTAACGGAAGAGGTATAATTTACGGATGAATACAGTTTTATGTCTTTTTTTTAGATTTGGAATCTTCAGTTATAACAGTATATTTAGTATCCACAGTAGAAATAACAATAGAACCTTTTATTCAAATATTAATTCTTCTGAAAAAGTTCTAAACTATTTTTTGGTATTCAATCGAGTATCTGTCTTTCTTTTAATTCAGACTATACATCAGATTAATAGAGAAGATCACATTCATTGACTCGGTTACCATCTAGTGTCTATCTTAGTCAAATGGTTTCTTTGTAGCACCGGACTCTTCTTGTCCCCGGTCATAGTCGGAAACCCTTATTTGTATAAATCGTTAGTCTCTAATTGAGTTATATAATATAATATGGAGAAGAAACTTGGGTCACAAAATTCTCCTTATAAAATTAATAAAAATAAAATTTTTAATGGACATCGATAACCATGTTAGTTTACTGTTTTTACATACTAAGGAGAAGATAAAACTATAAATAATTGTATAACTATCGTTATTATATTTATTATCTCTAGTTTTACTGACATTGTGTTTGAGTGTCCATCGTAGAGGTACTGAGTACCCAAAAAATCCGTTTTTTCCTATACCTTACACAATCAATAGAATCCACTCCTCTGATGTCTCTACCTCCTAACCAATCTTCTAAATAGACCTCCTTGGATAACGACTAGACACTCAGATGAGACACACACACAGGAGGTATAATTCTGAACACTATTCACAAGGACACACTGTAGAATCGTTTATATTTTATATTAGGAATATCAACCTTATCACTCTTGTGATCATTCTTTCTCTTGACTAGGACAAACCTCCGTGTCATATCTCCACTGACGGGACATTAGTCGGAAACTTTTTTCTAACTTCTAACTAATTGTCTAAACTAACTTACTTCAAGGTTTAACCCGAAACGAACGTTTGTTAACTGATATACGTGTAAGTAGTGGATCTTCTGTTGTCACTTCAGTACTCTAATAACCTTAAAAGTAAGTTAATATCCCCTCGTAGTCAAGTATTCTTACTGAAAATTTCACGTTTCTCACTTTTTTATTCAAATTTTTCATTTACGAAGTCGACAAAGAAACACGAAAAGAAGGTGAAATACTCTGTAAGGATAGGACATCAAGTTGTACATTAATATTTGTAAGTCAAGTCAAGTCAAGTCAAGTCAGTGAGGTAGCACAGGCTGAGAAACGCTGGGGTACTTATATTTGTGATTAACCTTCATAATGATTAAAATATATAAAAAAGTTAATTTTGTAAAAATTATAATAAAAAGTTAATTGTAAAATTGAAACCTTTACACAGAAATAAATTAAATCGAGATTCCACTATTCAAGTAAATGAATTTAGAGACAGTAAATTTATACTATATTTAAGAGAAATAAGTGAAGAATCTATTCTTCGACTCTTTCCTTGTATAAGAGAAGTATTTGTTCTTTCTTTTTAATAACTGTCACATTATAACTTCGATATCGTAGTAAAATTTGAGATACCATGGGATTTTCACTATTTGTGTTTGGATGATATCTGTTATCCTTTAGTCAGGAGTATTTACAAGGATTTTACTCCTACCGAAGTATTGATATTTTTCTATTTTATTATTATTAAGTACTTTTAAACCTACTACTTTTTTATTTTTTACTTTAACTGATAAGTTATTGTTTATTAATATTTCTTCTTATTCTGTTCTCTTCTTTTTACGACTTCGGTTTCGAGAAAAGACTCTATTAATTTTTTTTTTTTTTTTCTATACACATGAGACTATGACCCTCCTTAACCCTCGTCCTCCTCTTCCCCTGCTGTCTCCTACTCTACTGACCTACTGTAGTGACTGAGCTACTTGAACTCAAATTCACTTGAGGTCCTCAACCACTACCTGTCCCTCCGGACCGTACGACGCTAAGTACCCCAGTGTTTCTCAGCCTGTGCTGACTCACTGACTTGACTTGACTTGACTTCTCTACCTTTCTTTCTTTATTTCTCTTTACATTTTGTCACCATACTATAGACATTATATTAAAGTCTCTCTATTTTGATTTGTTTTTGTCCTTTTAGGAATAAAACACATGAATACAAAATCAATGTTTTTGTCTTCTTTTACCCTGGAACAAAATCTCTTTTTCCTCTTCCTGGTTACTTTTCCGACGCACTGACAAAGTAGATCCCGGCCCTTACACCGGTTGACGTCTGTTCCTTCCTAAGTGCTCCTTGACTTTATTGTAGGTGTGAAAGAGAGACGGGAAGTAGGAATGAAAAAGTAGTGTAGAAGTAGAGATAGAAAACCCGGTGAACAAAGGAGACAAAACCGAAACCCTATTTCATTTTACATATCAGTGGTAATAGAGAGTTCAAATGTAAAATATCCAGTCGATGGACTCCCTCTACTTTAGAGAGAGAAGTATATTTAAGTTCTCAGAATCCTTTCCCTAAGACTAAAACCTATATACGTCGAACTGGGTAGTTGACGTCAGTTTACCTATACCAACGTCACTTATTTTCGTACCACTCACATTTGTGGTCGCGTTTGAACCAGGGATAATGACACCTGATCTCTACACCATCCGTAGTCTCTTCTCCTTCGACACTGGGCCTTCCTGAGATGTTGTTCGCGGATGTCGACTCTTTTGTCCGAACAGTACGTGTACTAACGGAATTCCTTTTCAAAAGGGAGGAACTAAGGAGAGAGAGGTATAAGTGAGATTCTACCGAATAAATAGAAGGACTGGTTACAAGTGACCCAATATGACCCTAGGACGGAGTTCCGAAGACAGGAAGATTAGTCCTTACTACGATTAATCGATATGGTTGAGTCAACAAAATAAGTCCTGGAAAAAAGGGAGTTCTTGTTACTTTTTCATTAGTGTTATTAATATTTGTTTTGTTTTTGGTGTGTGTTTCTTAAATCATTCTTATGTCGTTTTCTTTAGACATCATTATTGTAAAGACTACTCGATTGACACCCTGTACCGGTGGATCTTTTGCTTACCTTTGGATCTAATGTAATTAACTGTGTTTGGGTCCAGTCAAAAGTCTTCTACTTTCCACTACAGTAGAGTTCGAGGTGTCCGGTCTTCTGTCCCCGTATACTACAAACCAAGACTCGTGTCGAAATATGTTCTCTAGAGATGTTTTTCTTTGTACTAATCTTACTATACTAAACTTATGACTTCCGGAGATTTTCGTACATTACATTCCGTACAACTTTTCTCCAAATCCTGTAATTCGGACCTTATTTCGTAAACTGTCCCCTCCCTTTTATACGGGTGACAGAAACACATGACATTTCAGATAGTCGACTTTCTCGTTGACTGTAATAAAAGTCATTGATACATCCCTTCCTGGTTTGGTTGTACACATTCTTACCTTTGTTGGAATGAAAGTTGATACTAGTACACATTATCCCGACTAATTGTTTCCTCACCCGGTGAAATCATCACCAGAGAGTCATACATCTATTCTCCGTTTTATTGGTAGAGATGACTACGACACCTAATTTCATGGAACACTAACGTCAATCCTAAATTGTAATTTTTGGTTTTAAAACTCACGACGACCTTCTGGTCTCTCTAGTTGACCATTATCGTGTCTGACGTTACGACGATCTTCCCTCTTTCCAGTAGACACCGGAGTAAAGGTCTTGTACTTCTTTCTGGACACAAGAGTCCTACGTGTGACTCACTCATCGACTATATTGGAATCCTTTTAGGGGAATCGAAGGAATAAAATCTCACTCTCCTAACCTGACCTACTATAAATTTTAGGTGAATCGGGGATTTAAAAAATTTTACGTCAAATAAACATAACGTTTAGAGGGGGGTTTTTATCTTTGAGTAGTTGTAGGAGTACAATCAACCGATACGTACTTTACTACGTAAGTGTCTCGGAAATAATACCGATCCGTAAGGTAGTCATATAAGAGGAACAAAACCCCTCGAGACGAACTCTTTGACCCGACAATATTTTTACGTACATCTCGTTATATGAGTATAAATACCTTGACAAAAAAGTGTTGAGTTTTCTCATATAAACCTTTCCTTAAAACACTCGTAAACAAAATTGAGAAAGTGAATTATTTAACAGTTGTAGGTAACCTAGTAACTTTTTTGTTCTCTCAAGGTCTTTTTGTAAATGAAGACGAAATGACTGAAACAGTTTCAGAAACTAACACACCTAGTGTTGTTTGACACCTTTTAAGAAGTTCTCTACCCTTATGGTCTGGTGGACTGGAGGACTCTTTAGACATACGTCCAATTCTTTGTTATCAATCTTTACCTGTACCTTGTTGTCTGACCAAGATTTAGTCCTATCCTCTTGTAGTTCCGACATATAGCAGTGGGAGGAATAAATTGAATATACGTCTCATGTAGTACTCTTTGCGACTCGACCTACTTCGTGTTCTACTTTAGTTCTAACGACCCTCTTTATAGTTATTGGAGTCTATACGGATACTGTGGTGGGAATACAGTCTTTCGCTTCTTCTTGATTTCTCGGAGAACTACTTTCACTTTTTCCTCTCACTTGTTCAACCGACTTTTGAGTTGTAAGTCTTTTGATTCTAGTACCGTAGGTCAGGGTAGTCAAGTCAAGACAAGTCAGCGAGTCAGCATAGTCTGAGAAACACTGGGGTACTTGGAGTCGTGCGGTCCGGAGGGACATGTCGTAGTTGAGGATCTCAGGTGGGTTTGGGTACAGGTAGTTCAGCCACTACGGTAGGTTGGTAGAGTAAGAGAAGTAGGGGGAGAGAAGGACGGGAGTAAGAAAGGGTCGTAGTCCCAGAAAAGGTTACTCAGTCGACAAGCGTAGTCCACCGGTTTCATAACCTCAAAGTCGAAGTTATAGTCAGGAAGGTTACTTGTGGGTCCTGATCAGAGAAATCCTACCTGACCAACCTAGAAGAACGTCAGGTTCCCTACGAGTTCTCAGAAGAGGTTGTGGTGTCAAGTTTTCGTAGTTAAAAAGTCACGAGTCGAAAGAAATATTAGGTTGAGATTGTAGGTATGTACTGGTGACCTTTTTGGTATCGGAACTGATCTGTCTGGAAACAACCGTTTCATTATAGAGACGAAAAATGATACGACAGATCCAACCAGTCTTGAAAAGAAGGTTCCTCATTCTCAGAAAATTAAAGTACCGACGTTAGTGGTATACGTCACTAAAACCTCGGGTCTTTATATTTCAGTCGGTGACAAAGGGGACAAAGGGGTAGATAAACGGTACTTCATCTACCCCCTTTGTTACCTTTGTCACCGTCTGAAATAAAAAACCCGAGATTTTATTGACGTCTACCACTAACGTCGGTACTTTAATTTTCTACGAACGAGGAACCTTCTTTTCAAGACTGGTTGGATCTGTCGAATAATTTTTCATCTCTGTAATAAAACGGTCGTTTCAGATAGATCAGTTTCGATACCAAAAAGGTGACCAGTACATTACTACACTCTCAACCTGGTATTTCTTTCGGCTCACGGTTTCTTAACTACGGAAAATTGACATCACAACCTCTTCTGAGAACTCTCAGGGAAACCTGACGTTCCTCTAGGTCGGTCAGGTAGGATTTCTTTTAGTCAAGACTTATAAGAAACCCTCCTGACTACGACTTCGACTTTGAGGTTATGAAACTGGTGGACTACACTTCTTTACTGAGTAAACTTTTCTGGGACTACGACTTTTTCCAACTTCTGGTCTCTTCCCTTTTTGTCTCCTACTCTACCAACCTACCATAGTGCTTGAGCTACCTGTACTCAAATTCATTCGAGGCCCTTGACCACTACTTGTCTCTTCGGACCACACGACGTCAGGTACCCTAGTGTTTCTCATCCTGTGTTGACTCGTTGACTTGACTTGAATTATTTATACTTTTGATTCCGTATCTAGTAGTTGGTTTTAGTTTCTAATCGTTTAAAGTAAAATGATATAAATTTATGTTTAACTTTCGTCTCGAAAAGTATTCTTATTCGTCTTATATAGTATCAGGTATCCCAACGTTTCTCAGTCTATGTTGACTTCGTCGAATTGTATGTGAGTACGATGAGAGTAGGTCCTACGGTGGTGAACAGTCACTTGAAAGAGGAACGATTCGGGTGCTACAAGTACGTATCATCTTAGTACCAATCACAGTAGATTAGGAGATGAAAAAGTCTCCGAGTCGTTTCAGGTGTGTAGGGTTGTGAAAACGTCGGTCCGTCGTTCGCCGTCATTATGAAGAAGACATCCGACTCTGTTACTTTAGTGGGTACTGAGACAACAACAGAGACAGGGATTCCCTTCCATTGTGTAAACCTTAATAGTGAAGCGAGAATAAATTATTCGTTAATTATTTCCTTTTGAAGCCAATCCAAAGTCAGTGAAACTTTATGTAATGAATTTGAAATCGAATAACCGTGTAAAGGTCTTTTAATAGTCAAATTCGTCAAACGGTACGAAAATATATTCACCGTTACACGAGTGTAATGGACTACATAAGAACTATCGTTCCTTTATATATTACCCGTCCCTGGAAACCTGGTAGTACGGAATATTTTTCCGTAATACTAATATATTTCGTCGAATCTAATATATTTGACTGAATTCTTGACCTACCGACTTACCCAAATATATTCGGACATGGGTAAATTTTGGGAACCGTTACAGAGCGTAGTGATACCGGAACATAGACTCGACTACCTGAACAAATTAACTAATACCTTAAAGATAAGAAGTGACTAACGAAGTAGGTAAAAAAAAAGAGTGAAAAGGAGTACACTATTAGTAGTCCATATTGTGACGGAGAATTTAATCGGTTTCTTTCACTTTCCGTTGTGACACGTAACAAAGACCCAAAAATCTTGGTGACACTCTAAATAAAGGTATAGAAAAAAAGGATGGGACCACGACACCCTTCGTATATGTTGTTCCACCTAAGAGGCAGTCAGGTTCGACTCTGATTTTTGTTGTCTCGGACGGAGGTTGTCCAATTTGTACAACGTATTCGTTCTTTATTTGTAACTAACTATATTCTGTAACTATAAAACCTTAACAAACAATGGTGTCGTTTTGGATCTGATAGGACTCGTTTTACAAAGGTCTACATAAATCTAAGTCATCTGGTAAGGTGTCTGATTTGTAGATTTGTAAATTGAGAGAGTAACGAGAAAAAGAATGGGTTCGTCTAACATCAGAGAGTCTGTTATCCTTAACTTAGAAAAGAAACATCATGAAGACAACACGGGTCATTTTTCGAATTCAGAAAAATACATTAGGTGACGAAAATGATAATGACAATCATAATTTAACTCACCGTAAACATCGTCTCACCGACACAAGACCTCTCAAATTTCTACTCTAATATCTCTACTTCCGTTTTGACCTATTATTTTTATTCACGATAATTTTCTCTTTTATGGAGAGTCATCGTATTTCGAAAGTAAGGAACTCCCCTAAAACAACAATAATCTCAGATCTAAATTAAACGATTCCTTCACCTCGGATAAATATTTAAGTCCTCTTAAGGTACCTTCGTTAAGTTAGGACTACCTTCTCAAAGGTTACGTGAACTTTTATCCTTACCGATTAGATCTCACGGTCCTTCCCTGTACCGTTGGGTGAGGTCATAAGAACGGACCTCTTAGGGGTACCTGTCTCCTCGGACCACCCGATGTCAGGTACGCCAACGTTTCTCAGTCTGTGCTGACTCGTTGATCCGAGTCGTGTCGTGTTTGATCTCATACCTTTGACCACTGTTATTAAAAATTTACCCATGTAAGTCCGTTTCACTCTTCTCTAAGAAGTATGTATGTGGTAGTAGGAATACATTCATTGATCCATTGAAGTATAGAATTAATGTAGTGTCATTCACGACGAAACTTCTCAAGTGGACAACTATCGAGACCCCTTTCATATTAATGAAATTTAATGAAGTTTCACGTAAACTATTTCATAGTTACCGTTTAATTTTAAAACGAGTTTCATTATAAAACACAATTTGTATCAAAGTGTAAAAGCAAGTCCCTATCCTAACTGTGACTTTTTTCGACTTTATCAATTATGCATGTAAGTAACGTTGAGATCTCGACCTTAGACGCTCGTGGATTCGTAATATATTTTACTACTCTTGACTGAGCATAGTGTCTTGTCACAAACAAAATTACATAAGGTAGGTCTAATATAGTCCTAGAAGGTTTTATTTGTTCTACACCTAGTGAAGATTTCTAGTCTTTTTTTTACCTTCCTACGAAAGTCGATTTTACTACTTCTATGTCATTTTTGATTAAGACAAGTTTTGGTTTATACAGTTATCACACAACAGTTTTACGTGTTATGTACGTATAATAGAACATTCTCGGGTCTCAATCCGTCTCTCGTCTTTCTGGTGTCACATTGTACACGATATTACCTCCACTCACAAGTCATGACAGTCATGTCACTACACCTTTGTTTGTCTACGATGTTCTACAATGTTCCACCCTACCCCTTTTCTCTTACCTTGTCTATTTTGTTCCAAAACTCAACAGGTAAGTAACAGATTATTAAATTACACATGGAGTCTAAGACTAATATGTCTATTGATCCTAGTTATTAGGGTTGTAATACTTTTTTATTGTTATTTTTGTTCTTTCTATATAACAAAAGTTATTTACTATTGTACTAGAACCTCTACGGATTGTGGTTTAACCCTACTATTTTAAGGTCCCAAGAATATTCAGAGATAAAAAACTTTATTTTCTGAAGACCCCTTTTTTTCTACTGTAATTTATAAAGGGATGTTCTTTTTTAGATTCTATACTTCATCCTTTGATCTCCGATAAACTTCTTTTTTACAACCCAACATTAAACAAAATGGGTTCCTTTGTTTTTTTACAAAGCTACGAGGTAGTCCTAATTTCTTTATTCGACACGTAGACACTGTTATTAAACTGAATGTGTAAAATTTATAATCCATTTTTTCTAATTGTTTTATCCTTGTCTTCTATTCCCGTCATACAACGTCGGAGTCTCAAACCTTTACTCCTTTTATTTTAAAAGAAATTCATATTTCTTACTCAACTATACTACTTGTAATGATTTTCTCTTTTTTTGTAACTAAGAACCCCCGGTAACTTACCAACTCTCCATACACTTGTATTTGTTCTCATTCCTTCCTTCTGTTATAGGTCCGTTACTACTAAGTCCCTTCTTGGTGTAATAATTTCACCAAATTATAATTTCACTCGTCTGACCAAAGTAGTACTTCTCGTTTCATACTTCACTGACTACAGTAATCGTAACTTTTTTGTGTTCTTAGGTTCACACGTTCACTGGGAGGAATAAGAACAAGGTATGTATGGATCTTGTGTAAAATTAAACTGAAGTTGTACTTGACGGGTAATTTTCTCTTAGAGTCAGTTCGATTACACTCCGTCAATATAAAAAACTGTCGATATAAAGAGTAACATTCCAAAAAAGTTCTTATAAAGTATAAGGTACGTTACGATTGAAGTTCTGTCAATGTCAAATTCCTATTTGTACATCCCTCTTGATATTCAATACGAAGAGTTTTTTATCAATTGTAAAGAAATCGTAAACCCGTTTTTCGGTTTTTTTTTTTTTTTTTTCTCCCCCCGTTTAACTGTCGATAGAGTTCCTTTGTTGTTGGGTAAAACTATAGGGAACGTAATTGATCTCCCTGCTCCTCCCTTACAAGAAGATCATTTCTCTGTGAGGTCGATCCTTTCTAATTTGTCTCTTATATTTTCAATAACGATAGATGAAACTATGGATAAAGTCTTCATCTACAAACTTTTTATTTGTATAATCTTGAGACCCTGAAGAGAGTCATAGGGTAATCTGGACATAAGTCCAAATAAAGTTTGAGGTTACACGTTTGTTTTGGGACCCTAGGAGACACTAGTGTCTCTCTCGTCCTTACCCCCAATACCTTTCTCGAAGAGGTAGTGACTCATCCAACTCCTGACGCACCACAGAGGTAAAACGGTCGTAACTCGGGACGAGAATCTATCGAATCGGACGACACGTAGACTACATTTTGGACTCCGGGATGAGGACGTTCTGGTAACGGTATCCGAAGACTTGAGTCGTAAGACTTTTGTCAAAAGTAGTCTCTCTGACGGAACAGATGGATCCTCCGTACTCTACCACACCTGTCAACTCTTACCAACGAAATCAAGACGACATACCTAGGGATCCATCGGGACCGGTGAGAGTGACCCGAATCCGTCCTGTCACTACGAACCTCTAGGCTTGCATTGGATTTGACCATTGGGAGAAAACTACCACAGAATGGAGAAGGGACCACTGAGTCTACTATTTCTTAGACGGACGTCACGTCCTCTGGTCCAAGTCGGGGACCTAACCCTTCTAGGGGACCTCTTCCCTTACCGATGGGTGAGGTTATAAAAACTGACCTTTTAAGGTACTTGTCTCCTCAGGTCCCCCTATGTCAAGTACCTCAACGTTTCTCAGCCTGTACTGACTCGGTGATTGTGAAAGTGAAAGTTTATTTCACTTCATTAACCCCGAAACGATTACCGAGTCTACTATTTCTTAGACTGGCGTTACATCCTCTGAGTCCAAGCTAGGGACCCAACCCTTCTAAGGTACCTCTTCCCTTACCGACGTACCAGGTCACAAGACCGGACCTCTTAAGGTACCTGTCTCCACAGACCGTCTGATGTCAGGTACCTCAGTGTTTTTGAGTCTACACTGACTCGTTGGTAGTGAAAGTGATGAAATGAAGAAGAGTCAGAGACGAGAGTGTCATTGAATTCTTTTACGAGTCGAACGAAATAAACCACTCTATTTTTTTACACTTGGTATACAGTAATTCTGTCCCCTTTTTTCATTACTAAAATTTCAAGATCTCGGAACATTTCGGTAATCGTTACTTGACTCTTAACGGGTCGTTTAATATCAAAGTCTCGACCTTCCCGGGAAACTCTCGGAGAATTAAGTTTAGGGGGTAAAACGTGTACTCTTTTACCTAGAAGGTAACGAAGCCGAACTTTCTCTTCCATCCTTTTTCGTTAAATTAAGTAATAACTGACATAATTTAAACTCACCTATCCTTCTAAGGATCACTTTCACTTTCAACAAGTCAGTACAAACTGAGAAACGTTGGGGTACCCGATATGTCAGGTACCTTAAGAGGTCCGGTCTTATGACCTCACCCATAGGATATGTAAGAGGTCCCCTAAAAGGACTGGGTCCTTAGCTTGACCCCAGAGGACGTAACGTTCTCCTAAGAAATGGTCGACTCGATGGTCCCTTCTACGGATCCCCCGTTACAATTGACTCATAATCCGTTACACTAGTGTTCTTATCTGAAAGAAGATCAAGATATACCATATACAAGACTTTGTTAAAAGGATTCGGCATTATTGATTTATAGTGTATAAACACGACGGTTCTTTCTACCATAGAGAAATAATATATAACCCCTGTTCTTTCAATTTTGTTGTAGTGAGGATTTAAAAGGTGACCTAAAAGAAGAGTCCTAATATATGTACTCAGACATCATTAAGATGGAGTAGATACCCGATGGGAAGTGAGACACTCTCCAATAAATGAGAGATCTCGAAAACCCTTTCAGGACAAACACTTTCGAATACAGGAAGTGCACCCTTCAGTCATCGATACCTATATGTCGTACGACCCCCAGACACTAAGGTTGTTTGTTTAGACATAACCATGAATCTCAAGACCTCACTGATTTCTCTTAATATTATGCCCCCGTCCCCCCTCCGCCCCTTATTTTGGTGTATAAACACAGAAAGGGGTCACGAGTTCCTTTTCGAAGGATTTTATTTCGCGAGAACTTTGTAGTAAAATACCTTTAAAGGACCGGAGACTACGTTGAACTAACATTTATGGGTTACCAAGGGTCCACCACGTCACAAAGACGAGCGGTTACGTCCTCTGTACCCAAACTAGGGATCCAGACCTTCTAGGCGACCTCTTCCTTTACCGTTGAGTAAGGTCATCAGAACGGAACTTTTAGGGTCCCTGTCTCCTCGGATCACCCGATGTCAGGTACTTCACCGTCTCTCAGTCTGTACCGACTCGTGTGTGTGTGTGTGTGTGTAAGTTACTCAGGGTTAAGACCAACGGGTAATTTTTCGGAACTCAAAAAAACACACACAAAATGAAACTAAAAAACAAAAAAAGAAAAAAAGATCAACTAAATGTAATAACACAATCAAAGTTATAAGTCTCCCAATAAAAAACGTCTAATATAAGGTAATATCCAATAATATTCTAAAACTCATATTAAGGGTTACGATGTGTCATTCAGAAACAACGAATAGCCAAAAATCAACAAACATAGATAATTAGGGTACGAGGATTTAACAAGGAAGGGACTGGAGGGGAAACCATTGGTACAAACAAAAGATGCGGACACTTAGACAAAGACAACACATATATGTAAGTAAACATAATAACAAATTTAAGGTGTATATTCAACATAGTATATTATCAAAAATAAGAAACAAACTGAACAAAGTGATTCGTATTCATAAGATATCCAGGTAGGTGTAACGACGTTTACCGGTATAAAGTAAGAAAAATACTGATTATAAGGTAATATATGTATACTTACACAGACGTATACACGTACATTCGTTCACACATATATAAATATTAATGTATACATGTGTATAGAGTGTAGTATTTCGTCAAAAGGACAACTACTCGTGAACCAAAAGATAGTGTAGAATCAATGACACTTATCGCGACGATACTTGTAACCCCATACAGAGAAAAACTTAATCTGAAAAACAAAAAAGGTTTATATGTGGGCTCACCTTAAGAACTTAGCATACCAAACTATCGAGATAAAAATGAAAAAAAATTCCTTAGAGGTATGGTAAAAGGTATCATTGACGTGGTTAAATGTAATTAATGGCGTCGGAGAGACGACAACGACGACGACGATCCAGTGAAGTCAGTGCAGGTTGAGACACGCTGGGGTATCTTCCGTCGAGTGGTCCGAAGAGGTGGGTACCCTAAAAGGTCCGTTCTCATGACCTCACCCAACGGTAACGGAAGAGGCCCCGTGGCATTTCCTTTTACTTCAGCGAGTCAGTACAGGTTGTGAGAGAGGTAGTAGATAGTAAACACCCCAAAAACTACTATCGGTAAGACTGGTTGCACTGCACTATAAAGTAAGACCAAAACGGACCGAAAAGAGATTATTAATAGTTACAATTCGTAGGACACTGACAACCGGGAGATGCACAGGGATAGACATGTTAATAGAGAAGTGCAGAAGGAGTACAAAACTGAGCCAACAAACAAAAAAGAAAAAAAGAACTATGACTCAACATACTTTAAATATAAATTATATTACATATAAACCCCATAATTTGGGGACGACCAGTTTAGTAAACGTTTAACTAAAACAAACTTTAGGAGACAAAAACATGGAGTAATAGACAAAGGAATAAATCCTAACCCCTTAAAAGTCGGTATTAAAGAAGTTTATGTTAAATCCAGGGGAAGAGAGAGACAAGAAGGACTTTGACGATAATACTTGTCCAACCGTGTAAAAAATAATATTTTATCTGGAGTATACAAAAGTAAAAAGGGTGAACAAAAAGAAAGACGGTAAACTAAGCACTAAAAGTAACAAAATAATAGGTCCAATAAAAAACAAGAAGACATAGTAAATTAGTCGATAAGTAACGAAGATCTGACGAGTCTTTAATCGTTAGATCTTTAAAAAATCTTAAAAATAGAGTCTTTAACTTAAAACATAAAAACTAAACAAGTAGAAATATCAAAGATCACGGAAAAACGTCACTAGACGTAAATATGACTATTATACCGACTTAAAGCAATCGTAAAAGTAATGGTGAGAAAACTTGAGTGAACAGGTCATGTGACCACTAGAGACGAAGTAGTAAATAAGAGACTCCCCTAAAGAGAACGAAAAAATTAACCTTCATCAAGGAAACGGAAAAGTAAAATAAATTGACAGGGATACTTGAATCCTTGTTAAGATTCAATAGATAACACCAGAGTTTCCCTACAAAATACATCCTCAGGAACGTATATGACACATACAAGTCACAATAGTAACACTCCCGACCTAAACTACACCCGGTACAGAAAGAAGTCCCACACGACTAACGGTAGTGGAAACCTACTCCACACCAATAATGACCGCATAGATTTTGGACATGTTCACACTCCGTTTTGAAGGAGAGACGAGGGACCGATAACGAAGACAATTCTCGACGTAAACAGGGGATCAACCTCATCATGGGTACTCCCAGTTAGAGTTAGTCCGAGGTAGGGAGAACTCACCCAAGGGACATGATTGTTTCCCCTCACGACTTTGTTGACTACAGGTAAACGAGTGTCTCCAGACTACGACAAACTCCGAGTAAGGGGGACGACACCAACAGGGTCCAGGTGACGTAACGACACCACACCACACCCGTCCCGGTTTCGTGTACGTTCCGACCTGGACCAACAGTCCTGTCCCACGACACCGAAGTTCTAAACTCCGTCGGTGTGACGACGGTTTCTAGACCTGAAAGTACTACTACAGTTAGGGACTACGTAGTAGTTCGACGCCGACCACTCGTCTGGACCTAATAAACGAGTCGACCCTTTACCTGGTACCGTACGATCAGTGAGAACTCCGTGACGGTCTCCTTCGTGACCGTTTCCAGTGGAAGATGGATGAACCTGGTGTGGGGTCCGGAGACTCGGTAGAAACGTAGGGATCTAGCTCAGAAGACAGTCCCAGATAAACGATGTCTAGGTCGTAGTTTGGAAGGGTACCCTTACCCGTTATTTCTTGGGTAGACGATAACGTCCTCTATATTCTCTGTACCCAAACTAGGGACCCAGTCCTTCTAGGGGACCTCCTCCCGTACTATTGGGTGAGGTCATAAGAACGGATCTCTTAGGGTGACTGTCTCCTCGGACTACCAGATGTCAGGTATCCCAGTGTTTTTCAGTCTTTGTTGAGTTCACTGCTCGTACGTACGTGCCCTCCTCCAGTCGACGGTAGAACTAGACTAGAGACCAAGACAAAATATTACGTTTCCGGGTTAAACGTAGGCGTATTAACTTTTGTCATAGAAACTCCTCTAAAACAATAACAAGTCAGTGATTCAACACAGGGTAGAAATACTCCAGCTAGTTCGTTAATTTCCAAAATTTGTAAGAAGAGTCCACTAAGAATCCATGTCTGTCCAACTCTTTGTGTCAAAACTGTACAGAACCCTTACTCTGTTCCGACCTACTAACAAGATTGTTTTATCATTCATCCTCTGCATCTAAACTAGGGCCCAACCCTTCTAAGGGACCTCCTCCCGTACCGTTCGGTGAGCTCATAAGAACGGACCTCTTAGGGGTACCCGTCTCCTCGGACCACCCGATGGCAGGTACCCCAGTGTTCTCAGTCTTTCTTGACTCTTTGATTGGTGTCATGTCAGTGAAAATCGTTAGGTTAAAGACTCTTGATACTCCTTGGACCCCCGACACCCAGGATGTTATGTCAAATAGAACATGTACCCTTGTGGTTTGTTTATGGGAGTTTCCAAAGAGTGGGTTGAAGTACGTGACTAATCGTACCTAACATTTAAATAAAGTTATAAAAAGTCTAAAAGGTTCCCCATTTCAACGTGTTTAGTTTAAACATTTGTAAGGGATGGTTCGGGGTAGGGTATGTGTGTGTGGAATCTTGTAATTTAGAGTCTCTGGTCTAGTAGAGTGATCTCATGCAACTTCGGGTGTATTTATTACAAATAAAGTCTTACTTTAAGTACATTTTGTTGTTTTTCACCACTTCAGGAATCAGTGGTTTCTCTTATACAGTCTTTGTAAAAATTTTTTAGTGATCTGACCAGTTGATTTCGTCTCAGGTACCGTTATAAGTACTGGAGATCGAGAGCTAAACCAAAAGATTGATCAACAACGACGACGATTCAGTAAAGTCAACACAGGCTGAGACACGCTGGGGTATCTGTCTTCGGATGGCCCGAGGGGGTTGGGACCCTAAGAGATCCGTTCTTGTGACCTCACCGAACGGTAAAGGAAGAGGTTACGTACTTTCACTTTTCACTTTCACTTCAGAGAGTCAGCACAGGCTGAGAAGCGTTGGAGTACCTGATGTCGGATGGTCCGAGGAGACGGGTACCCTAGGAGGTCCGTTCTCATGGTCTCACCCCAAGGTAACGGAAGAGGCAGATTGATCAAGTATGAATACTTTAGTAGAGAGAAGGGTTTTACCTCAAACAGACAGGGTAATACTTCGAAACTTCACGATCCAGGAAATGAAAAATTTCAGGTATAGGGGAACGTGAACATGTGACACGAAGGAATCAGGACACCCCTCATTTATCTGTTCGAGTGACGATTCGGTTTACAGAGAATGACCGATTAAGTATTTCTCTGTAGGTTCAAAACGTTAACGGAAAGAGGTAATTAAAGAACAGGTTCTCGGTAAAAATAGAGACCAGAGACAGAGTCACCTCTAGACCTATTCTACCCCTTCTTTAAAACAAACAAAACTGAAGCGAAAAAACAAATCAAATCAAAAAAACCAAGAAGATACGGGTGACTTCCATTCAACGAGTGTATCGGTCTTACTAGTACATGTTATTTTTAAGTGTGTTATTAGTTCTACACCTGTCTATAATGATTAATATCGTTCTAAATGTATTAAAGTACAGAAATTTATATCTTACTCTACAACTATTAATCAATGTATAAACAGTGCTACAGGAAACTTCTAAAGAGACACATCTAGGTTTCTTAGAAACCTATTTCTAATTTATTTTGTTTTGTTTATTTATTTTGTTTCTTTAATGTCCCCTTGTCAAAAACACATATGAAGAGAATAGAAGGGTTTAATTTTCATTCGTGAGACTTCTATCCTCGATAGGGAGTCAGATAAAAACACATTGTGGATTCCGAATATATCACAGCCTGTGTACCGTTTATGGGTGATTTGATATCACTCTAGTGTAAATTAAGACACAAAACGTAATATGTTTATTCAATGTTTCGTAACAGAAAGTGACACGATTATTTTCATATATAGACCAAAGGAATCGTAGGACTCCTTCTAACCTTTCTACTACGAAAATCTTGATTACCCATGACGACAATATCCCTATTACGGGATTACCCATGGTAACTTTCCCTTGAAGTCCAGATTCGTATGGTTATAAATCCATCGAAAGTCAAGTCAAGACAAGTAAAGTCAGCGAGTCAACACGGTCTGAGAAACGCTGGGGTACTTAGCGTCGTGCGGTCCGGAGGGACAGGTAGTGGTTGAGGGCCTCAAGTGAGTCTAAGTGCAGGTATGTCAGTCACTACGGTAGGTCGGTAGAGTAGGAGACAACAGGGGAAGAGGATGAAGGGGGTTCGTGAGGGTCGTAGTGTCAGAAAAGGTTACTCAGTTGAGAAGCGTAGTCCACTGGTTTCATGACCTCAAAGTGAAAGTCGTAGTAAAGAAGGTTTCTTTAGGGTCCCGACTATAGAAAGTCTTACCTGACCAACCTAGAGGAACGTCAGGTTCCCTGAGGGTTCTCAGAAGAGGTTGTGGTGTTAAGTTTTCGTAGTTAAGAAACCGGGAGTCGAAAGAAGTGTCAGGTTGAGAGTTTAGGTATGTACTGATGACCTTTTTGGTATCGGAACTGATCTACCTGGAAACAACCGTTTCATTACAGAGACGAAAAGTTATACGATAGATCCAACCAGTATTGAAAAGAAGGTTCCTCATTCGCAGAAAATTAAAGTACCGACGTCAGTGGTAGACGTCACTAAAACCTCGGGGTTTTTTATTTTAGACTGTGACAAAGGTGACAAAGAGGTAGATTAAGGGTACTTCACTACCCTGGTCTACGGTACTAGAAACAAAAGACTTACAACTCGAAATTCGGTTGAAAAAGTGAGAGGAGAAAGTGAAAGTAATTCTCCGAGAAATCAAGGAGAAGTGAAAGACGTTATTCCCACCACAGTAGACGTATAGACTCCACTGACTATAAAGAGGACCGTTAGAACTAAGGTGGAACACGAAGAAGGTCGGGTCACAAAGAGTACTGAGACGTATATTCAATCTCACGGTTTAGTCAATTTACATTTTTTAGAATTAATTTTCATTAGAAGATTATAAATATAATGGACGGGGAACAATGTCTGAAGATATATTGGATTAAGGAGGAGGGGGAAGGGTAGTGGGGCAGAGGAACCTTTGTCAAGAGAGTCCCACTGGACCCTACGACAGAGAGTCCGAACTTTAGGAGTAGTCAAGTCAACGTAGGTTGAGAAAAACTAAGGTACCTGACGTCGAGTGGTCCAAAGGGACGGGTAGTGGTTGAGGACCTCGAAAGAGTTTGAGTACAGGTAGTTCAGCGACTACGGTAGGTTCGTAGAGTAGGAAACAACAGGGGAAGAGGACGGAAGTTAGAAAAGGTCGTAGTCCCAGAAAAGGTCACTAAACCGAGAAGTGTAGTCCACCGGTTTCATAACCTAGTAGTCGAAGTTGTAGTCAGGAAGGTTACTTATAAGTCCTGACTATAGGAAATCCTAACTGACCAAACTAGAGGAACGTCAGATTCCCTGAACGTTCTCAGAAGAAGTTTTGGTTGTCAAGTTTTCGTAGGTAAGAAACCGTGAGTCGAAAGTAATACCAAGTTGAGAGTGTAGGTATGTACTGATGACCTTTTTGGTATGGAAACTTCAGGAGTAAAAAGGGTGCATGTTTCTCGATGTGATTTATGAAAATAATTATTAGAGTAAATTAACGACATAAAAAATTGCGATACTTACTCCGTAATAATTAGGATAAAATGTAAGTCTTTTGATTCTAGTACCGTAGGCCAGGGTAGTGAAGTATCCTTTATCTACCCCTTTGTCACCTTTGTCACAGTCTGAAATAAAAAACCCCGAGGTTTCAGTGAAGTCTACCACTGACGTCGGTACTTTAATTTTCTGCGAATGAGGAACCTTCCTTTCAATACTGGTTGGATCTATCGTATAATTTTTTGTCTCCGTAATGAAACGGTTGTTTTCAGGCAGATCAGTTCCGATACCAAAAAGGTCACAAGTACATACCTACACGCTCAACCTGACACTTCTTTTGACTCTCGGTTTCTTAACTACAAAAACTTGACACCACAACCTCTTTTGAGCTCTTAGGGAAACTAACGTTCCTCCAGGTTGGTTAGGGAGGATTTCCTCTAGTCAGGACCCACAATTAACCTTTCTGACTACGATTTCGACTTTGAGGTCATGAACCCGGTGAAGTACGCTTCTCAACTGAATAACCTTTTCTGGGACTAGGACTCTCTCTAAACCCCGTCCTCCTCTTCCCCTACTGTCTCCCACTCTAACGACCTACCCTAGTGGTGGAGTTACCTGTACTCAAACTTATATGAGCCTCAACCGCAACCTGTCCCTCCGGACCGCGCGACACTAAGTACCCCAACGTTTCTCAGCCTGTCCTGACTCACTGACTTGACTTGACTTAGGATAAAAACGTTTACTCATTACTCGACTTCCCTGTACTTCATCGAACAAGTTATATTTTTTCTAATTACACGTCTCCGTCAAACTAAGGTTAAAACCAATGAAATGAAATTTATATATGAAAAAGATAACAATTAGATGATACACGTATTATAAAAGGATTCGTGATAATATACATTTTTTATTAATAGGAAATGAATTTAGACTCTATCTAAAATAATTAGAGAAAAAAATCTATTTTTATGACTTACGTTTCATTATTCATTAAACAAGTACAAATATAACCTTGTCTTTTAATATTCGGAGTAAAAGAAATACAAAACAATTATTTTACTTTGTTTAATATCCAGAGGCGGTTATTACTCATTACTTTTTTTTACTCTTCTATACGAATCTTTGTGACTCTTCTGTTCGAGAATAGATCGGTAACGGAAAAAGATCTTTCTTTATCTATAAATATATGGATTATTTTATTTTAAAGTTAAGTTCCACATGAAGTATAAATGATGGTATTTCTACTCAAAGGTTCGGACAAACTTTTCGTGTCGTTTTTCAATAAGCAATGATATTTACTATATAAAATGATCAAAGTTTCGAATGACTGAACATTTGAATTTGATTTTGAAAAAGTAATATCTTTGGGTGAAAACATACTTACAAACAACTTCCGTTGACAAGTGACTTTCAACACTTGACAGAAACGGTTTTTCGGAATTAAAATGAATGGTTGAGACTATTAATCGAGTGAGACTATTAATCGAGTGAGACTGGATTGACTTTGACCAAATTAATTCATAAAACCGTATTTTCCTGACATGTCTTTTAAAATTATAATCCTTATAATCAACTTCCGTTACAGAAGAAATACTTTTATTTAAAATGATCATTTTTATTTTCTTAATTGACAGGGTTATCTTTTGTAACATCCTCTGTCCTTCTTATTTTCTTTTCGTCCGGGACCGTTCCCAACGTTTATTTTAAATATTACTAACTATTTGACCTACGATGTACCGTACTCTGAGAATCTTGTTCAGGTCTCCCTTGTAAAGTATTAGAACTTGAATCCCAGTCTTTTGGCTGGGGTTTGACAAGGAGTCGACCGTAGAGTCTCAGTGTACAAAATGTATAGATCATCTTTTAGATATCTATTCTTATAATCAGAATCAAGACTGAACAATAACTAACGACGAAGGATTAATAAGTTACCAATTACTAGTAAAAACAAGAAACCGGGACTTCCGGTGTACTCAATATGAAATTGAGGGACTTATAATAAAGTAAGTACCGACTTTCATATTATTTCGACCGAACCTAAGTCAAAGTCGTGGAGGTAGAACCTCACCACAACCAGGGGACTAGGAGCTAAAAGAGACTTAAGAACACAGAGTAAAGAGTAAGAGAGCGGTATAGTACGAAAACCTTTCGGAAGAACAGGTCGACCAGAACTGTTTGTGCTATCTAAGTTCACTCTAATATTCACGTGTATCAACCCTTTTCAACTTTCTTTTGTGTCAAATACTTCCTTCGATCGTCTCAAAGTCGTTTAGTTGGTTTCTCCCATTAATGGTACCCTGACCGTCCTCAATAATGACGGGATGAGAACTCACCAATTCTTTCCTCTCGTCAACGTTCATAAGTCTCTCTCTCTCTGACATCGACACCTACCCCGACACCCAGTCCTCAATACTAGAAACCTTCTGTTCACTACGATACTGGTTGACGTTCCAATAACATTCTGTTCATGTCTCTTTTTCTCTCTCTCGACCCGTCAGTCCTTCTTCCCTTTAAATAATCTCCCTTTACTTTCCCACTGACCGGGAATTCCTCTTGGTCACAGGAGGTAAAGACTACACCAGAAAGAATGTAGGGTGGTTGCTTTTGAAGAGACGTCCCTACCAATTAAAAATCTGACATCAAGTCAGGACACCAGTACATCAACCTCCAGACCTGAGACCACCAGAGTATCGAAACTCTTCCATCCGCGGTCACTCTTGTGTCCTACAACAGACCCGTTCAACCAGTCAGAGCTCTCAGGGACACTAAAATAAGAAACAAACACTCCAGTTGTATTACTCGGTAGAATTGTTACTCGGGGGTACACCCGGGATAGTAGGATCGGAAAACTAACTCCTATTCCCGGTTTCCAGTTAGAAAACATTGACGAAGGACACCCTGTTCCCGTAGTACCCTCATTCTATGTTTTTCTGTCCTTACACCCAGTTCTCCTAAACATACCCCAGTTTCAAAAACTATTAAACTCACTCAACCTTCATCGAGTACCTATCAAGTCAACAACTTGCGAACATTCACCAGGACTTCTTTAAAACCTTTTTCTGGGTAATTTACACCCGTCTTTCAATCTTATTCCCATTCATCTTCCTCTTCCGGATCTTTTACATCCTGGGTCCAGTAGGTTTAGGTTAACGAATTGGGCAAAAGGGTACTTAATGACTTCATTAACTCCACAACTGTATAAGAACTTCGGGACAAACAGTCTAAAGAACGATGAAGGAAATGTTATGGACTAAATAACCGTATCTTCGTCGTTAACTTTCACTTTGACTTCAGTAAGTCAGTACAGGTTGAGAAACGTTGAGGTACCTGACATCAGGAGGTCCGAGGAGGTAGGTACCCTAAAAGGTCCGTTCTCATGACCTCACCCAACGGTAAAGAAGGAGGTTTTTATCCCTATTCGGAGGAAAAGACGACACTCCTCCAGATTAGCAGAAGACAAAACCTCCTGTTACCGATGGTCGCCCAAAGCCTATTACTATTCCGACCATCGATAAAGAGGATCCGAGAGTCACTCCAGAAATTTTCCGAAACTAACGTTAAATTTCTCCAACACTCAGGACGGTAGGAACAGGGTTAGGGTCGGTGATAAGGATTTGACTAATTATCTCCTTACTTAACTTAACGGGTAGACCCAACCAACACTCAATCACCCTATCCCTCCACGGTCCCAGGTCGGGGCCAGTTAGGTCCCATTAAGATTCCCCTCTGTCTTAGTCGTAGGATCCTTTTTCGATAAATTAATCTTTATATTTCTCCCTAATCTTTTCTTATCACATCATCCTTTTAATCACCTCTTTTTCTCCGACTTATTGAACCAAATGCACCTTATGGTTATTTTGAGGTTCTGTTCCTCAAACGTGGGGAATACATCCGGTGACCACGGGACGGAACCCGAGGGAGAACGTACCCAGAATCTTCGGTCCCGTTTTAATCGTCCGAACCTCTCATAGGTGTGAGGTCTACCCTTAAGTCGGTCTTCCCCTTTCTTTCTTACTGTTCCCCCTTAGTCAGAAAGGTCTTTGACTAGGCAAAAGAAATAAAAGTCCAAACGAATATATGAAAAACAATATGTATCCCTACTTATGTCTCAGTGCGCCCCAGTCGTCTGGACTGGGAACAGTTTTAGTCCACGAAGTATATTTTCATATGTTTCCAGAATCCCCAAAATGTAGTAGAAGACCGGTACTCCGGACGACTGTAAAATACCGGGAAAGACTATTGCCAGTTAGTCTTTTGAATAAAAAAGGTCCCCACTAAAAAAGAATTTGATTCGTGGTGGGAGGCTTCCGTGGTCTATTTCAACTTAAGGATATCCCACTCCCACGTCCCCCACTATTAGTTCTTTTACTTAAATGAATCGGATTCCAAATTGTACTAATTATAGTTTCCAATTATGAATAAAGAGGGTATACGATCAATATAAGTAATATTTCCGTCCCTTATACCTCTAAATCGTCGTTTATAACCGAGTTGTTTACTTTTTGAGAAGTGGTTATATTAAAGATTAGTTGGGTGATATGATATGATTAAAAGATTGAAGAATTTTCTTAGATATAAATCTTTCAAATGTCGTAGAACACGGAGAGTACCAACCCTCCGACATTTGTTAGTGTACACAGGCCTGCTTGGACGAGTCCGTCTGATCTCTTTGATGTCTCCTCAAACATTTAACTTTGTGAGAACAGTATGGGTCCTTAAAAATAACTGAATCTCGAGATTCAATTGAGGAAGAGACTTTCTCCACCACCCCCTGTCGGGGGGTATTTCAGTCTCCACATCCACTCGTGTATTTCGTCATTTCATCCGTCTGAGACCAAAACCCCCATCTACGAACCCTTGTCCCCCAGAGGACTCCGAGTTAGGACGGAAACGTATTACGGCTCGGAGGAAGGAGTGCTGGAAACGGTGCCCGTCCCAAGGAGTGCGACCGAGGGCCGTCCCTCCCAGACTAATAACCCTGGTTATCTTTATAGACCCCGGTCTATATGGTCTCACATACAAGGACAGGGTAATCACCCTTCTGTATTTATCCACCATCAAGGTGTATTCTTTTTATAGGGTCCTCATTCTTCTGTTGTCGACTTTGACTATCGTTTATCTTCATTCAAGTCAAGTCAAGTCCAGTCAGTGAGTCAGTACAGACTGAGACACTGGGGTACTTATCGTCGTGTGGTCCGGAGGGACAGGTAGTGGTTTTTTGACTATCGTTTATCCTCAGAAAGACCCTTGAACGATCATCAGAGACTTTGACTGTCACTTGAGCGGTCACATCGGGGATGTCCGCCTCATAAATGTGGCATACGACTTCCCTCATAGGTGTATACTCTTTCATTCTCTTACAGCACGTCAAGGTCTCTGAACCATCTACCTAGTCGGACTTCCCTTCCCCTCTACACTTCACACTAATATCTCCACACCGCCATATCGAAGATCAACCCTCATTCTTAACAAATATCTCAAAACAGACTTTTTTGGTTTTCTCCGGACAACAACTGTTTACAGTCTCCACCACCCGGGAGGTGGTGATCTCCACCACCACCAGGAAATACTAATCTTCACTCGAGACATTCCTCCTCCTAGTCATAGAGCAGTCCTAACACTTAAACTAGTTGTCTTATATTCGTTACATACATGCTACTTTTCTCTATAAGACGAGAATATACACACTATTTGTCTTCACAAATACTCTCAGGTAACTAGACACCTTTATCCCTCACGACTAGGAGACCTACTCCTCTACCCATTTGTTTAGGTCGTTAGTGACCGGTCCCAACCCAAACTCCATAACTCATTTGTTACGCAGTCTAAATCTCAAGACTTACACATCCGTTCCAAACCCCGTCTCACTCAATATCCGTCCCATAATTACACTTCAACCTTCATTTTCTTCTCTTTCATTCTCATTTTAGTACTACACTTCAGAGTACAGATTCCCCTCTTTTACTATTTTTATTCTTAGGTCCACATCTTTATTTAGACCTAACCACACTTGAGATACCTTAGAGGGACCTCAGTTTCTAGCCAATATTTCAGTTCCTCACTTCCCTCTAGTCATCGTCACCACAAAGGTCTTTTCTATTCCCGAACACAATGATGCACTTCCTTTCTCCTATTACTTAAGTGGATCCGAATAGTGTCATTCTCCTCCCGGCACGGGGGGTTTTAATCTTGATACCTCTTCATCCATTTTGTCCCTTTTGAAAACTTACTATCAGGTGAGTCTCCCTCTATGTCTCACTTCAGGATAACACTTATCCCATTCATCCCCTTTAGGGTCAGGTTAATCATTGGTTACGTAGATAAAACTACATGAATAGTCATAAGTAAAAGCTGACAAGACAAAGAAGTCCTTAAGCTAGGTCACCCAAGGTCTTGTCACGACCACATCACTGCTCGTAGACTCGCCTTTTACAAAGAACCGTCTCTACCTCTCAGAGGACCCCGGGAGAAATTAGATCTCTATACTTTGGTTCTCCTTACTGGACGATCAAATCGTCGACAACCACACCAATCTTACTGGAGTCTGCCTGGTCAGGTAGCTCCGACCTCTAGGAATACCACATTCCTGACATCCCGAGGGACACCACTCTGACTCCTCGTCTATTACGTTCACTCTCTAAACAACATCCTCACTTTCTTCCAATCCTATGCACTATTTTCCAGAATTTTCTACTATTTCTCCATCACGGATGTACATCCCGGACTACTTACAGACATTCGTAGACACACCGGATTCTAACCCCTTCCTGTATCGTCGGAACAAAAACCTTGGTTAGAGGAACACCAACACGAGGGAGAACATTATTAACACAAAAAAGAAACCCCTCCATTTCCCCGAAATACAACCCCTAATGGTTTTCAACAACTCAGCTACTAGTATCATTCCGAACAAAACGAAGAGACAGACGTCACAACAACGGGACACTTTACCCCAGACTCTGGCGGACCACTGGAGTCGTTACTTACTACGGATGAAGTCAACCGTACAGTCGACGTAAATTTTCAACCTCATATTCACCCCGAAATCAATACCCTCTCGGAAATCATCTATCCTCGGGAGCAAGGAAGATCTACCATCGTACACTCACATACTACACCTTTCATATAAAAGATCTTAGTCACATATACAAACGAGAGAACAATCGACACCCCTATTCCCGAGATCAGTCACGTTATTCAAGACGGAAAATCCTTCTCCAAGGGTTCCCCTCTCCCACCCTAAGTTATTAAAGTCACAGTCTCTGTTAACGTATAGGTCAATAAAAAAAAGGAAGACTACAGTATCTCCTCGACGGTAGTTATATGGTCTATTTCAGTCCCAATGAATTTCCCCAACTCCTTTACACCCTGTTTACCCCGTAGTCCAGAAGATTACGGAGAAACGTTCATACCTACCCCCTGAGTCTTCTTAATCCCTATTTCACCGTCACGACTCTCATCCTGTCGTAAATTTCCTCTTGAGCCCTCTAAACTTTTCCGATTATACTTAATCAACCTACGTACTTCTTCTATCTTCCCAGTACCTAAACACTCTTTCATTCAGGAATTTTAGTGTACCACCTGCTTACTGTCACCTACTTTTGAATGAATGAATGAGGTTTTCATTCAAAAAAGAAAGGACTCGCTCCCCACATCGACGACGGTCTAATGTATCCGTCCGACCGGTAGGAACTTGACACCGCAGATTAACGGAACTATCTATTCGCTGTCCCCACTTCCTCCCCGGGACTAACAAAGGGGTTTTGAGGATCCCGTTAAAACACAGAGTCCTCACAGTTCATATTTCTTTGTTCTTTCCAGTCCTTCACAATCTCGACCCCGACTCTCTTAACGAACGAATTCCCTCAATTTCCGACTTACCTATAAACTAAAATCGAGATCCCCAAGACTTTCTTAAGGAGTCCACCGAACTATATCCCCAACACGGTTCTCCCACCTTAATTCTTAGGTCTCCGTATCTATAGGTCGATTGGGGTTCCTGTCCTAGAGACAAAAACTATGTCCCTCACCTTCCCACCTATATTCCCTATATTGAGTAGATTTTACTCAAAGGGAGAGGGGTGTAAAAATACAGTCTAATAAGTGTGTACGTCCAATACCGCACAGACGTTTAGTGAGACTTTAGACAGTCGAAGGGAAACTGTCTGACACAACACACTAAGGTGTATTTGCTACTTACGATACTGTGCCTGCATTGTGTAATAGTATTTGTGGCGGTAGGTCTTTGTCCGACCATAATAGCGACCATTATGGTATCCTTAAACAACCACAATTTTCCTGAGACTCTCCCACTAAGATCCTTCTCTCTCGACTTGGAACCACCATCTATGAGTTAGTCGATCTTTTAACTCCTCAACATATCACACAACAACTCGTACACATTCGCTTCCTGGTGTTTCCTCCTCTAGTAGGTGTACAACCTCGTGCCATGACTCATTCCAGCTCCAATCCAGACTACGATCTTGAACCTGTTTCTTTACTCCCGATAGTACTTTGGGAATACACTCCTGACAGGTACAGTCGACAACCCTCGTTACTAACAGACCTAGTCAGGTCCATTTCCGTTTCTCTAGAACTCTCAGACCCACTTTTCCCTATCATTTCTTCCGTAGGAACTCCAGATCTTGTCACTTCGTCCATCACTTTCTCCCTTACTCTCTCTCTTCTCACATCCCTAAACCTTAATGACCTATTATCGGTACAACCATTCAGAATCCAGGACATGGTCCACTATCCTTGGTAAACCAAAAAACTGTCCATCCTATCCCCACAATATCCCTCTCACTTAACCTACGTTTTCCGGGACTGTATCCTCAAATCACTGTATCCGAAATTGGGAACAACTACACAAACCCTCTCCCCGATAACACCAACTGACCCCTTAAATCTCCCCAGAAACTTAGTCTATACTTAATCTCATACTATTCTCCGTTGTTTACCCAACAGACATAACGTTTGATACCCTAAATACCTACTCCTCCCGTTATCCCACCCCCTTCTCCTCCACCCCAATTCCTCGTCGTCGGTCCGATCTAGTCTTCTACCTGAGCCCTATCATTGTCTCTGACTTAAAACTCTCCAGAGAGGGTTTTTACCCTCACCCCGTAAAACTCTAAAACTCTTTTCTTACCCTCTTACCCCATAGAACTTCACACGTTCCATCTCCGAACCAATAAGTACCACATCTATAATTTGGTAGTTGGGGGTATTGTCTCTGGACTCTCTGGAACCAAAAAGACCTCATCCGCTTGTATCGTCTCATTCACCGAGGATACAGTTGCTCTTTCACCTGAAAGGACGGTGACACTCAATGGGACCCGAGGTGTCTCCACTACTCTCAGTCCTGGACTCCACGACCCGTAGAAGTCAGAAGTCACCACTCAGACTCCTCCGACTCGTCTCGACCCAGTCTCCTGAGGACGAGTCCTGGTCCTTCCCTAAAGGTCTAGGGATTTCCCTAGGTTATAGAGAAATACGGTGTCGACCCTGTACCTAGACCTCCTCCGGAACCGACACCCGTACTCGTCCGGGTCACCGGAAGAAACGACGTAAACTTCGTCCTAGGTACACCGAAGGATAGAAACAAACAACTACCTCCAAACCTCGGTACATCCCGTCACCGATTTTCCACCATAATCCGGCTTAGAGTGTCCCCGAAGAGATCGAAACGGACAAAAAGGACCAATAACTTTTAGAATATCGGATATAAATTTTCCAGAGCAACTCCCCAAATTCCCGGAAGAAGACGGAAAAAATCAAAGAAAACCTATAGACCCCTACTGACCCTCTATTTTACCCACAATTGAGGGTTAGGGTTTCTTTCCGTTACGGTTTCTTACAAGTTTTATGACGTGTTAACGTGAGCAGAGTATTCGATCGTTTGTTTACTAACTTTAAGAGGTTCGGTCCGAAGTTGTCATGTACTTGGCACTTGAAGGTCTACAAGTTCGACCTAAATCTTTTCTGTATCCTTGGTCTCTAGTTCAACGGTTGTATACAACCTATTAGCTTTTTGTTCTCTTAAGGTTTTTTTGTAAATGAAGACGAAATAACTGATGATGACTGATGGTTTCGGAAACTGACACACCTAGATGAAGACGAAATAACTGATGCGGTTTCAGAATCTGACACACCTAGTGTTGTTTAATACCTTTTAAGAAGTTTTCTATCCTTATGGTCTGGTGGACTGGACGGAGAACTCTTTAGACATACCTCCAGTTCTCCGTCGTCAATCTTAACCTGTACCTTGTTGTTTGACTAAGGTTTAGCCCTTTCCTGATGTAGTCCCAACATATAACAGTGGGACGAATAAATTGAATATACGTCTCATATAGTACACTTTACGCCCCGACCTACTTCGTGTTCGACCTTATTTCTAACGACCCTCTTTATAGTTATTGGAGTCCATGTGTCTACCATGGTGTGAATACCCTCTTTCACTTCTTGATTTCCCGGAGAAATACTTTCATTTTCTCCTCTCACTTTGTAAACCGAATTTTGAGTTTAAAGTCTTTGGATTCTAGTACCCTAGACCAGGGTAGTGAAGTACACTATGTCTACCCCTTTGTTACATGTCTGAAATAGAAAAGCCCGAGGTTCTAGAACCATTTACTACTGAAGTCGGTGTTTTAATTTTCTGTGAACGAGGAACCTTCTTTTCGATACTGGTTGGATCTGTCGTAGAATTTTCCGTCTCTATAAT
The DNA here is from genome assembly GCA_006410555.1 of Capra ibex. Classification (NCBI taxonomy): domain Eukaryota; kingdom Metazoa; phylum Chordata; class Mammalia; order Artiodactyla; family Bovidae; genus Capra; species Capra ibex. The sequence goes on along the minus strand of SJYO01026388.1, from coordinate 3,836,458 downwards.
GAAACGGTTGTTTCCAGGTAGATCAGTTTCCATACCAAAAAGGTCATCAATACATACCTATACTCTCAACTTGATATTTCTTTCGACTCACGACTTCTTAATTACGAAAACTTGACACCACAACCTCTTCTGAGAACTCTTAGGGAACCTGACGTTTCTCTAGGTTGGTCAGGCAGGATTTCCTCTAGTCAGGACTTATAAGTAACCTTCCTGACTACAACTTCGACTTTGAGGTTATGAGACCGGTGGACTACACTTCATGACTGAGAGAACTTTTCTGTGACTAAGACCCTTTCTAACTTCCGTCCTCCTCTTCCCCTATTGTCTTCAACTCTATCAACCTACCGTAGTGACTGAGTTACCTGTACTCAAACTCGTTAGAAGTCCTCAACCCCTACCTGTCCCTTCGGACCACACGACGTCAGGTTCCCCAGTGTTTCTCAACCTGTGTTGACTCACCGGTTTGACTTGGCTTCCTGTTACCACGGGAGACGAGTTCACCCCAGAATAAAACATATAAAAACATCCTGAAGGTAATTCGACCGATCTTTGACACGACCCAAAAGTAGATCAGAAACTTAATAAAGGACCTCGAATAGTTCAACTATCGAAATACGGGACAGAAAACGTCCGGTGCTACTTCGTTCGTTGGTACACTAATACCCGACAAACAGGTCCAGAGGCACAGACTATTAGGGTCAACCCTAGAAGAACCCCGTATCGACACCGGGGATACCCGAATCACAGTAGTCAGGACACGTAAAGTAGTCGGGCTCGGACTCTACGAGTGGTATGAACAAGGAAGAGAAGTTCCCCTTTTCACCTCCTTTCATACTATATTTATAGTACGGTCCAATTCAGTATTCTATGAACTTAAGAAAATCTTTTAATAGTCCCAGACTCCTCTTCCTCGGTCTACGAAAAGTTAAACTCTATCTACCCACTCCCTCTTACCCTTTACTTGACTTGTTACAGAAGTCGAGGTCGATGAAGGGGATTTCCCTCCCCACCTCGTCTCTTTCCTCGCCTCAGGACGTCACTTCAAAGGACAAAATCCTTCAATAAGACTTGTCCCATATTTCCCCTAGATCCCTCCAACCCCATTTCGGAACCCTAGTAACCCCATCTCCTACCCCGACTCCAGAGTTTCGAATGGAGGTCGTTTCCGACCTCTCCACCCAACCCCAGACGTCGTCACCGGACACGAACTCTTCCTCCCTCCCTCCCTCTTACCCCGTATTCCACCTCCAACACCTTGACCTAGACCTCGTCGACGTTACCCTAACCCTTTCTATCCCCCACCCGACACTAGTCTTCCCAGTTTCCTTCTTCTTTTCAGACTTGTCCCTTCCCCTCTGTAACATCCTCCTCAAACACCGGGTCTCACCCGATCTCATAAACTCTTCATCTTGTCCTAAGTGTCTTCCTCCAAGCTCTCGTTTCTCGTTTCTTTCGGACTTGTATTCCCTAAAGATTGGTGAACGGTAACGCCGCCGTTTTCAATAACTCCAGGGGATCTCATAGTATTAGCCCTCAACACAAAAGAACGGAAACCCCGGACAATAGTTCAGACATAACGTCGGTCTGTCACAATCTTATCATTTATTCAGAAAAACCAGAATAGAGGGGAACTTTCGGGTTCCGAAAATCTAAAGCCTCTTCCATAGAATCTCCTCATCTAAAACTCTCAACCCTAACTCTTAAAGGGTAACGGTGACTTATCCCTCCGATCTCTTCCCGTTCTCTTTCTCTCCTCTTTCCAGGCTCCCCTTTCCGCAGGGGTAAGAGTCCTGAAAGAGTCTCTCATTATTGTCAGATGAAACTTTACCCGTAGGGTATAAAGTTTCAGTCTCCCGCGTGTTCCGACTTCCACACTCCCGACACCCTAGGAGGACGGATAGTGATTTTGAACCTTTACTCCACTCTCTCTCTCCTAGGCTCTCTTACCCTAAAGTGAGTGGGAACATTGGCTACCTACTTTACACCTGGCCACACACCTATAGTCAGGTCGTTCTGTTCACCTCTCAGGGCAGGTCTCGAGTAGAGTAAAAGAACCGTTCCTAGTTCCCTCCCCTGGTGGTCTCCACCCAAGTCCTCTCCTCGGGTGGGTCAACGTCACCTAGAAGGGAGGGCCCAAAGCCGTGGTCTTACATTCTGTTCACGTCTCTTTTTTTATCACTCGACCCGTCAGTCCGTTTTCGCTTTAAATAATCTCCCTTTACTTTCTTACGGACCGGGAATTCCCCTTGATCACGGGAGGGAAAGACTACACCAGAAAGAATATAGGGTAGTTACTTTGAAAGAGACTTACCTACCAATTAAAAATCGGATATTAACTCAGGACACCAGTACATCGACCTCCAGACCTCAGACCACCAGAGTATCGAAACTCTTCCATCCATGGTCACTCTTGTGTCTTACAACAGACCCGTTAAACCAGTCAGAGCTCCCAGGACCTCTCAAATAAGAAACACTCCAGTTGTGTCACTCGGTAGAATTGTTACTCGAGGGTACACCCGGGATAGTCAATAGTACTTTTCTTAATCTTTATATTTGTAGGAAGTAAGTGGTCAAGATACTAGAACACGACCACTCAGTGTACTTGGTCGGGTAGGTTGTTGGTCTCTTTTTTTATTAGGTGTTGAGGTAGACTTTGCTATACGTAAAGTCTCGTGTCTCACATACCGTGTCTCCCACCCTCTCCGATACCTCCTCGTCTTTTTTCAGACAAAGAAAACAACCAAAATATATATATATATATATATGTGTGTGTATATATATATATATATATATATATATATATATATATATATATACATACATACGACGACGATTCAGCGAAGTCAGCACAGACTAAGACACGGTGGGGTCTCTACCGTCGGATGATCCGAGGGGACAGGGACCCTAAGAGGTCCGTTCTTGTGACCTCACCCAACGGTAAAGGAAGAGGTTACGTACTTTCACTTTCACTTTTCACTTTCACTTCAACGAGTCAGCACAGGCTGTGGATCGTTGGGGTACCTGACGTAACATCGGATGATTCGAGGAGGCAGGTACCCTAAACGGTCCGTTCTCATGACCTCACCCCACGGTAACGGAAGAGGTATATATCTATATATCTATATTTTGGCGATAGTCAAGTCAATTCAGTGAGTCAGCACAGGTTGAGAAACGCATAGGTACTTAGTGTCGTGCGGTCCGGAGGGACAGGCAGTGGTCGAGGACCTCAAGTGAATTTGAGTGTAGGTAGCTCAGTCACTACGGTAGGTCGGTAGAGTAGGAGACAGCAGGGGAAAAGGAGGACGGGAGTTAGGGTGGGTCGTAGTCAGAAAAGGTTACTTAGTTGAGAAGCGTACTCCACCGGTTTCAAGACCTCAAAGTCGAAATTGTAGTAAGGAAGGTTTCTTGTGTGGACCAACTAGAAAAAATCTTACCTGACCAACCTAGAGGAACGTCAACGAAACCTACGGTGTAAACGATAACCAGTTTTCCGGAAGAAATTGTTCGTTAGAATTAAGAAGATATTGATAAAGTACAAGAGAAATGTGAAACGAACGAATATGGTAGTAACCTGTTCAACCTTATTGGGTTATAAAATAAAGATATACAAGATTCAGAAAGGACAAGAACTGAAAAACCAGTAACATCAAAAGGTGACTTTTTCTGTCATCCCGTTCTATCATGATTCTCCTTAGAGTCAAGGTCTGTGACGAAACATGGGTGACATATGTACGTTGAATAAAAAAGAATCTTTAAGTTTATTTAAGAGTACTGGTAATTAGGAAAGAGACGGAGAACCATGTTACTGTACTTCTAGTGTTCGACAGTTATCTGACACAATTGAAGGTTTGATTACTTTGTTACAGACAAAGGACCATTTTTATTAAAGAAGAAATATGTAATCCGGGAAGTATGGTTGATTTGAGGTTCACTTTCTTTACCATTCATTTTTTTTTTTTTTTTTTTTTAGTGAATTCACCCTAGATGATGACAGACACCCGTTCCGTCATGGTGTATGAGGGACGATTAAATTCTGTATATAGTACCAGATATTCGTCTCATGGGGTTAATGTGTGTCACACTAGAAGGTCGACCTAGAAATTATTTGTAAGTGATCCAGTGGAGTGGTGAGATAGACCACGACGAAAGTCTATTACCATGTGTACATTTAAAAATAAAGTACCCACACTAGGGATATACTTACACACATACACACACACACACTATTTTACTCAAGAGAACAGTTTTCGTTACAAAAAACCGTATAATAAATGGGGGATACCTTGTTCGTTTCCCTGAAAAAATTCAGTCACTTACCATCATATTGTCAATGACCCAGGTTCGTACGAGATGAACGGTGTATTATCCTTTTACTTAGAACCTCTGTTTTCCGAACTCTGTTTCTTCCCTGAAATAAGTCCCTCGGACGACTGGGTCTTCTACCGTCCGATTGCGAAGTTTAATTGGTAGAACAACCCCCGAACCTACGGTCCAAGAAAATACCTGGTCTATACCCCCCCTCCATTCCTTTGTTTTTCTGACAAGTCAGGAATGTTTATAGAAGACCTTACAGTTCGGAGTCCTTCTCCACACACACAATCAAAGTGAATATCAGGAAGTGTCCACCAACCCGAGTCCAATAGAGGGACTCCGTCCGGTAATACGTACGGATGTTATTGTTTTCGTCGTTCCAATTTCAGTGTTTTGATCTAGGTCGTACTTAAGTCTTAATTGGGAAGTGGTTAATGTCATGGTCTTCACAACTCTCGTTATTTCCTTTCAGTCATAGATAAAGATATTCAGAACATTAAGTATTCGATTGACAAAGACCAGGTTCGGAACATGAAGAGGTAGACCAGATACTTCTTGAGAGAATGGAGAGTAATATTCGGATCTTCTTTATTTCATGACATTTTCTTATTATAGGAAAACACCTTGTTGCTTCAGAGCGAGAGTACTCATCCCTTTCGTCTCTTCTCTACGAAAGTGTCATTTCTTATTAAAACCTAAAGTTGTAAGAGTTTGAAGAGATCCATATAAGAGTACTGGCAAAGAGTGAAATCCGAAATTAAAGAAGGAGTTATCACAGTAATAGAATGGTATTCTCACAACCGGAAAGGTAACAATATCAACCACGATTTTAATATGTGAATTTTAGTCTAGAACCCGAACCAGGAGTCAGTATAAATAGGTATCCAATATCCTGGGTTTCCTGATGAAGTTTCGAACGTATTTCAAAATAAAAGGGTGGACCAAGACCCTTGTGCCTATAATAGCACTAGTCGAATAACAAAAGGTAGAGATAAGAAAGATCCCAGTAGTCTTCATCGGTAGGTAACAGTGTTAGACAAAATCAGCGAGATAGTGGTGAGATCACAAGAACGGACCTCTTAGGGTCCCTGCCCCCTCGGACCACCCGACGTCGGGTACCCCAGCACTTCTCAGTCTGTGTTGACTCGCTGAAGTGAAAGTGAAAAGTGAAAGTACGTAACCTCTTCCTTTACCGTTGGGTGAGGTCACAAGAACGGACCCTGCCTCTTTGGACCACCCGACAGCAGATACCCCAGAGTGTCTCAACCTGTGCTGACTTCACTGAATCGTTTAGTGGTGAGATCACAAGAACGGACCTCTTAGGGTCTCTGCCCCCTCGGACCACCCGACGGCAGATACCCCAGCGTGTCTCAGTCTGTACTGACTTCGCTGAATCGTCGTCGTCGTCGTCGTCGTCGTCGTCGTAGTGGTATCACTTGTACATGGTGTCTTTTAATAAGATGGTTACGGTACGGGAAGTACACATGTAATATCGTATTGTGATATATACTATTAGACTTATTTGTAATACCGTGAAATACAAGACGTAATTGTGAAGGAAAAAGATGAGGACCGTTCCTTCAATGAGTGCACGAAGAGTTTATACACTCGTGACCAGACTCGAGGGACTCAGTATGCCGTTTCAGGGGGACTGATAGTTAAAATGCATACCATTACAGGTACAAAGGTACGATGAGAGAGGTAAACAGGGCAAGAGGGTAAGGGGTGATACAGGTGTTCAGACATACAGACGTAGAGGTAACGACGGGACGTTTATCCAAGTAGTCATGGTAAAAAGATCTAAGGTATATATACGTAATTATACGTTATGAACAAAAAGAGAAAGACTGAATGAAGTCAGACATATTATCCAAAATCCAAGTAGGTAGAGTAATCTTGACTGAGTTTACACAAAGAAAAATACCGACTCATTATAAGGTAACATATATACTTAGTCAAAGAAATAGGTAAGTAGACAGCTACTTGTAGATCCAACGAAGGTAAAGGAACGATGACATTTATCATGACGTTACTTGCAACCCCAGACATTACAGAAAAAGTTAAAACCACAAGAGTCACAATTATGGGTCATCACCGTAACAACCCAGTATACCATCAAAATAAAGATCAAAAAAATTCCTTAGAGGTGAAAGGAGGTATCACCGACATAGTTAAATATAAGGACGGTTGTCACGTTCTTCTCCCAAGGGAAAGGTGTTGTGGGATAGGTCGTAAATGACAAATATTTTGGATCTCTCCACCCTACCACACCTTTAACCCTCCCGTCAACCCTCCCTTGGATACATATTGATAACGACTAAGTACACTACATACCGTCTTTGGTTTTGTTATAACATTTCGTTAATAGGAAGTTACTTTTTATTTATTTAACTTTTCATTTAATTAAAATTTTTATACACTCGTTAGTTTCGAACCGAAGATCTGAAACGTCTCTTTAACTCTCTTGATTAAGAATCCATCCAACTAGTCCTCAGGTCCCGGGAGTTCCTCCTCTTTTCTTGTTTGAAAAAAAAAGATGTAACGAAACAGAATCAGTGTATTCTACAAAAAAGAATTTGAGACTCAAAAATACTGTTGTCAGAAATTCTGATTAAAAGAAATTCGGGTCCCAATTACTACTGTGTTGTTTTGTTGAATAGAACAGGTTCCCATACAAAAAAGAATTCGAGACACGATTACTAATACATTGTTGTTACATAGAACGAGTTCCTGTACAAACAGGAAGAATTGTTCTTGAAAGACTGATTAGGACAATACAATTCTACATACAACACTCTCACCTAGACCATTCTTGAAGATAAGTATTATTGGTTAACTTTTTCATATGTTCCGGAACTATTTTTATCGTTCACCTCCGTGTGAGACGGGGGAAGACTACGGACACAGTCTTCGAAAGAGATAGAGAAAGGTGAGATTGTTTCGGAAACTGTGTCCCTTCGAGACTCACTGACTTCGGAGTAGAGACCCCGATTTAAGAGAAGAAACCTCTAGTGTTTAGACTATGATAAGTGACATTCGATAGTTTTACTTCAGTGAAGGTTAGGTTTGGACATTCCTTCCTAGAACTAGAAAAGAAAATAAAATTATAAATAAATAAATACATAGATAAATAGATAAAGAAACGTACGAAACCCAGATTAAACGTCGTGCACCCAAGAAACGATGTAGAACACCCTAGTAAACGACGTCATATGGTTGAGAAATCAACGTCACGTTCGAGACCTCTCTCGTCCAATCACAACGTGGACCCGAATCAACGAGGTTCCGTACACCTGAGGATCAAGGGACTGGTCCTTAACTTGGACGTAGGAGACGTAAAGTTCTACACAAGAATTGGTGACCTGGTTTTCCCTTCAGGACTCAGGAGCACAAAAGGGTTTGAATAAAAATAAGAAAAGATGTAAGGCATAAGTATAAATACCAAAATTAATCGGTCTTAGTTTATCGTAAAGACACTGATCCTCGGATTAAGTACCGTAAGTATATAGACCCAGTATGTCGTCCCATCTCATCCTAATTCACCCTTTTCACCAATATCAGTTTGCTCAACTTATAAGTCGTGTACACATACATTAAAATTTACTGTTGTGTCTTAGAATTAGTTTTTCCCATAAAGACTCTCAATTTGGGTCTAACAAACTGATACAGTTACAAGATAGGTAACTGATACAAATTTCTGTGAAACTATTGAGAACCACAAAGGAACAAGTGACATTTAACAGCGACATCTGAAATAAATAAATAAATAAATGAAATACTCTATACATGAAATAAAACTGAAAACCGAGGTCTCATTCTATTAATTTATTGGTTGGTATCGGAACTGATCTGTCCGGAAACAACTGTTTCAATATAGAGACGAAAAATTATACGACAGGTCCAACCAGTATTGAAAGGAAGGTTCCTCATTCGTAGAAATTTAAAGTACCGACGTTAGTGGTAGACGTCACTAAACCCTCGGGGGGTTTTATTTCAGTCAGTGACAAACGTGACAAAGGGGTAGATAAACAGTACTTCACTACCCTGTCCTACCGTACTAGAATCAAAAGACTTACAACTCGAAATACGGTTGAAAAAGTGAGAGGAGAAAGTGAAAGTAGTTCTCCGAAAAATCAAGGAGAAGTGAAAGACGGTATTCCCACCACAGTAGACGTATAGACTCCACTAACTATAAAGAGGACCGATAGAACTAAGATCGAACACAAAGAAGGTCAGGTCGTAAAGAGTAATACATGAGACGGACATTCAATTTATTCGTCCCACTGTTATATGTCGGAACTACATAAGGAAAAGGATAAACCTTGGTCAGACAACAAGGTACAGGTCAAGATTGACAACGAAGAACTGTACGTATATCCAAAGAGTTCTCCGTCCAGTCCACCAGACCATAAGGGTAGAGAAAGTCTTTAAAGGTGTCAAATAACACTAGGTGTGTCAGTTTCCGAAACCGTATCAGTTATTTCGTCTTTACCTACAAAGAGATCTTGAGAGAAAGAAAAAGTTACTAGGTCGCCTACAACCGTTAAACTGGAGACCAAGGAGACGGAAAAGATTTTGGTCGAATTTGTAGACCTTCAAGAGTCAAGTACATTACGACTTCGGACCGAACCTCTTAAAACGTGTAATAGTATGAGCACACACTCTACTGACGTCAACATGTCATCAAACTCGTAAGAAACCGTAACGGAAAGAAACCCTAACCTTACTTTTGACTGGAAAAGGTCAGGACACCGGTGACGACTCACAAGGTTTAAACGACTGCATAACTTACGTCGTGAAAGTGTCGTAGTAGAAAATCCTAAACTTTATCGAGTTCACCTTAAGGTATTGGAGGTGATCGAAACAAACATCACTACGAAGGAATTCCGGGCGAACTGAGGTGTAAGGTCCCACAGACCGAGATCCACTCACTAGTGTGGTAACACTAATAGAACTAGTACTTTTAGAAAAAAACATGTGAAGAAGACACCTAAGAACGGTGGAGAAAAATTATAGAAGACGAAGACAATCCAGGCACGATAAAGACAGGAAATAACTTGGGAAGAAACGTATTTTACAAGGGAACCATAGAGATTAAAAGAACTTCTCTAGAGATCAGAGAAGGTAAGATAACGAAAGGAGATAAAGAAACGTAACTAGTGACTCCTCCCGAAAGAAGAGAGAGGAACGATAAGAAACCTTGAGACGTAGGTTTACCCATATAGAAAGGTAGAAAAGAGGAAATGAAAAACGAAGAGAAGAAGAGTGTCGATAAACATTCCGAGGAGTCTGTCGGTAAAACGAAAAAACGTAAAGAAAAAGAACCCCTACCAGTTGTTTACAGAAAGATCATTCCGATACCAAAAAGGTCATCAGTACATACCTACACTCTCAACCTGATATTTCTTTTGACTCGTGTCTTCTTAACTACGAAAACTTGAGACCACAACCTCTTCTGAGAACTCTCAGGGAACCCGTCGTACCTCTAGGTAGATCAGGTAGAATTTCCTCTAGTCAGGACCCACAAGTAACCTTCCTGACTACAACTTCGACTTTGAGGTTATGAAACCGATGGAGTACGCTTCTCGACTGAGTAACCTTTTCTGGGACTACGACCCTAACTCCCGTTCTCCTCTTCACCGACTGTCTCCTATTCTACTGACCTACCGAAGTGGCTGAGTTACGCGTACTCAAACCTATTTAAGGTCCACAACCACTACCTGTCCCTCCGGACCACACGGCGTTAAGTACCCCAGCGTTTCTCAGTCTGCACTGATTTACTGACTTGACTTGACTTGACTTCTTCTTCTATTCGATTATCAGTAGTTATCGTATCGAAAGAGATCAAGGGTCTTACATGGTAGTTCAGGTACAACATACACAAACGTGTGGTATAAATTAAATCTTTATATTTACCTCCATTTTTACAGTCAGAAATCATCAACGATTTTTTCCTATAACGTATCCTTCAATCTAACCTAAGATAAGAGTGATCATGAAAAGACTAAGAAACTCTAAACTCTTCATAATAAGTAAACGTTGACGATTTTAATAGTTTATTATTGAACAATTTATTCATTGGTACCAAGAAAGATTGAGATGACAGATGGTCTACGTCCGTAAAAGTACTCTTCGGACACAATCGTAAGTTCGAAGTCCACCTGAAACCTCCAGGGTCATCTTATGTCACACCTGTCTTAACTTAGAAATTCATTCAGTAAACAAAGAAGAAGTAGTTTTAGACTCGTTACCCTTGTGTGAGAGAGAGCTACACAGAGGGAAGAGATATAAGGACTAAGAAGGGAATAAGAGTAATCTCTTTTATAAAGTGTATGAGTGACAATTGTGAAACTATATTAACAGACACCAAGATGTAATCCTTTTATATGTTTACCTAGTGATAAGATTGTACGTAGTTACAATGTTTTTTAGATCCAGGAGTCGACGAAACAACTATCCCCTTCGTTTTGATGTCTTCAAGAAACACTTATGTCACAAGTCGTTTTACTAAAACCTCAAGAAATACTTGAGTTTTTCAACAATAATTTTCGAAAAAACTCCTAAAACATGAACTTAGATTTTTTATTTCTACCCAATATTTACTACCTCAATGTCGTCATAAAACCCGAATTGAAACATATGTGTATATAAGAGAGTTCAAAAAAATAACTTCATGTCAACTAAATACTATAATATAGTTAAAGTCCACATATCGGGTCACTGAGTCATAAAAACATCTGATATGAGGTAATTTTTAACAATGTATTTTGATCGATATTAAAAAGTACGACATATTATATAGGAACGACGAATAAATAAAATATGAATTATCAAACATAGAGAATAAATATATAGGGATAAAACGGAAGGGAGGTGGGGAGTTGATTATTACTGATGTAAAAAGGGGAGTCACTTAGACAAGAAAACGATATATATAAGGAAACAAAAAGAAAGAAAAATCTAAGGTGTATATTCACTTTAATATCTCATAACCATAAGTGACAGACTGTATCAAATGATTCGTATGATTAAAATCCAGGTGGGTGGAACGAAGTTTACTATCTTATAGTAGTATAAGATACCAACTCATTATAAGGAAACATAACGACAGTAAATCAGAGACAGTACAGGCAGAGAAATTCCGGGGTACTTGATATCGGGTGGTCAGAGGAAACAGGTACCCTAAAGGGTCCGTTCTTATGACCTCACCTAATGTAAAGGGGAAGGACCTCTAGAAGAGGTCTTCTAGTTTGAACGTAGAGGACGTAACCGTCCTGTTAGGAAATGGTTACTCGATAGTTAATGGTATGGTAACGACCGAAACATTTCATTGAAACGTGTCTTGAGACTAAAACAAAAATATTTAGTCTAGTAAATTCCTCCCTAAAGGTCTTTTTATTTGAACTTCTGTTGTACTCCTACCTATAAACGTACTAATTCAGAAGATTCTCATAAAAGTTGTAAAGAATACAATTAACTTTTTATGAATAATCAAGTTTATTGAAACCCTTAACGAGATATTTGTAGTAACACACATCTAAAAACTTTGTAATCGTTTTGTTTGTTTTGAGATTTTAGACTTCATTTACATAATTAAACCAATTTGGGTTGTAAAGAGTTCGTATAAATAGGTACCTTTGATATGATTATATTGTAACTTATTTTCAGATAACTATGATGAACTTTTCATGAAACAATTTGTTACGAGTCGAAGGGATTACCGAGTCGTCATTTCTTAGACAGACGGTCACGACCTCTAGACCCAAACTAGGTACCCACCCCTTCTAGGCGACCTCTTCCTTTACCATTGGGTGAGACCATAAGAACGGACCCTTTAAGGTGTCTGTCTCCTCGGACTACCCGATGTCAAGTACCCCGACGTTTCTCAACCCGTACTAAATCGGTGATTTGTTGTTGTTGTTGTTACATGTCCCTCAGACACTGAATTTTTATCGTTGTCATTCAATTCCTAGTGACTACTCATTCTCAATTTTCAAAGACGGTTTAATGGTGATTTCTCTGACTAAGATTTTAAGATTTCACTTTATTTTGGTCAATTACAGTGTTTATTCCACTCTGTTAAGACTGCTCTTTAGGAAAAAGGAAACGAGACTTCGGACGTAAACCCCTTAGAATGTTTCTCACTAGATTCTCTAGGTCCATGAGAGTGGAAGGTAAACTCCTGTCGACTCTGGGACCCGGAGACTTTTTAAGGAAGACCACGTACTCACTATTCAGTGAAGTTGGCACAGACTGATAAACTCTGGGATACTTTAGATCGGGTGGATCGAATAGACAGGTACCCTAAGAGGTCCGTTCTTATGACCTCACCCAACGGTACGGGAAGAAGTCCCCTAGAAGGTCTGGGTCCCTACCTTGGTGTAGAGAATTCAGAGGACATAACCGTCCAACCAAGAAATCGTAATCACGGTGGACCTTCTCTGGGACTCAACGGTTTTCTTAGGAACGGTTATCCACCCTCATAAAAAATCAGTCTTCCAGAGTACATTCCTTATTGACGTCAGACAAAATCCACTTCCGTAAGTTCCTGTCCTGATATACTTTAGTTCAGTGACTCCACTTTGATTCCTATTCTTGATCCAATTTTCTCTTCCTACGTAGGTCTCTTTTCGGGATTACCCCGGTAGACCCACCTAAAGATTCCCTCTACCCTACGGACCCTTCCCGGAGTAGGGACTCTGGGAGTCGGTTCGGGGACAAACTTCTGTTTCCGACACTACTCCCTACCCTCCGACTCCCACTAGTTATGATTCAAGTGACAGAACTGACTTTACATGATCACGTAAGTACTCAGATATCAACCAGTAAGACTAAAGAAGTCCTATCTTCAATGGTGAATACCCAGTAAGTTGGTTCATGAAAAGACCAACACACATCAGACGACACGATGTGAAATGATATTTTCGTAACGACTTCGAAGTTCTGACCTATTTGTATAAATCACGTGTTCCAAATAAAGGGGGGGAAAATCGAAGTTTAGATCCCTTTAGATTTAAATTCAGTTACTCCTTCCTTTGGTTATAAATTTCTCGATCAGTGTATTAGTGTTTTGATTTTCGTCACTTTGGAAGAATGTCACGACTCCAGACAACTCTTTTGTGGGTAATTATTTCTGAGTAGAGAACAATATGTTTTATTTTTATATCAAGTCAGTTTATTTTCGATGAACTAGAAGAAGTAAAAACAATTATGAAATAGAAAAATGGGATCGTAACGGAACCTTCGAAGGTCTTGAGGATATTTGTTAGTTTTACCCAAATAAAGTAAAGGTAATAGTATTTTATAAAACCAGAGAAATGATATATATATATATATATAGAAGAGAGTTAGTTCTACTAACTTCTTTTAGTATTTCGTTACTACATAAAAATCATGGATATCTTAAAGATTCTTTATTTTATGTAAAAAGAGACAAAGACTTTCCGATAAAACTCTCGATTCAATAGTATGACGATAATATGACTACTTAATTACATAAATCAATACCATTAGAATAAAACGTAAATAAGTGTTCTTACAATACCTTTTTTTTTATTTAAACCACTTACTACCCTAAGGTATTCTTTACCCTAGTGACCAAAGGGTTTCCGTCAGGTGTGACCCACAGTAAAAGTTTGTCCTACAAATGGATAATTACGGTTTTTCGTATCAGTTCTTCATATCAATTCAACTAGACCAAGTTTAGGGAGAAATTTTAAGGACTTCATATACTAAATAGAACCTAGTGATATTTTTTTGTGATAATGTCTTCTGAGTTCTATTATTAAGTTTTCGTGGGTTCATCGAAACATTACTTCCCTACAACGTTGACATATATTCCATCAATGTCATCTGGAATGACTTTTTCCACTGTAAGCTTATAATTTTTATTCCATTTCTTATAATTTTTTTTAATTCATTTTTTTTATTTTAATTCTTATTCCATTTCCTCCATTGGTACACGATAGATCCTCCTCTTAAAGTCCGTTTTCTTTGTGGAGGAGGGTTCAGGGATTTCACCTCTTACCGAGTCCATAATCCTTGCCGTTTCTGGTCACACCGACCTTGTCTCCCTCGTTTTTTCTCTCATTGATCTTTACTCTTACCTCTCATTTCCTCCACTCTCGCCTCTAGTACAGTCTGGGATACTCGGTAATATTCCTAAGCTGAATAAGACTCGCTCTACTTTACGGTTATGAAAACTTGACTCCTTGCTGACTCTAAATCTTCCTAGTTGACCTGTGACGCACTTCGTATCTTTCGTCGTACGTTTTACCTTCGACCCACTAGTCAATGGTCCAATGACGTAAGTAGGTCCACTCTCCGTTTCACCGAATCTTGTCCTCGACACTTCTACCACTCTTTGCCAGTCTAAACCTCTCTGTATACATATGTATATACATATATATGTGTACATAAAACATCTTCCTTTACCGTTGGACGAGGTCATGAGAACGGACTTTTTAAGGTACCTACCTTCCCGGACCACCCGATGTCCGATCCTCCAACGTTTCTCAACCTGTGCTGATTCGTTGATTGTGTGTGTGTGTGTGTGTGTGTGTGTGTGTGTGTGAATAAAGTGGTATATCAATAATATTTTATAACTCATATGAACACGATACGTAATATAAGAACACTGAATAAATGAAATATTGACCATCAAACATGGAAAATTACGGGAAATGAATAAACGAGAGAAAGGGGTGTGGGAGAGAAGACCTTTGGTGATCAAACAAGAGACCCAGATACTCAGACAAACATAAAATGAACAAAACAAAAAATCTAAGGTATATATTCACTTCTGGGTGGCATAAACAGAAAGAGACAGACTGAATAAAGTGATTCTTAGGATGGGAGGTCTAGATAGGTACTACAGTGTTTATGGTTCTAAAGTAACAAAAATACCGACTCATTATAAGGTAACACCCCGAAGGGAATCATCGAATCACCATTTCTTAGACGGATGTTACGTCCTCGATGTCCTCTACCCTCAAACTAGGGACCCAACCCCTGTAGGGGACCTCTTCCCGTACCGTTTGATGAGGTCATAAGAACTGACCTCTTAGGGTACCTGTCTCCTCCGACCTCCCGATGTTAGGTATTCCAGTGTCTCTCAACCTGTGCTGACTTCGATGAATCGTACGTAATAAGGTATATCTATATATATGGTATAGAAATCGGTAATTAAATAGCTACCCCAGGAATCTACGAAGGTATAGAACCGATAAATTTTATTATGCCGATAATTGTATCCCTACACGTATAGAAAAGTTTAATTACAAAAGTAAAAAGTTCTATAAATGACCGTGTTTTGGTTTACGAATCTAGTTACCTTGTCTTATTTCTCTGCTCTTTATTTGAGTGTGTGTACACCAGTCAATTAGGTGTTGTTTCTCCGTTCTTATATATTACCCCTTTTCTGTCAGAGAAGTTATTCATCACAACATTTTTGACCTGACGGTGTGTGTTTTATTACTTTGATCTTATAAAAAAAGTGTGGTCTATGTTTTTATTTAATTTTTACCTAATTTCTGGATCCACATTCTGGTCTTTGGTGTTTCAGAAACTTCCTTTTTATCCATCATTTGAGAATCCGTGGTCAGAGTCGTCGTAAAAAAAAAAAAAAACGTAGACAGAGGAGTCTGTTCCCTTTATTTTCTTTTTTATTTGTTTACCCCGAATTCGTTTGATTTTTGGAAAACATTTCGTTTTCTTTGGTGGGTATTTCGTTTTTCCGTTGGATATCTCACCTACATAAAACTTCTATTCGGTTTTACTAAAGGAGTCTCTAACTTATTTACCAAAATCTCTTTTCCTTACCTACTCCTACTAACGTTCCAAACATCGGACTCGTCGGACCTTACTATGATAAGTGTCATCTGAAGAGAGATTGAACTTAGGATTAATTACAGTAGAGGTTAATCCTCAAACGTAAAACTACTGATGATCGTACTTGAGAAAATGAATTGAGACGTAGTTAAGTCTTTTGGACCAAGGTCTTAAAAGAGGGACGTCAACATATTAGAAAACCCATTTAGGTTGTTCAGTCAGTCACGTACGTGTATGTGAGTCAGTGATTCAGTACAGGTTGAGACGTTAGGGTACTGACATCGGGGGGTCCGAAGAGATAGGTACCCTGAAAGGTCTCTTCTTATGACCTCACCTATTGGTCAAGGAGGAAGTCCTTTAGAAGGGCTGTCTCCCTATCTTGGACGTAGAAGAAACAGAGGACGTAAACGTCCGTCTAAGAAATGTTGACTTGGTGGACCAGACATCGTTGATCTTTGTACTAGAAGACGGTAAGATTACACTGTATACATTGATGTCACATCAAAACCTATAAATGGTGTCAGGTAGACACGGTCCTGACCCGACTGTTGTAATAGGTCCTGACCGACTTCGTCGTAGAGACGAACCAACCTCAGGTCTCCGTCTAGTAAACTTTTCAGTTTGTGATAGAAACCTCTCTTCGGGTCGACTTAAACTTAAGGTCCAGACCGGAAGTGTATCAATCGAACTCCGAGGGTAGACATCTTACTCCTCGTATTATAATAAATTTCTAAAAAATTTCAGTCATAAATTCCTTTATGGATATCTCAAGAATATTGACGACTAAAAATAAGAGGAGAGTCGGAAGGAGAATGAAAATTAGTATACGATCATAACTGTCAAAAACACGGTACACAGGCACAGAACATTGTGTTGAGTATTTTCGGACGTAGTAGAACTATTAGGTGGACAGGAGAGAACCCGTAGAAAACAATTAATGTCTTCCCAAAGAATGGATCCGAACTAGCTCTAGGACCAAGAATTTTGTCTAAAAGAAGAGGTCCATGAGTTGAAAAGTGAAGATTAAGACGGTGGAAATACTAAACCTATCGCCAAGGGTAAACCATCTACCGTATGTCGTTCTTAAGTTATTTACAAGAGATAACAATATTATCAAACCCGATGGGGGTATCGAGTCAACCATTTCTTAGACGGACGTTACGTCCTCTGGGACTAAACTAAGGACCGAGACTTTCTGGGGGACCTCTTCCCTATCCGATGGGTGGGGTGATAAGACCGGACCTCTTAAGGTGTCTGACATATCAGGTACCCCAGTGTTTCTCAGTCTGTGTTGACTCACTGAAAGTAAAAATGAAAGTAACAATAATCTGTTTATTGTACTACCTACAGGTATCCATACACCCTGGACAAGGGTGGGGAGTGGGGTGCGGGGGGGTGGTGATACCTTTTAGTTAAATATCTAAAAACGTTATGATACACTATTTACTTTAGATTAGTGTGTACTTGCCTTCTAGAGAGTTAAATACATACGAAAAGGACAGTACAACGACAAAGAACAGAAGTTAGTCTTCATAGGGACAACGGACAGAGTCCTGAATAAATCGACTAGGTCGGAACCCAAATGACGAGATCCAAAACACATGAGAAGTATAAGAGGTGTATCAACATCTAGACTGTCAACAAATCCACTGTGCTGTGGGGAGGGGGGATGCTGCAAACAAATAGCACTGTCATGTGCTCAGGATGTCTCAGCCCCACTTAACCTGTCCTTTCTCGCGGCGCACAAACCGCTCTGGCTCTAGGATGCTCAGCCGGGAACCGTCTGGGGCCGGCCCTAGGCTGCGTGCACTTTCCCGGTCCAAGCCGTTCAGGTTCAGCGCTCAGGCAGCTCTCAGAGGCACAAGTTTGACTGGGACTGCGCTCCGTACCCCTCCCAGGTCCGAGCAGCCCAGGAGTTTGGCGAGCGCGATCNAGCCCAGGAGTTTGGCGAGCGCGATCGCCGCGGCTTGTCACCTTTTCTGCCGCTGCTGCTCAGCCTTCTGGGTGGACCGCTGGCGCCCCCCATGAGGCAGATGGTGACTGTCCCGCACCCCCAGAAGTCTTAGCAAAGGAGGCTACTTGCAGTTAGGTAAGTAAAGTCTCTCCGGATCTGCAATTGCCCCTTTCTGTCCTTATGGCTCTGGCTGCCTGTCCCTGGCGGGGGATGGTCTGCAGCCGGCTTTTTCCGTTCCGTCCTCTGTTCTGTGCTCGGTCCTGGCGGTGTCTTATGTGTGAGCTTTTCGCGTAACTAAATAGTACGATACAATTAAAGACGATATATTGTTTCACTGAATCAAAATATATATATATATATATATATATATATATATTTTAGAAAAGTATAAGAAAAGGTAATACCAAATAGTATCCTACTACTTACATCAAGAGACACGATGTCTCATCCTACAACAACAAATGGGTTCTTTCAAGATTTGAGATGTGTCTCGCCATTTCATCTCGGGGTACTTTACCTTGACTGAAGTAAGGAATACGAGTCTAAACCAACTATACATATACACACCCAAAGAACTCGGATACTCGTGTTTGACTAATTTCAAAGATGGACTAACGTTTCAACAACTCTTGTACGAGACTTAAACTATTTATACGAAAGGAGTACTCGACACAATAAAACAATTTATTAGTTTATATAATACCTAACATCCCATAGTAAATCCGGGCACAAGAGTTTAATAATACATAAGTAGTCTTAGTCGACTTTCTGTACAATTTGAAGTCTTATGGACCAGGGTACTAATATTGCGGACTAAGTCGTCTAGACCCCACGTAAAGATTGTTCAAGAGTCACTATAGAGACGACGACAAGATCCTTAGTATAAAATTCTTACTTAGTTACCAAATCTTTAATGGTGTTAAACGAAAAATTTTTTTTAAAATAACCTCATATCGACTAAATGTTACAACACAACCAAAGTCCGTATGTCCTTTCACTTAGTCAATATGTAAATGTGTATGGGTGAAAATAATAAAAGAATTTACCTGGTAATATCTCGTGACTCACCGTAAAGGACACGGTATGTCATCCGAGGATAATCAATAAATAAAATATATATCATCACACATGCCCGAAGGGATCACCGAGTCACCATTTCTTAGACGGACACTACGTCCTCTGCATCCAAGTTAGGGACCCAACCCTTCTAGAGGACCTCCTCCCGTGTCGTTGGGTGAGGTCATGAGAACGGACCTCTAAACCGTCCGATGGAAGGTATCGTAGAGTGTCTTAGCCTGTGCTGACTTCACTGATCCGTCGTCGTCGTCGTCACTTATATACAGTCAGAGACAGAGAGTTAAATAGGGGGGAAGGACGGATTGGGGGACCATTGGTATTCAAACAAAAGGTGTAGGTGTAAAGATGAAGACAAAACATTTATTCAAGTACATTAAACGAAAAATTAATGTATTATAGGTATTTACGTCCAACTGTAAAAGAAGAAAGGACCTAATTGAGAGATTAGAGTTAAGGGTAGGAAAAAGATACCACTGGGTAGTGTCACTATATAACAAACAGAAAAGGCTCTTCGTGTCACCATTTCTTAGACACACGGTTACTTCCTCTATGTTCAAGTTAAGGACCCAACCCTTCTAGGGGATCTCTTCCTT
Organism: Capra ibex; assembly: GCA_006410555.1. Classification (NCBI taxonomy): domain Eukaryota; kingdom Metazoa; phylum Chordata; class Mammalia; order Artiodactyla; family Bovidae; genus Capra; species Capra ibex. The sequence goes on along the minus strand of SJYO01026388.1, from coordinate 3,816,694 downwards.
TACAGTTGGGTGAGGTCATAAGAGTGGACCCTTTAGGGTACCTGTCTCCTCGGACGACCCGATGGCAGGTACCCCAATGTTTCTCAACCTGTGTTGAACCACTGATTTATTGTTGTCGTTGTTTCACTAGTTTTAACCGTTTTCCTCTCTAAAAGGACAATACTTCTACGACGTGGTCCTCTAGTATGTGTTTGGCTATCCCAGTTACCCGATATGATCCGAGTCATTGACTTACAAGAAAGGAATACTCTTCTCAGTTTTTGTGATCTAATATTTAGACACAACATTAGAACGAAGACAGGTACCTACATCTTTCGACCTTCCTCACAACAAAAGTACGAATGTTAAATTCCTCTTAGTCTGATTGAAGTTTTAGTACTGAAATAATTTTTAACAACCTGTCGACTCCAGTGTCTCATTGGTTTGGTTGGTTTTATCTCTTCACTGTCACTGTAGTCCCTATCCTTTCTAAACTTATATATATGCGTGGACCTCATCTACGTTGACCTGTCGATAGACCTATTTATTTGACTTTATCAAGTACTTCCAACTCCCCTGTTTCATTTTGAGGATCCGTACGTTTCCACAACCCCTCAGACAAAAGAAGACGTCTGAAAAAAATGGACTTGAAATGTCTTGTGAGTCTCTCTCTAATTTTTTTTTTTTCAGGGATTCTTCACGTGAACACTAAATATACACTCTCTCCCCTTATCTTCAGGACGTTCTCTTATTCTTCGTAGAGGATATAGGAGAAGACAGAGGGGATGTTTTGTGAAATATACACTCCAGACTCTTTCTAAGTCCCCTATGAAGAAATTAGACTATATTCTACAGATATTTTTGGGAAGCTCCGACTAGGTACAGTTACATACCGCTTTGGTGAAGTCGTAACATTTCGTTTTATCTCATTTTTATTTTTAATTTTTTGTGGGATATCCTTATTTTATATTATAATTATTTTACTTTTTTTTAAAAGGGAGTTTAGTTCTTATTCTGTTCCGATAGGAGGTGGGTTCCCACTAAGTACAATTACACACGGTTTTGGTTATGTCATAACATTTCGTTTTATTTTATTTTTAATTTTAATTTTTTTTGGGATGTCTTTATTTTATATTATAATTATTTTACTTTTTTTAAAGGGAATTTAGTTCTTATTCTGTTCCGACAGGAGAGAGTGGTGAGGATAAGTTGTAATGTGGTCCTGAAAATCGTGTTGTTTCATTCTTTCTATTTTATTTCCCATCTGTAATCTTTACTTATTCGTTATAACAAATAAAAAAACGTCTCCTGTTCTCTACCGACAGATTCATCTTTTAGGGGGGTTTAGACAATATTCATGATTCGACTTATTTATTTTCGATTATTTTTAGTTAATATGTTCGTATGATCGTCATTCGTTAATGTTATATCTGTAAAATTTTTTATAAATTTTATTGTGACGTAATTCACTTTATATGATTGTCAGATTGTTTTCTAACTTTCTAACTAGTACTAGTTGTACTCTGTAGAGATACAACTTTTAATATTTTGTAACTAAAAAAAATTTAATTTCTTCAGTATTATTTTCCTCTACACACCCAAAGCACCTGACCTTCGAAGTCATGACAATTTCACAATCAAAAGGTGATGTATAAATCGTTTCTAAGATTCCGTCAAATAATCCGTCATCTTTAGAAAATTTTTTACGAGGTTCTTGTTAACCTCAAAGTTAACCTATATAATTTATATTTTGTTTACATGTTGTCGCTCTTAACTTTTCTAATATCACTAAGAAATGTTTATAATTACTCACCAGGTAGAAGAATGGATGGTTTTCTTTGAAAGTTTTTTTTTTTTTCCGAACTTTATCTTATTTAATTTTTACTCTGTACTTATGTCTATGACGTTTGTAATTTGAACATTTGCACGTTACACAGAAACACAGTTACAAAAACATATCAATCTTTTTTCTTATTTTATCAATGTTGATTGTATATGTTGATCATTTTGACTACATTTTACTGTTCGGTAACAGAATATGATTGACTTATTTAACTTAATCATTTTGTATACAACGTTTCTCTCCACAATAACCACTATAAGTGGTTTATAATTTTGTCAGGTAGACCGTTTACTAAATGGAGTTCTAAGATGAAAGTGTTTTGATAAGATTTTCCTCTCTTATTATAAGTAATTGAGTAAAAAAAACCAAACAAAAAGTTAAAACACTACCGTTAAAATACACAGTTGAACCAACTCAGTGTCCCACCAGTCTATCTAAAGACAAATTTGCAATATAGACACACACAGACACTCCTACAAAGACCTACTCTAATCGTAAACTTAACCACTTGACTCATTTCGTTTCCCGGTGAAAGGTATACTTACCCGTGGTCGGTTAGGTGTCTCCCGGACTTAGTTTATTTTTTCAAGTTCTTTCAACTTAATTTTGACACGAACTGACACACTTAACCCTGTACTAGAAGACGGAAGGTACAGGACTAAGGGTCCTAGAGTCTAAACTTGACCTTAAATGTAATCCGAGAAGTCGAGAGGTCTGAAACTTGTTGTAGTGACTATAAGAATTCAGAGGTTGAACACCTCCGTTTAACACTATGAAGAACCGGAGGTACTAGTACACTTGGTTAAACAATATTATTTAGAGAGAAATATATGTATATATATGTGTGTGTGTATAAACAACAACAACAGGAAATCAGTGTGATTTCACAGGAAATCAGTGTTGAGAAAACACTGGGGTACCTAATATCGGGAAGTCCGATGAGACAATTACCCTAAAAGGTCCGTTCTAATGACTTCATCCAAAGGTAAAAGAAGAGGTCTCCTAGAAGGGTTCGGTTCTTAGTTTTGACATAGAGTACGTAACGGTTGTCTTAGAAATGATGAGTCAATAGTACCTTCTGGTATATATATAAAAGGTATTGTAAAATTGTCTTTTTAGACTCATTGACAATCCGGTCGGGATATATGTATGTATGTATGTATGTATGTATGTATGTATGTGTGTGTGTGTGTGTGTGTGTGTGTGTGTGTGTGTGGGGAAGATAACCAAGACGAAGAGATATACACACACACACATACTTCAACGAATCAGCACAGGTTGAGAAACGCTGGGGCACTTGACATCGGGCGGTCCGAGGAGACAGGTACCCTAAGAGGTCCGTTCTTATGACCTCTCCCAAAGGTAAAGGAAGAGGTCCCGTAGAAGGGTCTGGTCCCTAGCTTGGGCCCAGAGGACGTAACGTCCGTCTGTGAAATAGGAGACTCGTTGGTGCCTTCGAAGAGACATCCTGGGAGTAATTATGTCCGAATATATTATAACTATAATTTTGAGTTGTCTTTTTAAAGATTTCCTTTTAGTGTCCTGGTATAACGAATACCCATATCTTCATTTATGGTATTTGTTTTAAAATCAGTTGACTTACGTAGTTATATATTTTATATATTAAATAATAGTAATTGAATCGAACAAAATAATCACTTTCAACAAATCATTATCGACTCATTTTGTGATTAGGTATTTGTTTAAAATAATCTAATCACAGTTATTTTCAAAGATCAGATAATTAATCTAAGTCATTTTCATAAACTCCTTGTATCGTTTATCAAATACTTTATAGATATTGTAATAAAATACTTTCCACTTGTTGTAATGAGATTAATTTCCACAGATGTTTCTGGATACCTTTGTTGTGTAAATTATTAACAGTAGCAGGGTCACACCCAACCTTTTCTTAAAGGTCTGTACTCTGTCTTACTCTCCCTTTATTTAAAAAATCTCACCCTCTTAAGGTCCCTGTCTCCTCGGACCACACGACGACAGATACCCCAGCGTGTCTCAACCCGTGTTGACTTCGCTGAATCGTCGTCGTCGTCTCACCCTCTGTACCCCATAGACGGGTGTCGACGAGGTCATGACGTGTCGGTTACTTCCGGACAGATCAGTTCCGATACCAAAAAGGTCATCAGTACATACTTACACTCTCAACCTGATATTTCTTTCGACTCGTGACTTCTTAACTACGAAAAATTGACACCACAACCTCTTCTGAGAACCCTCAGGGAACCTGACGTTCCTATAGGTTGGTCAGGTAGGATTTCCTTTAGTCAGGACTTATAATTAACTTTCCAGACTACAACTTCGAAGTTATGACTAACTTCGACTTCGAGATTATGAAACCGGTGGACTACGCTTCTCGACTGAGTAACCTTCTCTGGGAGTACGACCTTTTCTAACTTCCGTTCTCTTCCCCTGCTGTCTCCTACTCTACCAACCTACCGTAGTGACTGAGTTACCTCTACTCAAACTCATTTGAGGACCTTAACCACTACCTGTACCTCCGGACCACACGACGTTAGGTACCCCAGAGTTTCTCAGTCTGTACTGACTTACTGACTTGACTTGACTTGACTCTCACTCTCTACGACAATCTTGTCGTCCACTCGAGGTCCCTCTTGACTGTAACTTGTCCTCAGGAATCATGTGAAAATATAGGTCCTATGTTCCTCACCACATCCCCAGAACACCCAGTGAACGACTAATCTACTCCGTGTATATGACCTACTCCCTTATTATTCCGTTTATTGAAGAGGGACACACCCTATCCTCCCCTCTGTCCAATATGATGAGTCCTCCTGGACTTTAAGTAATTATTAATGTTGTACCCCCTTTCTTCCCACTATTCCCAGACCAAAAAGTCAAAGACATAAGGTTCTGGGAGGAACCACGATAGACAAGAAAGCAGGAACCCAGTGGTGTTAGTATTTTACGATTTTTTATTAAGACTTTAGTCTTTACTTCGTTTCTACGTAGATAGGTATTAAAATAACCTCCAGAATCTGCCGAATCAATCCGATCCTTTTTTTTTTTTCGTATGCACTATATTCTAATCTTTTTCAGAGTAAAGAATATCTAAGATTAAAGTTTTAATAATTTTGTTATGGTGATATCCGATGAGTAATCCTATAAAAATGTTTTCCTTGTAAACATGAATGATAAATTGTATAACAAATTGTTTATTGATTTGGTACCTTAATGGACGTTTCTATATATAAGTGAAAAGAATATTTTATAAGTTCGTGTACGGATACGTCACAATAATAATTGTTTTGGTACTTTAAATTTTCATTGAAAACTTTGTTTGGTTACATGGTCGGGATTGAAAGAGTAGTAGGAGGAAGACACATATATATCACACCATAATAGTCTGGTAAAAACTAATGTACTGAAGTGGTGAGTGTTCTGTTCACTTACGGAAGAATTCGAATCGACGTTTTGTCTTGATTATGTAGATGGTACGTCTAAACAACGTCTCTTCTTTATTGGATTACATACGGAACACGAAGTAAGTATTATATATTAATAAATTTATTGACTATAATAGTCGATATCGTTACTAATAAAAGTCTAAAGTAAAACAAAAGGAGGAAATGATATTAAGTCGGTTTATCCGTTTTATAAAGTAAATTTACATTTTGTACAGGTATTCCGTTAAAAGTAGAAATATTCTGAGTCTTCATTTTACTAAGGGGGTTATTTTATACGGGAAAATAAGAGGAAACTTTTTTGTTTGTTCGATCCTATAAAAAAAAAAATGGTAACTCTTTTTTTCAATATTAACGGAAATTGTACAACCGAAAAAAACACAACTAAAAGTATAACTAAATTATAACCTAACTTTCACGATGACACTTACTCTCTATGTGCCAAATAAGGGGCACGACAGATAGGAAGGAGGACGGATGGGTTCTCTTACCAGATCAAAAACAGACAATCACGTCGACAAGTTGACCGTCTAAGGGAGTCGTATTTCTACCTGTAGACCTTGGATTGGGTTCGTAGAGGACTTGACGGTGGTTTCGTACGAAAAGAAAACGTCGGTTTAAGAACTTGTCGATTTGAGTACATTAAGGAAGTAGAAGAAGAAAGAACCAGAAACTCGAACGATGTTATATGGACGATGTAGTAAAAGGTAAACAGGATGGGACACCGGTGAGGAAATGTTAGAGTCGAGGGTAAAGGGTTATCAAGTTTTAGGGACACGATACCGGTGTCGGAAGTCGGTGTGAATCCCACAAGACGATCGGAATGTTTCAACGACCCTAAGAAGGAGGAGGAAGATATCCTCTACGACATTCGACCGAGTGAGATAAGAGGGTTCATCTTGGTCTCTCTATGTCAATTTACTCTTTGTAAACGTCGTTCTACTTAGTATAACCTTCATATAACGAGATCCAGTGTGTGTGTCCAAATGCTATCGAGGTTTAAGTCACATACGTTTTCAACACAGAAGATTTTGACAACAGGGATTTGAAACCTGGTTATAGAAGGGTATCATCTACGTCAGTAACATCAGATATTGCCTGAGACGATAGAGGGAAGAGTGGGATGGATTGTCACTCTCCCTTTATTCTTTATTTATTTCTTATAACCTACCGGTTGACTTACGAAGTAGAGATTTCATGAATCGAGGATGAGACGAGGTCCTCTATCAACGTACACTTTAGTCATAAGATTCCAAACTCTCGAAAAAACAAAAAAAAAATTCTTAGGACTATAAATATTCACTTTATGACGTTACAAAATAACGAACGTTCATTAATTAAAAAACCTCAGAGTGACGTTGAGTAGTTTTCTGTTAGTACACTTGTTCCCCTGGTGATCAAAGTTGTCCCCTTGGATCGAACACCGAAAATAAAATTCTCAACCGGATTACCTTTTTAGACAAAACATCGTAGGGTTTCCTAGAAATACGGAGGTACTGAAACGGAACCCAAAATACAAGTTACGTCCTTATAGTCTTATATTGTCGAGTATCAAAGTACGTACACATGATTCAACGAAGTCAACACAGGTTGAGAAACACTGGGATACCTTACAGTATCAAGGTTAAGAGATTTTAGAAACTCTTACCCCTCCCAATAGAAACAAATCCTACCACATACCGGAATCAGGGAAGTCCAAATAGTGGTTGCATACGATTTTTAGGAACATTACGACAAACGTTGCAATTACGAAGTAGACTCAAACTTTTTAATAAGTAAAGGTAAACGCTCCAAAATTGGTGATTATAAGAAAAGATCATATTGGGATAAACACGAACTTAAGATTGAGGGTTCGTGAACTTTTACACTGTCGTCATGTTTAATCTAATAATATTATGTAAGTCGAGTCAAGTCAAGTCAGCGAGTCAGCACAGGCTGAGAAACGTTGGGGTACTTAGCGTCGTACGATCCGGAGGGACAGATAGTGGTTGAGTGCCTCAAGTGAGTCTGAGTACAGGTAGCTCAGTCACTACGGTAGGTCGGTAGAGTAAGAGACAGCAGGGGAAGAGGAGGACGGGGGTTAGGGAGGGTCGTAGTCTCAGAAAAGGTTATTCAGTTGAGAAGCGTACTCCACCTGTTTCATGACCTCAAAGTCGAAATCGTAGTAAGGAAGGTTTCTTTAGGGTCCCGACTAGAGGAAGTCTTACCTACCAACCTAGAGGAACATCAGGTTCCCTGAGAGTTCTCAGAAGAGGTTGTGGTGTCAAGTTTTCGTAGTTAATAAGTCGTGAGTCGGAAGAAGTGTCAGGTTGAGAGTGTAGGTATGTACTGGTGTCCTTTTTGGTATCGGAACTGATCTACCTGNAGGTTAAGAGATTTTAGAAACTCTTACCCCTCCCAATAGAAACAAATCCTACCACATACCGGAATCAGGGAAGTCCAAATAGTGGTTGCATACGATTTTTAGGAACATTACGACAAACGTTGCAATTACGAAGTAGACTCAAACTTTTTAATAAGTAAAGGTAAACGCTCCAAAATTGGTGATTATAAGAAAAGATCATATTGGGATAAACACGAACTTAAGATTGAGGGTTCGTGAACTTTTACACTGTCGTCATGTTTAATCTAATAATATTATGTAAGTCGAGTCAAGTCAAGTCAGCGAGTCAGCACAGGCTGAGAAACGTTGGGGTACTTAGCGTCGTACGATCCGGAGGGACAGATAGTGGTTGAGTGCCTCAAGTGAGTCTGAGTACAGGTAGCTCAGTCACTACGGTAGGTCGGTAGAGTAAGAGACAGCAGGGGAAGAGGAGGACGGGGGTTAGGGAGGGTCGTAGTCTCAGAAAAGGTTATTCAGTTGAGAAGCGTACTCCACCTGTTTCATGACCTCAAAGTCGAAATCGTAGTAAGGAAGGTTTCTTTAGTGTCCCGACTAGAGGAAGTCTTACCTACCAACCTAGAGGAACGTCAGGTTCCCTGAGAGTTCTCAGAAGAGGTTGTGGTGTCAAGTTTTCGTAGTTAATAAGTCGTGAGTCGGAAAAAGTGTCAGGTTGAGAGTGTAGGTATGTACTGGTGTCCTTTTTGGTATCGGAACTGATCTACCTGGCATCAGTCGTTTCGTTACGGAGACGAAAACTGATACGACAGATCCAACCAGTATTGAAAAGAAGGTTCCTCATTCTCAGAAAATTAAAATACCGACGTCAGTGGTAGACGTCACTAAATCCTCGGGGTTTATTCAGTAAGGTTTAGAGACATTACTCTTTCTACGGGACTGAGTTTTCTTATTTATATTTCCTTTGTTATGTATAAGTGGCCACAGTGTCTAAGTAACTCAAAGGAGTGACATGTTTCATTTTTCGACACTGAAAACTCAAATTTACCTAAGTATTAGTTTAATATTGTGGATTTCTTCCTGTCATTGGTGACTATATTGAGTGCTTTTCCTGACACCCCTTTCACTAACCATCCACATTTTTGAAAACTACCTAGAGGGTGAGGTACGTCCAGATTCTTCTTCCTGAATTTATATCGACTTATTTTCGGATTATAACCGTGGGGTGAGGTCATGAGAACGGACCTTTTAGGGTACCGACCTCCCCGGACCACCCGACGTCAGGTACCCCGGTGATTCTCAACCTGTGCTGACTCGTTAAAGTGAAAGTGAAGAGTGAAAGTACGTAACCTCTTCTTTTACCGTTGGGTGACGTCACAAGAACGGACCTCTTAGGGTCCCTACCCCCTCTGACCACCCGAAGGTAGATACCCCAGCGTGTCTCACCTTGTACTGACTTCGCTGAATCGTTGTCGTCGTCGTAAGGTGTTAGTACCCTACAAACGTTATACGTCATTTATTCATTGTAGAATATCCAGTGAAAGGGATAATAAACATCATTGAGTTCTTTCAGAATTAAGAAACCCCATAATATTGGAACTGTTTTAAAATTCTGTTTAACATTAAAACACGAGTTATAGAAATCTGTAAAAATATGATGAAGGAATACAACAATGAGTATCTCTAAAATTACTAAGTTTTTCTAAGAACAACAAAAGATGAGGATTCTGATCACTTTTGGAAGAATTGTTAAGAAAAGGGTTTCGAAAATTAATTTTAAGAGTAAAAACTTTAAAGTCTCCCTAGATATAAGTTAGATTCAGAGAGTAAATAGATAAAACTTCTTTATATGACTTCTGGACCTAACGTACATTTTATAAGTGACATTAAATTCTTAGACTCATCGTCCATTTGAAGATTAAAAGTGGTTTAATTATGTCAAGTGGATTTCCAAAGGTCTGAATGTATTGTTGTCATTCGATTTTGCAAGTAGTAGGAATGAAAGTTTTGTGTGTAAAAACTTACTACCTGAGTTAACTCTACTTGTGTTCCTTCAAGATAGTAATATCTATATACAAAACCCTTTTTCTATAGTTAGAGTACAAGTCGATTCTTATAACTTTCTCCAAGTTATAAGATCGGTGAGACCCCTATCGTGATCCGAAACCTTTTGTCTGTCTGTTTTATTTTATATTTAGGGTTCCTTCTCTTTCTAAGTCTGAGATACAAGAAACCATCTCTCAACGTCGTCATTCACTCAGTCACTCTCCTCTCTTTCAAAGTCTCTTGACAGAAGTTTATAACTACGGACAATAAATTTTCTGAACGACCGAGAGTCGATACGATTGTTCGTCTCGATCATGATTTCTCATGGTTCTCTGTATAAAACTGATGGTATTCCTTTTAGAAACATTCTTAATTGTTACAATTCATTACTTCACCTAGTAAAATATTTCATCCGTTAGGGTATAAAGTTTTACCAAACCCTTGGACTTGTTGATAAACCCGACGTTCACATTAAGAAAGTTTTCAAGGTTACACTTTATGGAAGAAGTAGATTGAATAACGTACAAATGAGTAAAGATCGGAGCGACGGTAGAAAAGATTATCTCATAAATAAAAGTGTAACTGTTAGAAAGGTTGGACCAGTGGTAGTGGTTGTCTAAGTCCCCTGTAAACCGTGTTGTCTTGATTAAGGGACTCCTTAATCTTGAATATGGTTTCATGAAATATTCTTCCATGAAAGGAGGGTTTCTAGTGGTTGTATATCAATGGTATGTGAGTAAGGAACTTAATCCTACTGAGTGTTACTGAAAAGTTTCGAATCTATAACATAGAAATGATAAAAGGTCCATGGTCCGGATCACAAACCATTCGTCACACCTCCTAAAGGAGTGTCTGACTGTTCCACATATTTCACTTAAGGGTTTGTTCAATAGACCAAGAGATCCCTTTGTAAATTTAACCGAAAGAACTGTAATATAAAACGTCTAAAGATGACTTACTTACAGATTTAAGATCCTTACGGATGTATAATCTTATGTTACGTTAACAGTGTTCACATTGACTAGTTTCCTTTCTACTATTTGTACTGTTTATTTAATACGATCAATAAAATTACATATATTCCTATATTGATACATTGAGACATTTCCGTTGTAGTAAGTATGTTTTTCATCTAGGTGTTCAAAATATTGGTGGAGTGACCCTACTATTAGAACAAGTCATGAAAACTCTTTGATTCGGATAAAAATAGAACCTCAACACCCAAAGAAATATAAAGATACTGATAAGAACCCACAAAACTCTCCTAAACCGACAAGACGACCGGACCATGTCGTTCCATGTTCGTTATTTAGATGACTTACACAATACTCATGTAAAACAGTACCTTAGTAAGTATAAGTACAGAGAATACTTGAATGTCAGAAATACCGATTATGTTTCATAAGGACCGAGTACGAACTTAAAAAGTCAAATTGTCCGACTTAGTCTCCGGTTATGATTCACGAAGACCCAAGGTTACTAGGATTATATATAATTCAGAATAAAGATAATCGACTCGTCGACAAAGATTTATATAACCTGAATAAAACCTTAGATAAATTAATAAAATCAAAGATATAATATTCGGTTATATATCCAGATATCTTGTTATACTATTTTTCTTAGGATTTCTCTCCCATCTCTCAAGTCTCAGTTGTATAGTGAACGTCTTATTCTTAGGCATAGAATTACTCTGGGTGGAAAAGTAACAGACACGACGTCCTAAGTGATCGTACAAGTTTATACTCTTTGACAGTAAGTCACTTACAAGATTCATATGTAAGAATAGACCTTACACATTAAACTTAATAAGGGACTTCCAATCGTTAATGAGATTGGATGGTAAAAACCGGGAATTGATGTACAGTATTCGTTGTAATTAAAAAGTCATTTGTGATCAGACAAAGACAAAAAAACTCTACAATTTCGACTGACTTCTAATGGATATATACTGAAGTATATTCTTTAAGTACTCCTAAAACAACTAAATAGGTCTATCAGACTGTAGAAATATTCTCCTTATTGACAATTGAACACAAGAGATTTAGGAACTACTCACGTTCATATTAAAACACGTGTCCGTATACCCTAAGACGGAATTCTAGGTCTGCATAAAACGTCCAGATATAAATCCGACATAAAAACCAAAGTGGTAACTGAACAAATTAGGAAACCCCAATTCAGGTAATAGAAAACAATGGTTTATTTACTTCTTTTACACTACTAAACGAGATATAGAGTCTCCAACATATTTCTAGGGAACCCGAAATTCACGATTTACATATTATGTACACGTTTACACTTCATGACGATATTTCTTTAGTATCAACAAAACTCGTTTCAAGGTTTGAAATGAATGATTGAAGGGTTAACAGTAGGACTCTCTCATATTACAAATCTATAAGGATTTATCGGAAGAGGAACCTAAAAACCTTAAATACTTTAGTCGTAGTCAAGGTCTCTATTTAAACAGACTCATATGAGTCATCACCGTGTAACAGAAGACTCACCCTAAACAAAATTTTTATCTGGGAAAGTAATGAAAATCATCGGGTCGTCAGATGTTTTTATCCTCATAGATGTAGAACCATAGAGATTAAGGTCACATTTAAACCCGGACCATACATTTTCGGATATAGTTCTGAAAAATTCATTATCTTATTTAATTATCAATTTACTTCTTTTGTATTCACTCATAAATCGGTACATCAAATTTACATTTTAAAAATATTTACACCGATCTTTTGTATAATTTATACAGTATTTATCTTTGAAGTTTTGATGAAATTCGTTACCTTACTCACATCTTAACGTTTCCTTTTATAGATTTCCCTTTTATTACTGGAACTTTCTGTTAAAAGACAACAAACAAATTTAGTCAAACCAAAATTATTATGTGTGTGTAATATGTATTATATCTATGTATAAATTAATGAACAAAGATCTTTATGTTTCTTTCACTACTGATACCGATAAAAGTAATATAATCGTTCGTGTAAAGAAAGATTTAATAAAATGTTTTAACGAGTTCACGAACCCTTAGTCGAGTCTATGACATTTAACGATTAAAAACACAGTTCTTGATTCAAACACCAGAGATGACGACTCTTAAGATAAACCGATATCACTTGGTGTCTTGCAGGACGGAAAGGTCCTATGTCATCGAGATCTCCAGAACCGTCGATGTCCGATTGGATAAGTTTTTCTCTATAAACCGTCAATTGTGAATACGGACCTTTATCAAATCGAACTTTCTTTCCCGATGGTAATCTAACTTTATAACTCTCTAAGAGGTACCTTTCGGGTCTCTGCAATGATCTAGGTGTACTGTTTCCGTCACATCCTCTAGGTCTCTACCGCCCAGCCGAGGAGAGACACTCAAGAGACCAGGTGTTTCTCGAATTTTGTGTTCCCTCCAATGAAACCCGAAGGGTCCACTGTCTCACTGTTTATGGAAGGACGTTAAGTCCACTGAGTCCAAGCAGTAAAACTGTAGTCGATTAGTTGGTTACCTTGTTTATATGACTCCATTTTGTTTCTGTTTGTTTAGATCTTTACGTCATTAATATTAAACATCTGTAAGAATAGGTCACTGAGTTTCTTTAATAGTACACAATCACAAGTAAACGGTCTCTACGAGGTTCGGTAAACAGGGGTCTGAGTACTACTTAATCATCCTTTATCTTGTAAAGGGTAAAACGAATTTATATATTATCTCGTTATTCTTAAAATTTCACTGACAGTATTAACAACAGAAAATAGTCATAGAAAGTACCCTATTTTCCCCAGAAGAATCTGACCGTCGTTCGTTGTGACGTTTTCTTCGAATGAGAGAAGGAAGACAAAGGGAAAGTAGTTTCTTATATTAGTTACTGTACTTTAACATACCTGGTGATAATTTTGTTGGTCACCCTTCAATGATGTCCGTCCGTGAGACGGATTCTCATGATTGAAACATCATCTCGGACTTCAGTCCGTCCAACTAAGAAGGTCAAGGTTAGAAGAAAGAGTTCTAACGGAACCGATAAGCTCCAAAAGACATAAAGGTATGTTTAACACTTCAATAAACAAGATCGAGACACTTTTTATGGTAACAATCGAAATATCCCTAACGTAACTTAGATATCTAACGAAACCCGTCATATGAGTAAAAGTGATATAACTAAGAAGGTTAGGTACTTGTGCCATATAAAGAGGTAGATAATCACAGGAGAAACTAAAGAAAGTAGTCACAAAATATCAAAAGATATATATCCAGAAATCAAAGAAATCCATCTATATAAGGATTCATAAAATATGAAAAACCAACGTTACCACTTACCTTAACAAAGGAATTAAAGAGAAAGATAAAAGAGTAATAATCACATATCCTTACGTTCCCTAAAGACACACAACTAAAATATGGGACGTTGAAATGATATAAGTAACTAATCGAGATCATTAAAAGACTACCTCAGAAATCCCAAAAGATACATCTCCTAGTACAGTAGACGTTTGTCACTCAAAATGAAGAAGAAAAGGTCAGACCTAAGCAAAATAAAGAAAAAGACGAGACTAAAGACACCGGTTTTGAAGGTCTTGATACAACTTGTCATCACCACTCTCACCCTTGGGAACAGAACAAGGACTGAAATCCTCTTTACGAAAGTTAAAAACTGGTAATTCCTATTACAAACGACACCCAAACAGTTATATCGAAAATAATACAACTCCGTAAAAGGAAGATAAGGACGAAAGACCTCTCAAAAATAGTATTTACCTACAACTTAAAGTAGTTTCCGAAAGAGACGTAAATAACTCTATTAGTATACCAAAAATAAAAAGTTAAACAACTACACCACATAATGTGACTAACTAAACGTCTATAACTTCTGAGGAACGTAGGGACCCTATTTCGGGTGAACCAGTACTACATACTAGAAAAATTATAAAACAACCTAAGACAAACGGTCTTAAAAAAACTCATAAAAACGTAGATACAAGTAGTCACTATAACCGGACATCAAAAGAAAAAAACACTGTAGAAACAGTCCAAAACCATAATCCCACTATCACTGGAGTATCTTACTCAAACCTTCAAATGGAAGGAGACGTTAAAAGTTCTCTCATATCATGACCGTGTTTCTGTCTTTATATCTAGTTACCTTGTTTTATCTTTCGGGGTTTTATTTAGGTGTGTGGATACCTGTGGTATTTAAACTGTTTCCTCCGTTCTTATATGTTACCTCTTTCTGTTAGAGAAATTGTTCACCAAGACCCTTTTGATCAGTTGGTGAACATTTTCTTACTTTGATCTTGTGAAAGATTGTGGTATGTGTTTTTATTTGAGTTTTACCTAATTTCAAGATTTTCATTCTGGTCTTTGATATTTTGAGGATTTCCTCTTGTATCCACTTTGTGAGAGACTGTATTTAGTGTCGCCCTAGGAGATACTGGGTGAAGGGTCTTATGACCTTTATTTCGTTTTTATTTGTTTACCCTAGATTAATTTGAATTTTCGAAGACGTGTTGTTTCCCTTTCTGTATTTGTTCCACTTTTCCCCCTTTATTATCGTTTACTTCGTTGACTGTATATTAATTAGAGTTTTTATATGTTGGTTGAGGACGTCGAGTTAAGGTTTTTTTATTCACTGGGTTAGTTTTTTATCCGGTTTCCTGATTTGTCTGTAAAGAGGTTTCTTCTGTTTGTCTACCGATTGTTTGTGTACTTTTCTACGAGTTGTAGTGAGTAATAGTCTCTTTACGTTTAGTTTTGGTGGTACTCCATGGTAGAGTGTGACCAGTCTTACCTACGATAGGTTTTCAGATGTTTTTTATTTGCGACCTCGCCCTTGAGAGAATGTGACAACCACCCTTACGTTTGATGATATCAAACGTATACCTCTTGTCACACCTCTAAGGAATCTTTTACCCTTTATCTCGACGGAATATTGGGTCGTTAGGGTGACGACCCGTATGTGTGGCTCCTTTGATCTTACCTTTCTCTGTGTACATGGGGTTAAAAGTAACGTCGTACCAAATATTATCGGTCCTGTACCTTTGTTGGATCTATAGGTAGTCATCTGTTTACCTATTTTTTCGACACCATGTATATGTGTCACCTCATAATGAGTCGGTAATTTTTCTTATGTAAACTTAGTCAAGATTACTCCACCTACTTCGACCTCGGATAATATGTCTCACTTCACTCTGTCTTTCTTTTTGTGGTATGCCATATGATTCCGTATATATACCTTAAATCTTTCTACCATTGCTATTGGTACATACACTCTGTCGTTTTCTCTGCGTCTACATATCTTGTCAGAAAACCTGAGACACCCTCTCCCGCTCCCCCCCTACTAAACCCTCTTACTGTAACTTTGTACATATAATAGTATACACTTTGTTTAGTGGTCAGATCCAAGTTACGTACTATGTCCCACGAGACTCGACCATGTGACCCTACTGGGTCTCCCTACCCTACCCCTCCCTCCACACTCCCCCCAAGTCCTACCCCTTGTGTACATGTAGACGCCGTCTAAGTACAACTACATACCGTTTTGGTTGTGTTATAAATTTCATTAATCGGAGGTTAATTTTATTTATTTAAATGTAAATTTTTTCCATGATTGAACATAGGAGTGTTCAGGGTTCACTGTGAGTAAGAAAAAACGTAAAACGTCTATATAAAATGTCTAACTCTCTCTCCGATAAATTTACTGAACGAGTTTCCCGAATTTGGTCCGTCTCCTATTGACCTGTCACACTGAGGTCTCAATTGTGTGTGTTCGAGTTCGTCCTAATCGTTTACGGGAACGTATTTGTATAAACGTATAATCCTCTCAATCAAGTTTTTAGAGATTCCTTTATCAGACACTCTAAAGTAAGATTTCTTAAGTACTGGACTCAGACTTGACTCAGTCCTTGACAAAACTGATCGGACAAAACTGAACGAAGGGATTATAAGGACCCCGTCTTAGAGAACCCTCGATTTGGGGAAACGGATTAAGTCCTGGTACCCTTCCCTTCATTTGTGACTCAGGTCATAGATCACTTTTATAGAAGAAAAGGGTACACTAGACAAGGTTCAAAAGAAAAAACCACCGGGAACCACCGACGGAAACACCATAGGAAATCTTAAAGGAGGAGGTGAGTCTCACGGGTTTGATGTATGGAAGGTAAGAGAAGTTGCGAAGAAGACACCGTAACTACGATAGACGGACTACGAAGAAAGAGTAATCTACACTCACACAAGAGGTTACGTCCCTGGTGTGGTGAGAAGAACCCACGGGATAGAGATCGTACCGGGATCTCCAAGGTCCGTGGTCCTGAATAGCCTCAAAATACCGTTACCATAAATAATTGTCTTTAAATTGGTTCTATACGACGACTAACAACAACAACATAACTTGAGTAACGTCGGGACACCCGACGTCGTGTGGTCCGAGGAGACCACCTATCATTTGAGGTGATAGAGGACCTCAAATGAGTTAAGTACAGGTAACTCAGTCACTACGACAGACTGGTAGACTAGGAGACGGTGGGTAGGGGAAGAGAAGGACGGAAGTTAGAAAGGGTCGTAGTCCTAGAAAAGTTGACTCACCCGAAAAGAGTAGTCCACCGGTTTCATAACTTCGAAGTTGAAGTCGTTGTCAAGAAGGTTACTTATAAGTCTCAACTAAAGGACATCCTAACTGACCAAACTAGAGGAACGTAAGGTTTCCCAAAGAGATTCTCAGAAGTGGTCGTGATGTTAACCTTTCTTAAGTAAGAGACCGAGAGTCGAAAGAAATACGACGACTACATACGTACGCACGAGTCAGTGAAGTCAGCATAGGTTATGAAACGCTGGTGCACCTAACATCGGGGATTCCGAGGAGACGGGTGCCCTAAGAAGTCCGTTCTTACGACCTCTCCCAACGGTACGGGAGGAAGTCCCAAAGAAGGGGTGGGTCCCTGACTTGGACCTAGAGGACATAACGTCGACCTAAGAAATGGTGGCTCGGTGACCTCTTCGGGAATACGACGACTATACTCCATGGTTTATAACAACTAACGTGTTCACCTTATCTCGAATCTTTTCTTATCATAATCTCTACCTGATACCTTCACATTCAGTCGGTTTTAGATATGTCGACGTCGATATTCTTTGGTATACATTACAACTACTTCTATTTCTCTTTTTCAATCTTCTTCGTTTAATATTATTTGATACCGTAGGAGGGAAAACTCCGCGTTCAGATCAAATTCAGTTATTCTCAAAGGATTTTTGATAATAAGAACACGGACCATAATATCATAAACTCTGTCTAATAAATATTTCGTGAAAGAAAATTAGAAATAAGGAAATTACAATAAAGAAATAACCGGTGAGTCGTACGGTCTAGAATCAATGGACTGGTCCCTACCCTTGACCCCTGGGAACGTGACCTTTACACCGTAGAATTGGTGATCTGGTGGTTACCTCAGGAATATTTTATGAAATCTATCGTCTAGAGTTTAACCTACGTACCTGTCATGTAAAAAAGTGGTATTTTAATACGTTTTTAGATTACATTTTATGGTGTAATCAGAGAGGATGAATTTTGTGAGTAGTTGAACTTTTCATTCCAAAATACGACGGCTTTAAGGTACTAAGACTAAGAAAGGGAGTACCACTACAGTGTATAAAACAGAAAGTACGTGTATGTACTTTTACGAAATAAGAGTATGACTTTACAATAGTACGTGTAAGGTGGATGTGTCTAGTATCATTTTCAATTGTAAATAACTCTCTATTAATGTACACGGTCCGGAATTCACCTGATATAGGAACATTCTTAAGTCCTTTAGTGGATTGAAATAAAAATATAAAAATGTCTATCCTTTTGACTCTCCACTTAGGTAAATGGACTTCAAGGACTAGATTATTTACTACCTCGTCATAAATAAGAGTCCGGGAGACTCGGGTTCTTCAACATAGTAGGGTGAAATAATATTTGACTTTTCCTCTTATTGGTTTTTCTCGGTAGAACTTAAGAACCTTTGGTAAGTCGGTATTGAATTTGTATATTTTGACAAACTTACGTCGACTCTTTCATCCTAATTTTATCAGTACTCCAACACTGTGGCAGGGAGACGAGAAGATAAATGTAGTCCCGTCGAAGTCCCACATACAATCCGAGATTGGAACTGTGTGTCCTTCGCCACACTTCGAAGTGACCCGGACCCACAAGGTTTCAGGACTGAGAGAAGAATACACAAGAAAATTTTATATTCTTAAATAGTAAATTTATTTTTAAATACATACGAATTCGATATTTTGTACTACTAAACTATATGTATCCGTGCCAACTTACTAATAACAACAAATCATCAACACATGTTGACAAAACACTGGAGTACCTGACATCGAGTGGTTCGAGGAGACAGGCACCCTAAGAAGTCCGTACTTTTGACCTCACCCAACGGTAAAGGAAGAGGTCCTCTAGAAGGGTTGGGTCCCTAGCTTGGACTTAGAGAAGGTGACCATCTAAGAAATGGTGATCACAGTAGTATAATTTTTCCTCTCTGTAATGAAACGGTTTCATTTCTGTAATGAAATGAAAATCAGTTCCGATACCAAAAAGTTCATCAGTACATACCTATATTCTCTACTTGATATCTTTTTCGACTCACGGCTTCTTAACTATGAAAACTCGAAACCACAACCTCTTCTGAGAACTCTCAGGGACCTTACGTTCCTCTAGGTTGATCAGGTAGGATTTCCTCTAGTCAGAATTCACAAATAACCTTCCTGACTACAACTTCAACTTTGAGGTTATCAAACCAGTGGACTACACTTCTAGGCTGAGTAAAATTTTCTGGAACTACGACCCTTTCTAACTTCCGTCTTCCTCTTCCCCTACTGTCTCCTAATCTACCAACCTACCGTAGTGACTGAGTTACCTGTACTCAAACCCATTTGAGACCCACAACCACTACCTGTTCCTCCGGACCGCACGACGTCAGATACCCCAGAGTTTCTCAACCTGTGTTGACTCACTGACTTAACTTGACTTGACTCACAGTAGTCCCTTTAGGACTTACTAATGAAGTCAGTTTTTTAATTGCGTGGAACAATATATCAGTAGTAAAAATTCCCTACTCACTTGGACTTTAGATAAGAGAATCGGTCAATGGTCCTAAGCTATTTCATCATAATTCATGTCAGTAGTATGAGATGTGATCTAGGAATGAGAATGGGATCTATTAATAAGGATGAAACATGGGAAACTGGATGAAGAGGGACGACGGGTGTCGATGGATGAGAGAAGAATATACATCAGTCGAAAAAAACTAAGATGTACATATACTTCAACGCGTCAAAACAAAACAAAACATAAAAGAAAGACACACGCCAAATAAACTGAATCGTATAACAGAAGGTACAACAACGTTTACCGTACTAGAAGAAAAAGAATTCCGAATTATTATAATTATCGAATTATTATAAATAAAGGTGTTAACACTTAGAGGAGAATTTACATTACACATTACACTCCTTCGACAGGGAGACTACTTTGAAAAACATTTCCATTTACCCTTCTTTTGATTGGTTAGAGAGACTCACGACCAACCCAAATATCGAGATCCCTACTTCCTCTTTATATAAACTTTTATTACGAAGAATAACACAACTTAAACTGAATGAGATCTCTTGCTTCACAGTGTAAGGAGACGTAGATCACCTTATAACACTTAGTGTCTGTACTTTTTACTCTTTAGGTTTGAATTCATGGGTTTAGTCTGGAGAGACGAGTTTAGTTACGACCAGTTCGTCTCGGAACTAGTGTCGAACCGGTCGGTGTGTAGGACGACCACACCAACGGTCCAGACCTCGAGTGTGTGTGTCTACGAGCCGTGAGTCGGTAAATTCAATTACACGAACTCCAAACTGGTGTCTCTCTGTGTCTGTTTCTCCAGAACTCATATAGTGTGTGTTTTTTCTTGTATAATCTAAAGTAAATGTATTTCTTTAGTTCTGGGTCTCTACCACTTTTGTAACAGACTTGAGAGTATCGAGTTGTTCCTGTCTTGAGGTTCGAAAATGAGGTAGGAAGAAAATGACGGAGATCTAAACATAGAAATGAATTCCAGTTTCTTATATAGTCTAAAGAAAACTTTCTTTAAAATAAAAAATTAAACTTTAAGTGTAATAAAAAATGAGTAGTACGTAAATTAAAGAACGATCCACGAAATTAAAAAATACAAAGGAAACCTGGACTAAAGTGAATCGACAGAGTTCACCGATCGTAACCGTACCAACAACCAACACTATACACCTAGATTTACCCTTTGTCGGTATGATTTAAATGAAACCTGTATTTTTCGTATCACTATATTAACCTAAAGACCACCAAGTATACCATTTCGAAGACGGACGTCATATCTTCTGGGTCCAAGTTGGGGATCTAACCTTCCAGGGGACCTCCTCCCTTACCGATGAATAAAGTCATAAGAACGGACCTCTTAGGGTACCTGTCTCTGTCTCCCAGGAACATCCTAATGTTAGGTACCCCAGTACTTCTCAACCTGTGTTGTCTCTCTAATTGTGAAATTTTTTACGTGTCCTAAAGGTTAGGTACACTATGTATTTTTTCCTCCCGTATAAAAGATAGAGAGGTCTTACAAGAAACTTTGTGATGTTATTTATAAAATGACAATACAGGTATACGTAGTAAAGGGATTAAACAGAACTTTTCGAAGAAACAACTATGTCGTAACATTATGACAGGTCAAGTGGTTACTTTCGTAGCTTATTTGTTTTAATTCAGACGACCGTCTGTAATTCTCGGTAGGAGAAGTCAAAGAGTTTTATTATACGGTGTGAACGGAGTATGGATGTTCATATCATTTAGGTCATTTGTAACCGATTCACACTACGGTCGACACCAACTACTTATATTCTAAATTACAGTTTCCTTTAGACACTTTTCATTGAAACACTTGTCTGTGTTTATGGTCGACCGGAACCATCACTAGAGTCATTCCTACGAAATCACTTGGACTGAAATTATCATTTCTGTAAACGATATACTGTAATGGACTTCAACCAACTAAGTAAGAAAAAGAATCGTTATTCGACTCAAGAGTCCAAGAAGGGTAGAGAGAGAATACGGTCGTTGTTACAACCGAAATAGACATCTGAGCACCGACATCTTCATGATAACTGGGATACGACTGTTCTTGATATAGGTTTCCGATTAATTGTTTAGTGAAAGAATGAAATAATGATTTGACACACCAT
This sequence comes from Capra ibex, assembly GCA_006410555.1. Lineage (NCBI taxonomy): Eukaryota > Metazoa > Chordata > Mammalia > Artiodactyla > Bovidae > Capra > Capra ibex. Next base: position 3,794,798 of record SJYO01026388.1, on the reverse strand, counting down.
AAAATAATAATAATAACTAAATAGGAATGAAGAATAACGAATTTGGTTTAAACGTAACCATCTTACCTAACGAGAGGAATCTGTACTATCGATAATTTCCATCTTCACCCAAATACAAGTCACAACCGATAACGTCATAATATCTAACTTTCAAAGTACCTCTGGTCAAATCCTTTATTGTATCTATCTACCCCTAATACCCGTATAAAGTAAGGAGGTGATAAGAGTTCACAACATACTATTTATAAAGGTTGAATAGAAACGAAATCATATTAATAATGTATAAGTTGTAATAAAGGTTTCATTAAAGGTTATATAATGTTATTCAATAGATTAAACGGAGAGTGTTTTTAGTATACCATATTTTATCACATATCAAAAGATACAGACGAAATTGTCTAATGGCATTTGCATTACCGAGTTTTATTACATTTATCTAACATAATGTAAAGTCTTACGGTCTTCTGACTACTTCCAAAGTTGCTCGATTTTAGTTCCACAACTTTCCGACCAAAGAAAGACCTTCGAGATTCTTCCTGACAGAGGGATGGAAAAAGTCGAGATCTTGGACGATAGTAAGGAACCCAGTACGTACGACAATAAAAGTTTCGGTTGTTATCGTCCAACTCAGAGGGGTAACGTATTGAGGTCGGAGTGAAGGTAACAGTGTAGACGAAGAGAGGAGGTAGGGGGAAAAGGTGAATGATCCCTGGGACACTTGTGTCGAGTGTAGACCTACTGGAAAGGTAAAATTTAGGACAAATAATTGTTGGGATTAAGGTAAGACATGGGAATCAAGGGGAAGAGGTACATTGTATTAACAAAGAGTCTAAAGATTCTAATCATGTACCAGTAGAAATCTACTCTTGATGATCCGAATAGTTTTTATATATAATATAAGATAGGAGTAAAGTATTTAAATTTTTTTCCTGTTTCTAAAAATGGTAAACGTTTTCCAGTCTTTTGATTATTGACGGTCTTGATTTCTAAAATGAGTAAATGAGTCTGGAGTTTGAGCCATTTTATAAAATCTTTTGTTTTGTCAAACAAGGGTTTACTGAAAGATTTCTACGAAATATTCTAAGTGTGACGTATATTTATAATTTATCTTACAAAACTTCCATATGATACTTTTAACAAAATACGACCTTCGTATTTATAATTAAACTGGTGTCGATCAGGTCCAATCTACGTACTATGACCTACGAGCCCCGACCACGTGACCCTACTAGGTCTCCCTACCATGCCCCTCCCTTCTCCCTTCCCCCAAGTCCTACCCCTTGTGCACATATGGACACCGCCTAAGTACAACTACATACCGTTTTGGTTATGTTATAACATTTCATTTATTTTATTTTATTTTATTTTATTTACTTTGGATTTTTTTTTTTTTTTCTTTTTACATTTCTCGTTAGCGAAAAAACAATAGTACAAGAGCCGAGTTTCTATAAAGACCTCTTCCCACTCCCCCGTGAGAACCCAGATTTGTCACAGGATTGGAATCGGAATACGAGAAAGAAATAATATAGTCGACAATAAAAGGAGTACCCTGGTTATTTATATGTTATACTACAAATGTAAAAATAGGTCAATAATGGGTGGAAAGAGGAGAGTATCTGTTTCTCAATTCAAAGGACGTTTGTTCTTACTATAAGGAGAACTAGTAAAAAAATAGTGGTGTTGATTCCATCTTAAACTGTAAATCATCTTTTAGATATTTTGTCGACAAGTCACTTGGTAACGGTTTTAATAAAGGTATGTTCTGTCGTCTGTCCCAAACCCATTCTGGTCCAGAAAGTAGTTGAGACGAGAATGTGGTATCTAAGACATCTTGACAGATGTAGATATGTGTGTTTTTATAAAAAGTGGTAGAAGAGTACTGAAACATAAGTTAATTTAAGAGTACAAGGAAAAGGAGATAATTTTTATTGTCACTCTTATTGAATGTTTTAACGGAACAGAACTAAAAATAGGAAGATAATTTAAGGATTTTAATTTTAATTTTTATACCTCAATTTACTATTCACTTAAAAATTCTGAGGACTATTTATAAAAAATCTATAAAAGATCTTTATATTATAGTTTAATAATAAAAGTCTTAAATACCTTCCTGGAAACACTAGTATAAGAACCTTGATCACTTATCATAAGAAAAAAATAACTTCACGTTAACTAAATGTTATAATCAAAGTCCTAATGTCATATCAATAAGGTATAAAAATAACTTAAATTTCAAAAATGTTCTATTACAGATATAAAGAAACACGATCGGTTATATAAGAACAACGAATAGATAAAATATCTATCATCAAAGATAGAAAATTACGGTTAGGACGAAGGAGGAAGGGTGACCATTGGAGGTCAAAGAAGAGATACGAATACTCAGAGAAAGATAAAACAATATGTCAGTAAACACAATAAAGAAATCTAAGGTACATTTTCACTATTAAACCTCATAAATATAAAGAGACTGATTAAAACAATTCATATTATGACAAATCTAACTGAGTGTAACAACGTTTACCGTCTTAAATTAAGATAAAATACTGATTCACCATAAGGTAACATATATATTTTGGTGCAAGAATTGAGAGTCAGCGACTACCTGTTTAGTACCGACAACATTTATTACGACGATACTAGTGAACNATTCTGGTCCAGAAAGTAGTTGAGACGAGAATGTGGTATCTAAGACATCTTGACAGATGTAGATATGTGTGTTTTTATAAAAAGTGGTAGAAGAGTACTGAAACATAAGTTAATTTAAGAGTACAAGGAAAAGGAGATAATTTTTATTGTCACTCTTATTGAATGTTTTAACGGAACAGAACTAAAAATAGGAAGATAATTTAAGGATTTTAATTTTAATTTTTATACCTCAATTTACTATTCACTTAAAAATTCTGAGGACTATTTATAAAAAATCTATAAAAGATCTTTATATTATAGTTTAATAATAAAAGTCTTAAATACCTTCCTGGAAACACTAGTATAAGAACCTTGATCACTTATCATAAGAAAAAAATAACTTCACGTTAACTAAATGTTATAATCAAAGTCCTAATGTCATATCAATAAGGTATAAAAATAACTTAAATTTCAAAAATGTTCTATTACAGATATAAAGAAACACGATCGGTTATATAAGAACAACGAATAGATAAAATATCTATCATCAAAGATAGAAAATTACGGTTAGGACGAAGGAGGAAGGGTGACCATTGGAGGTCAAAGAAGAGATACGAATACTCAGAGAAAGATAAAACAATATGTCAGTAAACACAATAAAGAAATCTAAGGTACATTTTCACTATTAAACCTCATAAATATAAAGAGACTGATTAAAACAATTCATATTATGACAAATCTAACTGAGTGTAACAACGTTTACCGTCTTAAATTAAGATAAAATACTGATTCACCATAAGGTAACATATATATTTTGGTGCAAGAATTGAGAGTCAGCGACTACCTGTTTAGTACCGACAACATTTATTACGACGATACTAGTGAACAACAACAAGTCAGTAAGTCAGTACAGGTTGAGGAACGTTAGGGTACCTGACGACGTGTGGTACGGAGGGATAGGAAGTGGTAAAGGGTCTCTAAGGAACTTGAGTACAGGTAACTCAGTCACTACGTAGGTTGGTAGAGTAGGAGAAAGTAGGGGAAAAGGAGGACGGAAGTTAGAAAGGGTCACAGTACCAGAAAAAATTACTCAGTCCAGAAGTGTTACCCACCGGTTTCATGACCTCGAAGTCGACGTCGTAGTCTTACAGGTTATTTATAAGTCCTGACTAAAGGAAATCCTGACTGACCAAACTAGAGGAACGTCAGATTCCCAGAGAGTTTCTCAGAAGAGGTTGTAATTTCAAGTTTTCGTAGTTAAGAAGGGTTGAGTCAGAAGAAATACCAGGTCGTAAGTGTAGGTACGTACTGATAACCTTTTTGGTGTCGAAACTGATATGTTTGGAAACAGACGTTTCGTTACGGAGACGAAAAATTATACGACCGATCCACACAGTATCGAAAAGAGGGTTCCTCACTAGTAGATTAAAGTACCGACGTTAGTGACAGACGTCACTAAAAGCTCGGGTTCTTTTCTTTCAACAGTGACAAAGGTAACGAAAGGGTAGATAAACGGTACTTCACTATCCTATCTGACGGTACGAGAATCAAAAGACTTACGACTTGAAATTCGGTCGAAAAAGTGATAGGAGTAAGTGGAAGTAGTTCTCTGAGAAATCAAGGAGAAGTAAGAGACGGTACTCCCACCTCAGTAGATGTATAGACTCCAATAACAACAAAAAGAACCGTTAGAACTAAGGTCGGACACGAAGGAGGCCGGGTCGCAAAGAGTACTACATGAGACGTAGATTCAATCTTTTCGTTCCACTGTTATATGTCAGAACTACATGAGGAAAGGGTTAAACCTTGGTCAGACAACAAGGTACAGACCAAGATTGACAACGAAGAACTGGACGTATGTCCAAAAAGTTCTCCGTCCGTTCCATAAGAGTATAAGGGTAGAGATCCTCTTAAAAGGTGTCAAACAACACTGGGTGTGTCAGTTTCCGAAATCCTATCAGTTACTTGTTCTTCATCTACTAATAGACCTTAAAAGAACGGAAAAGATACTAGGCTGTCTACAACCATAAAACTAGAGAACAAAGAGACGACAACCTAAAAAGATTTAGTTTTTACTTGTAAATTTTCAAGAACCAAGTGAATTAAAACTTCGGATCGAACCTCTTAAAACTCGTAATGAAACGATCGTACACTTTACTCACGTTAACACGTCATCAAACTTGTAAGAAACCGTAACGGAAAGAAACCTTAACCTTACTTTTGTTTGAGAACGGTCAGGACACCGGTGGTGACACAAAAGGTTTATACGACCATATAACTCACGTCGTGAAATTGTCGTAGTAGAAAATCCTAAAATTTATCGAGTTGATCTTAAGGTAGTGGAAGTAATCGAAACAAGTATCACTACTTGTTTCTGGGTGAACTGAAGTGTGGGATCCTACTGATCGAGATCCAATGTGATAGTACCAATAGTCTTAGTAATTCTAGTAAAAAACATATCAAAAAAACACATAAGAACGGTGGAGAAGAATTATAGAAGACGAAGAGAATCCAGGTATAGTAAAGACAGGAAATAGCACGGGTAGAAACGTACTTTACAAGAGAACCACAGAGATTAAAAGAACTTCTCTAGAGATGAGAAAGGGTAAGATAACAAAAGGAGATAAAGAAACGTAACTAGTGACTCCTTCCAAAAAATTTAGAGAGGAACGATAAGAAACCTTGAAACCAGAGTATACCCATATAGAAAGGAAAAGAGGAAACGGAAATGTTAGAGAAGAAAAGAGTTGTTAACCATTCCGGAGGAGACTGTTGGTAAAATGGAAAAACGTAAAGAAAAAGAACCCTTACCAAAACTAATGATGGAGGACACGTCACAGTACTTGGAGGTAGGAATCAAGAAGTCCGTGAGACGGATAGTCTAACTTAGGAAATTTAGATAAACAGTGAAGGTGACATATTAGTATTCCGTAAACTAAATCTAGTATGGACTTACCAGATCACCAAAAGGGATGAAAGAAGTTAAAGTCAGACTTAAACCGTTATTCCTCAAGTACTAGACTCGGTGTCAGTCGAGGACCAGAACAAAAACAATTGACATATCTCGAAGAGGTAGAAACCGACGTTTCTTATATTAGATAAACTAAAGTGATAACTGGTAGACCACTACAGAACACATCACAGTACAGAACACAACAACCTTCACCCACGAACGATACTGGTCACGTAAAAGAACCGTTTTGAGACAATCGGAAACGAGACGAAGTAAAACATGATCTCAGGGGATGCTATTCTTCCTGTAGATAAAAAACTACAATCAAGATCTTACAGAACATTCAGAAGTATCTTGGTAAAGTGAACTCGAAGAAACCATAGTCACCAGCTCCGTTTCTGAACTTATTGACACTATAACTTACCGACGGAACCTTTACTTGTCTCTCGTAAGACAGTAAAAACTCTAACGTTGGTTTATGACGTAAAGTCTGAACAATTAATACTCACGACGGGGTAAATAAAATTCTCTAGAACGGTGTCATCATCTGTATTACCAGTAAATTCAAATTAAACGAGTAGGAACCCCGTGTACATATACAACCTTAATTACAAAGAAATAAAGGAAATGGAGTCTCACCTTAATGACTTTGTATACCACTACCGTGTCCTTACCGACTCTCCTCGATGGGGTCCAGACTTCAGTCCCCGCCGCCGGCTCTCACGGTCCGACGTTGTCGTGTCCTCGTCGGCTCTTGTCGATGGGGGGGTGGGCTCCGTCCCCGACACCGGCTCTCCTCGTTGGGGTACAGGTTCCTCTTACCGACGCGCCCTGGTCCTCCCGGATCTACTCGATAAGGTGTAAGTTCCAGTCCTCCCCGTCGTCACTCCTCTATGGGGTGCTGGTTCCATTCTCTTTGGGTTCATTTTGCCATCCACAATGTTCTCCCGTAGTCTCCCGTCTGTGTGACTTTGGCATTAGTGTCTTTTGATCATTTAAATTAGTGAGATTCTGGTGTCAGAATAGATTGAGTTACTTTGATTCGGTAAGGACACCCCGGTGGTTTTACCCTCCCAGTAACACCTCTCCAGACTGTCTTACACCCGGTGACCTCTTCTCTTACCGTTTGGTGAAGTCATAAGAACGGAACTCTTGGGGTACTTGTCATACTTTTCCGTTTTGCTATTCTATGACTTTCTCCTTGAGGGGTTCAGTCATCTACGGGTCTTATGATGACCTCTAGTCACCTCTTTATTGAGGTCTTTCTTACTTCCCTACCTCTGTTTCGTTTTTGTTATGGGTCGACACCTACTCTGACCACTGTCTTCGTTTTAGACTACGACATTTCTCGTTATAACGTATCCTTGGACCTTACAGTCCAGGTACTTAGTTCCGTTTAACTTTCACCAGTTTGTTCTCTACCGTTCTCACTTACAGTTGTAAGATCCTTAGTCGCTTGATTTTACCTGACCTTACCCACTTAAATTGAGTCTACTGGTAACATAGATGATGACGTCCGTCCTTCGGGTATCTTATTTGCCTCATCGGTAGTACCAGTTGTTTTATCAGGTTTTACGTCATGAACCTACGTTAGAGTTTTTGCTGTCATACTAGAGACAAGTAACGGTTCCGTTTGTTAATTTATAGTGTCAATAGGTTCAGATACGGGGTTGGTCATTACGACTTCTTTGACTTCAACTTGTCAAGATACTTCTGGATGTTCTGGAAAATCTTGATTGTGGGTGTTTTCTACAGGAAAAGTAATATCACCTGACCTTACGTTTTCATCCTTCAGTTCTTTGTGGACCTCATTGTTCGTTTAAACCGGAACCTTATGACTTACTTCGTCCCGTTTCTGATTATCTCAAAACGGTTCTTTTACGTGACCAGTATCGTTTGTAGGAGAAGGTTGTTGTGTTCTCTTCTGAGATGTGTACCTGTAGTGATCTACCAGTTGTGGTTTTAGTCTTACTAATATAAGAAACGTCGGTTTCTGCCTCTTCGAGACATGTCAGTCGTTTTGGTTCTGGTCCTCGACTGACAGAGTCTAGTACTTGAGGAATACTGATTTAAGTCTGAATTTAACTTCTTTCATCCCTTTTGGTGATCTGGTAAGTCCATACTGGATTTATTTTAGGGAATACTAAAATGTCACCTTTACTCTTTATCTAAATTCTCTGATCTAGACTATCTCACGGACTACTTGATACCTTACTCCAAGTACTGTAACATGTCCTCTGTCCCTAGTTCTAGTAGGGGTACCTTTTCTTTACGTTTTTTCGTTTTACCGAAAGACTCCTCCAGAATGTTTATCGACACTTCTCTTCTCTTCGCTTTTCGTTTCCTCTTTTCCTTTATATATTCGTAGACTTACGTCTCAAGGTTTCTTATCTTTCTTCTCTATCCTTTCGGAAGAAGTCGCTAGTTACGTTTCTTTATCTCCTTTTCTTGTCTTACCCTTTCTGGTCTCTAGAGAAGTTCTGTTAATCTCTATGGATCCCTTGTAAAGTACGTTTCTACCCGAGTTATTTCCTGTCTTTAACATACCGGGATTGTCTCCGTCTTCTATAATTCTTCTCTACCGTTCTTATGTGTCTTCTTGACATATTTTTTCTAGAAGTGCTGGTTCTATTAGTGCTACCACACTAGTGAGTGGTTCTCGGTCTGTAGGACCTTACACTTCAGTTCAGCCGGAGTCTTTCGTAGTGATGTCTGTTTCGATCATCTGCACTATCTTAAGGTCAGCTCGATAAAGTTTATGACCTTCTACTTCGATACTTTCACGATGTGAGTTATACGGTCGTTTAAACCTTTTGAGTCGTCACCGGTGTCCTGACCTTTTCTAGTCGAAAGTAAGGTTAGGGTTTCTTTCCGTTACAGTTTTTTACGAGTTTGATGGTGTGTTAACGTGAGTAGAGTGTGTGATCATTTTATTACGAGTTTTAAGAGGTTCGGTCCGAAGTCGTTATGTACTTGGAACTTGAAGGTCTACAAGTTCGACAAAAATCTTTTCCCTCTCCTTGGCCTCTAGTTTAACGACTGTAGGTGACCTAGTACCTTTTTCGTTCTCTCAAGGTCTTTTTGTAGACAAAGACGAAATAACTGATACGGTTTTGGAAACTGACACACCTAGTGTTATTTGACACCTTTTAAGACTTTCTCAACCCTTATGGTCTGGTGGACTACACGGAGAACTCTTTGGATATACGTCCAGTTCCTTCGTCGTCAATCTTGACCTGTACCTTGTTGGCTGACCAAGGTTTAACCTTTTCCTCTTGCAGTTCCTACATATAACAGTGGCACGAATAAATTGAAGATACGTCTCATGTAGTACTCTTTGCGACCCAACTTTCTTCGTGTTCGACCTTAGTTCTAACGGTCCTCTTTATAGTTATTGGAGTCTATACGTCTACTGTGGTGGGAATACCGTCTCTCACTTCTCCTTGATTTCTCGGAGAACTACTTTCACTTTGACCTCTCACTTCTTCAACCGAATCTCGAGCCGTAAGTCTTTTACTTCTATTACCGTAGACCAGGGTAGTGAAGTACCCTTTATCTACCCCTTTGTCATTTTTGTCACAGTCTGAAATAAAAAACCCAGGGGTTTCAGTGACGTCTACCACTAACGTCGGTACTTTAATTTTCCGCGAACGAGGAATCTTCCTTTCAATACTGGTTGGATCTATCGTATAACTTTCCGTCTCTGTGATGAAACGGTTGTTTCCAGGCAGATCAGTTCCGATACCAAAAAGGTCACCAGTGTATACCTACACTTTCAACCTGACACTTCTTTCAACTCGCGGCTTCTAAACTACGAAAACTTGACACCACAACCTCTTTTGAGAACTCTCAGGGAACCTGACGTTCCTCTAGGTTGGTCAGGTAAGACTTCCTCTAGTAGGTACCCTAAAGAAACCTTCCTTACTACGATTTCGACTTTGAGGTCATGAGACCGGTGGAGTACGTTTCACGACTGAGTAATCTTTTCTGAGACTACGACCCTCCCTAACTCCCGTCATCTTCTTCCCCTGTTGTCTCCTACTCTACCTACCTACCGTAGTGACTGAGATACCTGCACTCAGACTCACTTGAGGCCCGTAACCACTACCCGACCCTCTGTACCGCACGACGCTAAGTACCCCAGTGTTTCTCAGTCTGTGCTGACTCGTTGACTTGACTTGACTACCATTCAGATAAAAATCAAAAAACTCCTTTGGAGGTGTAACAAAAGGAAGAAACGACGTAATTGAAAGTAAGGGTAGTGGTAACATGTCATAAAGAGAAAAGAGGTGTAGAAACAGTCTAAAACAAAAAATATAAAGATAAAAGTCGATATGACTATCCATAAGTCACTATAGAGTAAAACCAAAACTAAATGTAAAGAAATTATCACTATAATTTGTAGAAAAGTACATTGACGATCAGTAGACATATCGAAAAACCCTTTTACAGTTAAGTCCAGAAAAATAAAAATTTTATAACTCAACATCTTACGTAAATATATAAAACTTATAAGTGAGGAATAACCAGTATAGTAAACGTTTATAAAGAGGGGTAAATAATTCAACAGAAAAGTAAAATAATTAAAAAAAATAGACGTTTTCGAAAATACAAATTAATCGAGGGTAAACGAATGAAATATAACCAAACAAAACGGAATACTCTGTCTAGGTTTTTATAACGATGCTAAAAATAGTTTCGTACTAGTATAAGGACCTTTGTCACACATAACGGAAAATTTTATAATGACTAAACTTATTAGTTTCAAAAGTACGACCGAGAGAAACCATTCAGATCAGTATTAAAGCATACAATGTAAAGTACAGAAACTGAGTTAAAAGACAACTCAATAAGGTCAAAACTACAAGAATAAAAAAATTATCTATTTTATATATTTTATAGACGAGGCAAACACCATAAAAGGGTAAAACAGTGACTATAAAAGTATTTGTCTACTAAAATAAAAAGTATTGAAGTCTTGATACAACTAATATGGGGAGTCGAATACTATGTAACAGTAGTTGAATATATTCTGTGTAAAAAAAAAGAAGGAATTTTAAAAAAACCACAAACACTCAGTCTTTTATGTGTTATAAAATTAAATAAACAAAAATAAATTTTTAAGTTATAAAAAGAAAGTAAGTCGACTGAAACTTTAGATGGTTGTAACAACACACATTTATTTTTATTCCTGTCATATCATAATTTAGCGTAAGTTACTAGTGACATCGTCTAAGAGGACCACAAGACGGGTAGGGGAGTGTCCCACAATAGAAAAAACACAACGATCGTGAACTTAAGAGTGATTACCCCGAACGGGAACACGACGTCCTTAAGTGAGACGACTTCACGTAACGTCCGGTCTCACGGACCTTTGATCGTAGGTGACCCGTCGTGACCTGTTCCGACCTATTTGTGAACGAGGGAGTGGGAACTGACTCTAATAAGACTCCACACACAAGACGTGTCAAAAAGTCTCAGATAACTACCCTAATTCGAAGTCAACGGGTGACATCACTTTATTAGAGAATAACCGACGAAGATAGAGTCTGTCTGTCGTCATTCGGTAGGACTTCTCTCTAGAATCAAGGGACGTGTCCTTGACTTGGACATATAAGACCTGATTTGAGTCCTTAGGATCGATCATCCTTAGGGTGGTCCCCGATCTCCGACCTTCGTGTAAAGGGGACCTAAAATAGGGATAAACTTTCGTCTTTACAAGGTTCCTCCCTTTTTGACATTCTTATTCATGTTTTAAATAAGAGATATGAAAGTCAACGGAACTCTTAACGGCGGGTCAATGTCAGAGTGTTTATATACAGAAGAGACAAGGGGAGTGTAGGAGTGGTTGTGGAAAAAAAGTGTCAAACTATAATTCGACACAAAACAATAGTAAACTAAACATAACTTATATAGAGATGGATAATCACTTAAATTCGTAAAAAGAAAGGATCAAAACATAAGACTTACCCTCTCCAAATAAGGTACTTAAGAGATAACAGTAAGAGTCAAACTAAAAAGGTAACTTGATGAATTAAAAGAACGAGTAAATGTCTTTGAGGATATATTGTCTAAAATATACTAAAAGAGAAAAAACTGTAATGTTTATATAAAAGAGTACAATGTAGAAACGAGTACAATACACTTTATAAGTACCTTGTCTGTTGAAGTTTGACTAATTCGTTTTAAGTGGATAGATAGAGTAATATAGAATACGAAACTCTAAGAATTCTTTAGGAGGGGATGGGTTTCAAGTGTTTCAATGAAAGAATGTAAAAAATTTATGATAATGTAAGTATAAATCTTGACATTACGTAAATTTCAAATAAAGATATATGACACTCTACATCTTTAAGTTAAAATAAAAAGAAACCTAACGTTCAATTTAAAAAACTGTGGTAGTTGATATATCAGTTAATAAAAGAAATTAATAAAAACTACGTCAGGATATGAAAAGATAAAAAGAGAGAACAAATAGTCCAGGTAAATATTCGGATATTATGTTGTGACGAAATTAGTAAAAACGAAATATTACAGATCTTCCCGTTTATAGAAAGGGGTTTGAAATCTAGAAGTAAAAGTTTTAACGACATCTGGAAGTTTCTGAAAATAAAAAAGTATGTATATACATATATATATATACTAGTAAAACAGTTCAAAAGTTTTCTGTTTATTTGTTTTTGTTGAATAAGGTCAATTAACTTTACTTAACGGGACTTAAATATTTAATTGATCGTTAAATGAGGTACCGTTAACACGACTACAAAAGAAAGGGATAGGACTTTCGTCTACGTACAAATGTATGTAAATTTTTTTAAGATTTATTTAGAAATGTGTAAATACAGTTTTCTAAACTTTAAATAAAACCATTCAATGTTCTCATTTATAAACTAATATAAAAACATTACAATGATAAACAGATAAATAAAGAAGTGACTAAATACTATTTTCAAATCACTTAAAATTGAATAATGTTCTTAATAAAAAAGACGAAAGATAAGATAAAGTTACTGAACAACTTACGTAGAATACGAGTATTATATGTTTAATATAGTTCTGGAACCCTTCCATACTTGAGTAACTAACAAAAGCAAGAAGTTGTGAAAACCTCCCAGGAAAACAATTAAAAAATATATGTGTTAAGTGTATTGAAAAGTTAAAATTAAATTTCAAGGGAAATCTTAATAAACACTTCAATGTATAAGTATCGTAAGACATAAAATTATAGGTACAGGTAATAAACATTAAAATAAAATACAGTGAATGTATACGAAGTATACATAGACGGAATCTTTACTAGAAAGATTTCATCAGAAGTCAGGGAGAATTACCGTCTCTAACTATTCTTACCCCCTAGTGAACCTCTGTGACACGGATTGATTTTTATAACTTATTCTTATAGAAACTTACAATCATAGTAACTGAGACACGATACAGTGAGAATTCTAGTTAACACTAAGTAATTATTCTTTATGGTAAAATAAGTTTTAGTTGTAAATTTATCAGGTATATAATTATTCCTTTAAATAAAACATGTTTCTTCCATAAGTCCCTAACGTAGTGACTTACTAACTTACAGCGTTGAGATTCGAGGGTAAAAAGATTAAAAATATCTGATTCTTTTAAATTACTACTTTGTTCTATCCGGATAGTGTTAAATTTTCATAGGTAAGTCTCCAGGACAGTATAGTTACGTTTATCAGTAAGAAGACCAAATCAATTAAATTCGAAACGTTTGATGAGTAACAATCGTAAGTGAACTAAATCTCTATCGAAGTCTTTAAAATGTATGTCGTTTATAAGAGATGTGTACTGAAGTGATTAGTGATGATTTGACCTTTTCTTCGGTTTCGTGAACTACGGTTACTACTAAAAACAACTTTTAGAGGTACGCGTCAATACACGAGGAAGTAAAAAGGACCATAAAGAAAAAAAAAAAAATTAAAATGAAATGTTATGACATAACCAAAACGGTATGTAACTGTGCTTAGGTGGTACCCACATATGTTCGAGGGTTAGGACTTAGAGGGAGGGTGGAGGGTGGGGTGTAGTAGAGAGACCTAGTAGGGGTACGTAGTCGGGGTTCGTAGGACATAGGACATAGCTTGTATCTGACCGTGAAGCAAAGAATGTACTATCATATGTACAAAGTTACGGTGAGAGGGTTTAGTAGGGTGGGAGCGGAAGAGGGAGTCTCAGGTTTTCAGGCAAGATATGTAGACACAGAGAAAACGACAGAGTGTATGTCCCAGTAATAATGGTAGATACTAAAATTGACGTAACACCCTCTCCAGACGAATCTGAGTCACTCTTTTTATTCTAATTCCTATAGGGACTTCTGGTCGAGAAGTCCGTCGAGTATTTAGAAATGGAACCGTCGAGTATTTAGAAATGGAACCGTCGAGTACAATGTCACCACTAAGATTAGTATCTGACAAGTTTTGGATCAACCTTCAAATCTGGTTGTCCTTTTAATGGCCCACCTGGTAAGTGTACGGACAGAGGACTGTCGTCATGGGTAAGAGCCATAACCTTTCATAAGATGGGAAAGTTAAGGTTGATTACCTCAGGTCCACTAAATAGTATTCTTAGGAAAAGTCACAGGTGAACCGATATCATGTGCCGAAGGGACCACCAAATTTTATGCTCCGAAGGGACAGGTAGTGGTTGAGGGTCTCAAGTGGGTTTTAGTGCAGGTAGTTCAGCCACTACGGTAGGTCGGCAGAGTAGGAGACAACTGGGAAGAACCGGACGGGGGTTAGGGAGGGTCGTAGTGTCAGAAAAGGTTACTCAGACGAGAAGAGTACTCCACCGGTTTCATAACCTCAAAGTCGAAATCGTAGTCAGGAAGGTTTCCTGTGGGTCCTGACTAGAGGAAGTCTTACCTTACCAACCTAGAGGAACGACAGGTTCCCTGAGAGTTCTCAGAAGAGGTTGTGGTGTCAAGTTTTCGTAATTAAGAAGTCGTGAGTCGAAAGAAGTGTCAGGTTTAGATTGTAGGTATGTACTGGTGTCCTTTTTGGTATCGGAACTGATCTGCCTGGAAACAACCGTTTCATTACAGAGACGAAAACTTATACGATAGATTCAACTAGTATTGAACGGAAGGTTCCTTATTCCTAGAAAATCAAAGTACCGACGTTAGTGGTAGACTTCACTAAAACCTCGGGGTTTTTATTTCAGACTGTGACAAAGGGGTAGATTAAGGGTACTTCACTACCCTGGTGTACGGTACTAGAAGCAAAAGACTTACAACTCGAAATTCGGTTGAAAAAGTGATAGGAGAAAGTGAGAGTAGTTGTCCGAAAAATCAAGGAGAAGTGAAAGATGGAATTCCCACCACAGTAGACGTATAGACTCCACTAACTATAAAGAGGACCATTAGAACTAAGGTCGAACACGAAGAAGGTCGGGTCGCAAAGAGAACTATATGAGACGTATACTCAATTTATTCGTCCCACTGTTATATATCGGAACTACAAGAGAAAAAGGATAAACCTTGGTCAGACAACAAGGTACAGGTCAAGATTGACGACGAAGGACTGGACGTATATTCAAAGAGTTCTCAGTCCAGTTCATCAGAACATAAGGGTAGAGAAAGTCTTAAAAGGTGTCAAATAACACTAGGTGTGTCAGTTTCCAAGACCGTATCAGTTATTTCGTCTTTGTCTACAAAAAGACCTTGAGAGAACGAAAAAGGTACTAGGTCGTCTACAACCATTAAACTAGAGACCAAGGAGACGGAAAAGATTTTGGTCGAACTTGTAGACCTTCAAGTGTAAAGTACATAACGACTTCGGACCGAACCTCTTAAAACTCGTAATAAAATGATCACACACTCTACTCACGTTAAAACGTCATCAAACTCGTAAGAAACCGTAACGGAAAGAAACCCTAACCTTACTTTCGACTGGAAAAGGTCAAGACACCGGTGACGACTCAAAAGGTTTAAACGACCGTATAACTCACATCGTGAAAGTGTCGTAGTAGAAGGTCCTAAACTTTATCGAGTTGACCTTAAGGTAGTGCAGGTGATCGAAACAAACATCACTACGAAAGATTCCGGGTGAACTGAAGTGTAAGGTCCTACAGACCGAGATCAACTCACTAGTGTGGTAGTACTAATAGAACCAATACTTCTAAAAAAACATGTCAAGAAGACACATAAGGACGGTGGAAAAAAATTATAGAAGACGAAGACAATCCAGGTATGGTAAAGACAGGAAATAGCTCGGGTAGAAACGTACCTTACAAGGGAACCTTAGAGATCAAAAGAACTTCTCTAGAGAATTACTTAACCGTAGACGATTTAAGGTTTGGTTTAAGGTAAGATTCGGACTCAAGTACCTTGGAGTGAAATATAATAGGAGTGTAGGTCTATGTCCCGAGTGGAACGAATGCCGACCTGAAGTTTATAGAACGGGCATAGGGTAAATAGGAAATTGTAAAAAAAAAAATAAAGGTAACTCGATGGTCAAAAAAAAGTGGTTTCTATTCATTATAACGTAGTAACAATACAATTTTTTCAACAATATACTAGAGTGAGATCGAACGAAAGACTTCAGTAGACGATAGTAAAGGGAAAACCAAGTCAAGTAAGGTTCGTGTCCCCAGAAAAGACCACTGAGTCTCCCATTTCGTAGACGGACGTTACGTCCTCTGAACCCAAACTAGGGACCCAGTTCTTCTAGGGGACCTCTTCCTTTACCGTTGGGTGAGGTCATGAGAACGGACCTTTTAGGGTACCTGTCTCTTCGGACCATCTGGAGTCAGGTACCCTAGCGTTTCTTAGTCCGTACTGACTCGTTGAAGTGAAAGAAAGTGAAAGAAAGATAAGGTTGGTGTATCGGAGAAAAAACGTGAAACCTGAACGGTTCGAATAAGGATGGAGTCTACGAAACGTGTGAGGAGGAAGATAGACACCCGAAGAGTTGAATTATTCAGAAAGAAGATCCAAACCGTAGAGGATGTTAGAATTGGTAACATAAGTTTTGAAGAGAGTAGTGTAAGTACTAGACGGGACAAAAATAAAAAAAAATTACATACAGAAGTAACAGAAAAAAAGATGCGATTTTACAGTCGTCGTCCTTTGTTCTCAATGTAGTATGACCCAGAGTAACGTAGAAGAAAGGATAGTGAGTCTAAATAAGTGTTTGTAGTTTATGCACACTCTCGGTTCGGGTACAAGTTACATTAAATAGACTAAGACCCACTTCTACTCAATTTTTTATAGTGAGGATTCGAAGTCAGTACCTCTATAAACTCAATGAACAATTTGTCAGTTGATTATGATTCACTCGTGGATGATACTCACCCTGGACAAGATCCGTGACCCCTACACCACTCGTTTTGTACGCAGAGGAAGCAAGTCTGAAACATAGGACCACTACGACAAGTATGATTTTAATCCTACTTTCGAATATGAGTAATACTTTTAGATATAAATGGACCCTAGGGTCATTCTTCTTTAGAAAATAAATGTTATTCTTTCCTAGGGACTCTTCGAAGAAGACTTTTAAAGTCAAGGGGAAGTATTATTTTTACCATTAACTTATAGGGGGTTTATAAAGAGATAATAAACAACCGTAGACAATACGTTTGTCTTTGTACGACACTTTATACCTGTAGTTGAAATTGATGAATAATTAAACACTCTTGATCTCTCTCGTCATGTTTCTGTGACCGTCATCGAATATTATTTATGTATATAGTTGTATATATAAATATCCAAATCCTGGTGAATTAGAGACAGTTGTCGTTGAAAGGTTGTAAAAAGTGAGTGACAAGTAAAAAGTGAATGTTTTGGCAGTCAGTACAAATAGGTATAGTGATGGACAACGTAATTCCATTACTTGATAGTGGACTTCTTGATACTATTACTGACCCGATAATGACTCCAAAATTTGGTAAATATCAATGGTTCGGGTGGATTAGAATACCTAAAACCAATATACACCATCAAAGGTGACATCTTTTTTCACAAACATAAACACTTAATTTTATAAAAGGGGTATTTTTATTTCTTCTTTAGAACACTTAAATTTCTGATCTATAAGGATGAAGTCACTGGAGACTTCTTACACCTTTATCTTTGTCTTCGGGTCATGACACCCGTCTCTGATTGTCTGAATCTTGGGTCATCTTTGACTACTTTCGATTAGGACCTCTTTATTCTCTAAATTTCGTCCACAAGTCCTCACATACACACATTCCCTTAATTTTGAAGGAATTTTTATGAGAACTTTTTCTAACAAAATTCACTTCAAATTCGTTCATGTCCACGTATCTAATTATTAAAATGTGTTTTCATTGTCAAAATATTGGTCATAATTTTCCCCTCCTTTATAACCGACATTTAGTTGAGTGACTTGTAAAGAAGGTAAATTTTTTTAAATTGAAAATTTATGTAAAAAACTAAGACTCCGATTGTTAGTCTCTGTTTACCTTACCCGTTAATCCAAACTTCGTTTTCGAGTCATCTTTTACAATACGTAGTCATGGAATAACGAAATGAAAATAAAGAGAATCTATAACAGAATCACCCTTTATAGATAGAGATTTATAAAACAAAAGACTAAGAGGGTATCAAACGCTAAGTCATGACTACTTGTATTAATTAAATTGATATTCGGGACTTCGTGAAAAAACAAGTATCATCTAACATGTATAGTACAGGGTAAAGACTAACTTTTGGATGGTAATGGTATACCTCCCGACTATGCGATGGTAGGAAACGGTGTTCAGGACGAGTATTCTCGAGTTGTTCCTCCGAACGGAAAATTCGATGAAAGACAACAACGATAACAAGTCAGTGATTCAACATAGGTTAAGAAACACAGGGGTACTTGACGTCGTCCGGTCCGAAGAGACAGGAAATGATAGAGGGTCTCAAACGAGTTTAAGTACAAGTAACTTAACCACTACGATAGATTGGCAGACTAGAAGATGACGGGGGAAGAGGAAACCGGAAACTAGAAAGGGTCGTACTTCCAGAAAAGGTTACTCAGCCGAAAAAAGTAGTATGTCTTTTTCATAACCTTGAAGTTACAGTCAGGAAGGTTACTTATAAGTCCTAACTAAAGGAAATCCTAACTAGTCAAATTAGAGGAACGTCAAGTTCCCTGAGAGTTCTCAGAAGAGGTCGTCGTGTGAAACTTTTGTAGTAAAGAAGTCGTGAGTCGGAAGAGATACTAGGTTGAGAGTATAGACGTACACTAATGACTTTTTTTGTATCGAAACTATAATACCTGAAAACAACCGTTTTACTACATTAATTATCGTAATTAATTGGGGAGTTACACTACGGAAATATCGATACAATTTACTACATAGAGAAAATTGACTACTTAAAATACGTATATGGACTTAAGTGTTAATCTAAGGTCTGAATCTCGTATAGTTTAAGGATAGACGGAGGGGATGTTATGAAAAATAACCAAGGACATTGACTCGTCCTAGGATACCGGAAGGGTCTTATCTGGGATGGTTACAGGTGGACGGTAAACAGACACCTTTTTGAAATTCGTTTCTTTTTGTCTTTTGTACCTTTCTTTCCTTTGTCAGTTCGTTCTGTTTTATTATTATGAAATCAGTAATTTGTTTCAGTTTCTGGATCAAGAAGAATTCCTGATATCTATTTTCAAACTCGGTGTAGAACCTTGAGAGAACCGTCTATGACTTTGGAATTGACACACGAGGGGTGTTCGTACATCTGAGGTCTGGTTATCCTTGGTCTTACAACTACTACGACTGAAAGTGAATAGAGTGTTGATTGGTTACTTTTCTTACAAGTACTCCACTGACACCAAACGAGGAACTGTGTTATTCTGAGGAGTGATCGGAGAGGTCCCACCTTTTGTTATAACTCCCGTAATCGGACTACATATAACAGTGGGACGAATAAATTGAATATACGTCTCATGCAGTACTCTTTGTGACCCGACCTTCTTCGTATTCGACCTTAGTTCTAACGGTCCTCTTTACAGTTATTGGAGTCTATACGTCTACTGTGGTGGGAATACCGTCTTTCACTTCTCCTTGATTTTTCAGAGAACTACTTTCACTTTCTCCTCTCACTTTTTCAACCGAATTTCGAGTTGTAAGTCTTTTGCTTCTAGTACCGTACACCAGGGTAGTGAAGTACCCATGATCTACCCCTTTGTCACCTTTGTCACAGTCTGAAATAAAAAACCCGAGGTTTTAGTGACGTCTACCACTAACGTCGGTACTTTAATTTTCTGCGAATTAGGAATCTTCCTTTCAATACTGGTTGGATCTGTCGTATAAGTTTTCGTCTCCGTAACGAAACGACTGATGCCAGGTAGATCAGTTCCGATACCAAAAAGGTCCCAGAATATACCTACACTCTCAACCCGACACTTCTTTCGACTCACGACTTCTTAACTACGAAAACTTGACACCACAACCTCTTCTGAGAACTCTCAGGGAACCTGACGTTTGTCTAGGTTGTCAGGTAAGACTTCCTCTAGTCAGGACCCACAAGAAACCTTCCTGACTATGATTGCGACTTCGAGGTTATGAAACCGATGGAGTACGCTTCTCAACTGAGTAACCTTTTCTGAGACAACGACCCTTCCTAACCCCCGTCATCCTCTTCCCCTGCTGTCTTCTACTCTACAGACCTACCGTAGTGGTTGAGCTACCTGTACTCAAATTCACTTGAAACCCACAATCATTACCTGTCCCCCCGGACCGCACGACGCTAAGTAACCAAGTGTTTCTCAGCCTGTGTTGACTCGTTGACTTGACTTAACTTGACTTGACTCGGACTACGCCGGAGGAAACAGACCGTTTCATTGTTTCATAAGGAAAGATGAAGTAGGGTTTGAGACAGAGGTATAAAGTCTCCACGGTTCAAAACCGTTGTAAGGATTACATAGATACATTCCCAACGAAAAAAAAAAAAATTGAGACTTTTTGTCCCGACGAATCATTGTCGAAATTTTTAGATGATTTATTTACTTCTTTATTATTAAAACAAAATCCTCCGACCTTATAAACGAGTTTTAGATTTCCCTTTATGATAATCTTTTATATCATCAAGTTTCCTCCTTTACAAAATTATTTTGGTAAATGTTGAATTAAAAGGCAAATGAATGATATAGGGTTTAAGGATATCAACAAAGTTTATTTGCAAAGACACATAGATAACCTTTTGACTATTATATTATTCGTCAGTAATTTACAACCGATAAAACAGATAAAAAAGAAAAAACTATAAATATTCTCAATTCTAAATGACTCAAATTTGGAAATATTCAGAAAATTTTCAATGTTAATTTTTACATACTTCTTTGCATAACGACTGTTTTCGTCAATTTAGTACATCTAATCTACCTAAAAATTCCTTCAAAAGTAAAAGGAAATCTGTTCAAGTAAAAATAAAGATCGAAGTTTGTAAACCTAGTGATCTTCTTGAACACCTAAGGTCTCATGTTTCTGTGACTCTACACAAAAAAAAAAAAAGAAGAGACGAACTTCTATTATTGGATAAGTACCCTTTGAGTTGCGTCTCTAAACAGTTGGATTTTTAGGGTATAATGGAAGTCTTTATATCCTAAACTTCAAATACTTAATATTACCTCCGACAAAATTTAAAACTAGTAAGTACACTAAAGAATGGAATTTAGACCAAATTGTAAAAGTTTCGAAAAATGTTAGTAATGAAACAGTGTGACGAAAGAAATCTCATACAGTTACTAAAAAAAAAGTATTATACTCTTTTAAACAATTTCTCTGAAAATTATTTGTCGGTTTCTTCGGTATTCTAAAAGATTGAAGAGAGAGGTCTTGATAAAAAAACTTAAAGTAAGTCATTAATTATCATATTAGATCTAGTAAAGAAAGACTTCATTAGTGTAATCTCCCATCCTGAATCCCCTCATACTGGACTAAATTTTAATAAGGGAATCAGACCTGTCTTTTGGTGTAAAGAAGATATTCGATGACTTGGTAAAATCCAAACCGTAAGGTTGTAAATAAACCAGACGGAGATCTGTATACTGGCACAGACACTGGTCGAAACGAAGAACGAAGGATTCTTTCTCTTTAAAAGGACTTTTGTCGTTTACACAATCTGTTTTCTCTAGTTTTGTCTCTCATTTTTATTCTGTCTTGGTACGTCGAAGTAAATACACTGACTACCACACTTTTCGTAACCTTCGTTTTAACTTATACTGACTCATCTTCGATTATTTTAGACACCTAAAGGTCAACTCTTCCTTAAACAAGACGGGAAAGTGAATATTGACGTTAATACCTTCGTAATAGTGTTTGTTTTCCTTTAATAGAAGTCATTAGTCTTGTGTAGTATTGACCGACCGGTCTCAAGTCCCTCAAGTCTCCGTCAATGTTAACTTATGACGAGTCTGTCGCCACTGTCTGCGTAAGAGTAACTGACTTTTCCTGTTTATGACTTATTTGATAAGATCATCAAAGTTTTGTTTTGTTGTTTTTTCAATTCTATAAAGACTATAATCCTTCTGAAGTTTCATTTTATGTGTTTTGTTTGTCTATTATGACAGATTCCTAGTTTATTAAGACTTACTATAAACCACCGTATACGACTTTTAAAACTTTACTTATACCATCTGTTTGAGAAATTTATTCCGTACACTAGCCTGTACTGTAGACTATGTTACGGTATTTGACTTGCGACTCTAAAACAGTGTATGTTCGACGGTTTACGGAGACAACTGGGTAAGACACACGAGAGAGTCTTCTTGTATACAACTCTTCGAGGGGGATCACTAATAATTTTACGGAGATGAACCACACATACGGGTCGTCACCCTAACGACCCAGTATACCGTCAAGATAAAGGTCAAAAATTTCCTTAGAGCTGTGATAAGAGGTATCACCGACATGGTCAAACGTAAGAGTGGTTGTCACGTTCTCACAAGGGAAAAAGAGGTGTGAGAGAGGTCGTAAATAAAAAACACCTGAAAAACTACCGTCGGCAAGACTGGTCGTACTCTACCATGGAGTAACACCCAAAAACGTAAAGAGACTATTGCTCACCACAACTCGTAGAAAGGTACACAAATAATCAGTAGACATACAAAAGAAACCTCTTTACATACAAATCAAGAAACCGGGTAAAAACTAACCCAGTAAATAAAAAGACCATAACTCGACGTTCTCGACGAACATATAAAACCTCTAATTGTTAAACAGTCAACGAATTGAATGATAATAAAAGAGGGTAAAGTGAAACGAATATCAAAGGAAGTAACACGTTTTCGAAAATTCAAATTAATCCAGGGGAAACAAAAAAACGAAAATAAAGGTAATGAAACCCTCCACTCAGTATCCCCTAGAACGACACTAAATACAGTCTCTCACAAGACGGATACAAAAGGAGAGTCTCAAAATATAAAAGACTAGAATGTAAATCTAGAAATTAGGTAAAACTCAAATAAAAACACATACCACAATCTTTCACAAGATCAAAGTAAGAAAATGTCCACCAACTGGTCAAAAGAGTCATGGTGAACAATTCCTCTAACAAAATAGGTAACATATAAAAACGAAGCAACCAGCTTCTATTCAACAGGTTTTCACGTGTTTAAGAAGAGACCCCAAAGATAAAACAAAGTAACCAGATATAAAGACAGAATCACGGTCATGGTATGACGGAACTACTGGTATCGAAACATCGTATCAGACTTGAGTCCTTCCAACTAAGGAGGTCATGGTGAGAAGAAAGAGTTCTAACAAAACCGATCAACTCCGAAAAACACAAAGGTACGTTTGACACTTTAATAAACAAGATCAAGACACTTTTCATCGAACTATCCCTAACACAACTTAGATCGCTAACGAAACCTATTATATAGTAAAAGTCATATAACTAAGAAAGTTAGGTAGAGAAACACAGTAGAAACTGAAGAAAGTAGTCATAAAATATCAAAAGATACGTATCAAAAAAAACAAAGAAGTCCATTTAAATAAAGATTCATAAAATAATAAAAGTAACGTTACCACTTACACTGACAAAAGAATTAAAGAGAGACACAAAAGAGTAACAATCACATATCCTTAAGATCCCTAAAGACACAAAATTGAAATATAGGACGTTCAAATGATATAAGTAACTAATACAGTTCATTGAAAGACCACCACAAAAATCCCAAAAGATACATCTCCTAGTACAGTAGACATTTGTCATTCTCAAAATGTAGAAGAAAAGGTTAGACCTAAAGAAAATAAATAAAAAGAAGAGACTAACTACAACGATTTTGAAGGTTTTGACAACTTATCATCATCACTCTGACCCGTGGGAACAGAACAAGGACTGAAATCTCCTTTACAAAAGTTAAAAAATGGTAACTCCTATTACAAACGACACACAAATAGTAAGTACTGAAAGTGATACAACTCCGTACAAGGAAGATACGGCCCAAAGACCTCCCAAAAATAGTATTTATCCACAACTTAAAACAGTTTCCGAAAACGACGTAGATAACTCTGTCAGTATACCAAAATAGAAACTTAAAAGATTACACCATATAGTGTAACTAACTAAACACTTATAACTTCTTAGGAACGTAAGGACCCTATTTCAGGTGAACTAGTATAACAAACTAGAAAAATTATACAACAACCTAAGACAAACGATCTTAAAACAACTCCTGAAAACTAGATACAAGTAGTCACTATAACCGGAGATCCAAAGAAAAGAACACCGTAGAAACAGATCAAAACTATAATCCCACTACCACCGGAGTAGTTTAATCAAACCCTCACATGGAAGGAGACTTTAAAAGACCTTCAAACTCATCCTATCTACAATCGAGGGGAGATTTAAAAACCATCTTAAGTGGACACTTCGGTAGACCAGGGTCCGAAAACAAACAACCTTCTAAACATAATGACAAAGATAAAGGAACGAACACTATATAGACAATTCTAAAAGACAAGGAAGGACCAAGTCAAAACCTTCCAATATGAAAAAACTCTTAAGAAGGTAAAGAAGGTTCAACAGGTAACATAACCGTATATCAACGACTATCGTCGAAGAATACTGGGAAACATAAAGACATAATAGACAACACTACAGAGGTAAAAATAAAGATTAAAACAAATAAACAAAGAAGAGGAAAAAAAAGAACTACTCAGACCGATTACCAAACAAATAAATAGAAGACTTTCTTGGTCGAAAGTTAAAACTAAAAAAAAAAAAAAACGATAACAGAGGAAACGAAGAAACAGTAAATAAAGACGAGACTAAAAATACTATAAAAAGGAAGATGATTGAAACCCATAAAGGTCTTTAGTTTTTCACTTCTGTGTAACTAAAAAAAATTTGTGTTGACTAAATAACATCACAAAGTCCAAAACAAAATTTGGTACTTTACCACGTTTAAAGGCATTATAAACGATGATTAACACGAGATCAAAAGGTTTCACAAAAATGTTTTTAAAATTTTGTATCTTTGTTGAATTTTTTATAAAAGACATTCGTAGGTATTTGGGTAATAATAAAACAATAAGAACGAAGTAACGGATACTTAAATAGATTATGCAAATGGATCGGAGTTTGGGAATTGTTAATAAATAGGAATTGAGTTACATATAAATAAATCTAAATAACTGTATATTAAACGTATTGTTTTAAGGAGGTGATATCAACCTTGAACTATTCAAACATATTTTAAATACGTTAACATTTTGGCAGTAATGTTAACGAAAATGTTATGAAGATAGTAGGTTCTTTAACAGGAACAGGAACGTATTTCAGTTTTATTCAATTATAGACAACTTATTTGAAGTATATTCCACTGTCAGGAATAAATTTGTAGTAGTAGATCAATCAACGAACGTTAGACATCACACGACTCTTAAAAACTTTGTTCAGTACGAGATCAATCCAGCTCGTCGTCTCTACAAGTCTAAGAACCACTGATATCATGTACTTTAAGTTCCCTCTAACTGAAGGTTAAGTGTCAGAATTTCTTTTTCTCCAAAGAAAACAAGGACAAGACAAAGAGTTAACATAAAAAAAAAACTTGAAAAATACAACATGACCCCATATCTATAAATTGCTACATAAGAACCATTTCGTGACTTCTTCTTTAAAGAACATTTCATTCTACAGTGTCTAAACAAAGTACTTAAACTTAGTATAATAAGAGGTTCGATGCTTTATTATACAACTTGTATCTTAGTTAAGATTTATGTAAAACTATGACTTAACCTTTATAGGAGAAAGGATCCACATTACGATCACGAAAATTTAAACTTTATTATATTGTTTATACAAAAGTAATGAATCTCTAAGAGGTAACAGTCATTCCATTCGTGTTACCGAAGTCATTTGTTAGTGAAGTAAATATTACATTTATAACTACAATCCAATATATATTTATAAAATACATAATGTTCTATAGAATAAACGTGGAAAAAACAATTGAATTCGTACTATATTTAGAAAACTATGTACCGTATGTGACACGAATTAAATTGTGATAATTATTTTAAACTTTTTGTTAACGGTAACTGATACAGTTTCCCGTACAAACGTCTAATTAAACTTGATGTTTCTTTTATAGAAGTCACGGACACTCGAGGAACCTCTAGTGTGTCCCTTACGGGGAGTCCGGATACCAAGAGGAGTAATTGAAACTTAATAAGTAAAAACAAACACTCCAGTATTGGAACACGTGTCTACCTGAACTTATCCTTTACGATCTCCGTATCAAACGTTTTCCGAGAATGTTAAAGATTTAATACTTTACATCTTTCACCCAGATTTATAGTCTTTTTTTACATAAATCATACAAAGTCTAACATCGTAAGGTTTAGAAATGGTACAGGTGAATGTTTCGTATAAAAAGTATACATTGGTTACTTATTTTAACGTAAATAAAAAGAACCTATATTTAAGGAGAATCTCAGACCTCTTAAAGATCGATTCCAATGAAAATTCCAATTAGAACGATCTAAAAATTTCATTACAACAAACTACTTTTAGTTTGAGAAAGGTCACATTGTACTGGATCTGTATGTAAGATAAGTACAGTATTTATATATTATTCATAACTACAGTAAAACTTGAAGTGTTTATTCTTTCGGAAGAAGTCACTAGTTACGTTTCTTTATCTCCTTTTCTTGTCTTACCCTTACATGTAAGAATTAAAGATTTTAAAATTAAAAAAATAAAAAACAAAAACAAAAATTAAATTAAATTAAATTAAAATAAATAAATAAATAAAATGCCTCTACTTTTAAGACAAAGGCCACACCAGTGTTTCCTACGCTAAGCTTGGGGTTACTCTTCAATCTGCTTGCCTCATATTGTCACACTTAAAAGATTCTAAAGAAGAACCTATATAGCAAAAGACCTTCTAATTCAAAGCAATGAGGCATCGGCACAGCTGTGACTGCCTTTTCTCTCTTACTACTATCCTGAAACTCATATAGCCTCTGCAGATTTAAGATTTTTGATTTCTTTCTCCACCAGAGACCTCAGATGAAGTACATGTCCCAGAGGAATAATTCATCCACAGAATACAAGTAAAGTATGGTATTTGGTGCTGGCCCCCAGTCCATGGTGAAAGAGGGGACAAAAAACAATGTCAGTGCAAAATGTTTGTTCTTGGAAAAAACTGTCTTTCCTACTGTTTATCATATTACAGTCATAGTTAATGTAAGTTGTATTTTCCTTAATTAATTAACAAACTATGCTTTGGCTCTTCCATTGATCTTTCTTTATATATATACATATATATGTATATATAAATTTATGATTAAATATTAATGGGGGCTGAACCTTCTCTAATTCATATAACTCAACCATGAAGTAAGCTAAAAACTCTGATGGAAGATAAACAATAAAGTCTGAGTAGCCCAGCCCTTCCTTGTAAAAGAGGACACAACAGAATGGGGCTCAAGAAAGAATTTAAGATTAACAATTAAAATGAAATAGTTCCATAGTATAAGCTAAATTCACATTTATTTAGGGACCTGAGATTCCCTTAGTCCCACCCTGTCACTTAACAGAGGTGAG
Organism: Capra ibex; assembly: GCA_006410555.1. Lineage (NCBI taxonomy): Eukaryota > Metazoa > Chordata > Mammalia > Artiodactyla > Bovidae > Capra > Capra ibex. The sequence continues at coordinate 3,767,187 of SJYO01026388.1, read as the reverse complement.
GCTCAGGTCACTAGATCTACCCAAGCTAGGGAGTCAGCTCTGGGCAAAGTGAGAGTCAGAATCTCATTCTTCTCCTGAAGTAATATACATTCTGTTCCAGCAAGCTGCTTCATTCAGATATCACATAGTTAAGCCTGCTCATTTATAGTAGGAAAGCTAGAGCATACAAGGTTTGTGAGAGTATGTTCTAAAGAAAGAAAATTTGATTGCTTCACTGGGGCAAATAAGATAAGCATTATGAGAAATTAAAAAATGCTATATTCAATGAAAAGAGAATATTAGAGCAATGGTGGAAAAAAAAATCAGAAGATCAGTCTGGGAGAGTAGATGGGGCTAAGAAATAGAACTGAACTACCAGGAACAAGGGAGTTTCCTCTTTGCCATTTCTCAACCCAAATCTACTCCCCACTCTGCCAGCCAATATCTGAAACCTTTTGAAAGCAGATGTCTTAGGTAAAAGGAGAGAACTCTGTGTCATAGGGTCTCCTAAAGACCAAGGAAAACCCTATGAAAGAAATGATCATGAGAGATGATTTTTTTTTTTTTAACTAGTAGGGCAGAAAGAAGGAAGCAACACAGGCAAAAGACTGATGGTGATACAAATACCAACTGAATGAATAGTCAATAACCTATAGGCAGCAGGCTGACAATAGCCAGTGAACAGGTTGCAGAATGGCATAGAGTATCTCTGATAACTCTCAAGGAAACCCCCTCATTCCTAGGGCTTCTTAAAAGAAAGAACTAAAGACTCAGACTGTTGAAAGGAGAAATGTTAGGAAAAAAAAAAAAAAATCTCATAACACAGGTAAGGAAGCCCAACAGCTCAAGGGAATAACAGGGGAAGGATATTTCCTTGGGAAAAAAATGGGCTTCTTATTAAGCAGAGAGCTAGGAATTCAATAAAAAACTGTTATTCAAAACAAAAACAAAAACAGGATGTTTAAGTGTGATGTTTTCATATCCATAGGTCACAAATTATTGTTTGTTTGGTTTTATCCACATACAAAGGTTGGCAGAAGAAAAAAGAAAAAAATTAATAAAAGATAAAATAAGAATGATAGAGCACCAATCTGAGGCCATTTAGCACAGGAAAGCAACTCTTAAGTCGCTCAGTCATGTCCGGCTCTTTGCGACCCCATGGACTGTAGCCCACCATGCTCCTCCATCCATGGAGCTCCTTACCTGACACAAAAATTAGATTCCTATTCCAACAATTCTTTATGACAAAAAATGGTTTGAATGACTCTACTTTATCTATAGAGCTCTGTTTATTCCAGTGCTATTTTCTTAGTTTTGTCATTAACCAAGAAAGTTGTTAATTGGCCTTTAATACACCTTCCTCTCCCTTTTCACAGGAAAAGCCTAAACCATTAGGAAGTGTGATTGGCTTCCCAGGTAGTTCAGCAGGAAAGAATCTGCCTGCAATGTAGGAGACACAAGAGACTCAGGTTCTATCCCTGGGTTAGGAAGATTCTCTGGAGTAGGAAATGACAGTCCTTGGTAGAAAAATCCCATGGACAGAGGAGCCTGATTGGCCATAGTCCATTTTGTTGCAAGGAGTAAGACATGACTGAGCTACTGAGCCCACATGCATGAGTAGCTATGTTGCAGAAAGAATCCTGACTCCATGTTGAAACTGTTTCTTTGACTCTGACCCTTATTTACTTATTGCCAGGCTTATCATTATAATCACACATAATGGCCTACCTCTGGAGAAGGAAATGGCAGCCTACTCCAGTATTCTTGCCTGGAGCATCCCATGGACAGAGGAGCCTGGCCCTACAGTCCATGGAGTCATACAGTTGGACACAACTGAAATGACTTTGCATGGCATGGCAATGGCCTGCCTCAGAGAATCCTACTCCTCTACCTGACTGTTCAGCTAAAGTGCCTTTGTTCATAACCTTGTCCATGGCAGGAAGAAAGAACTTAACACACCCCCTCTGCCTGAGGCTTGTTATTTTAGGAGATATTTGCAAGAATTAACTGGTCTTTTTATGTTTTTTCCTCACCTATCTCCATCTCTGATCCATAACAGAACTTAACATCCATACCCCAAAAAGATGGTTATTTGAGACATTAGTCTGCCATCTTCTCAGTCACCCAGCTCTCTGAATAAAATCATATCCCTTACCTCAACACCTTGTCTCTGACTCATTGGTCTATCATGCAGTAAGCAGAGTGAGCTAGGACTTGGTAACGACCAGAAAGCAGTCATCAAAGAGAGATAAGAATAGAAGAAATACAAAAGGAGAAAAATAGCAAAAAACATGAGACTCAACTTACATTGCACTGCCCTAACTAGAGTTGATAAATAAACCTCTTTCTTTTCTCTAGCTTCCTTCCAGAGCCTTATATAGCTAGGAATTAGTGTCTAGAACAGAGAGGAACTGGGAGTGTGTGGGATGTAGAGGCCTTGACTGAGACTGACCTAACTCCACTTTCCAAAGCAGATTACTGAGAAATCTGCATCTGTCCATGATGTACTAGGCTGTCCCTGTTTAAAATAAAATTCTTCACATTTCGCCATTGGTTAAGCTGATTTCTGGATGTCTCATTTGAGGGAAGTGCCTCACTGTAAGAAATAGTGATTGACAACAAAATTTGGTGATTGCTTGGTTCTAAATAAAACTACAGTTTGTTATGGATTGAATTGTGTCCCCTCCAAAAAAAATGCATTAAAGTTCTAATCTCAGGTGCTTTGGAATGTAACCTTATTTGGAAATAGGGTTATTACAGATGTAATTAATTAAGGTCATACTTGAAGTAGAGTAGGCTTTTAATTCAATATGACCAGTGTCCTTATAAGAAGAGGACATTTGGTCACAGAGAAGATAGTAACGAAATGACAGAGGCAGAAATTATACTGTTATGCCTACAAAGGAATAAATTCCAAGGACTGCTGAAAAATACAAAAGCTGGGAAGTGGCAAAGAGAAGATTCTCCCCTAGAGCCATCAAAGAGAACTTGACCATTTCAACGCCTTGATATTAGACCTCCAACCTCCAGAACCACAAGAATATCAATTCCTGTGATTTTTAGTCAGGGAATCTTTGATTCTTTGTTTCCAAGGCAGTGGGAAGCCTATATGCCATGAATACTGAAAGCAACCATAAGTCTGTTACCAAATTCAAGCTCATACTTCTCACTGCATTACAGGCCAATAAATTGACAGATGAATCAGTGGGGCAAGGAATAGTAAGTTTACTTGAAAAACCAGCTGACAGAGAAGATGGTGGACTAATGTCTCAAAGAACCAACTTATCTAAGTAAGAATTCAGGCTTCTTTCATACCAAAAGGGGAGAGAGTGTCATTGGTTGTTGCAAACTTCTTGGTGTCAGAATCCTTGGTCTTGTGACTGTCTATGTAGATCAGGACACAATGTTCTTGTGAATCTCCAACAAGATAAATGTTACTCTCTGTTCTGCAAATTTCTATCTCCATATGAATGACAAAATATTATATCTTTAAAGGTCAGAGCCTTGAGAACAGGCTCTCCTATATATTTCAGAGAATAGGCAATATTCTTTTTGCTTGTAGCAAAAGCAATAGAGCACAAAGTTTAAATTACAAGGAACATATCTATTAACAAAATGGAGTCATATTTGTTCTTATTTTTCACATGCCCCTTCACTGATAGCCCTTTATGGAATATCCCCCAAATTAGGATTTAATCACTTTTTATTTTTTTTTTTTTTTTTTTTTTTTTTTTTTTTTTTTTTTTTTTTTTTTTTTTTTTTTTTTTTTTTTTTTTTTTTTTTTTTTTTTTTTTATTTTTTATTTTTTTTTTTAATTTTTTATTTTTTTTTTTAAATTTTAAAATCATTAATTCTTACATGCGTTCCCAAACATGAACCCCGAGAGATGTTGTGGGGAGGGAGGTGGGAGGGGGGTTCATGTTTGGGGGATTTAATCACTTTTTAAAGCTAGTAGCCATAAAAATACAGCATGAAGGCCAAATCTGTGTTTGTTCACTTTATAAATACATTTTTATCAGAATATAGCTATATTCATTTGTTTATAAATTTCTTGTGATTACTTTTATATTACAATGGCAGAGTTTCTGCTAAGTTGCTTCAGTCGTGTCCAACTCTGTGTGACCCCATAGATGACAGCCCACCAGGCTCCCCGTCCCTGGGGTCCTCCAGGAAAGAACAGTGGAGTGGGTTGCCATTTCCTTCTCCAATGCATGAAAGTGAAAAGTGAAAGTGAAGTTGCTCAGTCGTATCCGACTCCTAGCGACCCCATGGACTGCAGCCTACCAGGCTCCTCTGTCCATGGGATTTTCCAAGCAAGAGTACTGCAGTGGGTTGCTATTGCCTTCTCCAAATGGCAGAGTTGATTAGATGTAATAGAACTGTATGCCCCACAAAGCTGAAACTATTTATTTTCTGATCTTTATGGGAAAAATTGTTAACCTCTCATCCAAACTTAGCTACAATTTGATACTTTTAATCACTATGTGAGATAGAAATATTGACCCACAAAGATATAGAAATCACTGATAGAATTTTTCAAAATACGGTAAAGAATCTGTCTGCAATGCAGGAGACATAGTAATGTGGGTCTGATCTCTGGGTTGTGAAGATCTCCTAGAGGAAGAAATGGCAATTCTCTCCAGTATTCTTGCCTGGAGAATCCCATGGACAGAGGAGCTAAGGTGGATTATGGTCCACGAGATCACAGAGTCATAATGACTGAAGTGACTGAACACAGCACACATGTTATTTGCTATTGTCACAATGTCCTCCAAAACTTAGATTTTACTTCTTCCTGAAGGTAGAAAATATAAGAAGTCTGAAAATTCCTGAGGCTGTGAACTACCTAATTCATGTTGAAGGTAGACAAACAGGGTTAGTGCCCACAATTTAGGGCCAAGCCCACAGTTTACGCCCCACAGTTTAGGGTTATTATTCAGTTCAGTTCAGTTCAGTCACTCACGTGTGTCCGACTCTTTGCAACCCCATGAATCACAGCATGCCAGGCCTCCCTGTCCATCACCAACTACCGGAGTTCACACAGATTCATGTCATCGAGTCAGTGATGCCATCCAGCCATCTCATCCTCAGTCGTCCCCTTCTCCTCTGCCCCCAATCCCTCCCAGCATCAGAGTCTTTTCCAATCAGTCAACTCTTCACATGAGGTGGCCAAAGTACTGGAGTTTCAGCTTTAGCATCATTCCTTCCAAAGAAATCCCAGGGCTGATGTCCTTCAGAATGGACTGGTTGGATCTCCTTGCAGTCCAAGGGACTCTAAAGAGTCTTCCAACACCACAGTTCAAAACCATCAATTCTTCGGTGCTCGGCCTTCTTCACAGTCCAACTGTCACATCCATACAAGACCACAGGAAAAACCATACCCTTGACTGGATGCACCTTAGTCAGCAAAGTAATGTCTCTGCTTTTGAGTATGCTATCTAGGTTGGTCATAAGTTTTCTTCGAAGGAGTAAGCGTCTTTTAATTTCATGGCTGCAATCACCATTTACAGTGATTTTGGAGCCCCAAAAAATAAAGTCTGACACTGTTTCCCCATCTATTTCCCATGAAGTGATGGGACCACATGCCATGATCTTCGTTTTCTGAATATTGACCTTTAAGCCAACTTTTTCACTCTCCTCTTTCACTTCCATCAACAGGCTTTTAAGTTCCTCTTCACTTTCTGCCATAAGGGTGGTGTCATCTGCATCTCTGAGGGTATTGATATTCCTCCTGGCAATCTTGATTCCAACTTGTGCTTCTTCCAGTCCAGCATTTCTCATGATGTTCTCTGCATAGAAGTTAACAAGCAGGGTGACAATATACAGCCTTGACACACTCCTTTTCCTATTTGGAACCAGTCTGTTGTTCCATGTCCAGTTTTAACCGTTGCTTTCTGACCTGCATACAGATTTCTCAAGACGCAGGTCAGGTGGTCTGGTATTCCCATCTCTTTCAGTATTTTCCACAGTTTATTGTGATCCACAGGGTCAAAGGCTTTGGCACAGTCAATAAAGCAGAAATAGATGTTTTCCTGGAACTTTCTTGCTTTTTCCATCATCCAGCAGATGTTGGCAATTTGATCTCTGGTTCCTCTACTTTTTCTAAAACCTGTTTGAACATTTGGAATTTCGCGGTTCATGTATTGGTTAGCCTGGCTTGGAGAATTTTGAGCATTACTTTACTAGCATGTGAGATGAGTGCAATTGTGTGGTAGTTTGAGTATTCTTTGGCATTGCCTTTCTTTGGGATTGGAATGAAAACTGACCTTTTCCTGTCCTGTGGCCACTACTGAGTTTTCCAAATTTGCTGGCATATATATTGTCACTCTGCTTATTTAACTTCTATGCAGAGTACATCATGAGAAACACTGGGCTGGAAGAAACACAAGCTGGAATCAAGACTGCTGGGAGAAATATCAATAACCTCAGATATGCAGATGACACCACCCTTATGGCAGAAAGTGAAGAGGAACTTAAAAGCCTCTTGATGAAACTGAAAGAGGAGAGTGAAAAAGTTGGCTTAAAGGTCAATATTCAGAAAACGAAGATCATGGCATCCGGTGCCATCACCTCATGGGAAATAGATGGGGAAACAGTGGAAACAGTGTCAGACTTTATTTTGTAGGGTTCCAAAATCACTGCAGATGGTGACTGCAGCCATGAAACTAAAAGACGCTCACTCCTGGGAAGAAAAGTTATGACCAACCTAGACAGCATATTCAAAAGCAAAGACATTACTTGCTGACTAAGGTCCGTCTAGTCAAGGCTATGATTTTTCCTGTGGTCATGTATGGATGTGAGAGTTGGAGTGTGAAGAAGGCTGAGCACCGAAGAATTGATGGTTTTGAACTGTGGTTCTGGAAAAGACTCTTGAGAGTCCCCTGGACTGCAAGGAGATCCAACCAGTCCATTCTGAAGGAGATCAGCCCTGGGATTTCTTTGGAAGGAATGATGCTAAAGCTGACACTCCAGTACTCTGGCCACCTCATGCGAAGAGTTGACTCATTGGAAAAGATCTGATACTGGGAGGGATTGGGGTCAGGGGGAGATGGGGATGACAGAGGATGAGATAACTGGATGGCATCACTGACTCAGTGGATGTAAGTCTGAGTGAACTCCAGGAGTTCATGATGGACAGGGAGGCCAGGCCTGCTGCAATTCTTGGGGTCACAAAGAGTCAGACATGACTGAGCAACTGAACTGAACTGAACTGAGTGCAGCTCTTTGACAGCATCATCTTTCAGGATTTGAAATAGCTCAACTGGGTTTCCATCACCTTCACTAGTTTTGTTCATTGTGATGCTTTGTAAGGCCCACTTGACTTCACATTCCAGGATGTCTGGCCATAGATGAATGATCTCACCATCATGATTATCTGGGTCTTGAAGATCTTAACCTGACAAATGGGGGGAGTGTTCCTGTTCCTTTTGTACATTGTTGTGGCCAAGGGGGAGGATGTGGTGGTTTAATGACCAGATGAACTCATAGCTTCCCTGGAGCTTAATTCCATTAGTTTTTGCTGGAAAAAATGCTCACCCAGGCAATGTTATAGACCTTAAATAGTAACAGCATCAGCAACAAAGCAAAAGAGTTCCCTAATAAAGAAAGGAGAGACAGGACTCCTGAGCAAAGTCATTGAAAATATTATTGATGCTTCCTTACCACAAGCATATCTTTCTTCTTTTCATATGTTTTGGAGCATCTCATGTTATCCTTTCAAAATTTATGCAAAAAATAAGATTAGATAGCATCAGTAAGTCTGCCTAATTTGGAAAAAGTAACAATTCTCAGTGAAAGAATGATGTTGTCTACCTAGTATTAATTCTACTCTTCTTCTTTGGTGACAAAATTCCAACTATGCTCAGAATGGTAACTTGCATACTTAAAAGACACCACTTCCCAGACTCTTCTACAGCAAGTTTGGCTGCACAATTATGTTCCAGCCAAGGAGATTTAATAGTTGATAGGAATATTTCTTAATGGAAAACCAAATACTTTATAAACACTCCTTCGTTTCTTCCTCCAAATTCTTGTTTTAAGTGCTCTATTTTTGACAGCGGCCATGGCCCTTTAAAGAAAGGAGAGGAATCATATTTTAAGCTTGACAAATGAGATATATAGAAGAAATTTTAATCCCCAAGGCTATCCTGGAGCTGCCATATTGTATTTTACGATATTTGAAACATGAAGAAACTCCCTGAATCTTGTTTAGCTACGGTTAATTTTAATTTCTATGATATGCAGTCTCCTCCACCACTACCATATTCTTCATATTGGAAATGAAAAGACTCAGAATTGTTCATCACACTCTGACTAACACCTTTGAAATGAGAATGGTTATCAAACATACTTCAGCAATACAAAATATATTCAATGATTCAAAAAGTAATGATAAAAATAGTAAACATATTATTAAATATAAATAAAAATTTGCTTAAATAAAAATAGGAATGAACATAAGTATGATGCCAGGAAGTAATGAGGGACAGTGAAAATAGATATTACTCTAGACTTTAATATAAAGCATATTAGCTCAAGGTAATCACTAGAAGAATCAAAGACAATATATAAATTTTAAACATTTAAAAAATTGTGTTGCATGTGTCTGAATGACAATTAATGCTATTTTGAACACACACAAAGAGTTGGATAAAAAAGTAAAACATATGACCAAAATATCCAAATATCTAAATCATGTATTGATATAATTTCCTTAACCATTTATAAATTTCATCTGTATCATGAATTTACTCACAGAAGATAAAATAATAGTTTTCTTCAAGGTTTAGTCAAGAAAATTGGATATATCAAAAGAATATTTCATCCAAACATGGGCACAATAAAGGACAGAAATTGTAAAGACCTAATAGAAATAGGAGATCAAATTGCCAACATTCTCTGGATCATCGAGAAAGCAAGAGAGTACCAGAAAAACATCTATTTCTGCTTTATTGATTATGCCAAAGCCTTTAACTGTGAGGATCACAATAAACTGTGGAAAATTCTGAAATAGATGGAAATACCAGACCACCTGACCTGCCTCTTGAGAACGCTGTATGCACATCAGGAAGCAACAGTTAGAACTGGACATGGAACAACAGACTGGCTCCAAATAGGAAAAGGAGTACATCAAGGCTGTATATTGTCACCCTGCTTATTTAACTTATATGCAGAGTACATCATGAGAAACGCTGGATTAGAAGAAGCACAAGCTGGAATCAAGATTGCTGGGAGAAATATCAATAACCTCAGTTATGCAGATGACACCACCTTTATGGCAGAAAGTGAAGAAGAACTAAAAAGCCTCTTGATGAAAGTGAAAGTGGAGAGTGAAAAAGTTGGCTTAAAGCCCAACATTCAGAAAACGAAGATCATGGCATGTGGTCCCATCGCTTCATGGGAAATAGATGGGGAAACAGTGGAAACAGTGTCAGACTTTTTATGGGGGGGGGGCTCCAGAATCACTACAGATGGTGACTGCAGCCATGAAAGTAAAAGACACTTACTCCTTGGAAGAAAAGTTATGACAAACCTAGATAGCATATTCAAAAGCAGAGGCATTACGTTGCCAACAAAGGTCTGTCTAGTCAAGGCTATGGTTTTTCCAGTGGTCATGTATGGATATGAGAGTTGGACTGTGAAGAAAGCTGAGAGCCAAAGAATTGATGCTTTGGAACTGTGGTGGTGGAAAAGACTCTTGAGAGTCCCCTGGACTGCAAGGAGATCCAACCAGTCCATTCTGAAGGAGATCAGTCCTGGGTGTTCTTTGGAAGGACTGATGCTAAAGCTGAAACTCCAGTACTTTGGCCACCTCATGTGAAGAGTTGACTCATTGGAAAGTACTCTGATGCTGGGAGGAATTGGGGGCAGGAGGAGAAGGGGACGACAGAGGATGAGATGGCTGGATGGCATCACCGACTCAATGGACGTGATTCTGAGTGAACTCCGGGAGTTGGTGATGGACAGGGAGGCCTGGCATGCTGCAATTCATGGGGTCACAAAGAGTCGGACACAACTGAGCAACTTAACTGAACTGAACTGAATAGAAATACAAGAGATCAAGAAGAGATGGAAAGAATACATAGAAGAACTGTAAAAAAGAAAAAAGAAAGTTTGGGATGACCCAGTTAACCACAACTGTGTGGTTACTCAACCAGAGCCAGACATACTGGAATGTGAAGTCAAGTAGGCCTTAGAAAGCCCTGCTGTCAGTAAAGCTAGTGGAGGTGATAGAATTCCAATAGAGCTATTTAAAATCCTAAAAGATGATGCTATCAAAGTGCTGCACTCAATATGTCAGGAAATCTGGAAAATCCAGCAGTCGCCATAGGACTAGAATAGGTCAATTATCATCCCAGCTTCCAAAAAGGGCAATTCTTAAAGAATGTTCAAACCACTGGACAATTGCACTCATCTTCCATGCTAGTAAGGTTATGTTCAAAATCCTGCATAGTAGACTTCAGTGTTATGTGAACCAAGAACTTCCAGATGTCCAAGCTAGATTTAGGAAAAGTAGAGTAACCAGAGATCAAAGTCCCAACATTTGCTGGATCATAGAGAAAACAAGGGAATTCTAGAAAAACATCTACCTCTGTTTCATTGACTATGCTAAAGCCTTTGACTGTGTGGATCATAACAAAATGTGGAAAACTCCTTAAAGAGATGGCAATATCTGTAATACCATCTTATCTTTCCCCTGAGAAATTTGTTTGCAGGTTAGAACTGGATATGAACAATAGACTGGTTCAAAACTGAGAAAGGAACATGTCAAGGCTGTATATATTCACCCTGCTTACTTATACTCTGAGCACATCGTGAGAAATACCAGGCTGGATGAGTTACAAGCTGAAATCAAGATTGGCGGGGAAACATCAACAACCTCAGTTAGGCAGATGATATCACTGTAATGGCAGAAAGTGAGGAGGAACTAAAGATCCTCTTAATAAGGGTGAAGGAGGAAAGTGAAAAAGACAGCTTAAACTAAATATTAAAAAAAACCAACAACAACAACTAAGTTCATGGCATTCTGGCCCCATCACTTCATGGTAAATAGAAGGGGGAAATGTGGAAGCAGTGACAGATTTCCTCTTCTTGGGCTCCAAAATCACTGCAGATGGTGACTGAAAGATCCATATTGTCAAAGCTATGGTCTTCCCAGTGGGCATGTATGCTTGTGAGACCAGGACTGTAAAGAAGGCAGAGGGCCAAAGAATCAGTGCCTTTGAACTCTGGTGCTGGAGAAGACTCCTGAGAGTCCCTGGCCAGCAAGGAGATCAAACCAGTCAATCTTAATGGAAATTAACCCTGAATACTCATTGGAAGGACCGATGCTGAAACTGAAGCTCCAGTATTTTGGTAATCTGATGTGAACAGCCTACTCACTGGAAAAGCCCCTGATTCTGTGAAAGATTGAGGGCAGAAGGAAAAGATGGTGACAGAGGATGAAATGGCTTGATGGCATCATTGATGCAATGGATATGAACTTGAACTTGGGAAAACTTTGGGAGATGATGAGGCACAGGGTGGCCTGGCATGCTGCAGTCCATGGCGTTGCAAAGAATCAGACACAACGGGGTTACTGAAAAACAATAACAAATATAGTTCTCACATATAAAATATGTAAAAGGTTTTTTTTTGTTGTTGTTGTTTGTTTTTTATGTATTTTCCAAATGAAAAGATGTCAGTTATTTGGGAAGATGCAGTAGTGCTTTTAAGCCCCATGTTGCCATCTGGGTTAAAAAGCAATCAATTAACAACTTTAAAATTTTGATCAAATTAATCTTAAATGAATTAAGTCAAATTGAGAGAAACGAGCATTTAGAACATTACAGAAAAATCACATGAAATATTTTAAATTTGGACTTAGAGATGTCACTCATAGATGATATTGCTCTAAAATAATTGTGCTTTTACTAATACAGTTCAGTTCAGTTCATTTGCTCAGTCGTGTCCGACTCTTTGTGACCCTATGAATTGCAGCACGCCAGGCTTCCCTGTCCATCACCAACTCCCAGAGATCACTCAGAATCACGTCCATCGAGTCAGTGATGCCATCCAGCCATCTCATCCTCTGTCGTCCCCTTCTCCTCCTGACCCCAATCCTTCCCAGCATCAGAGTCTTTTCCAGTGAGTTAACTCTTCACATGAGGTGGTCAAAGTACTGGAGTTTCAGCTTTAGCATCATTCCCTCCAAAGAAATCCCAGGGCTGATCTCCTTCAGAATGGACTGGTTGGATCTCCTTGCAGTCCAGGGGACTCTCAAGAGTCTTCTCCAACACCACAGTTCAAAAGCATCAATTCTTTGGCTCTCAGCTTTCTTCACAGTCCAACTCTCATATCCATTCATGACCACTGGAAAAACCAAAGCCTTGACTAGATGGACCTTTGTTGGCAACGTAATGTCTCTGCTTTTGAATATGCTATCTAGGTTGGTCATAACTTTTCTTCCAAGGAGTAAGCATCTTTTATCATGGCTGCAGTCACTATCTGCAAGTGATTTTGGAGCCCCCCAAAATAAAGCCTGACACTGTTCCACTGTTTCCTCATCTGATTCTAAAATGTTTTTGCATGTGTTATTTGCTTACTACATGATACACTTCATATGGGAAAGATGTTTTCTTATTTATTCAGTTTTCAGATGAATTGATTCCTTTCTTGCCATCCTCAAAAGTTTACTTTTTTCTTTTATTAAAAGGTCATTAATATTTAGTAGCTTGATATCCATTACAATTTCTTATAGACACGAAAATCTCAAATTGGTCACTAGGACCTCTTCAAATTGACTTGGTATCTCTTTATAGTTTCTCTAGTTGCTTTTAGTAGCTATTCTGCCATCTTATACAGATCTTCCATGTTCATATTTTACAATTCCTACTATGGACATGGATCAGCCAGTTATCCTAAATACTCCAATATTTATTTTTTTAAAAAATTTATTTATTTTATTGGAGGCTAATTACAGTATTGTTCCATTCTGCATATAGGGTCATCATTACCATCTTTCTAAATTCTATATATATGTGTTAATACACTGTATTGGTGTTTTTCATTCTGTCTTCCATCACTGTGTATAATAGTCTCCAGTTTCCTCTACCTCATTAGAACTGACTCATATGTATTCTCTTTTAATAGCTAGCAATGTTTTATTGTGTATACATACCACAGCTTCCTTATCCATTCATCTGCCAATGACTTCTAGGTTGTTTCCATATCCTGGCTGTTATAAACAGTGGTGCCATGAACACTGGGGTACATGTGTCTCTTTCAATTCTTGTTTCCTCAGTGTGTATGCCCAGAAGTGGGATTGCTGGGTCATATGGCAGTTCTATTTCCAGTTTTTAAAGGTCTGATCTCTAGAGAAGTTCTTTTAATCTCTAAGGTTCCCTTGTAAAGTACGTTTCTACCCGATCTATTTCCTGTCTTTACCATACCTGGATTGTCTTTGTCTTCTATAATTCTCTACCGTCCTTATGTGTCTTCTTAACACGTTTTTTCTAGAAGTGCTGGTCCTATTAGTGCTACCACACTAGTGAGTAGATCTCGGTCTTTAGGACCTTACCCTTCGGTTCACCCGGAATCTTTCGTAGTGATGTTTGTTTCGATCACGTACACTATCTTAAGGTCAGCTCGATAAAGTTTATGACCTTCTGCTACGACACTTTCACGATGTGAGTTATACGGTCGTTTAAACCTTTTGAGTCGTCACCGGTGTCCTGACCTTTTCCAGTCGAAAGTAAGGTTAGGGTTTCTTTCCGTTACGGTTTCTTACGAGTTTGATGGTGTGTTAACGTGAGTAGAGTGTGTGATCATTTTATTACGAGTTTTAAGAGGTTCGGTCCGAAGTCGTTATGTACTTGGTACTGGAAGGACTACAAGTTTGACTAAAATCTTTTCCGTCTCCTTGGTCTCTAGTTTAATGGTTGTAGACGACCTAGCACCTTTTTCGTTCTTTCAAAGTCTTCTTGTAGATAAAGACGAAATAACTGATACGGTTTCGGAAACTGACACACCTGGTGTTGTTTGACACTTTTTAAGACTCTCTCTACCCTTATGGTCTGGTGGACTGGACGGAGAACTCTTGAGACATACGTCCAGTCCTTCGTCATCAAGCTTGACCTGTACTTTGTTGTCTGACCAAGGTTTTTCCCTTTCCTCACGCAGTTCCGACATATAACAGTGGGACGAATAAATTGAAGATACGTCTCATGTAGTACTCTTTACGACCTCACCTTCTTCGTGTTCGACCTTAGTTCTAACGGTCCTCCTTATAGTTATCGGAGTCTATACGTCTACTGTGGTGGGAATACCGTCTTTCACTTCTCCTTGATTTTTCGGACAACTACCTTCACTTTCTCCTCTCACTTTTTCAACCGGATTTCGAGCTGTAAGTCTTTTGCTTCTAGTACCGTAGACCAGGGTAGTGAACTACCCTTTATCTACCTCTTCGTCACCTTTGTCACAGTCTGAAATAAAAAGACCCGAGGTTTTAGTGACGTCTACCACTGACGTCGGTACTTTGATTTTCTACGAATGAGGAACCTTCTTTTCAATACTGGTTTGATCTATCATATAAGTTTTCGTCTCTGTAATGAAACGACTGGTTCCTGACAGATCACTTCCGATACCGAAAAGGACGCCAGTACATACCTACACTCTCAACCTGACACTTCTTCCGACTCACGACTTCTTAACTACGAAAACTTGACACCACAACCTCTTCTGAGAACTCTCAGGGAACCTGACGTTCCTCTAAGTTGGTCAGGAAAGACTTCCTCTAGTCGGAACCGTAAAGAAACCTTCCTTACTACGATTTCGACTTTGAAGTCATGAAACCGGTGGAGTACACTTCTCAACTAAGTAATCTTTTCTGAAACTACGACCCTCCCTAACCCCAGTCCTCCTCTTCCCCTGCTGTCTCCTACTCTACCGACCTACCGTAGTGGCTGAGTTACCCGCACTCAGACTCACTTGAGGCCCTCAACCACTACCTGTCCCTCCGGAACGCACGACGCTAAGTGTCCCAGTGTTTCTCAGTCTGTGCCGACTCGCTGACATGACTTGACTTAGTATTATGTTTACGTAAAAAGATAATAAAAGAGAGTCTGAAATGAATATCACTATGAAAAAGGAGATATAATTGAAAATTATAAAGATCAGTCCTTGTTTTACTCTTGTTTAGCAGATAGTTTTGTGACAGTGTCGTAAGAAACACAGTCAAAAGGTAAAAACAAAATCCCGTTACTGAATTTTCATCTTTTGACCGACCTTTCCCCCCTTTATCCATCGTTAAAGAGTTATTTTACAACGAAAAATTGTTCCTACTTCTACGAGTCGTATTTCACATCCAACAATTGACTAAAGACTGTTATATGTAGTAAGAAACATTAGTAATCAAAGTCTAAGGTTACTGCGACTCAAAATCCAATAATACTTGAACTATGGTGGGTCCAGACTTCGTGACCTCATTTTTGTTTCAGTACATTAGTATTCAAGACATGTGTTAAAAAAAAAGGATTGGTCGTTAAAGATAGAAGGTTTACCCTTTTTTTTTTTAGTGGAATACTAAAGATGTCTTCTTTTGAAACCCGTCACAGTTTAGTAAAAATTGTCAAGACATTGGTCCTACTTGTAAAGTTATTATTTACAGAGTTATTTAATAACCTTTGTAAAGTTATTATTTATTATTTTCTGGTAAAGTTATTATTTCCAGACTTTGTGACTCCATTTTTGTTTCAGTACATTAGTATTCAAGACATGTGTTAAAAAAAAAAGATTGGTGTTAAAGGGAGAAGGTTTACCTTTTTTTTTTTAGTGGAAGACTAAAGATGTCTTCTTTTGAAACCCGTCACGGTTTAGTAAAAATTGTCAAGAAAATGGTCCGACTTGTAAAGTTATTATTTACAGAGTACAAATCCATTTCGTGGACTTGTTCCCATTTCGCGAACATTGTTCACTACTACACGTAGGTACTGTTGTTTACTGGGTTGATTAACCTGATTCGTAAACTTTAAAGTACAAAGATATGAGAAGTTTTCATAAAATACTTATCCTCAGGGTCTTCGTCGTATAAATCAATTATTTTAAAATTTATAAATAAAAGTCACGTGAAACATGAAACTGTTACACTATTGTTTGGATTATTTAATACATTCGTTTTTATGAGTTGGTGAAGAATCTTCTTTTAATAAAATTTATTGGTCTTTAAACGTCTAACTTATCGTACTATTAGTTAAAATCTGACCATTTAAAATTGAATAAATTTCACTTTTAGGAAGTTAGCACAGGCTGAGAAACACTGGGGTACCTGACATATTAGGTACCTTAAGAGATCCCATCTTATGACCTCACCCATCGGAAAGGGAAAAGGTCCCCTAGAAGGGTTGGGTCCCTAACTTGGGTCCAGAGGACGTAACGTCCACCAAAGAAATGGTGGAGTCGGTTTTTAATGATAATTTTTACTTCATCGTTGGATATTTACCTTATCCTTTACGTTGAGTGAGATCATAAGAACAGACCTTTTAAGGTACCTGGCGTATCGGACCATCAGATGTCAGGTACTCCAACGTTTTTCAGTCTGTGTTGACTCTCTGTTTCGTACGTGTGTCATTACCAAACAGTATTAAAAAATTACGTACAATCTCGACAGTAGAAAGGTAAGTATACATCCACAAATAGTTCACATAGAACACACAGTCCTCAGGACTTGTTATTCTGGACTAGGAAACACACTTTAAAAGAAACCAAAATAGATACTATTTAAGTAAAAGGTAGTCTGTAAAACCGAAAACAGTAAATAAATACGATCCCAAAACAAAACAAAACAAAACAAAACGAAGATAATAAGGTTTCTAAACTAGAATAAAGATAATCGAAGAGTTTTTTTTTTGTTTTTGTATCTAATAAAACATCAATGTGAGAAGTCTATATTCTTGATACAATATATAGAGCCAAAACCTTTCATAAAAATGATAGATCGGAACGATAGAAATAACTGTTAAAATAACAGGATGTAAAGTTTTTACAAGGGATCCAGTGACGGGACCACCAGGTCACCGTTACTGAGGTACGAGGGTTATGTCTCCTGTACCAAACTAAGGACCAACCCTTTGCTCTAGGGTGTACGACGTTGATTCTCAGATTTTTCTGGGACGTACGAAGTTGATTCCGAGTCGTGTCTGTTTATTTATGTGTGTATGTATCAAATTTTTTATAACGAACCATCAGAAAGTATTTTCTATTTAAATTAAAAAGAGGGAATACTTCAGGTACCCCAACGTTTCTCAACCTACACTGAATCGTTGACTCGTGTCGTGTGTGGGTATATAAGTATAGTACTTTATACTTGTTCCCTTGGGAGGATGTGACAACCACCCTTACGTTTGATCATGTCGGTGATACCTCTTGTCACACCTCTAAGGAATTTTTTAACGTTTATCTTGATGGAATACTGGGTCGTTAGGTTAACGACCCGTATGTGTGACTCCTTTGGTCTTAACTTTCTCTGTGTACATGGGGTTACAAGTAGCGTCGTGACAAATATTATCGGTCCTGTACCTTTGTTGGATCTACAGGTAGTCGTCTACTTACCTATTCTTTCGACACCATGTATATGTGTTACCTCATAATGAGTCGGCAATTTTTCTTAAGTAAACTTAGTCAAGACTACTCTACCTACTTTGACCTCGGTTAATATGTCTCACTTCATTCGGTCTTTCTTTTTGTGGTTATGTCATATGATTGTGTATATATACCTTAAATCCTTCTACCGTTACTGCTGGGACATACGTTCTGTCCTTTTTTCTGTGTCTACACATATTGCCTGAAAACCTGAGTCTCCCTCTCCCTCTCCCACCCTACTAAACCCTCTTACCCTTAAGATTGTACATATGACAGTACATTCTTAACTTAGCGGTCAGGTACAGACTGCATCCCACGTCGAACGAACCCCGACCACGTACCCCTACTGGGTCTCTCTACAACACCCCTCCCTCCACCCTCCCCCCAAGTACAAACCCTTGCGTACATTCTTAATTTCTAAAATTTTAAATTTTTTTTTTTCTTAAAGGTTAGTTTTTTATTTTATTTTATTTTCAACACGACCGAGTTTATATTTTTTTTTTTTTTCTTCTTAAACTTTGAAATATAGATTTGTTAAAATTCGAAACATATCGGTTTGTCATCTTCTAATATAAAAAGAAATTACTAAGTTTAATAATTGTTTAAAGGAAATTGTTTTTCCTTGTAAACGTTTGATGAAAAGACTTCATTTTCTTAATAAACTTTAAAACGAAAATAAATAACCATGTCCGTTTCAGATTCTTCGTGATTCGTTTTACAATTAATTTAGTTTTAATCTTTAACGACTGTGTATAGAGAAAGCTACTTGTTTTGTCACATAATGGATTCCTATAATTTACTGTGTAACGTAGATCACTAATTACACGTATTAATAGTCTAAAGACTTTATTGGAAGTTCAACTTTGTAATTATAAAATAAAGATAGTGAGAATGAAACTTCACACTTATCACACTTAGTCCCTCTAATTGACTGTACATCGTAAAACAAGACAAAACAAAACAAGTTTTCGACTGAACATGGTCTTATAAGAATTTTTAAAAGGAGAGAAAAGAACACCCGCCCGGAACGGACATCGAATCTACCATTTTCTTAGACGGACCTAACTTCCTCTGGGTCCCATCTAAGGACCCAACCCTTCTGGGGGGTCACTTCTCTTACCGTTGGATGAGGTCATAAGAACGGACCTCTTAGGGTACCTGTCTCTTCTGAACACCCGATGTCAGAAGTCCTAGCGTTTCTCAGTCTGTGCTGAACGTTTTCTGATTATGACGAGGAAAAGATCCTCGTTGTGACCACGCACAGACAATTTGTTTAGTTTAAATAAAGATGACAGAGTAAAATGACCTCCACCTCCTCACCGTTTCGAGATACTGGTAACTCAATTGGTTAAAATGAATATTATAAAGGTTGATGTTATCAAAGGAATGTATAATTGAATGAGGTAAATAAATTTATCTTAGGTGGTGGATAAGGACTTATTTAAGGTTGTACTTTTAATCAATCCTTTTAAACTTAAGGAGTAGAAACGGTGCTGTACCCGTGACAAACGAAGTCAGGAATCTTACGACACTAAGAGGTCCAGAGAGGTAACGGGTGAGGGAGAGTTTCAAATTATTTTGAAAGGTCCAAGGAAGATTATTCGATACTTTCTTTGGTCGGTGTCAGTGACGTCGAAAGTCCGTTAGAAACGGTTGTTCTAGTATCTTGTCTGGAGACAGTCTAAAGAACCTAGACCCAAGAGGTCGTCGTCAAGTACACTAACTGTTGGACATATGGGAGTAAGTCAAGTCAAGTCAAGTCAGCGAGTCAGCACAGGCTGAAAAACGCTGGGGTACTTAACGTCGTACGGTCCGGAGGGACAGACAGTGGTTGAGGACCTCAAGTGAGTCTGAGTGCAGGTAACTCAGACACTACGGTAGGTCGGTAGAGTAGGAGACAGTAGGGGAAGAGGAGGACGGGGTTTAGGGAGGGTCGTAGTCAGAAAAGGTTACTCAGTTGAGAAGCGTACTCCACCGGTTTCATCACCTCGAAGTCGAAATCGTAGTAAGGAAGGTTTCTTTAGGGTCCAACTAGAGGAAGTCTTACCTGACCAACCTAGAGGAACGTAATGGGAGTAATTTTACGATTGGTTCTAAGTCCTAACATTTAATCTCTAAGGTTAGAGAACGATATAAGATCGTTATAAGAAACAGAAAGAGAACTCTAGTGTAAAGAAAATGGAGTAGACCTGTGTGTAGGTTTAGATATATGAACAGACTGTTACAGAAAAGTCCGGTGACCTAAAAAAATGACAAGGAGTTTGATCGATAGAATTCTGTAATTACCTTAATATTTATAGATAATTTTACGTCGAATAAACGGTATTTTCTGTGTTTTACTAAACTTATATTATTCTGTGTTCCGTATCGTCCCCTAACATATTTTCTCGACGAAGAGGATAGAAGGATGGTTTCTACAAAGACTCGTCCCCTTTGCACTCCCACCTTTGTAGGGACTTTCAAGGAACAGATCCAAAATATTACAACAATACTTGTAAAAAGATTATTACCAAGGTAAGTCTAATCTGTGATTTGGAATAACAAAAACACAATCAGTGAGTCAGTACAGGTTGAGAAACACTGGGGTACTGGACATCGGGTAGTCAGAGGAGACAGGTACTTTAAGAGGACCGTTCTTATAATCTCACCCATCGGTAAGGAAAGGTCCCCTAGAAGGACTGGGTCTTTAACTTGGGTTCAGAGGACGTAAGGTCCGTCTAAGAAAGGACAAACCCGGTGGTTGCTTCAGGTGTGGAATGATAACGAGTCAGTAGTTTAGTACAGGTTAAGAAGGGACGGATTATAAAACACCCCAACAGTACCGTTCATATGCCCCCATCAAACGGTAAGGGAAGAGGTACCTAGTACAAAACAATCTTGTGAGGTGATACTGGTTAGGTAGAACCCACCGGGACGAAGCATCGAAGTATTCAGTGCATTCGGGAAACCGGTACTGTTCCATCACTAAGTACTTCCCCTAGAATGATAATGTGTTCGGTTTAAGAGAGGTCGAAATTCCGGGGACAAGAACGAGAAAGAAGAATAAAGATAAGATTCTATAACCTTTTTCAAGTGAAGAGTAGAAGTTCGTGACTGAAGTTCGGGGTGAGGAAGGTGGTTCGGAAGAGATAAATAGGATCTCATGACGGGTAGGTAATCGTCAGAGACAAGGTGACAAGATAAATAAAAAGAATTTTTCGAGTAATCCTTTTGACTTAATAGAATACGAAAGTATAAGTAACGATCACGAAAGGGTATTCTTACCTTCGAAGTAATCCCGTCTCTTCCGTAGACGGAGTAGTCCAAGAGACGATTTAAAGATCTATAAGTTATTTATCAAGAACTTAGATTCGTTATTTTAACGTCACTTCGATGTTTCGATGGTTTTACGTATGAAAAAACCCTTTTACTTCTCGTGTTAATTAAAACCCAAGTAAAAGAGACGAAGATGTTGTGTAGTAAGAAGGTAGTAACGTAATGACAAGAACAACTTGAATTAACAAGTATTTAAATAGTAAGAGGAACCTTACTGTCCTCACGTTGACAGTAGTGAAACTGTGGGACACCGTCGGATAGGGTCAAGGATCTACGTTTCTCCTCGAGTCATGTGAACAACTTAAAAATTCATCCATATACTTTAGTGGTTCATAAATACTTATTCACTACGTTAAATCAATAACTGAAAAGTTTATTGGAATAGTATCAATGTTTTAATTAGTAATTATCTAGAACCTAAATTATTTTCTGTAGAGGTTCATTTACATACGTTGTATAGTCTTGGAACAATGAATTGTGGATCATGGTCTAATACAGACACATAGAAGATAAAGATACCTTTTTACGTACGTTATTTACAGTTATAATTAACCGATTGTTAGGGTATGGGTTTAATCAGTGACTGGAGACGAACGTACACAAGTCAGTACCGACTGAAAGACGTTGGGGAGTACCGGAGTACGGGAGGTCCGAGGAGACAGGTACCCTAAAGAGTCCGTTCTTATAACGTATTCGACGGTAAAGGAGGAGGTCCCCTATAAGGGAATGGGTCCCTAACTTGGACAAACAGGACATAAAGAACGTAATGTCCAACTAGAAATGGTCGACTCGGTAGTCTCTTCGGGTAACTGGAGCATAGTGGATCAAATCCTTCACCATGTCCCAGAAGTCCTAAGAACAGTCAAAAGTCTAAGGGAATTGGTTCGGTGGTAAGAATGTACGTAGAAGTACGTCACTTATACGACGTAGAAACGGTCCAATTTTAAATAAAGAGACAAAGGAAATAAAACAATTCAGAAGTACTATTGAAAAATCTATCTCATAATAAAAAAGAATTAATACTACAAATTGTCCTATATAGGGATCAAAAGTAATAATAATGGTAATAATAATGATATAAAAAACACCTCTTTTGTTGACATTCGTTCGGTACAAAAGATGTACTTCCCGAAGGGAATTCAAGTAGAAGTCAATGATCCACCGTCCAATAACAAGGGAGTGTAATCTACGTTACGAATTCCTTCCTGTGATCTTCATTCTTGTGTACATTAAAGATTTTAGAAAACCTTGTGTACTGAGGGGTTACTCCTTTAAAAGAGAAGTTTAAGTGGCAATCTGTAGACTCTTCCCCCTTGGACGTTCGTTTACCATACTCCTAAAGTCGACCATGTAACATGGGGACGGTGGTCAGACTCAAGAAGGTCCTACGAGACATAAAGTATCCTAAGTTGTCTTGGACCTTTACGTTTTCTTGTCTAACCCATCTTTGGTCATCCGAATTTACCTATTATTCACGACATCTTTCGTTAGTTAAAAGTACTTACTCGATTTTCCCCACTGATACCTTTGTTTATTAATCTTACCGTTTTGATTAGGTGACGAAAGTCATCCAGTAATTGTATAAGGAGATAATACTGACGGTCTCTTTTTCGGTGTATGACATCTACTTTTTACTTCAAATGACTGAACTTTTTTCACATCCACCTAAAAGAGAAAGAAAAAAAGGAAAGATGACAAGAAGGTTGGGTGGAAAGAGAAACAGAGGAGAGGGATGTGAGAGAATAAAAAAGAAAAACTTTCTTCAAACTCATTGAAAATTAAAATTTTCTTATAAAAAAACAACAAGAAAGGTAAAACTACAGAAAGAAAGTAAAAGAAATTTATCCCCGTTTTTTCCGATACCTCTATGTTGTTTAAGTGTGATCCCTTAACTTATTTTCGATAAAACGTCTCATACCCATTGTGATTTTCTGATTTTCCATCAATTTTATACCTTAAGACTTACTGTATGTTGTTGATTACTCATCAACGATAATTAATAAAAAGTTAAAACGACACTATTACTCTAAGTTCTTTATATGAAAAATACAAGGGTACCGACGTTAGAAATTAAAACGACACGAGTCTCCACATTGAAGAGATTAACATCACAAAGTGTCCTGAGACTGTCCTTAATAAAAGAACTGTCTTTTACACATCCTCTGTAAAACATAAACAGACCAAATTATTAATAAAAACAGTTTACTTTATTCTTGTGAAATACAGTTGTCTAGTTAAAACTTATTATTCGTAAAAAGGGAGGTTTTCCGATTTATTCAACAGATAGTTACAAAAGACCTTGCAAAAGAAAGTACGTAAGTAACTAGGTTACACACACGTACGATTCAACAAAGTCAGTACAGGTTGAGAAACACTGGGTTACCTGACACCGGGTGGTCAGAGAAGACAGGTTCCCTAAGAGGTCTGTTCTTATGACCTCTCCCAACGGTGTAGGAGAAGGTCCCCTGGAAAGGATGGTTCTCTAGTTTGGGTGTAGAGAAATTCAACGGACGTAACCGTCCGTCCAAGAAATTGTGATCACCGTGGACCTTACGGGGTAACTAGGTTATGAGTATGTACATGTGTAGGTAGGTAAATAGGTAGGTGATAGAAAACTTGACCTGTTTCTGAGAAGAATTTATTTAAAATCAGTACAACGAGAGTCTGAAACAGAACTGATCCGACACTAGAATAGTAGTCGGACGGATCGGGTCACAATCCTAGGAATCACAGACTAGTAGGAACTATAAACTAGTTCATGAAATCGTTCTTAATAAAATCCAGTCAAATATTTCTTAAAGGGAGGGGTATCAGTCAAAGGTAGGTGACTGAGGTACTAGGACAACGACGACGATTCACCGAAGTCAGTGCAGGTTGAGACACGCTGAGGTATCTACCGTCGGGTGGTCCGAAGAGACAGGTGCCCTAAGAGATCCGTTCTTATGTCCTCACCCAACGGTAAAGGAAGAGGGGCACTAGGACAATGAACCAGTATTTAAGGGTGAACAGGATCATCACCCTCCACTCAGTCCAAGGAGAGGTAATAACGTTATCAGAACTTATTTCAGCAGGAATGGTAAAATTGTTCGTATTAATAAAGAATTTGTTATACCGGGGTTTAAAACTGTCCTATTCTAAGTAATCACCTGAACCCGGAGAGTGTCTCGTGGGGTTCATATGTGGTAAATTAGGAAACAGAAGTGTACACTGACTGACTAGTCTCTAGGTGACCACTCAAGTTGAAGATTAGGTGAGAACACGAGGTCTACTGTTGTATTACTTCGTCTGATTCTTGTTTAAGACGAAGAATTCTGAGATTCACGTACGAGACTCCGGTCCAATCACAGGGTCAGAACAAACCAATTTTTGGCAGACTCGTTCTTAGAAGGAACTACCTTCTGAAGTACCGAGAAGATCCCTCCCCAAATATAGGACTACGAACTCCACTTTACGGACCGAGAAAACACTCCTGAGACAAACATTTTATCTGACCCAACCTCCAGAGTCCGAAGAAACAGATACTCCCTGTTATTTAATTTTAGTGTCCTCGAGAGTCACTTGACTTGGAAGGGAAGAATTTAGGAATGGTAATATTACGATTGAGACAGGTAAAAAAAGGAACGACCGTACTAAAATGGTTAGTAAATCTTGAAGTAACCGAAACTTTTCGAATTCTAGAGGAGGTTGACTGATTAGATTCTGGAGAGGGAGGACAAGTGGAGGAAAAATGGAACAAAAATGGTAGAAGTCAGAAAGTAAATCAGGGGTACTTAGGAAAGTTCACGGTGGAAGGTTTGGGAATGGAGGAGGGAGAAGTAGACGGACAACCTCGTAAGGGTAAGGTGAGGCCAAGGAGTCGAGGAGTGTCAGTAAACTTGAAATCCGGAGACACGGGTAACCCTGGAGGCCTATCTGAGTCCTACGGGGTTTAATTACTGTATAGTCCTGTTTATTTTTAGAATTTTCAGAGAAGGTGTTTATTATTAAATTATTCGAAACAGTGGTTAGTAATATACATAAATAACTCGACATTCCAATATTAAACACTCGAATAGAGAAATCTTTCTACTGTCTTTAACACGAAAAAAAGTTCAATTATAAGATGACTGAAAATCAACAGTATAATCGTAAAGAACTTTACACTAAATCAAGTCATTCTTTGATATCTTAAGGGAGAAATCTTACAGTCCTTATCGATAGTCATTTTTGACCGTAACTAAGTTTATTATACTGACAGACCGTCCATAGGGGATAGAGGGACCAGGGAGGGTGAATGTCGACGAGTCACAGGACTTCTTATACTAGAAGGGTTTCTATGTATATAAAAGACCCGTATAGAGACCTATACGATGTAATTTTAGGTATACCTACCTAATCTTCGTAAATAAAAATTAGGGGATTTAGTAAAATATACCGAATTTTTAAAACTACATAAACGGAAATAATCCATAGTACTTCTTCATTCATTACAACTTTCGGAATCATGACACACAAATATTTAGAGGGTGGTGACCGTATAGAACAATCGTTCTCGAGAATTGAAAAGTTTATTTAGTTTCGACTTGATTTATTTTGAATCTTTTTTTCTTACTTCGTTTTCCATGAGATAAAGTAATACCAAAATAAAAAAGGAGTAGGATTTTCGTTATACTATTAACATCCTTAAAATCTTTTAACTTCTGTTTTATTTCATCTTTCATTGATTTTTAACATGGTTACTTATTAATGATGAAGTTTCTTATTAAGAGAGGACACACAGTCATTGTTAGGTGTGTTCATTTACTCTACTATGTCCGGTTCGTATTATTAATCTTGTATCTTCTATGACAGGTGAAAGGATATATCCTCTTTTTATTTAAAAGAGCAGTATATTTTTTAAATTTACTACCTGATAAAAAAGTCAACATAATTCCTTTTAAACTTAATTTTATAATCAACATTTGCAAAAGTGTACTATGGAAATTATTACTTTTGATGGATACTGAAATCTACATTCCCTAAAAATTTTTTCTTAAAACTTTTATATTTGATTTATTACACCCAAAAAAAAACAAACAAAAAAGTTTTTTCTTTTTTCAAAATAATCATTCGTAATGTGGTACAGATAGTGTCAATTACTAATTTTTCCACATTTTAGTTTTCTTTAGAGTGGGAAAATATTTGTATACCATTGATAGAAATGGTTTCCCCTTTTTAAGGAAAAGAAAAGAGTATAGAAAAGTTGTTCACTCTTCAGGGTAGAACATCGGTTCGTAGGAGCCAGTAAATCATA
The DNA here is from genome assembly GCA_006410555.1 of Capra ibex. Classification (NCBI taxonomy): domain Eukaryota; kingdom Metazoa; phylum Chordata; class Mammalia; order Artiodactyla; family Bovidae; genus Capra; species Capra ibex. The sequence continues at coordinate 3,741,005 of SJYO01026388.1, read as the reverse complement.
AGAGAGAGAAAGAACGAAAGAAAGGTAGGAATAACGATAGATAGAGGAGAAGGTAATAAGTCGAAAGTTTGTCTCACTCTCTACTACGAAGATTTGAAGGAAAAAAACTTAATAATTTTGAACGAACGTAGAGTAGAGGTGACGTATCTTACGACTCTTTTGAGAAGGAATGTAGTGAGTAGAAAATGAAATAGGTAGTCAGTGTGTGTAATATTCCAGAAGTAGAGAAGTGACCTTGGAAGGTCGAAGTCCTGACGGTCCGAGGAGACAGGTACTCTAAAGGGTCCGTTCTTATGACTTCACCCTACGGTAAAGGAATAAGTCCCATAGAAAGACTGGGTCCCTAACTTGTGTATGGAGAGTGTGAACATCTCTCCAAGAAATGGTGACTCAGTGGATCCTTCGGGAGACTAACAAGAACTTCATTTTCACCTTCACAACCAGAGAGTCACCATAGACTGAGAAATTCGGGGCACCTGACATCGGACGGTCCGAGAAGACAGGTACCTTGAGAGGTCCGTTCTTATGACCTCATCCAACGGTAAGGGAAGAGGTCCTCTAGAAGCACTGGGTCCTTAGCTTGGACCTAGAGGACGTAAAGTACGTCTAAGAAATGATAGACTCGGTGGTCCCTTCGGGGACTAACAAGAATGAACCGTGATAAAGTCCGAAGTAAATACCATCGGTAAGAAGAAAACCTCTATACGTTTAATATTTAGGATCAATCGTGCAAATAGGGTCATAGAGAAGGTGAAATTGTAAACAGAACACAAAAAGTAAAAAGTTGTTTTTTCAGTAAAATAAAAATTTTTCGTTTTAAAATAGAATTTAAGTAAAAGGAAACCATTGAAGTTATCGTTAGTGGGTACCCCGATAACAGTAAAAAAGGGAAACTAAAAGTAAGTAAGTCATCATATAAAATCTATCACAACATAAAAAATTCAAATTAGAATCTGTAATTTATTCTTTTTTCTTTTTTCTTTTTTTTTTCGGGGTCTACTTTCATAGAAGAAGGTCTCTCCATATTAAAAAGAAAAGTCTTCTAAAATCTCACAGTCTATAAAGGAACTAGAAGAATTTTACGACCTAAAGTCTAAAAAGTCTCTATCGTATATACTTCTCACATATGATACATCAAGAAACCGGGTTATCGTATGTAAAAAGTATATGCAATAGAGACTTTTTAGACTTTAGGTCGTAAAATTCTTCTAGTTCCTTTATAGACTGTGAAATTTTAGAAAACTTTCCTTATTAATAGGGAGAGACCTTCTTCTATGATAGTAGATCCCGAAAAAAATCTACCGATTTTTTGTGTACTTTTCTACGAGTTGTAATGAGTAATAGTCTCTTTACGTTTAGTTCTGATGTTACTCCATGGTAAAGTGTGGTCAGTCTTACCGACGCTAGGTTTTCAGATGTTCGTTATTTACGAACTCTCCCACACCTCTTTTCCCTTGGGAGGATGTGACAACCACCCTTACATTTGATCATGTCGGTGATACCTCTTGTCACACCTCTAAGGAATTTTTTGACCTTTATCTTGACGGAATACTGGGTCGTTAGGGTGACGACCTGTATGTGTGGTTCCTTTGGTCTTAACTTTCTCTGTGTACATGGGGTTACAAGTAGTGTCGTGACAAATGTTATCGGTCCTGTACCTTCGTTGGATCTACAGGTAGTCGTCTACTTACCTATTCTTTCGACACCATGTATATGTGTTATCTCATAATGAGTCGGTAATTTTTCTTATGTAAACTTAGGTAAGATTACTCCACCTACTTTGACCTCGGCTAATATGTCTCACTTCATTCGGTCTTTCTTTTTATGGTTATGTCATATGATTACGTATACATACCTTAAATCTTTCTACCATTACTATTGGGACATACGGTCTGTCGTTTTCTCTGTGTCTACATATCTTGTCTGAAAACCTGAGACACCCTCTCCCGCCTCCCCTACCCCACTAAACCCTCTTACCGTAACTTTGTACATATTATAGTACATTCTTTACTTAACGGTCAGGTCTAAGCTACGTCCTATGTCCTACGAACCCCGACCACGTGACCCTACTGGGTCTCTCTACCATACCCCTCCCTCCACCCTCCCCCCAAATCCTAACCCTTGAGTACATGTGGGTACCACCTAAGTACAACTACATACCGTTTTGGTTATGTCATAACATTTCATTTTATTTAATTTTAATTTTTTTAATTTATTTCACTTTCTCCTCTGACCTTTTCAACCGAATTTCGAGTTGTAAGTCCTTTTTTTTTTATTATATACGATCCGATATTAAAGAGTAAAGGTGACACACCAGAAAAACCTTGGAGTTATTTTCGGACCCCAAAATGGTTCCGGAGGGACGGGGTGTTTCGTCCCAAACATGAGGTTACAGACGGAGACCATGTAAAACATTGACGATTTAATAAAGGAACCAAGAAATTAAAAGATCAATGACAAAGATGGACCTCAATAACTTTGGAATGAGACACGTGATAATTGAATCTTCATTCGAAACTCTCCCTTCAACGTACACTGAAAATTCGAGGGAAGGGACTTCAGAGAGAAAAATTCTAGAATGAGGATTTCAGGATCGAAGAAATGGTCTAAAGTTTAGATTCAAAATGATGAGTTTGACCACTTTGACATGAAAATGAGAAGTGAGACACTCTATCGATTTTTCTGTATCACCCTCGTTGAACGACACCAACAGAAGTATCTATTCTTATACCCCTATATTGTCCATTCCTACGACTGCAAAGGTTTCAACCAATTGCCGTCTAGACCTTAAGTTTGAGTCGGACAGACTGAAGACTCCGAGGTGAGAATTACAGATTCCATCCGGTAACGGAGAAGTAATTCTACATAGGAAGGCAACAACTTCCTAGGTGTGACTTCCCGAACAGGTCACTCAGTCGGTGACTACGGAAGGATTCGTAGAGTGAGGGTAAAGAGGGAGAAGATTCTAAGGAGGAATCGACCAGTGGGGGTGATGTCGACCCTCTTAATAATTCGACCAAATTCAATAAGTTAGAAACGTCGAAGAGGAGGGTCTTGTACCACGTACCTCTCGTCGATCTGACGTTTAAATTCGGAACTTAAGTCTCTCGGACGGACACAATATTGGGTCGGTTCTGATGACGAAAAGACTGGACCCTTGTGTATCTGTAAAGGGGTTGTCGGGGTCTGAGAACCAACAGTCAAGGTAGATAAGACTCCCCTCGAATGTGGAACTCAAGTCTGACCACTCTATATAACCTCTGAAGACTGGAAATTTTGACACTCTAATTTTTTTTTTTTCATAATACAATTCGATGATTTGAACACTACTAACTACATTTATTTAAATGTAAGTCCATTAGGTTCATATATGAAAATTAAAGTAAAAGGGGTATACATTTAAAATCGATGTTTATAATTTATAAAACAAGAGGATCACGTAAGAGATTTCTAATGTTGTATACATAGATATTCCCCACGTAATAACTCAAGATTGCACTTACTACTCGGTTTAAGACCTGTTAAATTCTTGTCGTTCTGTTACCTTTAGACCAATACAGAGAATGTATCGTGTCTATAACACGATCACGATATTATATAAAATTAGAACATACAAAATCTTTGAGGGGTTTTGTAATAAAAGTTCAATACACCATATAGGGTAAAGAAATAGATGAAATTCGAATTCGAGGGATGGACTAGATACTAGTAAAAGGAAGACGAATTTCCGTACGACAAAAATCAATAGATCACGTCCAGACGATAAAAATCAAATAGACTGTCCACAGAAATTAACAGGAAATAGAAACTTCCTATAAAAATGACCATACCCTGAGATCTTACCACCGTTGAACAAAAGTAATAAAGCTTTTACAGTAGGATGACATAAGACCGAAAATAACAAATTCACTCTTAAGTCAACACAGAGAATGTAATTGTAGAAACTTCCTTCACTTTCACCTTCAGTGAGTCAACACAAGTTAAGAAACGCTGGGGTACCTCATATGTCAGGTGCCTTAAGAGGTGCGGTCTTATGACCTCACCCATCGGAAAGGGAAGAGGTCCCACAGAAAGGTTAGTTCCATAGTTTGAGTCCAGAGGGTGTAACAACCTCCTAAGAAATGGACGACTCGGTGTTCCCTTTCTTTAGACAGAAAATAAAAAGAACAAAAAATAAAATAAAATAAAAATTATAAATAAAAATATAGTCATCTAAACGAAGACACACAGATCTGAATCAAAAGAAATATAAATAAGAAGACCTTCGACATCTTGAGAGAATAACCCTTTATTCTTGACGTCACACAACTGAGGTAAGTGTCTTCCTGTAAAGTCTGACAAAGAGAGAAACGACAGTGTTTATACTACGAACTTTTACTGACTCGGAAACTTCTTGATTAAACTTTTTACAATGTTTTAATATATGATCACAGAAATTACAAAACTTATGAAAATTTGAACAGACGAATGAACAGTTTATAATAAACTTTTAGAAGTTAGTTGTTAACGTCACAGGTCTACGAAGATATAGAAGTTCAAACACCATTCAACGTTAATGGCCCCCCCCCCCCTGAACATTTATCCTTGTGTAAATTTACATAAGGATTCTTTGTTTATCTTTATCTTTTTTTAATTTCTCGGCATCGAGTTTTCAACATATGATGAAATAAGACTTTATAATATGTCATTAACGAAACCTATAAAACTGAACACTCTTGTAAAAAAATCTCACAGTTATAAATTAAGTTATTTAAATAACTTGACTTCTTCCCGATACTAAAATGTCATAGATATAAATTGTTTAATAAACTCTATTAGTGTTTATTTCTTTTGAGTGAACTACTCATTACAAGAAATCTTTCGAAAACTCTTTACTATTAAAATTCATTCAGTATATATCTTTGTTTAATAACGACACTTTATAAATGTTTGAAGGAATACTTTTTACAACTTTACCTACTACGAAGGCTGAAGTCAAGTCAAGTCAAGTCAGCGAGTCAACACAGGCTGAGAAACGTTGGGGTACTTAGTTTCGTGCGGTCCGGAGGGACAGGTAGTGGTAGAGGGCCTCAAGTGAGTCTGAGTGCAGGTAGCTCAGACACTACGGTAGGTCGGTAGAGTAGGAGACAGCAGGGGAAGAAGAGGACGGGGGTTAGGGAGGGTCGTAGTCCCAGAAAAGGTTACTCAGTTGAGAAGCGTACTCCACCGGTTTCATAACCTCAAAGTCGGAGTCGTAGTTAGGAAGGTTGCTTGTAGGTCCTGACTAGAGGAAAACGTCTTAAAATAAACTCGAATGGACCTTGAAGTCATCGACATCTTTTAATAAAAGAATTAATTTTTATAAAATCACATTCTTTTCTTAAATTTCTTGTTTTTTTTCACACACATATTTGAAAACTTTTTTAATGTTTGTTTAAATAAATTTCTTACTTAAAAGTATATTTTCATCTCAAATGAAGTCTTCTTGTAGTCACTGTACCTTGATCTCAGTATCCACCGATTTTTTAATTAATTTTATACACTTTACACTTTTGTACACAGGATGAATACGATAAAAAAAATTTTCAAGACTATTATTTTAATTCCTCTCGAATTTTAAAAAGGAATTACTAGTAATTATATTTGTAAAAAATTCTTCGTCTAATAAAAACTTTTATGAGAGACGACGACGACGACGATTCAACGAAGTCAACACAGGTTGAGATACACTGGGGTTTCTACCGTCGGGTGGTCCGAGGAGGCAGGGACCCTAAGAGGTCCGTTCTTGTGACCTCACCCAACGGTAAAGGAAGAGGTTACTTACTCTCACTTTTCAGTTTCACTTCAGCGAGACAGCGGCTGAGAAGTGTTGGGGTACCTGACGTCGGGTGGTCCGAGGAGGTAGGTACCCTAAAAGGTCCGTTCTTATGACCTCATCCAACGGTAACGGAAGAGACCTTTTATAAGAAATTATCGTGATTATATTGTCTAACAATAAGTGATTTATTTATCTTAATTAAAGTTCTTAGTCGAGTTAACAAAATCATATAGTTTTAAAAAATAACCATTTTTTTTTAGTACTCCGTATAGGAGAATAGTTTAAATAATTTAATCACTTCATATAATATTATTACAATTGATTTTCGTATAAAGACACATCGTATAGAGATCTTAAAAAAGTAGAATACACGCATTTTAAGATATAGGTTTCCCCTCGTTAAGGGACTAAGAGGATTGGGGTCAGTGACCGTTGGTGATAAGATGGAAGAGAAAGACTCAAACTGATGGATTAATGATGTATATTCACCCAAATGTATCATAAACCGGAAGATACTGACCGAATAAAATATATTACAGAAGTTTCAAATAAATACAGTATCGGATTTTGTCCTAAAAAAAAGAAAAAATTCCGACTTATTATAAAGTAACATACGTAGTATATGGTGTAAAAGAAATAAGTATATAGTTACCTGTAAATCAAAAAAAGATAAAGGAACCGATAACACTTATTTCGACGTCACTTTTACCCTCAGACTATAGAGAAGTTCTAGGACAAAAGTTGAAAAATTCCATTTATAGGTATTCACCCTAACGACCTAGTGTACCGTCAAGATAAAAATTACAAAACTCTTCAAAGGTAAAACAAAAAGTATCGTTGATGTGGTTCGTGTAAAGGTTCTCATCGTCTGTTTTCGAAGTTACAAAAGTCCAGGAATGGTCACGAAAATAAAAGACCCAAAGTAAAACAAAACGTACAAACACTACTGTTCCGCAATCTATTATGAAGTGACACAAAAAACTAAACATTAAGGGATTACTAAACACTACAATGTATAGATGAGTATGTGAACAATCAGGAAACACATAGAGAAAACCTCTTTACAGATAGGCTCTGAAAACGGGTGAAAAATATTTCTAAAACAAAAAAATGATGACTCAACATAATCAAGGAATGTATAAAACCTATAATCCAAATCTAGTCTATATACGAAACGTTTATAAAAGGTGTTAAGGCTTCTGACGGAATATTCCGACAACTAATAACAAAACAGTATTTCTGTAAAAATCAAACTACATCGTGGTGAACAGACATAAACGAAAACAACGGACACATATACCATAGTGTCATTATCGGTCGTTAGTGACGTTTGTCGTTATAATCCTTCAAACAAAGGTACAAAGAACGATCTTCAAAATATCAGAGTCCAGGATGTACATTGGGAAATTTAGTAAAAATCAAATCATAAACAAATTACCATAGCCTATTCACACGTTAAAGTAAGAAAACGTACAACTATAGGTTAAAACTTCTCGAATAGTAAAGGGTAGTACATCAAAACTGTACGAATAGTTTCTAGTGAACGGACATAAATGTACTCAAATACGGACCCGAGAGATAAGAGAAGGTAACTAGTATACAGACGGAAATACCGTCATGGTATACCAAAACTAATGATATCGGAATATTATACAAACTTTATTTCTTCCCATTCTGTAGACATAAAGAAGAAAAAGAGTTCTTTTAAAACCGATAAACCCCAGGAAACACTCGGGTGTAATAATTTTTTAAAAAAGATAAAGACATTTATTACGAAAACCCTAATACTAACCTTAATGTCAACCAGTCTTTAATATTGAAAAGTAGAACTTTGTGTCCCGAACTGAAGATTTAACTTCTTTCGTCCTTTTTGGTGATCCGGTAAGTCAATACTGGATTTATTTTAGGGAATGTTAATATGTTACCTTCACTATTTGTCTAAGTTCACTAATCTAGACTATCTCACGGACTTCTTGATATCTGTCTCCAAGTACTGTAACATGTCCTCCGTCACTTGTTCTAGTAGGGGTTATTTTTCTTTACGTTTTTCCTTTTACCAACAGATCTCTCCGAAATGTTTATCGACTCTTTTCTTCTCTTAGATTTCCGTTTTCCTCTTTTTCTTTCTATATGGGTAAACTTAGGTCTCAAGGTTTCTTATCGTTCCTCTCTATTATTTTGGAAGGATTCACTAGTACATTTCTTTCTCTCCGGAATCATTCGTAGTGATGTTTGTTTCGATCACCTCCACTACCTTAAAGTCGACTCGATAAAGTTTAGGATTTTCTACTACAACAATTTACAACATCCCTTATACGGTCGTTTAAACCTTTTGAGTCTTCACCGGTGTCCTGACCTTTTCCAGTCAAAAGTAAGGTTAGGGCTTCCTTCCGTCACGGTTTCTCACAAGTTTGATGACTTGTTAACGTGAGTAAAGTGTACGATTATTTCATTACGAGTTTTAAGAACTTCGATTAGAAGTTGTCATGCACTTGACTCTTGAACGTCTACAAGTTTTACCTAAATCTTTTCGTCTCCCTAGTCTCTAGTTTAACGTTTGTAGACAACCTAGTAGTTTTCTCGTTCTGTTAAGGTCTTTTTGTAGATGAAGACGAAGTAACTAATACGATTTTGGAAACTGACACACCTAGTGTTTTTTTGAGACTTTTTAAGAAGTTCTCTACCCTTATAGTCTTGTAGAGTGGACGGAGGACTGTTTAAACATACGTCCAGTTTTCTGTTGTCACTCTTGACTTGTACCTTGTCACCTGACCAAGGTTTAACCCTTTCCTCATACAATTCCGACAGATAACAATGGAACGGATAAATTGAATATACGTCTCATGTAGTACTCTTTACGGTCAGACCTACTTCGGATTCGATCTTAATTCTGAAGTCCCTCTTTATAGTTGTTGGAGTCTATACGTCCACTGTGGTTTGAATACCGTCTTTCACTTGTCTCTGATTTCTCGAAGAACTACTTTCACTTTCTCCTCTCACTTTTCGACCGAATTTTAAGTCGTAAGTTTTTTACTTTTAGTACCTTAGTTTATTTACCCCTTTGTTACCTTTATCACTGTCTGAACTAAAAGAACCCGAGGTTTTTAGTGACGTCAACCACTGACGTCGGTACTTTAATTTTCTGTGAACAAGGAACCTTCTTTTTGATACTGATTGGATCTGTCGTATAATTTTTCGTCTCTGTAACGAAACGGTTGTCTCCAGATATATCAGTTTCGATAACAAAAGGGTCAACAGTACATGTCTACACGTTGAACCTGGTATTTCTTCCGACTCGTACCTTCTTAACTACGAAAACTTGACTCCACACCCTCTTCTGAGAACTCTCAGGGAACCTTACTGTCCTCTAGTTTGGTCAGTTAGGATTTCCTTTAAATGGGACTTATAAGTAACCTTCCTGATTAAGACTTCGACTTCGAGGTTATAAACCGGTGGACTAACGGTTCACGACTGAGTAATCTTTACTGGGACTACAACCTTTCTTACTTCCGTCCTCCTCTTCCTCTGTTGTCTTCTATTCTACCAACCTACCGTAGTGACTGTACTCAAACTCGTTCGAGACCTTCTACCGTTTCGTGTCCCTTCGGACCGTACGACGTCAGGTACCCCAGAGTTTCTCAGTCTGGGTTGAATCGTCGACTTGTTGTGTCCTATTTGAAATGTATCGTTTATTTACATATGTAAAACGACAATTATTTATATGTTTATTTACTTACTTATATAAATAATCAGTTTTTACTTGTTCTAGTAAGTGTCGGTCTACCTTTTGATTAATAACTACAACGTAAAAATGAGTTGTTGTTCGAGTGAATCGAGATTTGGGTCTATAAAGGACTATAGAAGGAACGGAGAATCCTGAGAGTCCTGTTCACGAAAAAACCAGAGTTAGTCACTTGGGATTCCAGTTCCGGTATCTTACCTAAACAATCTTTACACAACTGGTCGATTAACTTATTATTTGAGAAGACTTTACGTTTTAATACTCGAACTGAGAGCTAGACGATACGTGAAAAGGTACAACTATGGAGACAATTGAAGGTATTCTGAGAGATGGCATTGAAATAGTAAAGTCAGTCGAAACACACCATGAGACGAGTATAAGTAATCCCTAGACCGTAATTACTATCACTACCTAATGTCTTACACAACTTAAAAACACAGTAAAATATTAAAAAATAATCAAACCTTATGGTGATTATTTAATACTAATGCAGTATCGTTTATAGTCTTATGTTTTAAAACGAGAAGTTTTGATAAAGGAGAGAATTTTATATTCTGTAAAATAACTTTTCAACAGATTTTCTTGAGTTTAAATAGAAAGATGATTCCAGTCCAAGAGGAAAATCCATGAGAATGTAGAATTATATCGTTTACGCTAAAAAGTGATGTTAATTATTATTAGATAAGAACAAAGTGAAGGTCAAAGAGTAAGTTACCTCTTTGTTTAATTTACTAAAATGTGTTTATGAGTAAATTTTATAAAATTTTAGTTCTTTATACAGTATCATGTATTATGCCAATTTAAGTGTAACTCTACCAAAACTGTTCATTTGAGGGAACACACCGATGGTAGATTAGGTCTATATGTCATAAAGTAATCTGATCTTTCAAGGGAGTACGGTGAAAGGTCAATTACTATAAGTGAGGAAGGATATATTTAACTATATATAATCAAAATTGACAAGATATTAAAATTTATCTTGGTCCGATTGTGTCATGTGTTATCTAAACCCCACCTCAATAAGTAAAAAACACGTAAGACCGTCGAATAAGTAAAAATAAGACTAATGGTAAAGTGACATACTGATATCGTGTTAAACAAAAGATCATATATACAACCACCTGAACACCTAACAAAGGTTAAAAATAGACAATATTTATGTCGACGAGACTTGTCACGAACATTAAAGGACTTCTGTATAAAAGTAAAGAGATCCTTATTTTAACGTTACAACGTCTGATCCGTAGATAAATTAAGTTATTCCATGAGTGACGGGTTCACAGATTCGGTAAATTTTTACCGTTATTATTATATACTCAATTCTTAGTGAGGTGTTGAAACGTGTGTGAATCATAAAAAATCAAAATCGGTACACCGACTCACACTTTAACTTAGAACATCAAAATTAAATGTAGATGAATTACCTATTTCTATAACTCTTACAAAAGTACGTGAATAACGGGTAGATACATGGAAGAAAATTCAGTCATATTACAAAAGGGACGAATTTTGAAATTACTGAGTAACTACAAAAATATACCAGACTTATGTTAAGAAAAAAGTCTATATGCATGTCGTGTATAAAAGAAGGTCAAACACCAAATTGAAAAGTAAAGGAATCACCTTCTGGAATTAAATAATTAAACTACTTCAAGTTAAATAATACTTGATTCCTCTAGGTTGGTCAGGTAATATTTCCTCTAACAAGGACCCACAAGAAACCTTCCTGACTACGATTTCGACTTTGAGGTCATGAAACCGGTGGAGTACGCTTCTCAACCGAGTAACCTTTTCTGAGACTACGACCCTCCCTAACCCCCGTCCTCCTCTTCCCTTGCTGGCTCCTACTCTACCGACCTACCGTAGTGACTGAGCTACCTGCACTCAGACTCACTTGAGGCCCTCAACCACTACCTGTCCCTCCGGACCGCACGACGTTAAGTACCCCAGCGTTCTCAGCCTGTGCTGACTCGTTAACTTGACTTGACTTGACTTCTACTCTACCAACCTACCGTAGTAACTGACCTACCTGTACTCAAACTCGTTCGAGGCGCTCAACCACTACCTGTCCCTTCGGACCACACGACGTCAGGTGTCCCAGAGTTTCTCAACCTGTTGTGACTCACTGACTTGACTGACTTCCTTAGAAGTGGATTGAGTTTCACCACCAAACTCACCAAAAGAGGTTGGAAAAGAATCTTACAATTATCAAATTCTAAATTCAGATATTAGGTAAAATTTAATTAATAATAAATATCACGCTCAAACCCCAGTTCCAGGTGTAAATATAGATCAATTAAGTCTTTTAATTGAACAACTATCGCATCAAAAAAAAAGAAAACTTAGTGGAATCGATAACCGTTTTACTAAAATAAAGATACACACAGAAAGATAAAGAACTATAAGATCATACAAGGTAATCAGAATATAGTGACAGTGTGGAAGAACTAATAAGTAAAGTCAGAGAGACAGTATAGGTTGAGAAATACTGATGTACCAGACGTCGTACGGTCCGAAGGAAACTTCTGATCGAAGTTCTTAAAACTCGTAATAAAACGATCGTACACTCTACTCACGTTAACACGCCATCAAACTTGTAAGAAACCGTAACGGAAAGAAACCCTAACCTTTCTTTTGACTGAAAAAGGTAAGGACACCGGTGACGACTCAAAAGGTTTAAACGACCGTATAACTCACGTCGTGAAAATATCGTAGTAGAAATTCTTAGACTTTATTGAGTGGACCTCAAAGTAGTGGAGGAGTCTGTTGGTAAAACTGAAAAACGTAAAGAGAAAGAACCCTTATCAATACTAGAGACGGAGGACATGTTGTAATACTTGGAGAGACAGGTATCAAGAAGTCCGTGAGACAGATAGTCTAGATTTGGGAACTTAGGTAAACAGTGAAGGACACATATTAGTATTCCCTAAACTAAATCCAGTATAGACTTACCGGATCACCACAAGGGATGAAAGAAATTCAGACTTAAAACGTTATTCCTTAAGTACTAGTCTCGAAGTCAGTCGAGGGTCAGAACAAAAACGACTGAGATATCTCGAAGAGGTAGAAACCGACGTTTCTTATATTAGACTAAAACGATAACTGGTAGATCATTACAGGTTCACATCTTAATACAGTACACAACAACCTTCTCTAACAAACGATACTGGTCACACAAAGAAAACTTTTTGAGACAATCGGAAACGGGACGTAGTAAAACATGAGGTTCCGGTTTGAACAGACAATGAGGTCTGAAGGATGAAAAGGTAAGATCATGGGATACTACTTTTCCTGTAAAAAAAAAAAGGTACAATCTAGATCTTCCAGAACATCAAGGAGTATTTTTGTAAGTTGAAATCGGAATGAACAACCCCGTATGTCAACCTAATGAGACTATAATTTACCAAACGAAACTTTTGTTTGTCTTTAGTAAGACAACAAAACATCTAACGTGGGTTAATGACTAACCCATGAACCACATTATTAGAACTAATAACATCTTACTATTTATTAAGAACTTTAGTCATAACATTCAGGAGTTTGAAGAAACAAGAAAAAATAAAAAGATTTCAAATAAACCGACAACACTCAGAAAGTTTTAAGGGGGTTTAAAATTTTAGTCGAGTAGTTGAAGACATGTTATTTTGTACCACAACAATACAAACTCTCATACAACTGAGATAAATGGTTTTAACTCTCTTAATTATAGAGAATCACTGATACCACATAAAATTAAAGAAATTAAAGAAATTAAAAGAGTCACTACAAAATATCAAAAGTCAGATTTTATGAATATATAAAATTCAAATAAGGATTCATAAAGATACGAAAAATATATGATAAATTATCATGATAATGGTCGTAATTACATAATCGGTCACCAAAAGTACTCGTATATGTTTAATTTTAATAAAAAATAAAACTCGAGTATAAGAAGCTCAAACAATAAAAATTCTAAAAATATCTAAAGAACTTACAAAATGGATTTATGATACATTATATTATAGTGGAATAGGAAATTTGTAAAATTTGTAACAGTTTACTAAAGGACATAGATGACAATTAGTATATTAAAAATAGGGATTAACCTAATTATACTAAGTCATTGTTAACTAAAAGTTTATAACTTGACAACAACGTAAAATCCCTACTTAATGTAAACTAGTAATGACATACATATACAAAAGATACTTCTTTCAAGTTTATTTTGTCTAGACAGGATGTCTCTTAGAGTTGAAGTCCCTTTTCATTTGAACTATAGTAATCGAGGTTCCAGTGACAATTGATAACTCTAGAATCCAAGGTCTACGGTCGTAAAGGGGATCCACGATCTAACTGAGACAGAGACAAGAACGACAACGAAAGAAAGTAGAAAAATCGACACCCACGAAAGAAATAAGTTACATCAGAGACATCAAGTACAAAAGTGATGGTGACCGGATGGGTTGGACAGTAGACTGTGGAGTCGACAGTGACTAATCTTAAACTGGAAGGGTTTTATCTATTACGTTAGGGAAAGGGAAGGGATTTCATAGGACCTTATATCCATAATTACCCATAAATCTTGTGTTGATTTCTCGGAGAACTATTCACACTTTCTTCTCTCACTTTTTTTTTTTTTTTCTGACCGAACTTTGAGTTGAAATTTTTTGTAATTCTAGTACTGTAGACCCGGGTAGAGAAACACCAGTTATCTTCCCCTTTTTCATCTTCGTCACCGTCCAAAATAAAAGAACCAGGGGTTTTAGTGACGGCAACCCCTGACGTCAGTAATTTAATTTTCTCCAAAGAAGGAACCTTCCTTTCAATACTATTTAGACGGACGATTCAGAAAAGTCAGTACATGCTGAGAAACGTTGGGATACCCACCATCGTCTGGTCGAGGAACCAGGTACCCTAAGAAGGTCGATCTTATGACTTCACCCAACGATAAAGGCAGAGGTACTATTTGGATCTGTCACATAATTTTTCTTTGTCTCTGTAGTGAAACGGTCGTATACAGATATATCAGTTTCGATACCAAAAAGGTCGTCAGTACACACCTACACACTTGACCTGTCATTTTTTTTTTCGACTAGTGGTTTCTTAATTACGGAAACTTGACACTACAACCTCTTCTGATAACGTTCAGGGAACCTGATGTTTCTTTAGGTTGGTCAGTTAGGACTTCCTTTAGTTGAAACTTATAAGTAACCTTCCTAACTACGAATTCGAGGTCATTAAACTGGTGGACTACGTTTCTCGGTTGTGTAACCGTTTTTTTAGGAACGGCGACCCTTCCTAATTTCCGTTTTCGCCGCCCCCCACCCCCCCCGCCCCTCCTCCACCTGGTTTTCTACTCCACCAATCTATCGTAGTGGTTGAGTTACCTGTACTTAGACTCGTTTGAGGTCCTGTATTGCTTCCTTTCTTTTCGGATCACTCGACGTCAGGTACCCCAGCGTCTCAGTCTGTACTGAATCGTTGACTTGTTGTTTTTCCTGCGTTGATAGATTTAAATCAAATAAGGAAATTGATACTATAGTATGGATACCAATAAGGAATGATTAGTTCAACAAAGTCTGACTTTACAGAGAATTAAATCTCACTAAAAGGATAAGAATGACCACGTTATAAGAATCTTTTAAATAAATATTAAAATAAAACAAAAGTTAACAATTAGAACCTTTAAAGACTGGACGTAAAGACAGTCAGGAGAAAAGGAATTTTTGGGAGAAGGAAGTTATAGGACCTCAGGAGTCTGTTTATGTTGTGGATTGTTGAACGAAATTAAAGGGTCACCACGATACGTTTCATACAGACATTCCGGGGGTACAAAGGGTACGGTGTTAGTCTTCTTTTTATCATTGTTATTATTAATTCTATAGTATAAAAATTATGAAAGACATGTGGTCTGTCTTCGAGTAAATTTTGAGTACATTTGAGACCCTTCATTCGAGACATTTGGGATTGTATGTTTCCCTTATTAAACGGGGACCGTTAAAACTTGGTACCTACTTAATATGAAGTTTAAGTCTAACCAGAGTAAGTTTCGTAAAAGAGGATTGGAGTACGATTAAAGATATCCTGTTAGTGTCATAGGAATTGCAAGGTGAGTTGGTAGGTGTATTGTTTCTTTGTGTTTTGGTGGAATTACTAAAGAGGTGTGTATTTTGTCACTACGATGTGTACGGAATTCAGACTGAACTAATTGACAGAATCTCTTCATGGTACTTTAACGAAATCAACTCGTCCCCAAGTAATACACAAAGTCAAGAATTCAACGTGGTTAAGACTATAATCAAAAGTTTATAGAATTCTAAACTCGAAAATAAGGACGTAGATTTGTAATTCATAACAAACTGAATGTAAATGAAAAAGGATCTGGTACTTGAACAGGAAATTACAAACATCTACAAAATATCATAGGTGTTACCCGGGGTTTAGAGATGTAATAGAACATGAAATTTTTATCCAAAGTCTGAAAGTAAATGAAATATTAGGGAACAACAAATTTGAAATTAAATTAGTAAAAGATATTTCGAATAAAACCGTTTCATGAACGTCAATTGGATTTGAAGGTTTCGTGTCACGAACAAAGATATTCATACAAAAGAAAGTAATAATGTAATAATGTTTACCAACGTAATTAATAATATTTTTTATTTGACTTAAACCTCCGGTTAGAATAACCTCGTTCATACTTTTTTTGATCATTAGTTGTTGGTGATAAATGAAATTAGGTAAACTGGTTGACTAAATAATATTAAGCTGTTCTGGTTTGATAGACTCGTGACATTTACACACCACTAAGTACGGTATGTCCATATTATAATACACTAGATGACGTAATCTTTCTTAAAATTCTTTATTGTCTATTTGACCGGATACTGTTAGATTGGTTCTTTTTTATACAAACATTAAATAGACACCTTGTTTACCCACAGAGTCAGAATAAGTTTTCTCTTAAGTCAAAGATATGTAGGAATTGTTTAGAAGATAAGAGGGTTCAGAGTTAATAGAGTTTTTTACCATAGTGATAGTTAGACAAACGAGTTCGGTTTTACATGTGAATACGAAGTTAAAAGTGTAAAAAAATAGGAGTGTGGTTATTTAAGATACATAGGTAGATGAGGACAAGAAGGTAATGGGAGTAGAATCAGGTTCCTTGTAGTACAAAGGTCCAAATGAAGTTATCTGAATTTGACAAAATTAAAGTAAGAACGTTGGGTGAGGTTTTTACAGAAGATTGTAATTAAATACGATGAGAATATTATGTGTTTAAGATTGTCAAATTGTAGTGTGAATTTTATAATAAGTTTTGGATTGGTTCTGGGTATTCGTTGATGGAATATAGAGGAGATTACAAAAAAGAACTCGAGTAGAACATGATTAGATGTACACGAAGTACGAGGTCTGTGTGACTGAAAAGAAAGACCCTATGTGCTATATGATTTGAGTTATCATAGAATTATAAAAATGAAAACCTATTGAAACGAACCGACATAGTAAGGGAAGCAAGTCCATAGTCGAGTTTAGTTAAGAAATCTCTCCAAAAGAGACTATGAGTTTAATTTTACTTACAAAACACGACCCCAGGTCGGGACCACCTAGGTCCATTAAGCTTAACCCCTACCTCAGCCTCAGACCCTTTCCTGATAAATGAATCTTTATATCCTCTCTAATCCTTTCTTATTATATCATCCTTTTAATCACCTCTTTTCTCCGACTTATTGAACCAAATGCGTCTTTTAATTATTTTGGAACTCTGTTCTCCAAACGTGGTAGACGCAATCCGGTGGCCGTGGACGAACTTATCACCTCCCACGGGGCGGAACCCGAGGGAGAGCGCACCCAGAATCTTCGGTCCCGTTCATTCATCTACACCACTCGGAGGCACGAGGTCTACCTTTAGGTCGGACTTTTCCTCTCCCTCCCTCTCCCTCTTTCTCTCTCTCTCTCTCTCTAAGCCGTACCCCCTTTGGTCAGAAAGGTCACTGACCGGGTAGGAAATAACAGACCTTTCGAACAATATGAGAACCAACATGTATCTCTAGTTACCTATTATGTTTTAATACGTCGCAGTCGTGGGGACTGAGAATAGTTCTGGTCCGAAAAAGAGACGTATGGATCGACATATGTGTTCAGAATCCACTAAATGTAGTAGAAGACCGGTCTTCCGGTTAATTGTAAAATTTCGGGAAAAGACTATTCTCAGACAGTTGGTCTTTTGGAATTTTCACAACAAGAAGGGTTTCATACCACAGTGAGAGTCTTTCGTGACTTATTTCAATGTAAGAATGTATTGTTCCTGTGTTGTTAAATATTGTTTCTTTCTCCTCATGTCACTAAATATTGTTTCTCTTTTCATTAATTGAGTTTTCAGATCACAACGATTGTAGTTTTGATGATATAAGGAAAAAGATATCGGGTTAATGTTACTAATTATAGGAAGTCCACGGATTTTCTATTTCTTATACCTCCGGACCGTCGTCAGTAATTGAGTTGTCACTTTGGGTAGTGGTTATATTAAAAATCGAAAAATCTTTTCCGAGATATAGAAAGTCTACGAAATTCGAAGTAAGGAGAGTACGAACCCCCGACATTTGTTAGTGTTCAACATTTTCAGAGGTTGACAGTCCGTTCAATCTCCCGGTAGTCTTCCTAAACTCGACTCTGTGAGGAAAGTATACGTCCTCCGGTCAACCTCGAGATTCAATTGAAAAAGGTCTCTTTCCACCACCCCCTGTCGGGGACAATTATAGTCTTCTCACCCTTCGTGTCATGTTATTCCGTCCGTGTGAGACCAAAAACCCCCATCTACAAGTCCTTTTAGGTCCCCCTTGGGGACTCCGGTCTAGTACGGAAACGTATACAGTCCGAAGGAAGGAGCACTGGAAACGGTGTCCGTCCTAAGGGGTGTGACCGAGGACCGTCAAAGGTTTCAAGATAGTGTGGTTATGTACCTAAAAACTATAAAAAAATAAATAAAAAACAAATAAAAATAACCGAAATAAGTAGGTATTGTCAACCCTTGTTTATATAAAAGAATCGTGATACGGTTGTGAAAACCCTATTAACTTACTTATTACTTACTTGTTAAAAATATATTTATGATTCTTTTCTTTCTTTCTTTCACTTCAGCGAGTCGACACAGACTGAGAAACGTTGGGGAACTTGACATCGGATGGTCCGAGGAGACAAGTACCCTAAGATGTCCGTTCTTATGACCTCACACAACGGTAAAGGAAGAGATCACCTAGAAACGTTGGGTTCCTAACTTGGAACCAGAGGGTGTAACGTCCGTCTACGAAATGGGAGACTCGGTAGTCACTTCAGGATATATTTATGATTCCGTGTGTATTTTTAACACTGTAACTGTTAATCCCTTATAATTAGTACCCTTTATAAACAATATTAGTACCCAGATCACCGAATCTTCCTGAAAGACCTCCACCATTATTTATTTCGGAATTTCAAGGATGTCACTTACTACAAGTCAGTGAAGACTGAGAAACGTTGGGGTACCTGATATGTCAAGTACCTTAAGAGGTCCGGGTTTATGACCTCACCCATCGGAAAGGGAAGAGGTCCGCTAGAAGGGTTGAATCTCTAACTTGGGTCCAGAGGGTGTAAAGTCCACCTGAGAATTGGTCGACTCGGTGATCCCTTCGGGTTCTTATGACTTCACCCATCGGATAGGAAAGAGGTCCCCTAGAAAGACTGGGTCCTTAGTTTGGTCCAAGAGGACGTAAAGTCCGTCTAAGAAATGGTTGACTCGATAGTCCCTTCGTTAGGTTTGATGGAGTCCGGACCGTTTTTTCTTTCTTGGTCTCAACTTTCTTTTACGTCACCCTTCTTGACTAGTAGACTAATAAAGTCCTCTAAAGGACCTCCCCACCTCACAAAGATGAAGGACGACCAAGACCAAAATTCAGTATCTGAGATCTGTAGACTTAAGAGAGATTGAAGGATGAAGGTCACTCAACTATCGTACTACTATTCTCAGAAGACCTCAAATCAAAGTTAACACGGTATTCTATCATTGGGTCGTAGGAGGAGGTGTCAAGGGTGTCACTTTGGAAATTTATATGATACAGAAGTAATCGGGACCGTTAAAAAGAGTCCTTCCGAGTGGGAACAAAATCGAGAGTGGAACGAATTTGTTTTCTCTATATACTTCCTTTGTACACTTTACTTTCTCTCTCTCCTTAAGACAACAGTGAACCATTTCTTTGAATCTCAACTTACAACTTTAAACTAAGACCAAATAGTCAGTAAAGAATTTCTCTGTTACAGGACTCACATTGTACAAAACGTACAAGTCCTAACCGTTAACAGTTATAACTGTTATAAACATATAACCAGGTTGTTATATATTTTTCCTCTTTCGGAAACTCTTTTAAGTTGTAGTTAAATACTATTTTTAAGAGGTCTTTCGTCCTTATCTTCCTTGTATGGAATTGTATTATTTTCGATATATACTGTTTGTGTGTCGTTTGTAATAGGAGTTACCACTTTTTAACTTTCGTAAAGGGGATTTCAGTCTTTGTTCTGTTCCCACGGGTGATAGTGGCGATTATAAGTTGTATCAAGACCTTCAAAACCGGTGCCGTTAGTCTCGTCTTTTCCTTTATTTTCCTTAGGTTTAACCTTTTCTTCTTCATTTTGAGAGTGACAAAGTCTACTGTACTAGGAGATGTATCTTTTGGGATTTCTGAGGTGGTCTTTTAATAATCTCGATTAGTTACTTATATCCTTTCAACGCCCTATATTTTAGTTGTGTGTCTTTAGGGAACGTAAGGATAGATCAGTTCCGATACCAAAAAGGTCATCAGTACACACTTGCACTCTCAACCTGACACTTCTTCCGACTCGTGACTTCTTAACTACGAAACCTTGACACCACAACCTCTTCTGAGAACTCTCAGGGAACCTGACGTTCCTCTAGGTTGGTCAGGTAAGACTTTCTCTAGTCGGGACTCTAAAGAAACCTTTCTTACTACGATTTCGACTTTGAGGTCATGAAACCGGTGGAGTACCCTTCTCAACTGAGTGACCTTTTCTGAAACTACGACCCTCCCTAACCCCCGTCCTCTTTTTCCCCTGCTGACTCCTAATCTACTGACCTACCGTAGTGACTGAGTTACCTGCACTCAGACTCACTTGAGACCCTCAACCACTACCTGTCCCTCCGGACCGCACGACCCTAAGTACCCCAGCGTTTCTGAACCTGTTCTGACTCACTCACTTGCTTTAACTTATTACTCTATCATCTTTTTCTTTAATTCCTTTGTTAAGGTAAGTGGTAACTTTGCTTTTCTTATTTTATGAACCCTTATATACATGGATTTCTTTGATTTCTGGATATATATCTTTTGATATTTTGTGATTACTTTCTTTAGTTTCTCCTGTGATTATCTACATCTTTATATGGTATAAGTACCTAGCCTTCTTAGTTATATCATTTTTACTCATATGATGGGTTTTGTTAGATATCTAAGTTACGTTAGGGATAGTTCGATGGTTGCCATAAAAAGTGTCTCGATCTTATTTATTAAAGTGTTAAACATGCCTTTATGTTTTTTGGAGCTTATCGGTTTCGTTAGAACTCTTTCTTCTTACCTTGACCTCCTTAGTTGGACGGACTGAAGTCCGAGATGATGTTTCGGCGTCAGTAGTTCTGTCATACCATGACCGTGTTTCTGTCTTTATATCTAGTTACCTTGTTTTATCTTTCGGGTCTCTATTTAGGTGTGTGGAACCTGTGGGAAAGAAATTGTCTACTCCGTTCTTATATGTTACCTAATTTCTGTTAGAGAAATTGTTTACCACGACACTTTTGACCAGTTGGTGAACATTTTCTTACTTTGATCTTGTGAAAGATTGTGGTATGTGTTTTTATTTGAGTTTTACCTAATTTCTAGATTTGTATTCTGGTCTTTGATATTTTGAGGATCTCCTCTTGTATCCGTTTTGTGAGAGGTTGTATTTAGTGTCGTCACAGGAGATACTCGGTAGAGGGTCTTAAGACCTTTATTTTCGTTTTTATTTGTGTACCCTAGATTAATTTTAATTTTCGAAGACGTGTTGTTTCCTTTGATATTCGTTCCACTTTTCTGTCGGAAGCCTTACCCTCTTTTACTATCGTTTACTTCGTCGACTGATTGTTGATTGGAGTTTTTATATGTTCGTTGACGACGTCGAGTTAAGGTGTTTTTATTTGCTGTGTTAATTTTTTACCCGGTTTCTTGATTTGTATGTAAAGAGGTTTCTTCTGTATGCCTACCGATTGTTTGTGTACTTTTCTACCAGTCGTAGTGAGTAATAGTCTCTATACGTTTAGTTCTGGTGTTACTCCAAGGTAAAGTGTGGTCAGTCTTACCGATGCTAGGTTTTCAGATGTTCGTTATTTACGACCTTTCCCACACCTCTTTTCCCTTGGGAGAATGTGACAACCACCCTTACGTTTGATCATGTCGGTGATACCTCTTGTCACGCCTGACAACGGAATACTGGGTCGTTAGGGTGACGGACCGTATTTGTGACTCCTTTGGTCTTAACTTTCTCTGTGTACATGGGGTTACAAGTAACGTCGTGACAAATATTATCGGTCCTGTACCTTCGTTGGATCTACAGGTTGTCGTCTACTTACCTACTCTTTAGGTACCATGTATATGTATTACCTCATAATGAGTCGGTAGTTTTTCTTATGTAAACTTAGGTAAGATTACTCCACCTACTTTGACCTCGAATAACATGTCTCACTTCATTCGGTCTTTCTTTTTGTGGCTATGTCACATGATTGTGTATATATACCTTAAATCTTTCTACCATTACTATTGGGGCATAAAGTCTGTCGTTTTCTCTGTGTCTACATATTTTGTCTGAAAACCTGAGACACCCTCTCCCTCTCCCACCCTACTAAACCCTCTTACCGTAACTTTGTACATATGATAGTACATTCTTTGCTTAGGGATCAGATCCAAGTTATGTCATATGTCCTACAAACCCCGACCACGTAACCCTACTGGGTCTCTCTACTGTACCCCTCCCACCACCCTCCTCCCAAGTCCGAACCTTTGAGTGCATGTGGACACCACATAAATACAGCAACATACCGTTTTGGTTACGTCATAACGTTTCATTTTTTTATAAAAAAAAAATTTTTTTCCTAATATGAGGTGTTAGTTCACCTAAATAGGGTTCCCACGTCCTTATCAAGGTATAAAGTTAAGTTAGTATATTACATTACATGATGTAATTCTTGTATTTTCTATTTTTAGTATACTAATGACGTTATCTATGTCTTTTTAGTATCTGTTTTAAGTTGTATGTAAATGCTCTTTTTGAGAGTAGTTTTAAGAATGTCTTCCTTGTATAGAGTTGTATCATTTTAGTCAATACTGTTATGGTGTCGATTTGGTATGAGTTGTCACTTTTCGACTTTTGGTAAGAGGGTTTTAGTCCTTGTTATAGATGAGAACACACGAGTCAACGAGTCCGTACAGGTCGAGAAACGTTGGGGTGTCTGACCCCGGATAAGAACGATAAAAATATCATAACATTCAGGACCTGAGTCGTTAATTTGTACTTTTTCTTTATTTTCCGTATGTTTAACCTTCCCTCCTTCATTTCGACAGTATGTACAATCTTCTAGAGGAGTATACTGTATATTTTCATTCGAGTTTTACCTAATTTCTGGATTTATATCCGGATTTTGGTATTTTTCACGATATTCTCTCGTACTCGTCTTGTAAGAAACTGTTGAATTGCTCTCAAAAACCCAGACAGAGGATTTCGTCTCATTTATTTCGTATCTATTTTCATGTTTTGGATTAAATTGAATTTTCGAAAACGTGTCGTTTTCATTGATATGTTTTTTACTTTTCTGTCGGATGACTATCCTCTTTTACAAACGTTTATCATATTAGTAATACCCATAATTATAGGTTTTATATATTTATAGAGTATGTTGACATCGTTGTTTTTGTTTGTTCTAAATTTTTTACCTGTATTCTGGACTTATCTGTAAGAAGGTTTCTTTGGTATGTCTACCCACTTTCTATGTACTTTTCTACGGGTTGTAGTGATGAATGATCTCTTTATGTTTAGTTTTGGTGTTACTCTATAGTGGAGTGGGGACAGTCTTACTAATAGTGGTTTTACAGATGTTCTTTCTTCACAACCGTTCCTACACCTCTTTTCCCTTAAGAGTATGTAGTAACCATCCTTACATTTGACCACATTGGTGATACCTTTTGTAATTCTTTCAGGGAGTTTTTGACTTTTATATCGATAGTATACTGAGTCGTTAAGATGAGGACCCACATATAAGTTTTTGTGCTTTTGTGATTGAACTTTTCTATTTACGTAGGGCTAAAAGTTTCGTTATTATAAATGTTATCGGGACTTTACCTTCGTTAAGTTGACGAGTAGTTATCTACGTACCTAATTCTTCCATATCAAAATATATGTTTTACCTTCCGGTGAGACGGTTTTTGATATTACTTTAAGACAGTAAACATCGTCACACCTACCTGGGAAGGTGGTCCCTTCGGAGTCTACCATTTCTTAGGTGGATGTTAACGTCCTCTGTGCCCAAACTAGGGACCCACCTTTCTAGGGGACCTCTTTCCTTACCGATGGGGAAGGTTATAAGAACGGGCCACTTAAGGTACCTGTCTCCTCGGACTACCCGATATCAGGTATCCAAACGTTTTTCAGTCTGTACCTGTGTTAACTCATCGATTGTGAAACCGAAAGTTTACTCGTTCTCCACCTACGTATCCATAGACATTCTTATTAATTATAATTTTTTGATATGAAGTACTTTTCAGTCTAATCATACGTTATAGACAATAATTGATCAGAATGTTATAAGGGTACAAAGGAGAGTGGTTCTAGAGGTTATATAATCATAAAAACTCAATGATAATTCAAGATCACTTTTTAGACTTCAAGAATCTTAAATTATCATTGTCTCTTGACAGAGAGTTTGTATTAGGAGTTTAAACTTTAAGTATTTATAAAAATCCCGTGAAAATTCAAACGTAAAGAAAGGTAATAACTTTTGATAATATTATATAGATTAATAATAATATAGTAAAATAGATACTTACACTTTTTAAACGTACGGTCTATTATACTTCTAGTTTTCATATAATTACGTTATCTCCAAGTAGAATTTATATGATTCGTTTGGGTAAACAATATGGGACTTATTTTCGGTACGAATGTGATACTGGTGTGAGACAGTTTTATTATTTTTTCCTCTCCCACCCTGCTTAACTCTCATCGTAACTTTGTATATAAAGATGTAATGTATACATTTTATCAGTCGGTCACCCTTGAATGACACACTGTGTCCCTCAAGTTTGGGTCACGAGACACTGTTAGATCTTCCAACCTTACCTCATTCGTCACCTTCTCTCCAACTTCTTCCTCCCCTGTACATATATTGATACCGACTAAACTTAACTACATACAGTCTTTGGTCGTGTTATAACATTTCGTTAATAAGGGGGTCAATTTTTATTTATTTATTTAATATTTTAATTTTGTTTTGTTTTAGTTGAATCCGATGTTGGTTTTCCTGCTCTCTGACTTGGACAGTGACTTAGTATTGACTGAACTCTCGTGTAACCGAAGTGACCACCGAGTCTACCATTTCTTAGGTGGACGTTGCACCCTCTGGACCCAAACTAGGAACCCGACCCTTCTAAGGGACCTCTTCCCGTACCGTTGGGTGGGGTCATAAGAACGGACCTCTTAGGGGTACCTGTCTCCTTGGACTACCCCATGTTAGGTGCCCCAGTGTTTCTCAACTTGTGTTGACTCGCTGATTCGTGTGTCTTGACTGGATAATTAAGAAAGTTTGTTCGAATACATCATTAAGATGTTCATTTTAAATGGAAGGAAGAATTATAAAAAAAAATGGAAAAATTTTATTTGTCAATCAACTTTTAGAGTTTTTTATCAATATTCGATATACAAATCAAAATTTCCTTGTTTTTATTTAGATTTATTATAGAAACACTCGGTTTGTTAATAATAAAAAAGATAAAGGGTTTCCCAATATGAGTTGACGTATAAATAATAAGATCGATGAGTTTAAACGTAAATCAGGAATTCAAAATAGACATACGAACGAACAAAGTCTGTCTGTCCTTTTTTCTTTTTTTGACGATTTAGACAAAATATTAAACTATTATGTTTTAGATCGTGACTCAGTTATGTAGAGTCAAATTTACTATTTATTACCTTTTATAGTAATATTGATATTTCATTTTAGTATCCTTTCACAGTAAAGGTTGAGATAGTTCATTCAATACGGTGACTTTTATACTGATTGGTAGTCTGTTTCGAGACGACTACTACGGGTGATTGTCGTTTACTTTACAATTCTTCTTTTATAAAATTCTTGTTTTTGTTGTATGAACCTCCTACTTTTCGTTACATCATT
The DNA here is from genome assembly GCA_006410555.1 of Capra ibex. Classification (NCBI taxonomy): domain Eukaryota; kingdom Metazoa; phylum Chordata; class Mammalia; order Artiodactyla; family Bovidae; genus Capra; species Capra ibex. The sequence continues at coordinate 3,715,022 of SJYO01026388.1, read as the reverse complement.
TTCCCTACGTTTGACTTAAAATTTCACAATTTTGTTATGTAAACGAATTCCTTTTATGTACTTACGATCTTTCCTAAATCTTCTTATATTTCTTTACCACTGTAAACTGGTTTGTGACCTAGAAATTTTACTGGAACCTCCCCGTTCTCTTTATTAAGTATTAGATTACCACAATCTCCTAGTTTACCGTTTGAGTAATTACTTTGAATAACATGTATTTCTACAGTTTGGTTCACTTATTATACGATATCAGTAGGTTTCTTGAAACTTCTCACGAGGTGAAAACATGTAAACTGACCAAAGAAATGTAAAATGTTATACTCTATTTTGATAAATTGTAAAAGACGATCTCCTTAACCAAATACCGTATGTTAGAACAAGCCTAAGGTAGTCTAATCCTTTTAGAGAATTAAGACCGGTCCTATATCCTTGTTCCCCGGTTCCGTTCTTATCCGGTAATCACAGACTTTCTGTTGTACATACTCAACAAAGATGAGAATCCCTTGAGTAAGTTCCTGTTCAGAAATTGTTCTTTATTTGACTCTTTTGGATTTGTCACGGAATATCAAGTGTCTAAAAATCATAAGGTGAACCCCTCTATAAAAATATTTAAATCTAAAAAAAAAAAAACGGGATGTGTTTTGGAGAACTTATTCTTAAATAAGCCAACATCTGGTACTTAGTCGTAAAAATTTATTTGTGGTCCGTTAAGACTATGTAACATAACTTTTGACTTGTAACTGCCTAGACTGTTTGGCATACCCAATGAACTTATTCTGAAGTACAACCCTCTGGTTTCTCTTAGATGAATCTACATCTCTGGAATTAATTCATTTTCTCCCTACCCTACACCCGGATCCTCAGAACGGCTAGAACGATAGTCTTACCCACTCCATAGCACAATTTTTAATTTATGTTTCAGATTTAGGTTCCAAATTTACTAACCAAAGTGGGAATCTCTGTTCAAAAGGTTCTTATTTAGATCCTTATCCCTCTTGTATATCCAGTCTGATTGTGTCTCTGACTAGAACTACGTTTATATTTTATTGACTTTTTATGTGGGGTTTTTTAGAAGAGGACTTTCTACGACACAACTATGTGGCTTTAGTGTCAATTATATTAATGACTCCTTAACTCTTTTGTGTTTTTATTACTTATTTTCACTTAATCTGTACTATCCTACAAAAGATATTAATCTTTGTGTGTTTAGAGTCGTTGAATAATATTTTAAATAATATGTAACGTTAAATTAACGGAGTTATGTTTGGTAGAACCCGAATTCAAGGACAAGGTTATGGTTGTCTTCAAACGATAGTGACCCAACTTTTCTTCTTTTTATGAAGAAAGATTCTCCTCGGTGTCGTCTCAAATGACGACACTTCTCTTCTCCGTCCTCACGATTCCTTTTTTGTTATTGTTATTGAGTCGTGGTTTTCTGTTCAAGTGATCCGGTTAATTCTAACTCCAACATGGACGGGGTAATGTTGGGATTGTGGTTATAGTCAGGTGTATACCCCTTACCTTTATGGTACCTGTCGTTGAGGGATAGGACAGATCCTTTTGGTTGTGAAATCTCTCGGTTATATCCTAATTCGGTATGGTCTTCTTGTTGTTGTTAATTATATTGTTATTTTGAATATCATCCCATCGATATAAAAATCGTACTTGTACTGTCAGTGAACTTTAATTAATAAAAAGACAAAATAAAAATGTAAAACAATGTAGTCACGATGACTAATTAGTTTTATTACTACCGTCGTTATTTATTATAATTCCGATAAATCCATTATACATACTGTTTTATCTCATTATTTATATTTTTTAAAAATGTATTCAACACGAGAGACTTATGGTCTAGAGGACTGGACTGAGAACTCTTCGGACATACGTTCCGTCCTTCGTTGTCAATCTTGACCTGTACCTTGTTGTCTGACGAAGATTTATCCTTTTCCTTATGTAGTTCCGACTTATAACAGTGAAACTAATAAATTAAATATACGTCTCATGTAGTACTCTTTACGACCTGACCTTCTTTGTGTTCGACCTAGTTCTAACGACCCTCTTTATAGTTATTGGAGTCTATACGTCTACTGTGGTGGGAATACCGTCTTTCACTTCTCCTTGAGTTTTCGGAGAACTACTTTCATTTTGTCCTCTCACTTTTTCAACCGAATTTCGAGTTGTAAGTCTTTTACTTCTAGTACCGTAGGCCAGGGTAGTGAAGTACCCTTTATCTACCTCTGTACCGCCTTTGTCACAGTCTGAAATAAAAACCCCCGAGGTTTTAGTGACGTCTACCACTGACGTCGGTTCTTTAATTTTCTGCGAATGAGGAACCTTCCTTTCAATACTGGTTGGATCTATCGTATAAGTTTTCGTCTCTGTAATAACACGGTTGATTCCAGGTAGATCAGTTCCGATACCAAAAAGGTGACCAGTACATATCTACACTCACAACCTGACACTTCTTCCGACTCGTGACTTCTTAACTACGAAAACTTGACACCACAACCTCTTCTGAGCACTCTCAGGGAACCTGACGTTCCTCTAGGTTGGACAGGTAAGACTTCCTCTAGTTGGGACCCTAAAGAAACCTTCCTTACTACGATTTCGACTTCGAGGTCATGAAACGGGTGGAGTACACTTCTCAACTGAGTAACCTTTTCTGAGACTACGACCCTCCCTAACCCCCGTCCTCTTCTTCCCCTACTGTCTCCTATTCTCTGGACCTACCGTAGTGACTAAACTACCCACGTGAGGTCCTCAACCACTACCTGTCCCTCCGGACCGCACGACACTAAGTACCCCAGCGTTTCTCAACCTGTGCTGACTCACTGACTTGACTTGACTTGAATAACAGAAGTAAAGGAGGTGGTATCAAACTGAGTCCGGTTTGTTGTTCCTCCTTCCTGTCGGGGTGAGTAGTTGTCTTTTAACCTAAGTTCTAAATGACTCGTACCGGGGTGGGTAGTCTTGTTCTGGGTCAAAGGGGGAGTCAGAGAGGGTACTCCTTCGAAGGTATCCGAAGGATAGGAGCAGACAGTCTTCCGGTTGTCTTACTTTTGGTTTTAGTGACATTTGAATAGTTTAACTAGTGTACCTGGTGTCGGAACAGATTGAGTTACTTTGATACTCGGTACGGTTCATCCCGGTGGGTTCTACCTACCCGGTACCACCTCACAAAACTGTTTTACACCAGCTGACCTCTTCCCTTACCGTTTGGTGAAGTCATAAGAACGGAACTCTTTGGGTACTTGTCATATTTTTCCTTTTTTCTATCTTGGGACTTTCCACTTGAGGGGTCCAATCATCCACGGGTTATACGATAACCTCTAGTCACCTCTTCATTGAGGTCTTTCTTACTTCTCCACCTCGGTTTCATTTTTTGTTGTGGGTCAACACCTACACTAACCATACCTTCATTTCAGATTCCGACATTTCTCGTTATAACGTATCCTTGGAAATTACGATCCAGGTACTTAGTTCCGTTTAACCTTCACCAGTTTGTCCTCTTCCGTTCTCACTTATAGCTGTAAAATCCTTAGTTACTTGTTTTTACCTGACCTTACCCACTTAAATTGAGACTACTGGTAGTATAGAAGATGACACCCGTTCTTGGGGAATCTTCTTTTCCTCATCGGTAGTATCAGTTGTCTTCCTAGGTTTTACGTCATGAACCTACGTTAGAGTCTCTGTTGTCTTACTAGAGACAAACAAAGGTTCCGTTTAGTAAGTTATAATGTCATTAGGTTCAGATACGGGGTTGGTCGTTACGACTTCTTCGACTTCAACTTGTCAACATACTTCTGGGTGTTCTGGAAGATCTTGATTGTGGGTTTTACTATAGGAAAAGTAATATTCTCTGACCTTACGTTTTCATCCTTCAGTTCTTTGTGTAAACGGACCTCATTGTCCATTTATACGGGAATCTCCTGTTTTGTTTCGTCCAGTTTCCGATTGTCTCAAAAAGGTTCTCTTGTGTGACCATTATCGTTTGTGGGAGAAGGTTGTTGTGTTCTCTTCCGAGACGTGTACCTATAGTGGTCTACCAATTGTGGTTTTAGTCTAACCAACATAAGAAACGTCGTTTTCTACCTTTTCGAGATATGTCAGTCGTTTTTGTTCTGACCCTCGACTGACACCGAGTCTAATACTTGAGGAATAACGGTTTAAGTCTGACTTTAACTTCTTTCACCTCTTTTGGTGATTTGGTAAGTCCATAATGGATTTAGTTTAGGGAAGACGGATATGTGACCTTCACTCTTTATCTAAATTCCCTGATCTAGACTGTCTGTCTCACGGACTACTTGACACCTGCCTCCAAGTACTGTAACATGTCCTCTGTCCCTAGTTCTAGTAGGGGTTCTTTTTCTTTACGTTTTCTCGTTCTACCGACAGACTCCTTCCAAATGTTTATCGACAAGTTTCTTCCCTTCACTTTCCGTTTCCTCTTTTCCTTTCTATATTTGTAGACTTACGTCTCAAGGTTTCTTCTCGTTCCTCTCTATCTTTCGTAAGGAGTCGTTAGTTACGTTTCTTTATTTCCTTTTGTTGTCTTACCCATTCTGATCTCTAGAGAAGTTCTTTTAATCTATAGTTTCCTTGTAAAGTACGTTTCTACCCGAGTTATTTCCTGTCTTTACCATACCTGGATTGTCTTCGTCTTCTATAATTCTTCTCCACCGTTCTTATGTGTCTTCTTGACATGTTTTCTCTAAAAGCGCTGGGTGTATTAGTTCTACCACACTAGTGAGTGGATCTCGGTCTGTAGGACCTTACACTTCAGTTCATCCGGAATCCTTCATAATGAAGCTTGTTTCGATCTCCTCTACTACCTTAAGGTGAAATCGATAAAGTTTAGGACTTTCTACTATGACACTCTCACAACGTGAGTCATACGGTCGTTTAAACCTTTTGAGTCGTCACTGGTGTCCTGACCTTTTCCAGTCAAAAGTAAGGTTAGGGTTTCTTTCCATTACGGTTTCTTACGAGTTTGTTGACGTGTTAACGTGAGTAGAGTGTGTGATCATTTCGAATTTTAAGAGTTTCGATCCCAAGAAGTCATGCACTTGGTACTTGAAGGTCTACAAGTTCGACCAAAATCTTTTCGTCTCCTTGGTCTTTAGTTTAACGGTTATAGACGACCTAGTAACTTTTTCGTTCTCTCATCTTTTTGTAGATGAAGAGAAAGTAACTGATTCGGTTTTGGAAACTGACACAGCTAGTGTTGTCTGACACCTTTTAAGAAGTTCTCTACCCTCATGGTCTGGTGGACCAGAAGAAGGACTCATTAGACATACGTCCAGTTCTTTGTTATCAACCTTGACTTGTACTTCGTTGTCTGACCAAAGTTTAGTCCATTCCTCATACAGTACCGACACATAATAGTGGGACGAATAAATCGAATATAAATCTCGTATAGTACTCTTTGCGACTCGACCTACTTCGTGTTTGACAGTAGTTCTAAAGTTCCTCTTTATAGTTATTGGAGTCTATACGTCCACTATGGCGGTATACTTTCTTTCATTTCTTGATTTATCGGAGAACTACTTTAACTTTCTCTGCTCACTTTTTAATCCGAATTTTGAGTTGTAAGTCTTTTGATTCTGTTACCATAGACCAGAGTAGTGAAGTACCGTTTATCTAACCCTTCATTACCTCACTCACTGAAATAAAAAACGACGAGGTTTTAGTGACGTCTACCACTGACGTCGGTACTTTAATTTTCTACAAACGATGAACCTTCTTTTCGATATTGGTTGCATCTGTTGTATAATTTTACATCTTTTAATGAAACGGTTGTTTTAAGGTAGATCAGTTTCGATACCAAAAAGGTCATCATTACATAACTACACTCTCAACCTGATATTTATTTTGCCCCGTGACTTCTTAACTACGGAAACTAAGCACCACAACCTCTTCTGAGAACTCTCAGGGAACCTGACGTTCCTCTAGGTTAGTCAGGTAGAAATTCCTTTATTTAGGACTTATAAGTAATCTTCCTGACTACGAAATCGACTTTGAGGTTATGAAACCGGTAGACTACGTTTCTTGACTGAGTAACCATTTCTGGGATTATGACCTTTTAAAACAACTCCAGTCCTCCTCTCTTACTCTACCAAAAACTGAGTTGAGACTCTCTGTCACTTCCTGTCCCTTCGGACGGTACGACGTCAGGTACCCCAACGTTTCTTAGTCTGTGTTAATCGTTTACTTGTTACTCAAAAGATAAATAGTTTCTTAAAATATTCAATTAATTTGTTTACTGTATATAAAGTATTTTATATAAAGTTGTATACCACATTACCTATTAAAAATGAGAAAAAGGGTTGAAAAAATCATCATGAAAAGATTTCACGGACGTCATGAAATTTTCTTTAGAAAAAAAAAGAGAGTACTCTACAATTTTAACTTATATCATTTAACATTTAAAACAAGGTGAATGTCCAGACAAAAATAGTTTAAATGTATTATGGTGAAAGACTATACAGATCACAATACGGTTGTTTGATTTATAGAAGAAATTTTTCGTAAAGACATACCCTGTATTATAAAATGAATGATTGTTGTTGTATCAAAATTTGTATACCTTAATCAAAAGTCGAGAGGTTTTTACTGGTGGGTGAAAAGTAGATATCGGAACAAAAACATCTGGTCCATAAACAAAAACCTTAGATATACAAGTATTATATTCGATAGGTACAGTTTTACAGGTTGTAAAAAATTATGAGACTTTACGTAACTGATAATAACGTTCAATTTAAGAAAGAGTCCTTATTACCAAAATTTTGTGTCTTGATTAAACTTGTACACTTTCAACTTAAGTTTTTTTTTTTACGGTCGAAATCATTTCTTTACTCTTTAATACGAATTAAATCGGTGGAAATAGACCACTTTATAAAAACTCAAGACTCCGTCAGAAGAAAGTTTTCTACAGAAAAAAGAAACATTGAACAGTGTTGGATGTGTATTGTAGTTTATTGAGTTCATGTCATTGAATTAGGAAAACAACCGTGCAATACCGAAGAAAATTCCAATAGTTCTGTAAAACTCATTTATATTATATTTAAACACAAAATGACGTTGGAAAAAAACTGAGTATAAGAATGATATAAAGGTTTAATCTTTCGAGAATAAAAACAGAGTGCCAAACTTTGACATTAAAAATGTCATCTGGTTATAAAATTGTGGAAAAGATACCACTTTCTATCAATAAAATATTTAAGTACGACTTTCTCTGGTAAAACGTAAAGTTATTTCATTACATTTAAAGTTATTTATGAAGTAAAACTCTTTTGGTTTGTGATTTGTTTTAGAAATAACTTTTGGAGTCGTAGTGTCCATTTGTTTGATGTGGGACAAAATCGTCAATTAATATGTTCTTTTCTCGTTATAAATATCGAAATAAAAATATAAGAAACTAAACTTTGAACATCTGTTAATTTAAACGGTTTTAAAATGAAAATGAGAGAAGGTTTATTCATCTAATCTATTCGTTTAATACAAAACTTAAACTGTTTTAAGTTGTTAGAAATCAAAATATAAAAGAATGTAAAGTAAATCCAGAAGTATCTTTAGTTCTTCCAATAACGTTTGAGACAAAAAGTTTGGTTTCAAGGAGTAGATTTTAGATCTCTCCCTGTATAAACAACAACGACAGTAGTAAGTCTCAGTGAACTATATGAGGTCTTCGTACTAGTAACAATTCTAAACTGTATTAATCGAGATGAAACATTTTGAAGTCATGTAGATGATAGTTTTAAAGAAGGAAACAAGAAGGTTTTCTGTTAAACTGACGTTCAAGAGTTATTCCTATACATAGGCATAACTCGAAATATCTTGATAGTTTCCTTGTTTCGTTATTATGTACAAATAAACACACCATACGGGTTTAAGTCACCGAAGACAGAAGTCGACTTTTAAGAATAGAAACACCCTTTATCTTTCTGAAACCAAACCAAAACCTTACGAACGGATAGAGTGTGACCTGAACATTCTAAGTCACAAGTACACACGAAATTGTAGGAGAAAAGAGGGTGTAGGTTCGGGTGTAAGAGTAACCGCATACGACATAAAACCGATGGAGGGATTAGGGCAAGGAAGTTCATTGTCAATAAATAGTAAAAAGTTACAAAGTACGACCAAAACTGTAACTTCAACAAAGTATCAAATTGAGAATCTTTTGTACCAGTATTATTATTAGTGACAGTCTCTGATTTCAGTGATAAAGAAATATGTTTCGTGTTGTCAATTAGGTATGTATTTCTGTCTAACAAATTCAAGTAACAATAATTTGACGTGTGTTCAGTGTAACCAGTTTTCTTTACTTTATTAGTCACCTTCCCCGTTTTATGTTAATGTTATTGTTGTCTTCCACTTACAAGAAATAGGTAATCTGTAATTTTCATCTCAAGAACGTCGGAGATAGAAATCCCGATGTCATACTCAAAACATTTAACAGTCAAAAGAAAGGAGTAGTAACTATTTGGTCATGAAAGACGTATGACCCCTACCCAAAGACCCTTCATTGTCTTCATGGATTTGACCCTATCAGGACCCGTTTGATCGTCAACTACTGGGGTAGTCTTCAAGTCCAGGACAACTATTGATTCGTACCTCACCTTGTTACCCCTTTAGAGATAACGATTTAATCAAACCGTAAGGACTGTATTTGACGTCAACATGAACCATATCTGAAATTTTAAGAAAAAATTAACCTCCTATTAACAAAATGTTAACACAACCAAAGACGGTTTGTAGTTGTACTTAATCGATGTCCATATGAACTTGGAGGGAGGTTGGGGTGTCTGGTAGGGTAGGGAGATCCAACAGAGTCCCGTCACACGACTCAAGGGAGACAGCGTTTCGTTTAAAATTGACCGGTAGATATAATGTATGTAAAAATTAAATAATAACCCAACGAAAATGTTTTAAAACAATTCTTCACAATTTCTGGAAACATAACTGTATTTACTTCCTACGTCCGGACATCAAGATAAAAGACCATTTCAAAGACTAACGAAAAAATAGGTCAATTATAACCGGAGTATTATACTTAACCCTTCACTTCCCTAGGACTCTAGGTAGATGAGTGGATCTATAGGTAAAGTAGGTCTCGGGAGTAGGATAAGGTCCAAGTAAAGTGGTTCTAAAAAAAAAGTCGACAAGTTTAAGTGACGAATTAAAGATCAGATGAGAGGAGTGGGTCAGGGTTTACGTAAGATGACAGTTCTATACCAGAATAAAAAAAATTAAAATACTTAAGGTCTACAGGTTATATTTTCTCATGTTTTACATTTCAATAAGACGCAGTAGACATGAAAAGGAAGTCTAGAAGTTTAAGCGATAGGGTCTTCGAGAGTTCGGGTCTACATATAATTTTAGAGAACCCTTCGTAAAAAAGTTTATGACTAGTACAGTATGTCCTTCAATACAATAACGTTACCGTCAGAGTTTCATGTTATGGTTAACTCGATAAAGTCTCCGTGTTTTACCACTCTAAGTGTTTTAATTTAATGAGTTCACTGGAATAATGATTTAGTAAAAAATTTCGTATGTCAGTCTTCGTCCCCTTTCTATACCCATTTTTATTAAATTATGTAAATACTATCTTATGTTCGTATGTTCGTTCTTCATGGGTCTAGAACAAAGCCTCCCTTCTTTTCTTTCCCTCCTAAATTTACATTTACTTCTACCCAGTATCTCCTAGGACGACACTACATACAGCCTCTCACAAAACGGATACAAGAGGAGATCCTCGAAATATCAAAGACCAGAATGTAAATCTAGAAATTAGGTAAAACTGAAATAAAAACACATACCACAATCTTTCACAAGATCAAAGTAAGAAAATGTTCACCAACTGGTCAAAAGTGTCGTGGTGAACAATTTCTCTAAGAGAAATTAGGTAACATATAAGAACGGAGAAAACAGTTTCTATTCCATAGGGATCCACGTACCTAAATAGAGACCTGAAAGATAAAACAAGGTAACTAGATATAAAGACAGAAACACGGTCATAGTATGACAGAACTACTGACACCGAAACATCGTCTCGGACTTCAGTCCGTCCAACTAAGAAGGTCAAGGTAAGAAGAAAGAGTTCTAACGAAACCGATAAACTCCAAAAAACATAAAGGTATGTTTAACACTTTAATAAACAAGATCGAGACACTTTTTATGGTAACCATCGAACTATCCTTAACGTAACTTAGATATTTAACGAAACCCATCACATGAGTAAAAGTAATATAACTAAGAAGGTTAGACACTTGTACCATATAAAAAGGTAGATAATCACAGGAGAAACTAAAGAAAGTGATCACAAAATATCAAAAGATATATATCCAGAAATCAAAGAAATCCAAGATTACTCCATCTACTTTGACCTCAGATAGTATGTCTCACTTCATTCGGTCTTTCTTTTTGTGGTTATGTCCTATGATTGCGTATACATACCTTAAATCTTTCTACCGTTGCTATTGGGACATACGCTCTGTCGTTTTCTCTGTGTCTACATATCTTGTCAGAAAACCTGAGACACCCTCTCCCTCTCCCACCCTACTAAACCTTCTTACCGTAACTTTGTACATATTATAGTATATACTTTGCTTAACGGTCAGGTCCAAGCTACGTACTATGATCTACGAACCCCGACCACGTGACTCTGCTGGGTCTCCCTACCATACCCCTCCCTCCTCCCTCCCCCCAGGTCCTACCCTTTGTGTACATATGGACACCACCTAAGTATAACTACATACCTTTTTGTTTATGTTATAACATTTCATTAATTGGAGGTCAATTTTATTTATTTAAATATAAATTTTGTATTATTACTGTAGTCCTCTTCTTTTTTTATTTATTTAAATTTACTCGATAATTCACAGTGTACATGACATAGAGAGGGGCGGTGTAGTCAAAAGGGACGACTACCACACCAATACTTCTGGTCTTAATCTGAAAAATCGTAAACCCACGTATCTATCTTTGTCGGGAACCAGAAGAAAAAACTGGTCTGTACTCCTATTAATAAGGACCGTTGTCGACAGGAAACGGTCAATCGGTCGTTTTACGAAAATAAATACAAAACCCTCGTGTCTTGTAAACTCCGTCTTACTTTGTGTACCAGTCCAACTTTGAAGTAGTGATCGTATACGGAGAACACATATAAAAACAATAAATGTACAGAATATTTATCAGTGAGAACCATGAATGATAGACCAGTATTCGTACGATTAAGTGAAGTCAACACAGGTTAAGACACATTGTGATACCTGACATCGAGTGATCTGAGGACACAGGTACCCTAAGAGTTCCGTTCCTGTGACTTCACCCAACGGTACGACAGGAAGTCCCCTAGAAAGGTTAGGTCCCTAACTCGGGTGGAATGCAGAGAATACAGAGGTCATAACCGTCCACCCAAGAAATGGTGATCGCGGTGAACCCTTCCGGTGGTTGATGAATCGAATATGAATTACGTAGAGAGGATAAAGAGAAATAAAATGTGAATTATGTATAACACTTAAGACCGAAACAGATTGTTCATAAGACGAGAAATCAATGAATGTCTATGACTTTTGTAGAAATCTTCAAACCGGATACGAAATGTTTGATGGATGAATAAATAGATCACCCAAACCTATTAGAGGTTTTGTTTACGTTAGATATCTAACTCACGGACTTTAAGAGAATCCCGGGTCACTCAATCTTAGAGACACTCTTCCTAGATGTAGGACGTACACTTTTCGAGAGGTCTACTAAGGCGACACGTTGGTCTCCCATGTAAAGAGACTAGGTAGGGTGGTACTTTGGGTGGACTCTTTGGTATACCTACATGACTCTCAAAGATGGGGACGAGACAACACGCATGATAAAGTAGAGTAGGTGGACTCAATAGAGAAAAATCGATTTTCAATATATTCGTGGTAAAGTGAGATTTCGAGATAGATAAATAACTTTTTCAATGGTCAAATTGAAGAGTTTCCAATTTCGTTAGTTGACTCTTGTCGGAGAAGTGAAATTTACAAAAGAACTATAGATAATGGTAAAAGATGAATTAGGACACTTACGAACCGATGATACAAATATCATAAAATTAAATACATATATAAATAAAATAATTATAACTTGAGGATGAAACACATATAAACGTGACTCGTTAATGTTCTCAAATCCATCGTTGACTCCTTCCTCAATTTTATTTTATTGGGTATGTTTGAGGTCCATCCAAGAATACCTTTATGAATACTCTGTTCGTTCGTGTGAACTGATAAACTGATAGAGGGTCCTCTCTATCCGTTACCTTCTCCTCCCCTTGTTCTCTGTTCCTCTCTCCCTTCTAAATTTAAAATTTTTTACTTTTGTACACATTCATTAATGTCTCTTAAAAGGAACTGGTGAAGTCATCTTGGTCTCTTCAATGAGTAGAAATCACTTGACAGTAAAACAAACCGCACATCTTTAACAGTATATAACTTTTCCCGTAAGAATCTTAAAGTGAAATTTAATGGGGTACATAAATGAAGTCTCTCGTATCGAAAAACGATTTATTAAGACTTCTGGATAAACATAATTTAACTAATACCTTATACAACAGAAGTACGTTTGAGAGTTGTCATATTTAAGTACTTTCACAGTGTGTGATTCTTATACTTTTAGGATCACTTATTTCGTGATAAAATCTGTGATCTGTGGTCTACGTTAGTCTTTTACAAACCAGGACTGAAACAAAAAATAAAACTAATATTTATAAGATACTCTGAAAAATAATTCGTTTGACAAGAACCATGGTTTCCTTTAAAAAGAAGATAATGTGTTCGAAGTCTTAACAGATAACTGAATTATTCCATCGACAAAATAAAATAATCATTTTATAATAGAATTATAAATTGTAAATTAAACTAACTGGAAACTAACTTGACTGGGACGAATAAGTTTGGTTTACTTTATTTTGAAGTTAGATTACACTCCGGGTAATAGACATATTTCCTTTTCTATAAGGACTATCTTAAGAACTCTTTATCTTCAAAGACAATCCAAAAGTCTTTGTACCCAGTGTTCGTGACGAGAATGTAAGGTGCAGTGTCCTTCATACTTCCTAGATGACGAATGTTTCACGATCTTGTCAGAGGACTAGGTAGTCACTCGTGACCCCTCTATGGACTTCCAAGAACCAGAACCAATCTGAAAGTCAAGTCAACATCGAGTCAGAAAGTCACCACAAACTGAGGAGAACTGGGTACCTGACGTCGTGCGGTCCGGAGGGACAGGTAGTGGTTGAAGACCTCTGATAAGTTTATGTACAGGTTATTCAGCCACTACGGTAGGTTGGTAGAGTAAGAGACAACAGGGAAAGAAGACGGAAGTTAGGAAGACTCGTAGTCCCAGAAGAGGTCACGTAGTCAAGAAGTGTAGTCCACCGGTTTCATAACCTCAAAGTCGAAGTCGTAGTCAGAAAGGTTACTTGTGGGTCCTGACTAAAGGAAATCCTACCTGACCAACCTAGAGGAACGTCAGGTTCCCTGAGAGTTCTCAGAAGAGGTTGTGGTGTCAAGTTTTCGTAGTTAAGAAATCGTGAGTCGACAGAAATATCAGGTTGTGAATGTAGGTATATACTGAGGACCTTTTTGGTATCGAAACTGTTATACTTAGAAACAACCGTTTCATTACAGAGACGAAAAATTATGCGACAGATCCAACCAGTATTGAAAAGAAGGTTAGACTTTAGGCTGACAACAAAGTACAGGTCAAGATTGACAGCGAAGAACCGGACGTACGTCTAAAGAGTCCTCCGTCCAGTCCACCAATCTGAAATCCATTCGATAATTAAGTGGAACGGTTTGTCAATGATATATAACGTATACCTATCTTACTTTTCAAGGAGAAAGTAATGATTAAGAGAAATGACATTCGTTAATGGGAGTAATCTAAAAAAAAAATTACGGGATCTAAGGACGTCGTTCACCTTGTGAAATTTAAAATGAAAGGAGGAACTTAGTCAAAATAGTAATCTAATATTTTCCCGTTATCTATCTAGACTTTATAGTAGTCATAATACTGTATGTAAATTAGAGTAAAACAAAATCGTTCTGACTTAATGGCCATTGTCACTTTCAAACTTTTAATATTACGGCTTTGTTTCAGGTTAATACACCCGTAAACCTATTTAATCTGTTAGTACACTTTCTGTCACCAACCGAAGAGTAACCACCTTTAAACTCAAGGACTGTTTCTATGTTATAAGGTTTTAAACCCTTACAAGTTTAATTAAATTTTATTACTTTTAATGAAAGTAAGAGACAACAAACACTATTTCGATATATATAATGTTTGAATTCAAAATACCGTGTCGATTTAAGAAATAAACCCAGAAAAACCAGGACTATACTCTTTGAGGAAATTTACCTGTCTAAACGAGTCGTGTACGGTGAAAATTATTTTTCTTCTAACTCCTTTCAGTACTTAGGTAGAAGGAAAAGGTAGGGTCAGATCGTACCAAATTAGATATTGTAAAAGATTTTAAAACAAAATATTTTATGACAAAATGTAACGAACCAATATCTTAGTGTATGTTTAAATAGTAGGTAATCCTATTTATATGAATTGTGATTATGAGTAAAAACACTAAAAAGTCTTCTATCTTTTCATTTTTCACATGTTTATTATTTACGACCCTTTTCACTCCTCTTTCCCCTTGGGAGGATGTGACAACCACCCTTACATGTAACCACGTCGAAGAAACCTCTTGTTATACCTCCAAATAAAATTTTTCTCAACGGTATTTTAGGTTGTTAAGGTGTAGACATATACGTACACACACACAAATCAACGAAGTCATCACAGGTTGATAGACTCTGGGACACCTGGTACCGAACGATCCGAGGAGACAGGTACCCTAAGAGGTCCGTTCTTATTACATCACCCGACGGTAAAGGAAGAGGTTAAAGACATATAGATAGATAGATAGATAGATAGATAGATAGATATAGATATATATCTCTTATATATGTGTAATATATATATATATACTTTCTACTTTTGAGAGTGAGTTTTTTTTTATTTACGTGGGAATATAAATATTATCGTGATAAATGTTAATGGTCACGTACTATCGTCGGATTTACAAGTGACCATCTACTTACCTATTCCTTCTATACCATATATAAGTGTTAGTTTAAGATGAGTCGGTATATTTTCTTACTTTAGTACAGTAAACGTCGTTACACCTACCTGGATTCTCTAATAATATGATTCACTTCATTCGTCTGTCTCTTTTTGTTTACAGTATACTGTAGTGAATATACACCTTAAAAGTCTTTTTTTACTATGTTCGTTTGAATAAACGTTTTGTCTTTATCTGAGTGTTTCTGTCTCTTGTCTTAACATCAACGACTTCCCGTTCCCCTTTCCCTCCTATTTAATCCTGAAACCCTGGTTTTCTATGTAAGATGATATATGTTTTATCTATTTATTCCTGTCCTTTAATATAGATCATAGAACATTGTTGTATTTATACATACTTATATATACGTTTACATACTTAGGTATGTGTGTGTGTGTGTGTGTGTGTGTGTGTGTGTATAACGTCAGGGTACCTGACTTCGTGGGGTCCGAAGGGACAGGAAGTGATAACGGTCTCAAGTCAAGTCAAGGCAAGTCACCGAGTCAGCACAGGTTGAGAAACACTGGAGTACTTAGAGTCGTGCGGTCCGGAGGGACAGGTAGTGGTAGAGGGTCTCAAGTGAGTCTGAGTATAGGTAACTCAGGCACTACGGTAGGTCGCTAGAGTAGGAGACAACAGGGGAAGAGGAGGACGGGGGTTAGCGAGGGTCGTAGTCTCAGAAAAGGTTACTCAGTTGTGAAACGTACTTCACCGGTTTCATGACCTCAAAGTCGAAATCGTAGTAAGGAAGGTTTCTTTAGGGTCCCGACTAGAGGAAGTGTTACCTGACCAACCTAGAGAAACGTCAGGTTCTCTGAGAGTTCTCAGAAGAGGTTGTGGTGTCAAGTTTTCGTAGTTAAGAAGCCGTGAGTCGGAAGAAGTGTCAGGTTGAGAGTGTAGGTATGTACTGGTGTCCTTTTTGGTATCGGAATTGATCTACCTGGAATCAGCCGTTTCATTACAGAGACGAAAACTTATATGATAGATCCAACTAGTATTGAAAAGAAGGTTCCTCATTCACAAAAAATTAAAGTACCGACGTCAGTGGTAGACGTGACTAAAACCTCGGGGGTTTTTATTTCAGACTGTGACAAAGGTGACAAAGGGGTAGGTAAAGGGTACTTCACTTCCCTGACCTACGGTACTAGAAGCAAAAGACTTACAACTCGAAATTCGGTTGAAAAAGTGAGAGGTGAAAGTGAAAGTAGTTGTCAGAAAAATCAAGAAGTGAAAGACGGTATTCCCACCACAGTAAACGTATAGACTCCAATAACTATAAAGAGGGCCGGTAGAACTAAACTCGAACATAAAGAAGGTCAGGTCGTAAAGAGTACTACATGAGACGTATATTCAATTTATTCGTCCCCCTGTTATATGTCGGAACTGTATGACGAAATGGATAAACCTTGGTCAGACAACAAGGTACAGGTCAAAATTGACAACGAAGGACTGGACGTATGTCTAAAGAGTTCTCCGTCCAATTCACCAGACTATAAGGGTAGAGTTTCAAACGAGTTTAAGTACAGAACTCAGATACTACAATAGATTGGTAGATTAAGAGACGGAAGGGGAAATAGGGAAAAGGACGGAAGGGGAAATAGGGAAAAGGAAGTTAGAAAGTGTCGTAGTCCCAGAAAAGGTATACTGACGCGTTAAACGGAGTACCCATATATGGGTTCTCTTAACTTTTTTTACATAGGTACTTTTTTGAACTTGTATTTACAAGTATTTTAGTGAGAAATCTTATCGAGTTTTCGTTTCTGTTAGTTATATAAGTAGTTGACTATTAACCTATTTGTTATATATCGTAAAAGTATGTTACCTTATGATTAGTATATTTCTTACTTTATGACTATGTACCATGTTGTACCCGATAGGAATTTCCGGAGTAAGATTGTTTTCTTCAGTCTGTGTTTCTAGTACACATCACACTAGACAAATATACTTTAAAGGTTTTATCCATTTAGGTATCTCATTCCGACCTAATCCTTACTCTTTACTGGAGTTTACCCACACCTTAAAATAAATAAATAAAAAAAAACCTCTACTTTATAAGACTTTAATTTCCCTTCATTTCCAACGTGTTGAGAAACTAATAGTATTTTAGAGACTCAATACGTGAAATTTCTTACTTACAATATCATACACTTAATATAGAGTTATTTAGATGATACCGCCCGACGGACCACCCGATGTCCAATACCCCAGAGTACTGTACTGAATCACTGATTTGGTGGTTTATATTGTTTATACCACATATATATACCCGAAGGGACCATGGAGTTGACCATTTATTAGGTGGACGTTACGACCTCTGGGGTCAAGTTAAGGACTCATCCCTCCTAAGGGATCTCTTTCTTATCCGATGAGTGAAATCATAGGAACACAAAAGGGTCTACCGAGTCTACCATTTCTTAGACGGATGTTACGTCCTCTGGACCGAAGTTAGGGACCCAAGTCTTCAAGGGGACCTTCTCCCGTATCGTTGAGTGAGGTCATAAGAACGGACCTCTTATGGGTCCCTGTCTCCTCAGACCTTTCGATGTCAAATACCTCAGTGTTTCTCAACATGTACTGACTCACCGATTCGCGTCGTCTATGTGTGTGTGTGTGTGTGTGTGTGTGTGTGTGCACATACATATACATTAGTCTCAGGGAACCTGACGTTCCTCTAGTTTGGTCTAGTTTAGGACTTCCTTTAGTTGTGACTTATGAGTAACCTTCCTGACTATGACTTAGACTTCAAGGTTATGAAACCGGTAGAGTACGTTTCTCGGTTAAGTAACCCTTTCTGGGACAACGACCCTATCTATGTCGTGTTCTCCTCTTCCCTCGTTGTTTACTACTCTACTAATCTATTGTAGTGACTGAGTCACCTGTACCTAAACTCGTTTGAGACCCTCTATCACCTCCTACCTCTTCGGACTCACAGAATGTTTGTCAGTCTGTCATGACTTGTTTTTGTTATATATACATTGAATCTCCGAATTTTGTTTATAAAATACTTCAAGGGACTTAGACCTTAGTCCTGAAACCCGGTCCAAAACACCCTTACTAAAAGGAACCGTAAGACTACAGACTCTGAAGGTGGTCCTAAGTTGGTCGATCTGTACTGATACCGACCTCTTACCGGAGTAGACCTTCGTAGAAGTGAATGTACAACCAGTCACCTACAACACACAAGACTCTGAATCTCACTCGGACAGTTAGTGTCAATAAGTCGTGAGAAGGTACATGGGACCGAACGAATGGTACGTACCGTCGACATTACTTGAGTCTGAATGCTTTAGTTGAGTCCCGAGGTGTTCGTTCACAAGATTACTTATTCCATACATTATATAACGGAAGAGACTGTGGTATTAATAACGTAGTAAGACTGTGTAAAATAACTAAAGTTTACTCAGTTTTTGAGTGGATCTAAGTTTCCCTTCTCCGTCTCACGGACAGAGAGTTACTCTCAGCTACTTAAGTACTGACATACACATACACACACAAAATACTACCTTGTGTGTATTTTGTTTAAATCGTAGAATTTGTAAAATTCAAGTGTTGAGTCATTGTAATTCATGTAAGTGTTAGAGGATTTGAGAAAAGTAAAATGTTTCGTTTTTCTAGAGATATGGATAATTTGTCGAAGGGGAAGGTCAAGGACCATTTATAGAAAGATAAAAGACTAAGGTACTTTAAATAATGAGATCCATGGAGTATATTAACTCCCCCTAGTTGTTATAAAAGAAAAACACTGATCGAATAAAGTGAATTATATGACAGGAGTAGAATGTACGATCATTTCATTACGAGTTTTTAGAGGTTCGGTCCGAAGTCACTATACACTTACCACTTGAAGGTCTACAAGTTCGACCAAAATCTTTTCCGTCTCCTTGGTCTCTAGTTTAACGGTCGTAGACGACCTAGTACCTTTTTCGTTCTCTAGAGGTCTTTTTGTAGATAAAGACGAAATAACTGATACGGTTTCGGAAACATACCTAGTGTTATTCGACACCTTTAAGACTTTTTCTACCCTTATGGTGTGATGGACTGTCCGGAGAACTCTTTGGATATACGTCTAGTCCTTCGTTCTCAATCTTGACCTGTACCTTGTTGTCTGACCAAGGTTTATCCTTTTCCCCATGCAGTTCCGACATATAACAGTGGGACGAATAAATTGAAGATACGTCTCTTGTAGTACTCTTTGCGACCCGACCTTCTTCGTGTTCGACCTAGTTCTAATGACCTTCTTTATAGTTATTGGAGTCTATACGTCTACTGTGGTGGGAATTCCGTATTTCACTTCTCCTTGATTTTTCGGTGAACTACTTTCACTTTCTCCTCTCACTTTTTCAACCAAATTTCAAGTTGTAAGTTTTTTGTTTCTAGTACCGTAGACCAGAGTAGTGAAGTACCCTTTATCTACCCCTTTGTCACTTTGTCACAGTCCGAAATAAAACCCCCCGAGGTTTTAGTGACGTCTACCACTGACGTCGGTACTTTAATTTTCTACGAATGAGGAACTTTCCTTCAATACTGGTTCAAACTATCGTATAAGTTTTCGTCTCTGTAATCAAACGACTGATTCCAGGTAGATCAGTTCCGATACCAAAAAGGTGACCAGTACATACCTACACTTTCAACCTGACACTTCTTTCGACTCGTGGTTTCTTAACTACGAAAACTTGACACCACAACCTCTTCTGAGAACTCTCAGGGAACCTGACGTTCCTATAGGTTGGTCAGGTAAGACTTCCTCTAGTCGGGACCCTAAAGAAACCTTCCTTACTACGATTTCGACTTTGAGGTCATGAAACCGGTGGAGTACGCTTCTCAACTGAGTAACCTTTTCTGACACTACGACCCTTCCCAACCCCCGTCCTCCTCTTCCCCTGTTGTCTCCTACTCTACCGACCTACCGTAGTAGTGACTGAGCTACCTATACTCAGACTCACTTGAGGCCCTCAACCACTACCTGTTCGTCCGGACCACACGACACTAAGTACCCCAGCGTTTCTCAGTCTGTGTTGACTCGATGACTTGACTTGACTTTCTCATCTTGTGTTGATTCGCTGACTTGACTTGACTTGACTTGACTTACAGGAGTTCCAAGAGGGTACAATATCACAGATATTTTAAGGAAAAGAACAAAGTCAAGTCAAGTCAAGACAGAGTCAGTACAGGCTGAGAAACACTGGGGTACTTGGCGTCGTCCGGACAGGAGGGACAGGTAGTGGTTGACGACATCAGATATGTTTGGGTATATGTAACTCAACCACTACGGCAGGTTGGTAGAGTAAAAGAACAAATTACGACTTATTATAAAGTAACACCGAAGGAAGTACCGAGTCACCATTTCTTATACGGAGAGTTACGTCCTCTGTTCCCAAACTAGGAATCCAACCCCTCTAGGGGACCTCTTCACCGTTGGGTGAGGTCATAAGAAAGGACCCTATAACGTACCTCTCTCCTCGGACGACCAGAAATCAATTATTCCAATGTTTTTCAGTCTGTGATGACTTCGTTGAGTCATACGTACGTGTGTGGGTATGATGTACAATAGAAATAAGTGCACAACTACCAAACGAAGAGTAGTCGTGAACCAAACGAAGGTGTAAAACCGATAATACTTATTAAAACAATGCTAATCCCCATTTGTTTATAGAGAAACTCAGGAATGAAAAAACCCATATATGAGTTTTCATTTTAATGACCTAGTTTACCATTAAGACAAATTTATAAATTCGTTGATGATATTATAAAAGGTATTACCGACTTGGTAAAATGTAATGATGGTTATCACTCGTTCCCCAGGTTAAAGGAGTGTAGGAACTGTCAAGAACGATAAAAGACAAAGGAAACAGAGAAAAATTAAATGTCATTGATAGTATTACCTACACTTTACCACATCGATATAAAAGTTTATGATTAACCCGTTCCCTTTTTACAATGGTTAATTTGACGACTGAATGGATTAGTCTTATCGAATAACACAACTTAAACTTAACCGGAACACTGAATGGAACCGTGTCATTGTCTTACGTGCCTCTCCTTGTAATATCCCGAAGTCTCTTTAGAGTTATCCGTAACTTTAACGAAGATAGTGGGACAACCATTAGATGGGACCTTGAAGGTTCATTTCTAGGAGGAATCAGATGTTGTCCTACTCTCAGACACCCTCGGATGTCACTCATGACGGTACACTCACTCTGGGAGAATCAGGTAGGTCAGAGTTAGTTCTGTGGGTAATTGACGCTGGTTATTAACATCAGAGACCTCACGAGGGTCCTCTTTTGTAGTCCCCTTATAGATCAACAACTCCCTCAAACATTAAAGGAGTCAAGACGGAGTGACGTCGATTTTAAACTGCACCGTCTGTCCGGTCACAATGTCGACTCAAAATAAACCTTTCGTTTCCTATTATTACGAGTTCCACACTCCCGCCCGTCTGGGTTTTCTGTCCTTCTCTTCTCTCCGGACGACGAGTTAAAACCGAGGGGAAAAATATACCGGAAAGAGGAGGGGGGACTCGGACGGGATACATTTAACCCGATTGGTCTTCCCGACAAACAAAATGGACTCCAAGAGTGAGACCAAGAGTATGGAAGGAAACAAGATAAAAACGTCTAATAAAGGAAAGAAACAGAAAATCAGTGGTGGTAATACCTGAGGAAAAAGGATAAGATTGATGGATCGAAAGGGGGGGAAGTTCTCTACCCTCCGGGTTAAGAAACCCTTATCCCCGAAACTCCAAAGAGACCGATGAAGAACGACTTGACCCTATCGTTCTCCGTAACCCGGAGGGGGAGAACGATCAGAGTTCGGAGTCTCAGGAATGTTACCACAGGTAGATCCCCACTCACTATAAAAGGTACCAACCGACATCAAAATATAGAGGAACAACTTGACCGTGACGTACAACATCAAAGAACTGGACCCGTCTCTGTTTTACCTAATCTGTTGACTATTATGTACCTCGTTAGTATTCGAGTAGTTATACTACTAATATCCCTAACCATCCCCGTAATCGGTTGAGGTTTAAGAGGTAGTGGTTCTCTTCCTAGGGAGTTTCTCTCTAACATCGGAGGAGCTCTTTAAGGGTCGAGTAAGAAACTCTAGGATAACCTAGACCTTACGAAAAGAACTCCTGACACTCTGAAAGAAATTGAATCGACCTCCGTAAATGGGTCTTTGTTGTGTAGAGTAAGTTCTACCGAGTTCAAAGAGGAACGAGTCCCAAGTCCTCTAGATAGAGGAGAGATAAAACCTCTTGGGGATGGTTCAACACAACAGAGAAATCTCGACATGACTCTTTAGAATAGGAGTCTTTGACTTAAAACCCCCATAAGTAATCTTACGGTGAGTAAACATCGAGACTTATCCACAGACTCTAGAGGGTCCCCGAGTGTCCATATAACTCACAGGAGAAGACAAATGAAGGTACCGAACTAAGTACTCATCACTTAGGTCCTCAGTACGGGACCATTGAACTGACGACACCCTCAGCTTTTATAATGTCCCATCCCCGGGAAGGTACACCAGACCACAACTCGGAAACCCCTGAGTAGAAAGGTCTGAAATTAATCCTGAACTCAGGGACCTCGTCTCTCACCACCGAGAACTCTTAGAAAACCCACGACAAACTGTGGGGTGTTCGTATATAGGACAACCTTAACGGGTTACCGGTGTCATATTCTGACCTCCCAAACTCGGAGACCTAGATCCTTCTCCAGTAACTGTATTTGTTTTCAAAAGGGTATATAGTAGAGTATTCCTGATTCTAGTTGACAACGAATTCCCGTTATACCCACGTCTCCTCTCGATAACCATTTCGGAGGAAGGTAGGGTCCCTCCAGAGGACTCAATACATAAAATAACGACTAAAATTCTTAACCAACCAAAACGAGAGAGAAGAAAAGGATTTCTGACCCCGGAAGTCCGTGTTACCTCTTTTATTCATTACGGGTTACGAAATCTCTGAGGAACCCTCCTCGACGGGGTGCAGGTTCCAGTCCCCACCACCGACACTCCTCTATGGGGTGTAGGTTTCATTCCTCGTCACCGACACGAAACGACCTCGTCGGTACTTCTCTATGGGGTTCAGGTTCCATTCTCTTTGGGTTCATTCTGGTATCCACGACTATCTCCCGTAGTCTCCCGTCTGTCTGACTTTGGTGTTAGTGTCTATTGATCGGTTAGACTAGTGTACCTGGTGTCTGAACAGATTGAGTCACTTTGATTCGGTACGGAACACCCCGGTGAGTTCTACCAGTCCAGTACCACCTCTCAAGACTGTTTTACACCAGGTGACCTCCTCTCTTACCGTTTGGTGAAGTTATAAGAACGGAACTCTTGGGGTACTTGTCATACTTTTCCACACGAGGCCAAGTACCCCAGCGTCACAGTCTGTGCTGACTCACTGACTTGACTTGACTTGACCCACCGGAATCTTCATTTAATACAGAGTGACAGTTAAAAATTACTGGACCCGTCTAGTTTAGAGTCTTACTAAAGTACCTCGTCACAAAAATGGTAGAGGAACTGAAAGTGTCAGGTCCATCCTTTCGAAAGTTAGGTAAGACACTTACATAGATAGTACTGATTATCCATAAATATGTGGTCTTTTGGACCGTAGACCCACTTCAGGTAGACAGTCAGGAGAGGACCCATCCAGGGTGTAACCTACCCGACCCGGTCGACCCCAGAAACTCGAGGAACTCCAACAAATTAACCGTTCACCCTGTTCTCCTCTGGTCAACGGTATATCAACAAACCTCCGGACAAGGATACTTCCTGGAAAGATCATTAGAAACCTCCCCAGAAAAGGGGATTTAATCACCATCGTACATTCCCCAATTGGTTGAAGGTAACCTCTAAAGGTCCGTCTTTTTTCTCAGGGAGGAAAACCTCGGTGGGGTATGCTAGAAGAACTTTCGGGAATGAGAATCGAAATTCTCAGAGTGGAAGACATATACTTCCACAAAGACCGTTTAATCAGACACCTTGATTCCACCTTTAGAGATAATCCAGTAACAAGACTTTACGAAGAGAGAATCGACGGACCAGTCGACTAACCAAGGGAGAACGGTGAAGACACGAGGGAAAAACCACAGGAAATGTTACCCTTTGACTATGGAGTCACCCGTCTACTTGACGGAGGTTATTGGATTCCTAAACTGGTGGTATAAACTAACCCCTGGGAGCTCACCAGTTCACCGGAGAAACAAAGGTTTATCGTCGTACACGTACATCGTGGTCTTTCCGTATGAACCTCAGTCACATTTACCGATGAGAAAAAGGAAAAGGGTATAGATTTCGAGTTCAGTCCCGACTCAAGTCGGTTAATCCGACTTCATGGACCACCGTTTCCAAATCGGTGATATCAGAGTTTTAACCTCTGATGACTTATAGGCAGAGAAAAAAAAAGATCGGTTCCGTTTCGACGAATGTAGTCACATGGTCTAAAGGAATCCTAACCAGTCGCCTAGAAAACTATTAGGGGGAGTCCCAAAACTCTGTTCCAGGTCCCAAAGATCCGTTCTGACTTTCCCCTCTCTCGGGAACCCCTATCCGTCCTCCCATCGACCCAATTCTTCGAGTGTTCCTCATATCGGTCCGGACCTAAAAGGTAGTCGTGATGAACTATAGACTCCTAGGAAACTAGTCTGTAGGGATTTACCGAGAGGAAAAGTCCTCAACAAAGTGAACCACCGACCATTTTTATTAAACGGAAGTTCTCTCTCAAAATTTCGTAGTAGATAATCCTGACCTTATCGAAGTTCTAAAACTTTCGTCCCTTTCTAGAGAAGGGTTATTCCCTCATCTTGTAAGTCCTCGGTGGTCTTTGCCTCTTTTATAAACAGGTAGGTCCGTTGTTTCTTCACGACTCCACTTGGAAAATTATCAACAAAAAGGATATCGTGGGGTTTACCATGTCCGAACCCTCCTCTTCTAAGACTTCATTCTTCAGTCCTGTCTCATCCATCGGGGACACAGTTGATTCTTGAAGAGTCTGGATGGACGGTGTAAGTCAACGTGGGAACCGAGGTCGGGACACCACCAATAGACAAAGTCCCCCCGACCTAATTCGTCCGGTGAAGTCAGGACAACTTAGTAGTACTCCCTTCCGAACGGTGAACTAGAACTCCGAGAACCCAGGGGTCCCGTCTCACGAAAAGTTATAGGGTTAACTACTATAAACATCGTTAGACGAAATCCTCTGAAGAGTGTCAAACACGTCAGAAACCGGGTTACAGGGTGGACAGATGTCTAATCCGTAAACGGAGTACGGAACAGGAAGTTCCTGAGTCCCAAGTGGTGTCCCGAAGGGACCTCCCTTCGGTCGTAGACCCGTACAGAACAGAGAAAGGAAAAGAGGGAAAGGACCCGTAACCGAAGGGAGACGATATTTTCCATAACCACCGACAGACCTGGTAGAGTAGATTTCTCTGTTGTCCCAGGACGACGACATCGACAACATTGAATCAGGACTACAGACTACGTATAACCCTGTCCTTAAACAGGAAATTTTAGTGAACAGGGAGTCTTCACAGACTGAGGTCTAACTATTTGAAAACCTCTCGGAGAAAATCGGGAAGGTCTTTTCGTTACACCAAGAACAACCCGAGGACTCAATAACGACTCTGGGCCCGTATCGACTAACGAAAAACGACCCGACGAAAATCAGGACGTAAATATGTATAATCTTTTGATAGGGAAAGGGTCTCCACGAGTCTCGGTAATATTAGACTCCTCCCCTGGTGTCAAAGGGGATGATCCATAAATAATAAACTGTACACTTCGGGGTATCGTATTGAAGTCCGAAGGAAATTCTGGGATCATACGAGTTCCAGTCTATTTCAAACTGATTTATACTGGTACTAAAGGAAGGTGTAGTTCAGTTTCCGGTTCTATTACACAACCTTACATAGATATATAAACGGACCCAGTAGACATATCGAAGGGTCCAGAACAAACTAGACAGAATCAAGACTCTCCCTCTTCCCAACCAGGTTTAAGAGGAGGTCAAAGTTGATTCCCTGTTTGAGATCAACCGAAAACACCTCCCCCACGAGGGTCTATACCCCGGTGTAAACCTATGTTCCTCCCTTGTTGTCCGTTGAGCCCTCAACACCCTCCACTCGGAAGTGCTCCTCCCCGAGGAAGAAAACCAACAAAGACGGATTGTGGTAAACGGATCATCCGAGTGAAAATCCCGTATGTTGTTAGGGTATGAACTCTGTCTCAGAGAAGTATAGAGAATCAGCCTTCTTTAAAACCTGTATCCCCGAGAGACAAGTAAAGGGGACAGCAAACGTATTTTCAGATCGACGTCCTCCCATAACGTTACATTCGAGGGTAGGAGTCCGGTCACGAGGAACAGGAGGGTCTCCTATGGTACCGGTACGTCACCGTGTTTTCTTAAAATTCGTTGAAGAGGAATCCCAACCTTCTAGTTTGTCAAAGGTCAATGGTTCCTAAGTAGAATTCCCGTAGACGGGTCTTCACCTAACCAATAAAGGGTAGAATTTTTGTCACTACTGTCCCTCCTTTTAATTATTATTATTATTATTATTATTCGGAGGATAAAGGTACCCGCCTGAAGGATTCACCACTCAGAAAAACTTCGAATAGGATGGGTCATGACAACGTTGGCCTCTCGGTCCGTAGGGGTCCAGTGCCACGTCTAGGGGTTCGTCCGACTCCGTCCAACTGGAGGGTTCTTGACCCAGAGACCCTTCCAACTCCGTATAGTTGGAGGACCCTAGGGATCTGACCACCTAGGAACTCGTCCGACTCCACACTGTTGAAAAGTTCCTTGTCTAGGGATCCGTCCAGCTCCGTCCAGTTGGAGAACCCTGGGGACCTGACCTAACCCGTAGAGGTTCCAGAGGTCGTACTGGTCACGACCCATCCTAATTCCACAACACTAGAATTGAGTAACGACCAAACAGGTGGTAACTACCCTTATCTATAGTACTACATTTCGCTAGGTTCGGACACGGGACTCTGACTCTTGGACCACTTTGTTGATATTCGATAGAGGAGCATAACGAAACTCCCTTAAGTTCAGTGACTAAAGGAGGGGAGCAGGAGGTATTCTCGTCAAATCTCACAAAGGTCACCATTTGTAAAGTAACAGTATCTAGGTGAAATCCATTATTATCTTCATTACTGTTTTCTCACCCAATATACCAGGACAATTCCTGGAATCTCATAAAATTTTAATCGTCCTACCTTACTATAACGGATGTTTCCTCGTCCTAGACCAACATCCTCAATAATTCACTCAATTCTTGTTTAACTATTCTCCGTTGTTTGTTCTACAAGGTATTTACATCTCACTTCTAAACTAGGTCTCCATACAAACATTGAAATCCTATTCCCACCGTTCTCAAACCCGGGTTTGTCGAAAGTCCCGATTGAGGGTTTCACCGTATGCAATACAGACCTTCGGGTAAACGGGAACTTACCTATGGTGGTTGTCTAACTGAAGACCGTCCGTAATACACTGACAGTGGGTGGGATCGCACAAGTGACTCTTTACGACAACAACGTGTACAACGTCCTTTGTACCTTCTACTTCCGAACTTATAGCCCAAGTCAAATGACCGAGTCAGTACAGGTTGAGAAACGTTGGGGTACTTGGTGTCGTGTGGTCCGGAGGGACAGGGTGTAGTTGAGGGTCTCAGGTGGTGTTGGGTACAGGTAACTCAGCCACTATATTAGGTTGGTATAGTGGGAGACAAAAGGGGAAGAGGAAGACGGGAGTTAGAAAGTGTCGTAGTCCCAGAAAAGTTTACTCAGTCGAGAAACGTAGTCCACCGGTTTCATAACCTCAAAGTCGAAGTTGTACTTAGGAAAGTTACTTGTGGGTCTTCACTAGTAGAAATCCTACCTGACCAACCTAGAGGAACGTCAGATTCCCTGAAAGTTCTCAGAAGAAGTCGTGGTGTCAAGTTTTCGTAGTTAAGAAGTCACGAGTCGAAAGAAATATCAGGTTGAAAGTGTAGGTATGTACTGGTAACCTTTTTGCAACCGGTACTGATCTACCTGTAAAAACCTGTTTCATTACAGAGACGAAAAATTATATGACAGATCCAACCAGTATTGAAAGGAAGGTTCTTCATTTAACAGTAAATTAAAGTACCGACGTCAGTGGTAGACGTCACTAAAACCTCGGGGGTTTTTATTTCAGACTGTGACAAAGGTGACAAAGGGGTAGATAAAGGGTACTTCACCACCTTGGTCTACGGTACTAGAATCAAAAGACTTACAACTCGAAATTCGGTTTAAAAAGTGTGAGATGAAAGTGAAAGTATTTCTCCGAATCAAGAAGAAGTGAAAGACAGTATTCCCATCACAGTAGACGTATAGACTCCAATAACTATAAAGAGAGTCGTTAGAATTAAGGTCGAATACGAAGTAGGTCGGGTCGCAAAGAGTACTACATGAGATGTATATTCAATTTGTTAGTCCCACTGTTATATGTCGGAACTGCATGAGGAAAAGGATAAACCTTGATCAGACAACAAGGTACAGAGCAAGATTGACAACGAAGTACTGGACGTATGTCCAAAGAATTCTCCGTCCAGTCCACCAGACCATAAGGGTAGAGAACTTCTTGAAAGGTATCAAATAACACTAGGTGTGTTTCCAAAACCGAATCAGTTATTACGTCTTTATCTACAAAAAGACCTTGAGAGAACTAAAAAGATACTAGGTCGTCTACAACCCTTAAATTAGAGACCAAGGAGACGGAAAAGATTGTGGTCGAACTTGTAGACCTTCAAGTTCCAAGTGCATAACGACTTCGGACAGAACCTCTTAAAACTCCTAATGAAATGATCGCACACTCTACTCACATTAACACACCATCAAACTCGTAAGAAAACGTAACAGAAAGAAACCCTAACCTTACTTTTGACAAGAAAAGGTCAGGACACCAGTGACGACTCAAAAGGTTTAAACGACCGTATAACTCACGTTGTGAAAGTGTCGTAGTAGAAAGTCCAAAACTTTATCGAGTTGACCTTAAGGTAGTGGAGGTGATCAAAACAAACATTACTACGAAAGATTCCGGGTGAGCGGAAGTGTAAAGTCCTATAGATTGAGATCCAGTCACTAGTATGGTGACACTAATAGACCCAGTACTTTTAGAAAAAAACATGGCAAGAAGACACATAAGAACGGTAGAGAAGAATTGTAGAAGACGAAGACAATCCAGGTATGGTAAAGACAGGAAATAGTTCGGGTAGAAACGTACTTTACAAAGGGATCATAGAGATTAAAAGAACTCCTCTAGAGATCAGAAAGTGTAAGATAACAAAGGGAGATAAAGAAACGTAACTGGTGACTCCTTCCGAAAGAATAGAGAGGAACGACAAGAAACCTTCAGACGTAAGTTTACCCATATAGAAAGGAAAAGAGGAAACGAAAGGTGAAGAAAAGAAAAGTGTCGATAAACATTCCGGAGGAGTCTGTCGGTAAAACGAAAAAACGTAAAGAAAAAGAACCCCTACTAGAACTAATGACGGAAGACAGACAGAGAATATGTGTAGATCTACACATATTCTCTGTC